>JAYESA010000001.1:17218227-17863227 GCA_036927795.1 Iris macrosiphon | reverse complement strand
TAATCCAAGACAAGTGCTGAAGATTTAATCTAGTAATTTCTTAAAGAACAAAGAGATCGATGAAGCAAAACAACGCAAGCACAAGCGGTTGCATTTAATTTTGTCAAAAGTTTTTCTCCTAAGATCTAATAAAATAAAGCAGTTTAAATCTTGGTTGCTTCATAAATTAGAAAAATCAAACAATTACGGATTTGATATCTAATTTAGCAGTAGATCGAAATGGATAATAGACTAGTAGGCCTCCTAGTAATTAAACAAAATAATCATGAAAGTAGGCATAGAAAAATATTCAATACTCAAAGCATAAATAAAACATATGAAAATAATTTAGATCTCACAAGTTTATTAATTCCAAGGCTTCTGTTTCCTTCGACCAACAAGACTTTTAGCTCCGCATGTTCATGAAAACTTCAAAAGAATATCGGAGAAGAGAAAGAAGAGTTGTGTGTTGTTCTTCCATTTTCTTCTGATCTCTATCCCTTTTATAGACTCTAAATTAGTTTTTTGAAGATCACAATATCTTCCCACAAATTCTCTAATAGTTACAACAACCCAAACAATAAAATAAAATCTTTGAACAAGTTGGAAAATGGTTATTTCAGCTCCACTTTTTGTGCACAGCATAGTTGACCCAACTTCAAGCGTGATTTGGTCCATGATTCAGCCAGAATCTCGGGAAACTCAAAACAGCAAAATTGTGCATCTATCACTTCACTTTCCGAATCAATTTGGATCAGCTCAATTGGACTTCGGATGAGCAAGTTATTACCATTTTTTTACAAGATATTAAAACTGTCCAAAATTGATAATTAGCTCCATTTTGTATTTAGTGACTCCAATTGCATCCTAGATCAAAATATAAAAATAATGAGTATCTTTAGACATCAAATGAGCATAAAGGAGTATACATTAAGGAATAAAAATATGACATTTTATGTTCTCATCAAATACCCCCACACTTAACCTTTGCTCGTCCTCGGGCGAAACTTTAATTTATTTTTCCAAAAAGAATTCAAGGTTGCAATGTCATAAATAAAAAATAACTAAGCTCTTCAAAACTCATAACATATCATGAACATATATTCTTAAATAACTTCTAAATACTTAGTAGGTATTTTTACTTGAAAATGGAGTAAACTAAATAGGTAGACCCTCACGGGAATAAACACTCAACTCTCATGTGTTTGAAGGTATATATTTCACTCAAATTTATTCCAGAAGAAATGATCTACCATAAGCTTGCATATCTTCTCATTCTCCTCCACTGGGATCACATGCATAACATAAATCATAAGGACTTTTCATGGGTTGTAACGTGGCTTAGGATTAAGGTGGGATATATTTGGGAGTGTAGCTCAAAAGCCATCAAAACTAGTGGAGCAAAATTGAATTAACTCAATCTCAATATAAAACATGTAAAATCAATCACTCCATTTTGCAACATCTTCAATTTGGCTTTTTAAAGCATTTAAACAATGTAAAACAACTTCCACACTTATTTTTTTTTCTTTTTTCTTTTTTCTCTTTTTTTTTCTTTTTTTTTTTACTTTTTTTATAACAATAATGGAACTTAGAAAATTTGAGGATGAAAATATGTTCCATTTTGTGGGTTGTAACCAAACCACAAATTTAGACACCCCCACTCTTATTTTTTCGTACACCCATACATATCATAATGATCAACAATGCTCCACTAGCTTTGCGACTTGGGTAAAGGTATAAATATTATTGGTTGATCATTATTGATCATTAATTACAAGGTGGGCTATTTGGCTTATGTAACGCATAAAAAAGATGGCCTTAATCATGTTCATGCATGTATGTGTCAATGTGACCTCGAAGAGAATCAAAGCAAGTTCTAGAGAAACAAATCAGTGGAAGAATATCTCTCATGAAAGAATAATGAGACTGATGTGTCAGTCTAAAGGCTCAAATCCTCACTGGCTTTTGTCTACCAATTTAGATACTACCATTTTCAATAAAAAAATAACTAGACTAATTAATTCTAAGTTAAAAAAAATTATTTATTCAATCATGTTATGAATTTTTCAAATCTAGTTGAATCTTACTCATGACCTACACAACCAAAAATCATTAAAAACCAAAAACCAAAATTCTTTTATTAAAAAAATTATTATTATTTTTTTTAGAAAAATAGCGAACTAAAAATGCTTAAAATAAAGTAAATCCCCTCCCCCACACTTAAAATTGGCATTGTCCCTAATGTAAGGTAAAATGCAAGGAAAAGGCAAAATAAAAAAAATAAAAAAAAAAATGAAAGAATAAGAATAAGAATAAACTCCCCTTGGGTTGCCTCTGTTTATTGTCGTGGATGTTTCCTCCTTCAATTGATACAAATTGGATCTTCAAGGTCCAATTCATCCATATTCTCTACTTTGAAACCTTCATAGAAAAGCTTGAGCCTTTGGCCATTTACCTTGAACACTTTGGAAGTTGCTAAACTTTGAATTTCAACTGCACCATGATAAAAAAACATTAGTAACAATAAAAGGTCCAATCCAACGAGAACGCAATTTACCCGGAAACAGACGAAGTCGTGACTGGTATAGAAGGACTTTTTGACCAACTTGAAACACCTTCCTAGAGATCTTGTCATGAAAATTCTTCGTCTTCTCTTTATAAATTCTAGCATTCTCATAGGCATCATTGCGAATTTCCTCCAACTCTTGTAGTTGTAACTTCCTATGTTCTCCATTTTCATATGCCTTCATATTGAAACTCTTGATAGCCCAATAAGCCTTGTGTTCTAACTCAACAGGAAGATGGCATGGTTTCCCAAACACCAACCGATAAGGTGACATACCGATAGGCGTCTTGTATGCAGTTCTATACGCCCAAAAAGCATCATCCAAACGCAAACTCCAATCATTTCTACTTGGATTGACCGTCTTTTCAATGATGGACTTGATCTCTCTATTTGACACTTTCGCTTATCCACTAGTTTGTGGATGATAGGCAGTTGACACCTTGTGGGTCACATGGTACTTTCTCAGCAATGTCTCCACAGTTCGATTGCAAAAGTGAGTGCCTCGATCACTTATTAAGGCTCTTGGAATCCCAAACCTGGAGAATAAGTTGGATTTGATAAAATCTGAAACAACTTTAGAATCATCAGTCCTAGTAGCTTTAGCTTCTACCCATTTTGATACATAATCAACAGCAAGCAAAATATAAACATAACCAAAAGATACAGAAAACGGTCCCATAAAATCGATGCCCCAAACATCAAAAATTTCACAAAATAGTATAGGATTTTGTGGCATTTCATTCCTTTGAGATATATTACCTGTCTTTTGGCAATTGTTGCATGTTTTACAAAAAGAATATGAATCACGAAATAAAGACGGCCAATAGAAACCACATTCTAATACTTTTCTTGCCGTCCCCTTCGCTCCAAAATGTCCTCCACATGCATAAGAATGACAAAATGTGAGAATTGAAATAATTTTATTTTCATGAACGCACCTTCTTATCACTTGATCTGCACAATATTTCCACAAGTATGGGTCATCCCATACATAGTATTTGGCATCACTTTTGATCTTATCTCTTTGAGCCTTTGACAAGACAGAAGGAAACATATTAGTAACCAAATAATTTATAATATTTGCATACCAAGGCAATGTCACACTTGAAGCAAACAATTGCTCATCAGGGAACGTTTCTTCTAGACAAAGTTCATCCTCCATATGAACTAAACGACTTAAATGATCTGCAACACGATTTTCTGTCCCTCTTTTGTCTTTGATCTCCAAATCAAATTCACTTAAGAGAAGTATCCATCAAATTAACCTTGGTTTTTCCTCTTTCTTCGTCATCAAATAGTGAAGAGCTGCATGATCCGAATAAACAATGACTTTAGTACCAAGCAAATAAGATCAAAATTTTTCTAAAGCAAAAACAACAACTAAAAGTTCTTTTTCAGTAGTAGAATAATTTTTCTGTGCCTCATTCAAAGTTCTTGAAGCATAATAAATGGCGTGAGATGCTCTTCCAATCCTTTGACCCAAAATAGCACCTACTGCATAATCACTTGCATCACACATTATCTCGAAAGGCATGTTCCAGTCAGGGGGCTGGATAACTGGGGTAGAAGTTAATAGTTTCTTTAGTGTATCAAATGCCTTTTTACATGCTTCATCAAATTCAAAAGCTACATCCTTTTGTAGCAACTGGCAAAGGGGTAACGCTATTTTGGAGAAGTCTTTGATAAATCTTCGGTAAAAACCTGCATGTCCAAGAAAAGAACGAACTTCCCGTACATTGGAGGGATAAGGTAAAGATTGAATAATATCGATTTTGTCTTTATCTACCTCAATTCCCTTAGATGAAACAATATGACCCAAAACTATACCTTGGTCAACCATAAAATGGCATTTTTCAGAGTTTAACACAAGATTAGTTTCTATGCATCTTTGAAGAACAAGTGTAAGGTTATGCAAGCATTTATCAAAAGAGTCTCCATAAAATGTGAAATCATCCATAAATACTTCTATAATATGCTCAACATAGTCTGAAAATATGCTAACCATACACCTTGGGAAAGTAGCTGGGGCATTGCAAAGACCGAATGGCATGCGACGATATGCAAAAGTTCCAAATGGGCATGTAAAAGTTGTCTTTTCTTGATCCTCCGGAGCAATTGCAATTTGAAAATAACCTGAATAACCATCAAGAAAATAATAGTAAGAATGACCAGCTAACCTTTCAAGCATTTGATCAATAAAAGGTAAAGGAAAGTGGTCCTTTTGGGTTTCAGCATTTAATTTTCTATAATCTATACAAACCCTCCACCCATTCTGGACACGAGTGGGAGCTAACTCATCATTTTGATTCTTCATGACAGTTATCCCGGTCTTTTTAGGAACCACTTGCACTAGGCTAACCCACTGGCTATCGAAAATAGGATAGATCACTCCAACTTCAAGAAGTTTTAGGATCTCCTTTTTTACTACCTCCATCATGGGTGGGTTCAATCTTCTTTGCGGTTGACGGGAAGGTTTTGCTCCTTCCTCAAGTAAGATGCGATGCATGCATGTAGACGGGCTAATTCCTTTTATATCCGCAATTGTCCAACCAATAGTCGTCTTATGCTCCTTGAGGATCTGAACAAGCTTTTCTTCCTGTGGTATACTAAGTTTATTGGAGATGATTACTGGTAATGTTCCTCCATCTCCAAGGAATACATACTTGAGGTGACTAGGGAGAGGCTTCAATTCTGGAATAGTGGCCTGCAAAATAGAGGGTAAAGTCCTCTTGTTAGAAATTGGTAATGAAATATAAGAAACGTTACCTGATTGTTGTATTTTTGGAAAATCATTCAATGCTGCAACAGTTTTCTGCAAATCAGAACTCAAAGCTAACTCCTTATGCTCTTTTTCAAGATGCTCACTAATGGCCACTTCTAATACATCTTTGCCATCAAGTTCAAAAATATCCTGTGCTAAAGAATCAACCACATCAATGGAATAAATAGTATTATCATCATCAGGATATTTTATGGCATCATAAATATTAAATTTAACAATTTTATCATCAAATTCCAAAGTAAGTGTGCCACTATGAACATCTATCTTAGTCTTGGATGTCTTTAAAAATGGTTTTCCTAATAAAATTGGAGCAGTTTGATCGCGATTTTCTATATCAAGCACATAAAAATTAGCAGGAAAAACTAAATTATCAATTTGTACAAGAATATCCTCGACTACTACCTTAGGATAGGCATTAGATCTATCAGCCAATTGAATCACAACACCTCCATGCCGTATGCTGTACCAATAAAGGCCCCCATTTATTACATTATAGGAGGAAGAAGAAGAACCATGCTCTGGAATCAAAGAAAAATACCATGCATAGAAGTAGAAGAACAAGAATTTTGTCTCTGGAAACAAATAAGTTTTATTCAAATGCACCCTTCTGTTGGGAATGAATTGCGAAAACCGTTCTTCCAAAACAAAAATCTACGAGAGGACCGAAAAAAAGTACTTAAAATCAAATTGTCAAAATTACACAGAAAAGTCAAACGAAAACATGGACAATTTTTACGTAGAAAATCCAGATGAAATAAATCACAGGGCGATCAGAGTCCAACCATGAAAATTTTTCACTAATGGAATAAGAAAGTACACCGACTCCTTACAGACTTCTCACCGATCCAAAACGAATCACCACAACTACTTGAAAGAAAGAAAAAACTCGATTAGAGACTCCGAAGAATAAGATATGACGAGAAGAATTATCCGAAACGATCTCTCCTTCACAATAGCCTATAATCTCATTTTTCTCTCTCAAAAGTTGTAACCTTGATATTATATTCATCAACTTGCATCAATATTTTTATAAACTCTTGCATGGATTAGGGTTACCATGTATTAAAAATCTATATATAGAAGCTCGATATATATATGAACAATTATATTCAATCATATATTTATGGTAAAAGATATAGAAATCCAATCATATAATGGCTTGCCATAAATTGAAAGTCCAATTATATGGAAAGCCAATATATGAAAGATCCAATCATAATTATATGATCAAAGTCAAAGATGAAAATACAATCATATATTTGCTTACCATATATATGTTCCAATATACAACGCTCGATGCACTCTCCGAGCTTCTCCGACACATGAATGACGCTCATCGCACTCTGAAATATTTTTCATATAGGTTGGGAACCCCACCCAACTCCAAGACCTTCTTCTATTAAACCATGTTTATCATTCTTTAGGTTTAATATAATGGAACAAAGAGGTGATAGGCCCACTAACTTAGTAAAATAGTCAAGGAAATTTATGTTTATTGACTAATTCAAAACCTTTTCTTATATAAGAATTCTAACAAAAGATAAATAAAGATTTTTATGTAAGATTTATTATTAATAAGTTTTCTTGAAATTTATGTATAGTTTTTGTATAGGTCGTGGTACTTGTAGTTGTAGTGCAACCTTGGATGCCAGATAAGTATACATTGTCCATGTTACAGTATTCTATTATGTATATTTATTTGTTTATTGTTGCTCAGTTCATTTATTTTAGTTTTAATTTAATTTGGTTGTTTAATACTTGTTAGTTATTTTTTATTATAGTATTTATGTTACTATTATGAGATTACGTTAGTATTACGATATTACTTCTATTGACTTGACTTAGACCCTAGGACACAGAGAGAGTTGTATGCATGATAGTTATAGGTGTGGCACTGTTACTATTATATAATATAGTTATGGTTACTGATTTTTGACTTGTTACTACACCGGTTCATAGGTGGAGATAGATCCATGATCGTTGCTAGATTCACATCTTGACTGGCGTAAACTCTACTCGTATTTACATTAGATAGGGAGGACGGTGGCTAGTCGCTTGGGCTATGTTTGTATATGTCTGTGTTGCTAGTGCCTCGAGACGAGCACTATTTGATGTTTTTGCTAGTATCTCGAGATGAGTACTAGCTGATAAGTTTTTGCTACCAAGTCGATTATGAGCGCTACCTATATACCTGAGTCAGCCAGTCCAAATATCGAACATTGTCTTCGATTGCATGTACACATAGATTGTTTAATGCCCCGTTCCCCCTATTCGGGGAGCGCGTCCAAGAAATACTTGATACCGTCCGATCGGGACAGATTGAATAAAGATCATTTTCTCGTTATGGATTGGTTTCTTCGGAATCTATATTCAACGGATCGTACCTCAAGGAAGGACTCGGCGGCAGAGTCGAGAGGGGCCTTTTCGTTGCGCTGGTTTCCTTGCCCGTTTTTGTTGCCGCTTAGTTGCTTTCTTGTTGGTTTTATGACTTGCGTTTTCTTGAACGGTTTTGATGGTTTTTATTGCCTTCATTCTTACGATTTCGAATTTCGTATCGAACCTTGGAGGCCGAAGTAGGAGATATTGATCATCTGTTGGTGCGTGCAGGTGATCGGGTAGACAACGCACGCACGGAGTCTTGAAGTTCTCCCTTTTCTCTCCTAGTTCACCAACTTGTGAGTGGCTTTACTTCGATTAGCACCCTCCTTCCAAGTCTTTACTTTTAATAGAATTGGCTCATTTGTGCATCTCGCTCCAACGATATCATAATAAGAATAAAACTGAGTCAAAGGAAAAGAAGAGTTAGACTTGAAACACTTGTAATGCTTGTTATACAAAAACGTGAACGATCACAAGTAAGGCTTGCATGTCTGTTGCATTTATATATATATATATATATATATATATATATATATATATAGCCATCTTGTGTCAAATGTAGTTAGAACTCAGTTAGCTATAATTGTACATATCATGGTGCAAATGGGTGAAATATGATCATTATGCAAGTGGCTTAGACTACGGGAAACACATGAAGTTATTTACTTATATTGCTTGAATATGTGTCTCAATTGGTAACTTAGTTGGTTGTGGAATCATAGTCTTAGATAACTTGTATACAAGGGATATCGTTCTACGAACGGTCGTCGGGGCACTGGGACCGCTTCGCCCCGGGTAGAATAAATTGCTAGTGTAGTCCTAGCATTGGATGGGTCTGTGCGTCCGCTAAGTGTTAGCTACCCGAGGCAGAATGGCAGCCGACCCATCCCTAGTCCAACCAAGTGATTGTTATGTATATTTAAACTGTGCAGACTAACTATGTCTTCGTGGCAGGGAAGGTCATGGTAAGTTTTGTACAGGTGGCTCAGACGGTACAGGTAAAGTCACCGAGCAGTGGCATATTTGGTTATGTTATTTTACTTTATCTTATGCGAAGAATTGAACTAAGGCAAGATAAATAGATCACATGATAATAAATATTGCATGCTCATATGAACTCGTTGTAGATTTTGGTTAAGTTGGATTAGCTTGCCCTCACCGGTACTCTTTAAAGTACTGACCCTCGTTGCAGCAGGTTCCCCGAGCCAAAGCTACGCGGCGAGGAGCTAAAGTTTTCTCCAACCCCTTCCTGAATCAAGACGTATTCGTGTCATAACTTTTGGTAGCTCCAGTACATAAGTAGCAAGGAGCTCGCTCTCACTATTGGAAGCCACAAGACGATGGTGCTGACTCGCACCCAAGGTGTTTTGGTGTTTTGAATTCTAGTAAGGGATGTAATGTATGGATCGGCTATCTCATTTTGTGACCAAGTTGTAAGCCCATGTGGCATCTTTACTATTTTGGGTCAAGAGTCTGTAAACAGATGTTCATTATCAATAAAGAAAACTTTTTTATGCCTCAACTGATGTGTTATCTTATTTGCGTACTCTGTTGCATATGCTCTAAAGATTATCTTTATGCCTAGGCCTTGTGCACAAGCGCCCTACACGTGCACGACATCACACCCGGGGGACGATTATCGATTAGGCAAAATTGGGATGTGATATATTGGTATCAGAGCCTAGCTTTAGACCCTATGATATCGCGTCAAAAAGTTTTCTAAAAATGACCTTGTCCCTTTCAGTTGAACCCTTGAATTCGCTTGGCCCAAAATGAGATGCGTTCCATACAGTGAGTCCATAATATACTTTGAGACTGATACAAGTTACTTTTCTTTGAAGGAACAGCCTCCGAGCCGGGTGCACAAGTGCAGGTGGTGGCGCAAGTGCAAGGGAGTAGTTCCGGAACGTTTGGCAGCTCAGGAAGTCCGGCTGCCACACCCTCCGTTGATCCGTTCGAACGAATGATGCGTCTGATGGAAACGCAACAGAGACAAGACGAACTAAGACAAAGTCAATTAGAGTCTCGAATTGACGCACAATTTTTGGCGCAACGGACTCAGGTCAAAATGCAGCAGAAGCAAATGGATACCTTACAAACAATTGTGACGACACTAGTCGCCAGCAACCATTCTGCATCCGCGGCCGCCGTGGTAGCGCCAGTTGTAGCTAATATTGCAGGACCTCAGGACTCTCCAGAACCTCCCCTTTCAGATGATAAGGGTCCTATTCTTCAGATATCAGAGTTCTAAAAGATGTGTCATTCTACCTTCCAGGGGACTGAGGATCCCTCCGTGGCGTTGGATTGGCTGGTTGAGTTGGAAGACCACTTCGAAGTGCTTCGCATGGACGAAATCAAAAGAGTAGCGTGCGCCCAACTTTAGCTCTGTTTAAATGCACATGATTGGTGGGATGTGCATAAACAAGCCTTACTGAGCGAAGGTGGCAGGACGACTATCTCTTGGTCCGTGTTTCGCAAAGCCTTCGAGGAGGAGTACCTTTCACCCACCGTCCGCCGTGAGAAGGAAGATGAATTTACAAATCTGCAGCAGGACGACATGAAAGTACGACAATACGCCTCAGAATTCAATAGGCTTGCAAAGTTTGCTAAGTCTCACCTCTACAATGATGAAACTCGTGCACGAAGATTTGAGATAGGACTGCAACCTTCAATTCGTGCTCACGTTGTTGTTCCCCAGTACCGAACCATGAGGGAATCTCTAAACCACGCCCTCTCCCTCGAACTGAAGTACCCCCCAGTTTGCACCGGTGCTGTGCAGAATATCAATCACAAGCGTCCTAGCAACTCAGGGGATAACAATGCGCCTAAGCGCTCCAACAACGGCGATAACCAGGGTGCAAATTAGGGGAAAGGTGGCAAGCTCGTTTGCCACCGATGTAATCATACTGGATACATCGCTCGAAACTGCCGAGTATTTAAAGGATCGTACTTTAAGTGCGATCGTCAGGGGCATATAGCAGCGAACTGTCGGGCAGGTGGACCTAACCAGCAGCAACAACAAAATCGTGTACCTCAGGACCAGGGGCAAGTACTTCGAGCGAATCAGACGGCGCCGTAGAATGTTCAAGGCCGAGTCTATGTTCTGACTCGGGATGAGGCACTTGCATCAAACACGACGGTGTCAGGTATATTACTCTTCAATGATGTACCTGCTCGAGTATTGTTTGATTCTGGTGCAACACATAGTTTCATTGCGATGGATTTTGCCGTCGAAAACACATTCCCTATGACACCGTTAGGCCTAAGGCTTAACGTCAGTACCCCGTCAGGCACTAGCTTGCCTGCCGATTCAGTTTGTTGTGACTGCTGCATTTGCATTGGAGGAAGGAAATTGTCACTTGATGCGATAGTTCTAGACATAGAGGACTACGACATCATTCTGGGAATGGATTGGCTTGGCGCTTGTTCAGCTACTATCGATTGTGCGGAGAAGAAAGTCGTGTTTCATCTTCCTGGCGAGATCGAATTTTGCTATTCGTGCAGTCCACAGTCGAAAGCGTCGAATGCCTACATGGTGATATCAGCAATGTCTACTCGACGGATGATTCACTCCGGCTGTGTAGGGTACCTGGCGTCCGTTTGAGACACTCAGCAAGATTGCACAAACGTTGAGTTCATTCCCGTTGTAGCAGATTTTCTCGATGTATTTCCAAACGAGTTGCCCGGTATGTCGCCCGATCGAGAGACAGAGTTCACTATCGATACATTTCCAGGAACCCAACCAATTTCCAAAATTCTGTATCGAATGGCACCAGCGGAGATGAAGGAATTAAAGATACAGTTACAAGAATTACTAGATCGTGGATACATCCGTCCGAATGTGTCGCCATGGGGTGCGCTTGTGTTGTTTGTTAAGAAAAAGGATGGCTCGATGCGGCTCTGCATCGACTATCGGGAACCTTCCACCTGCCTCAGTACCGCAAGATGGCCAAGCGCAGATGTTCCAATTCTTTCAGATGATGATACCGGAACAGAGGCAGCAGGCAGCCGAGCAGAGACAGCAGGCAGTCGAGCAGAGGCAAGAATTTTTGGCAGCACTGGAGAGGATGGCTGCACATGCTACTGTGCCAGCCCAAACACTAGCTCCAGTACCTCGAGCTAAGGTTGGGTCAGTAAAGGATTTTGTTCAGATGGGTGCAAGTCTGTACAAGGGCACTGAGAGCCCGGAGGAGACTACCAGCTGGATCACTCACACATAGAAGCTACTGGAGGCATCGCAGTTACCTACGGACCTATGGATGACGGGTGTGCGGACGCTTCTGGATGGTAATGCTCATCACTGGTGGGAATCCATGGAGCGCCAGTTGGGTACTTACCAGACTTGGGAGCAGTTCTTGGAGTACTTTGAGGGAAAGTACTTCCCGGACACTGTCAGGGACACCTTGTATGATCAGTTTCTTCACTTGGAGCAAGGGAACCGGACAGTGGACGAGTATGATGCCGAGTTTAGTCGACTCAGCAAATATGGCGCTGCTTTGATACCAGATAACTTGGCTAAGGCTAAGAGATTTCATCGAGGACTGACCCAGGAGCTTCAACATTATACAAGCTCGCAGTCCCAAGTCTCTTATGCTGAACTACTGACAGAGGCCAGATTTCAGGAAACCATTAGCAGAGGAAGAGGAGGTCAGCTGAGGACACAACAAGGAACAGCAAGGATACAGCAGGGACCAGCCAGGACACCACAGGGAGGACCTATCAGACGTCCTTTGGCATAACAGCATCAGCAACACCGAGCAGGACCGTACCGGATTCCGGAAAAACCCTAATGTAATTATTGTGGGAAGATCGGACATATTTTGAGGGATTGTCGGACTCGCTTGGGTCAGTGTATGAGATGTGGCTCCGGACAACACATGGCGAGAGACTGCCCAATGCAGACATCGACACTCCCACCACCAGTTCAGAGGCTAGCGCTTCCAGCACCGAAGCCAGCCCAGCAGATGACCGGACCGGGAGCACCTCGACCCCCAGCAGCAGGAGGATTTCAGAGAGGACCACCGCTACCTACTCAGGAGGAGCAGTATATGAGGACTGGACATGGACAGCCACAGAGGAACGGGCGAGCTTTTGTATTGGAGGTAGATGACCTGGATCATGAGGTGGATGTCATAGCAGGTATTACCCTTACTTTTACTTTTCCTGCTGTGACATTATTTGATACGGGAGCCACCTACTCATTCATATCATCTAGTTTTATTGCCAAACACAACATTGCTTCTACACCATTATCTAGTTGTGTTAGAATTCTTACCGGAGGAGGAGTTATACCAGTTAGTCGAGTTTGTAGATCGGGTCCTATAGTGATTCGTGGCAGGGAGATGAATGCCCAACTCTTAGTCCTTCCTATGCCGTCTTTTGATATTGTGCTTGGAATAGACTGGCTGAGCAAGAACCACGCTTTCTTCGATTGCTTTGGAGGAAGCATTCTTTTTAAGGTACCAGGCCAGCCTGAACTTGAGTTTACCCGAGGATCCACAAGAATCCTTGATGGTATGCAGCTCGCAATGGACGATGTTGTCTATCACCCTATTATTTCAGAATTTCAAGACGTCTTCCCAGAGGATTTGCCAGGACTACCCCCAGACAGAGACGTAGAGTTTTCAATTGAACTAGCACCCGAATCAGCACCTATAGCATCGCATGTTTACAGATTGGCGAAGAAGGAGATGGACGAGATGAAGGCACAGTTAAAAGAGCTAGAGGAGAAAGGTTTCATCCGACCGAGTGCATCACCCTGGGGAGCACCAGTGTTGTTTGTACCCAAGAAGGATGGGTCAGTGCGTATGTGCATTGACTACAGAGCCTTGAATGCAGTGACAGTGAAGAACAAATATCCATTGCCACGCATTGATGACCTGTTTGATCAACTCATTGGAGCTAAGGTATTCTCGAAGATAGATCTGAGATCAGGATATCACCAAGTGAAGGTACGGAAGCAGGACATTCCGAAGACCGCATTCAGAACAAGATATGGACACTACGAGTTTTTGGTCATGCCATTTGGATTGACCAATGCTCCAGCGATCTTCATGGACTTGATGAATCGAGTCTTCCACCAGTACTTGGACCAGTTCGTGGTCATCTTCATAGATGATATACTTGTCTATTCGAAGAGCTACGAGGAGCACGAGGAGCACCTACGGATTATTCTAGAGACTTTGAGGAGAGAGCAGTTATATGCTAAACTCAGCAAATGTGAGTTCTTCTTGGACAGAGTTTCATTTCTTGGACATATTATTACAGAAGATGGTATTTCTGTTGATCCAGAGAAGATCTCAGCAGTTGAGACATGGCCTGTTCCTAAATCAGCAGCAGGGGTGAGGAGTTTCCTTGGACTTGCGGGATATTACCGACGGTTCGTGGAAAACTTCTCAAGGATAGCGGCACCTATGACTCATCTGACTTATAAGGATCAAGAATTTATATGGACTGACGAGTGTCAAGCAGCCTTTGAAGAGTTGAAGAAGCGACTGACTACAACACCAGTATTGGCGATTCTGTCAGGATCAGGAGGATACGTGATCTACAATGACGCATCAGGAAAAGGCTTAGGATACGTATTGATGCAGCATGGCAAGGTAATTGCATATGCATCTAGGCAGTTACGAGTACATGAGAAGAATTATCCGACTCATGACTTGGAACTTGCAGCCGTTGTATTTGCCCTAAAGCTATGGAGACATTACTTATATGGGGAACGAGTGGAGATCTATACAGACCACAAAAGCCTCAAGTACGTCTTCACGCAGAAGGAGTTAAATATGAGGCAACGTCGATGGCTCGAGTTAATAAAAGATTTCGAGATAGAGCTACATTATCATCTAGGCAAGGCTAACATGGTAGCAGACGCGTTAAGCCGGAAGCCAGCAGCTTACTTCTTGACAGCACAGAGGGAACTTTTGGAGGATTTGCAAGAGCTTGGCATTGAAGTGATATTACCCGGAGCAGATGGGACACTAGCCAACTTGCAAGTACAATCATCATTGGTAGAGAGGATTAAGGCAGCTTTGCCCACAGATGCCAGATTCAGGAGACTGAAGGAAAGGACAGAGGCCGGAGAGCAGACAGGATTGCGCATTCATGAGGATGGGACATTACGATGTGGTGATCGTCTTTATGTTCCAAATAGAGAGATTCGACAGGAGCTGATGGCAGAGGCTCATAGTTCGATCTATTCTATTCATCCTGGAGGCACCAAGATGTATCGTGACTTACGACAGCACTTTTGGTGGCATGGGATGAAGAGAGAGATAGCTCGCTTTGTAGCTAAATGTCTGGTATGTCAATAAGTGAAGGCGGAGCACCAGAGGACAGCAGGATTATTGCAACCACTTCCGATTCCAGAGTGGAAGTGGGAGCACATCACTATGGACTTCGTCACGGGTTTCCCAAGAGTCCAAGTGGGAGAGATGCAGTGTGGGTAATAGTAGACCGACTCACCAAGTCCGCCCATTTTATACCTTTTAGAGTGGGTCAGTCTACAGAAGCTTTAGCTGACTTATATATGAGGCAGATCGTGAGATTGCATGGCATACCAGTCAGCATTATATCGGACAGAGATTCGCGCTTCACATCGCACTTTTGGAGGAGCATGCAAGAGAGTCTTGGTACTCGTCTGAAGTTCAGTACATCTTACCACCCGCAGACAGATGGGCAGTCGGAGCGTACTATTCAGACCTTGGAAGATATGTTGAGGGCTTGCATGTTAGACTTCGAAGGATCATGGGAGGACCACCTACATCTTGTAGAGTTTTCTTACAACAACAGCTATCAAGCGAGTATTCAGATGGCTCTGTTTGAAGCATTGTATGGAAGAAAATGTAGGTCTCCTGTGTGTTGGAGTGACGTGGAAGAACGTCAG
This sequence comes from Iris macrosiphon, assembly GCA_036927795.1. NCBI lineage: Eukaryota > Viridiplantae > Streptophyta > Magnoliopsida > Asparagales > Iridaceae > Iris > Iris macrosiphon. The sequence continues at coordinate 17,847,633 of JAYESA010000001.1, read as the reverse complement.
ATTTTGGGACCCGAGTTGGTGGTCAACACCGTAGAGACAGTCAAGAAGATTCAGGGACACTTGCGAGCAGCGCAAGACAGGCAGAAGTAGTGGGCAGACCTTCATCGTCGTCCCTTAGAGTTCAAAGAGGGCGATAACGTCTTCTTGAGGATATCACCGACCAGAGGCACCATCCGATTCGGAGGGCACGACAAATTGAGTCCAAGGTATATTGGACCATTTGACGTGCTCGAGAGAGTTGGAGAGGTGGCATATCGACTTGCGCTACCACCATCATTGGAGGGAGTATATGACGTATTCCATGTGTCGCAGCTCAGGCGATATGTGGCAGACAGCAGTCATGTTCTCGACCATTCAGAGATCACCATTGGGCCAAGCATGTCGTACCAAGAGCAACCCGTGGGAATCCTTGATCGTCGAGAGAAGGTATTGAGGAACCAGTCTATTCTCTTGGTTCGCGTAGCATGGAGGCATGGCGCGCCAGGAGAATCAACTTGGGAGCGCGAGGACGACATGCGCAAGCGTTTTCCGAACCTATTCGCAGACCAAGGTATGAATTTACATTGTTAAATTATATCTTATACCATCCTTGCATTCTATCGTGGCTTAATTTTAATTTCGAGGACAAAAATTTTACAAGTTGGGTAGAATATAAAACCCCCTTCCTAGAAAATCGTATATACCCATTTATTTATTAATTATTAATTTAAATTGTAGTAATTAGGTCTAAATAGGAGAAATAGATTTTTAATAATTTTTATGTTAGGTGTTCGGGCACTTAGATGACTTATGGGACCTTCAGGAATTTTTTAGATTTTATTCCATGTAGGAGACCCCTTGAGCAGTTGCTAGCCTAACGATGTGCATTACCCTAATCTATAAACTTTCTTATGTGTGAATATATATATATATATACAAATATATATATATGTATATATATATATTTAAAGAAAGAAAGGAAAGGAAAAGAAAAGATAATAGTAATAATATAATACTACTAATATAATAATAATAAAACAATACTATACTATACAACCATCCTTAGCCTTTGCTTTAAAACTCATTCAGCAAATTGTTGCTACAGGGACCCGCCAGCAGACCCCCCTCATTAGCAATTAACTTTGCATGCTTCCCTTAGCATACTTGCATAGCCGCCCACTTCAGCGGAAACCTTCAACAGACCCGATCCTTCCATCCGCTCCTATCCAACCATCCATCCCTCTCTTTCCCTATAATTTATATATATATATATATATATATATATATATATATAATAGTTAGCTCTAAAATCCTAACCTAAATTCTCAGACTTCCTCTTCCCATCTATAGCCGTCACCGCAGCCAGAGAAGCCCCACCAAGCCATCCAACCATCCCGTCGACGCCGACCTCACATCCTGCAGTTTCCCACTCGAGGCACCTTCGCTCCGGCGCGATTTCCCGTCGACCCGCTCGACCAAACGCTGTTCTGTTTTCATAGGTATGATCATCCCTTAACCCTCTCCAATATTTGTTTTATATCAAACCTCGGAAAATATGTGCCCCTAGGTGTAAATCAGCGTCCAAAATGGACGGACAGACAGAATTCTGGGGTCGCAGAATTCCAGAATGACCACCCGTATTGCCGAGTTCGTATCTCCCACCACAGAGATCCGAACACGGTGATTCTTTTTTATACCTGTAGAATACCTGACCTAGTTTAATTTCTGTAGAATAACCCTGGGCTAATAGTTGCTGTGGACATAGTTATATTCGTCACAAAACTGCGCGCACCCACTTTTTCCGGTTTTCTAAAAGTTGGAAAACGGAGCGCGCCCCGCCAAACGGGACCGCCCCACCGTGTGCCAAGTGTACCCAATGGTGCACACAGCATAACCGGACACCTAAAAATTCGTGGGGACTGATTCAGATGCGTGTACTCGCCAGAATCAGGCCGTATCCGTGGACACATTTCGTGTCGCCATTTTTGTGGAACTCGCACGTATTTTGTGCACGCTTGTCAGATTGCGACGAAATTTGAGCCACTGGACTCGTGGTAATGCGCTGGTCCTGTGACCCAAATTTCACGCGATTCTGAGACGGTTGACCAAATCGCCAATTGGCGGGCCCCACAGCTGACTTTTTGGACAAATTAGTGTTCGGCTCATCGAAATCCACATTTGGACATACCGTTGGGTTCGTATTGACATCTAGAGTTGTTTGACCTATAGTTTATCCCATTTAGAGACTGTTACCCTTGGCACGCTTTTCGGTACAAAATGGGCCACACGTGGACCCCACTTTTACCCGAAATTACCGTTTTGCCCCTGTGTCCAAATTGGACGAAAGGGATGTACTTTTTAGCTATTTTGCTCATTCCGGAAATGGTGGTGATGTTTATTTCAGCATCCGGAGACGTTTGTTCGGAGTCCTTAGTTCCAGGTTTAGTGTCCTTGATATTTGGGCGCGTATACTTTACAGATTTCTTGCCAGGCAAGTATACCTTGCCATTGTACTGTATTTACATTCCATATGAGGCATGCATGTTTATTTTCTGTTTATTTAGTTTATTTATTTTAACTGCTATATAAACTGCGCGTCCAAGGAAACTTGGGTGCAACGACGGTGTTGTCGTACTATATTTTTATTTATGTATATGCATTGGACCTACTTTATGAGACTACCCCATTTTCATGAGGCATTTATGTTTCATTGGCCATGACACTATTCTTACACGAGTGTGAGTCACATGTAGGACACGGACTTGCGTACTCGGCTGGCCCCCGGTACGTATAGGTCGTACGACGGATAGGGATAACTGTCAATAGAAACTTTGCATGCTAGTAGACCTGGCGGTTATTAGAGGTTTATCGTGTCATGGACATGACATGCTTAGAGCATTGGGTGGGGAGAACAACAAGTACCGCATTTGAGCTCCTTTACACTTTTTCTCCTGTACGCCCGGATTCTCCGCTAGAGATACGGGTCATGATGACCACTATATATTATGTACTATCAGGCGGGCCACCGGCATTCAAAAGACGACGTACCTTTTAGGCCCCTGGATATCCAAAAGAGAACCATGCCAAATCCCAATTTTCAGCCAGATAGCTCACTTGTGGGGAAAGGTGTTCTTAACTGCATTCACATAGATGGTTAGGCGACCCCAATGGATGTTTATTTTCAGTACTTTATTGGCATGTGCTTTTTGTATCTTGTTACGTCCCTCTGAGGACCTGGTCCCTTCCAGATATAGGTGAGCAGGAGTATCCGCAGGAGTATGGACCTGGACCTGACGCTACCTGTCAGCCTGAGGAGATCTTACCTTCTGATTATATGTGATTCATTGCAGCTGTTTAGAGATTTTAGTTGCTATTCTTTTCTAGATATTTATTCTTATATTAGAGTTTATTCTTTTCTCTCTTTAGTAGTTTATTATAGTCGATTTGTAGTGGATTTGTCTCCACCCGACTATTGCACTTTGAGATTACTATTTGAGACTACTTCTTAGACATTTATTTATTGATTTCCATTCTTCTATTATTTGTGCTGTGGATGAGATATAGAACTGCGTGTGACTTGTTGTGACATATATTTACCACTGTGGATTGGATATTCATGTACAGCGTACGTGTGTATATGGTTTCCATATATTAGAGTTCGTATACGTACGGCTGGCGTGTTATGTATTCCTAGTCCTACGTATTTTGGGACTGGGGCGTGACATGTTTTTGTGGTGGCCCATGCAGGTCCGTACCGGATTCCGGAAAAACCCTAATTCATCCTTCCTATTTAATACTTGCATCCTGTTTGATTCCTGTACTTTTTCTAATCGTTTCGTACGTCAACTGCAGAGTGATGGATTTGCAGAATGGACGTACTGCCGCCGATGGCGACGCAACTTCTGGAGTCAATGGTCAGACTCAAGGAGGGACCCTAACAATTCCTAGGCTTCCGGGGCCAGATGGACAGACTCACACCCCAGTTCCATCTGATCTTCCCGCTTCACCTATTGGGAACCTTCCACCTGCCTCAGTACCACAAGATGGCCAAGCGCAGATGTTCCAATTCTTTCAGATGATGATACAGGAACAGAGGCAGCAGGCAGCCGAGCAGAGGCATCAGGCAGTCGAGCAGAGGCAAGAATTTTTGGCAGCACTGGAGAGGATGGCTGCACATGCTACTGTAACAGCCCAAACACTAGCTCCAGTACCTCGAGCTAAGGTTGGGTCAGTAAAGGATTTTGTTCAGATGGGTGCAAGGCAGTACAAGGGCACTGAGAGCCCGGAGGAGACTACCAGCTGGATCACTCACACACAGAAGCTACTGGAGGCATCGCAGTTACCTACGGACCTATGGATGACGGGTGTGCGGACGCTTCTGGATGGTAATGCTCATCACTGGTGGGAATCCATGGAGCGCCAGTTGGGTACTTACCAGACTTGGGAGCAGTTCTTGGAGTACTTTGAGGGAAAGTACTTCCCGGACACTGTCAGGGACACCTTGTATGATCAGTTTCTTCACTTGGAGCAAGGGAACCGGACAGTGGACGAGTATGATGCCGAGTTTAGTCGACTCAGCAAATATGGCGCTGCTTTGATACCAGATGACTTGGCTAAGGCTAAGAGATTTTATCGAGGACTGACCCAGAAGCTTCAATATTATACAAGCTCGCAGTCCTGAGTCGCTTATGCTGAACTACTGACAGAGGCCAGATTTCAGGAAACCATTAGCAGAGGAAGAGGAGGTCAGCTGAGGATACAACAAGGAACAGCAAGGATATAGCAGGGACCAGCCAGGACACCACAGGGAGGACCTATCAGACGTCCTTTGGCACAACAGCATCAGCAACACCGAGCAGGACCGTACCGGATTCCGGAAAAACCCTAATGTAATTATTGTGGGAAGATCGAACATATTTTGAGGGATTGTCGGACTCGCTTGGGTCAGTGTATGAGATGTGGCTCCGGACAACACATGGGAGAGACTGCCCAATACTGACATCGACACTCCCACCACCAGTTCAGAGACTAGCGCTTCCAGCACCGAAGCCAGCCCAGCAAATGACCAGACCGGGAGCACCTCGACCCCCAGCAGCAGGAGGATTTCAGAGAGGACCACCGCTACCTACTCAGGAGGAGCAGTATATGAGGACTGGACATAGATAGCCACAGAGGAACGGGCGAGCTTTTGCATTGGAGGTAGATGACCTGGATCATGAGGTGGATGTCATAGCAGGTATTACCCTTGCTTTTACTTTTTCTGCTGTGACATTATTTGATACAGGAGCCACCCACTCATTCATATCATCTAGTTTTATTGCCAAACACAACATTGCTTCTACACCATTATCTAGTTATGTTAGAATTCTTACCGGAGGAGGAGTTGTACCAGTTAGTCGAGTTTGTAGATCGGGTCCTATAGTGATTCGTGGCAGGGAGATAAATGCCCAACTCTTAGTCCTTCCTATGCCGTCTCTTGATATTTTGCTTGGAATGGACTGGCTGAGCAAGAACCACGCTTTCTTCGATTGCTTTGGAGGAAGCATTCTTTTTAAGGTACCAGGCCAGCCTGAACTTGAGTTTACCCGAGGATCCACAGGAATCCTTGATGGTATACAGCTCGCAATGGACGATGTTGTCTATCACCCTATTATTTCAGAATTTTAAGACGTCTTCCCAGAGGATTTGCCAGGACTACCCCCAGATAGAGACGTAGAGTTTTCAATTGAACTAGCACCCGGATCAGCACCTATAGCATCGCATGTTTACAGACTGGCGAAGAAGGAGATGGACGAGCTGAAGGCACAGTTAAAAGAGCTAGAGGAGAAAGATTTCATCCGACCGAGTGCATCACCCTGGGGAGCACCAGTGTTGTTTGTACCCAAGAAGGATGGGTCAGTACGTATGTGCATTGACTACAGAGCCTTGAATGCAGTGACAGTGAAGAACAAATATCCATTGCCACGCATTGATGACCTGTTTGATCAACTCAGTGGAGCTAAGGTATTCTCGAAGATAGATCTGAGATCGGGATATCACCAAGTGAAGGTACGGAAGCAGGACATTCCGAAGATCGCATTCAGAACAAGATATGGACACTACGAGTTTTTGGTCATGCCATTTGGATTGACCAATGCTCCAGCGATCTTCATGGACTTGATGAATCGAGTCTTCCACCAGTACTTGGACCAGTTCGTGGTCGTCTTCATAGATGATATACTTGTCTATTCGAAGAGCCACGAGGAGCACGAGGAGCACCTGCGGATTGTTCTAGAGACTTTGAGGAGAGAGCAGTTATATGCTAAACTCAGCAAATATGAGTTCTTCTTGGACAGAGTTTCATTTCTTGGACATGTTGTTACAGGAGATGGTATTTCTGTTGATCCAGAGAAGATCTCAGCAGTTGAGACATGGCCTGTTCCTAAATCAGCAGCAGAGGTGAGGAGTTTCCTTGGACTTGCGGGATATTACCGACGGTTCATGGAAAACTTCTCAAGGATAGCGGCACCTATGACTCGTCTGACTTGTAAGGATCAAGAATTTATATGGACTGACGAGTGTCAAGCAGCCTTTGAAGAGTTGAAGAAGCGACTGACTACAGCACCAGTATTGGCGATTCCGTCAGGATCAGGAGGATACGTGATCTACAGTGACGCATCAGGAAAAGGCTTAGGATGCGTATTGATGCAGCATGGCAAGGTGATTGTATATGCATCTAGGCAGTTACGAGTACATAAGAAGAATTATCCGACTCATGACTTGGAACTTGCAGCCGTTGTATTTGTCCTAAAGCTATGGAGACATTACTTATATGGGGAACGAGTAAAGATCTATACAGACCATAAAAGCCTCAAGTACGTCTTCACGCAGAAGAAGTTAAATATGAGGCAACGTCTATGGCTCGAGTTGATGAAAGATTTCGAGATAGAGCTACATTATCATCCAGGCAAGGCTAACGTGGTAACAGACGCGTTAAGCCGGAAGCCAGCAGCTTACTTCTTGACAGCACAGAAGGAACTTTTGGAGGATTTGCAAGAGCTTGGCATTGAAGTGATATTACCCGAAGCAGATGGGACACTAGCCAACTTGCAAGTACAATCATCATTAGTAGAGAGGATTAAGACAGCTTTGCCCACAGATGCCAGATTCAGGAGACTGAAGGAAAGGACAGAGGCCGAAGAGCAGACAGGATTGCGCATTCATGAGGATGGGACATTACGATGTGGTGATCATCTTTATGTTCCAAATGGAGAGATTCGACAGGAGCTGATGGCAGAGGCTCATAGTTCGATCTATTCTATTCATCCTGGAGGCACCAAGATGTATCGTGACTTACGACAGCACTTTTGGTGGCATGGGATGAAGAGAGAGATAGCTCGCTTTGTAGCTAAATGTCTGGTATGTCAACAAGTGAAGGCGGAGCACCAGAGGACAGCAGGATTATTGCAACCACTTCCGATTCCAGAGTGAAAGTGGGAGCACATCACTATGGACTTCGTCACGGGTTTTCCCAAGAGTCCAAGTGGAAGAGATGCAGTGTGGGTAATAGTGGACCGACTCACCAAGTCCGCCCATTTTATACCTTTTAGAGTGGGTCAGTCTACAGAAGCTTTAGCTGACTTATATATGAGGCAGATCGTGAGATTACACGGCATACCAGTCAGCATTGTATCGGACAGAGATTCGCGCTTCACATCGCATTTTTGGAGGAGCATGCAAGAGAGTCTTGGTACTCGTCTGAAGTTTAGTACATCTTACCACCCGCAGACAGATGGGCAGTCGGAGCGTACTATTCAGACCTTGGAAGATATGTTGAGGGCTTGCATGTTAGACTTCGGAGGATCATGGGAGGACCACCTACATCTTGTAGAGTTTTCTTACAACAACAGCTATCAAGCGAGTATTCAGATGGCTCCGTTTGAAGCATTGTATGGAAAAAAATGTAGGTCTCCTGTGTGTTGGAGTGACGTGGGAGAACGTCAGATTTTAGGACCCGAGTTGGTGGTCAACACCGTAGAGACAGTCAAGAAGATTCAGGGACACTTGCGAGCAGCGCAAGACAGGCAGAAGCAGTGGGCAGACCTTCATCGTCATCCCTTAGAGTTCAAAGAGGGCGATCACGTCTTCTTGGGGATATCACCGACCAGAGGCACCATCCGATTCGGAGGGCGCGGCAAATTGAGTCCAAGGTATATTGGACCATTTGACGTGCTCGAGAGAGTTGGAGAGGTGGCATATCGACTTGCGCTACCACCATCACTGGAGGGAGTACATGACGTATTCCATGTGTCACAGCTCAGGCGATATGTGGCAGACAGCAGTCATGTTCTCGACCATTCAGAGATCACCATTGGGCCGAGCTTGTCGTACCAAGAGCAACCCGTGGGAATCCTTGATCGTCGAGAGAAGGTATTGAGGAACCAGTCTATTCCCTTGGTTCGCGTAGCATGGAGGCATGGCGCGCCAGGAGAATCAACTTGGGAGCGCGAGGACGACATGCGCAAGCATTTTTCGAACCTATTCGCAGACCAAGGTATGAATTTACATTGTTAAATTATATCTTATACCATCCTTGCATTCTATCGTGGCTTAATTTTAATTTCGAGGACGAAATTTTTACAAGTTGGGTAGAATATAAAATCCCCTTCCTAGAAAATCGTATATACCCATTTATTTATTAATTATTAATTTAAATTGTAGTAATTAGGTCTAAATAGGAGAAATAGATTTTTAATAATTTTTATGTTAGGTGTTCGGGCACTTAGATGACTTATGGGACCTTCAGGAATTTTTCGGATTTTATTCCATGTAGGAGACCCCTTGAGCAGTTGCTAGCCTAACGATGTGCATTACCCTAATCTATAAACTTTCTTATGTGTGAATATATATATATATACAAATATATATATATATATATATATGTATATATATATATTTAAAGAAAGAAAGGAAAGGAAAAGAAAAGATAATAGTAATAATATAATACTACTAATATAATAATAATAAAATAATACTATACTATACAACCATCCTTAGCCTTTGCTTTAAAACTCATTCAGCAACTTGTTGCTACAGGGACCCGCCAGCAGACCCCCCTCATTAGCAATTAACTTTGCATGCTTCCCTTAGCATACTTGCATAGCCGCCCACTTCAGCGGAAACCTTCAACAGACCCGATCCTTCCATCCGCTCCTATCCAACCATCCATCCCTCTCTTTCCCTATAATTTATATATATATACATATATATATATATATATATATATATATATATATATATATATATATATATATATATATATATATAATAGTTAGCTCTAAAACCCTAACCTAAATTCCCAGACTTTCTCTTCCCATCTATAGCCGTCACCGCAGCCAGAGAAGCCCCACCAAGCCATCCAACCATCCCGTCGACGCCGACCTCGCATCCTGCAGTTTCCCACTCGAGTCACCTTCGCTCCGACGCAATTTTCCGTCGACCCGCTCGACCAAACGCTGTTCCGTTTTCATAGGTATTATCATCCCTTAACCCTCTCCAATATTCGTTTTATAGCAAACCTCGGAAAACGTGTGCCCCTAGGTGTAAATCAGCGTCCAAAATGGACGGACAGACAGAATTCTGGGGTCGCAGAATTCCAGAATGACCACCCGTATTGCCGAGTTCGTATCTCCCACCACAGAGATCCGAACTCGGTGATTCTTTTTGATACCTGTAGAATACCTGACCTAGTTTAATTTTTGTAAAATAACCCTAGGCTAATAGTTGCTGTGGACATAGTTATATTCGTCACAAAACTGCGCGCACCCACTTTTTCTGGTTTTCCAAAAGTTGGAAAACGGAGCTCGCCCCGCCAAACGGGACCGCCCCGCCATGTGCCAAGTGTACCCAATGGTGCACACAGCATAACCGGACACGTGAAAATTCGTGAGGACTGATTCGGACGCGTGTACACGCCGGAATCAGGCCGTATCCGTGGACACATTTCGTGTCGTCACTTTTGTGGAACTCGCACATATTTTGTGCACGCTTGTCAGATTGCGACGATACTTGCGCCACTGGACTCGTGGTAACGCGCTGGTCCTGTGACCCAAATTTCATGCGATTCTGAGACGATTGACCAAATCGCCAATTGGCGGGCCCCACAGCTGACTTTTTGGACAAATTAGTGTTCGGCTCATCGGAATCCACATTTGGATATACCGTTGGGTTCGTATTGACATCTAGAGTTGTTTGACCTATAGTTTGTCCTATTTAGAGACTGTTACCCTTGGCACACTTTTCGGTGCAAAGTGGGCCACACGTGGACCCCACTTTTACCCGAAATTACCGTTTTGCCCCTGTGTCCAAATTGGACGAAAGGGATGTGCTTTTTAGCTATTTTGCTCATTCCGGAAACGTTGGTGATGTTTATTTCAGCATCCGGAGATGTTTGTTCGGAGTCCTTAGTTCCAGGTTTAGTGTCCTTGACATTTGGGCGCGTACACTTTACAGATTTCTTGCCAGGCAAGTATACCTTGCCATTGTACTGTATTTACATTCCATATAAGGCATGCATGTTTATTTTCTGTTTATTTAGTTCATTTATTTTAACTGCTATATAAACTGCGCGTCCAAGGAAACTTGGGTGCAACGACGGTGTCGTCGTACTATGTTTTTATTTATGTATATGCATTGGACCTACTTTATGAGACTACCCCATTTTCATGAGACATTTATGCTTCATTGGCCATGACACTATTCTTACACGAGTGTGAGTCACATGTAGGACACGGACTTGCGTACTCGGCTGGCCCCCGGTACATATAGGTCGTGCGACGGATAGGGATAACTGCCAATAGAAACTTTGCATGCTAGTAGACCTGGCGGTTATTAGAGGTTTATTGTGTCATGGACATGACATGCTTAGAGCATTGGGTGGGGAGAACAACAAGTACCGCATTTGAGCTCCTTTACACTTTTTCTCCTGTACGGCCGGATTCTCCGTTGGAGATACGGGTCATGATGACCACTATATATTATGTACTATCAGGCGGGCCACCGGCGTTCAAAAGACGACGTGCCTTTTAGGCCCCTGGATCTCCAAAGAGAACCATGCCAAATCCCAGTTTTCAGCCAGATAGCTCACTTGTGGGGAAAGGTGTTATTAACTGCATTCACATAGATGGTTAGGCGACCCCAATGGATGTTTATTTTCAGTACTTTATTGGCATGTGCTTTTTGTATCTTGTTACATCCCTCTGAGGACCTGGTCCCTTCCAGATATAGGTGAGCAGGAGTATCCGCAGGAGTATGGACCTGGACCTGACGCTACCTATCAGCCTGAGGAGATCTTACGTTCTGATTATTTGTGATTCATTGCAGCTGTTTAGAGATTTTAGTTGCTATTCTTTTCTAGACATTTATTCTTATATTAGAGTTTATTCTCTTCTCTCTTTAGTAGTTTATTATAGTCGATTTGTAGTGGATTTGTCTCCATTCGACTATTGCACTTTGAGATTACTATTTGAGACTACTTCTTAGATATTCATTTATTGATTTCCATTCTTCTATTATTTGTGCTATGGATGAGATATAGAACTGCGTGTGACTTGTTCTGACATATATTTACCACTGTGGATTGGATATTCATGTACAGCGTACGTGTGTATATGGTTTTCATATATTGGAGTTCGTATACATACGGCTGGCGTGTTACGTATTCCAAGTCCTACGTATTTTGGGACTGGGGCGTGACACGTCCAATTTGGACACAGGGGCAAAACAGTAATTTCGGATCAAAGTAGGCTCCACATGTGGGCCAATTTGTACCGAAAAGCGTGCCAAGGGTAAAGGTCTCTAAATGGGACAAATTATAGGTCAAACCAATTCTAAATGTCAATACGAACTCAACGGTACTTCCAATTTTGGATTCCGGCGAGCCGAACACAAATTCGCCCAAAAAGTCAACCGTGGTGCCTGTCTCCGAATCGCGTGAAAATTGGGTCAAAGGACCAGCGCATTACCACTAGTCTAGTGGCGTAAGTTTTGTCGCAATCTGACGAGCGTGCAATAAATGCGCAGGACTTTCGCAAAAGTTGCGACACGGGGATTGTCCCAGGATACAGGCTGATTTCGACGCGCACACGTGTCCGAATCGGTTTCCGTGAACTCTCATGTGTCCGGGTACACTGTACGCACTGTTTGGTACACTTGGTACACAGCGGGGCGCGCTCCGTTTTACAACTTTTGGGAATCTGGAAAAAGTGTATTTTTAGGATTTTCCAACGAATTTAATTCTACATACAACAGTTAATAATTTAATGTTAATTAACAAAAATTAAACTAGGTCAAGTGGTCTTCGCATACCAAAAAGAAAAACCGGATTCGGATCTCTGTGGTGGGAGATACGAACCGAGAACAGGGGTAATTGCAACAGAATTTTTTGAGATTTAAATGTCTGGGTTTTTTCTCGACTTGGCATCGATTTTTACCTAGGTTGGCACGTTGTTCGAGATAAACTAATGCACATTATTGGAAGGGGAATATATTGGGATCATACCGGTGAAGACGATATCGAGTTTGGTCGGGCGATGGCACGGAAAACAGAGCAGGAACACAGGTAAGCTGTTCGATCAATTTCTGTCTCGCGCGCGCGGTGTCGCTGTGGGCGGTCGGCCGGGGTTATCCAGCGGTCTGGGGTGGCTCCGGGCGGCGGTCACGTGGCGGAGAGAGGGGGAATTAGGTTCAGGTTTAGTTGATGAGATGAATATAGAGAGAGGGAGAGAGAGATCGCGATAGTGGCGGGTGGGGGGATTTCCGCTCGGGGCTTAGTAGCTGATGCTGCGGCTGCTGTTTTTCCTTTATTTTCCCATGAGGGCGGGTGCGGGTTAGGGTTTTGAAGTGGGTTTTGGGTAGATTAGGGAATGGGTTTTGGGTTAGGATTCAATAAGGAATTTTCTTTTCTTTTTTTTTCTTTTTTTTTTCTTTTCTTTATTTCTATTTCTTTTCCTTTCTAATCATTTATTTTTCTTTCTAAAAAAACTATATATATATATATATATATATATATATATATATATATATATATATATATATATATATATATATATATATATATATATATATACACTAGAAAATTTCTAGAATTCATATTTGTGCATACCATTAAGCTAGCAACTGTCCAAAGGGTCTCCTACATGGAATAAATTAGAAAAAATTTATAATGGCTCCATAAATCCCCTAAATGCACAAACACCTAAAATAAAAAATAGATAAATTATATTTATCCTAATTTGCTCATAAATAATACAATTAAATTAATAATTAAAAAAATAAATACGGGTTTTAGGATTTAGGGGTTTTACATTCTACCCAACTTATAAAAATTTCGTCCTCGAAATTAAAATTACGCCGCGGTAGAAAGTATAGGTTGGTATAAGATTTGTATTGTTTAAAATGCAAGGCTAGGTTTAAATGAGGGGACGATGTTGCACGTTGCACATTCCAAAAAATAAAATTATGGAAAAAATTTATATGAACAAAAAATAGGTTTCTTCATGTGTTATCCAATGGTGTGGGCACCCCAATACACTTTTGCATAAAAACGCCCAACAATTGGAAAATCGAACAAAGATAAAAATTGGTTTAATATGAGACGGGTCAAGATTGTGTCTCCAATTTCAATTGGAACGCACAAGGATACAAGTTGAAATAAATTTAGAATTAAATGCAAATGTCTGCGACGAATATGGTGCGACTAAAATGTAGTACAAGGGAGCTCAATTATAAGTTATACAAAGGTCAGAATAGAAGGCGGACATGTCTAGGACAAGGGTGTAGAATTTATAGGAAGGCAATGACTAGTGAAGTGCTCCAATTTTGATGCAATAGTAAGGTGCGCTAAGTGGTACAAATATTGGAATAAAAATACCGTGTTCTATTTCTAATTGGATTCACCCTAGCCTTAGTCTCACTATCTAAGCCAAGTAGGTCTAAATCTTGGGTGAGGGAGGTTTTACAATCCAGCCAACTTAAAACAATTTCATCCTCGAAATTAAATAAGGCATAATTTGTTAATTCCTTTACGTTCGCTTATAAGACAAGTCAATCACAATCTCTCCCAAGATTTAAAATATATTCTAATCCATCGCAATCACCTTCCAAACCAAGGTAGCCTCTTGTTTAATCATACTGGAATCTCTTCTCAATTTTTAAATCATCAATATCCAATTTAAATTGATGCATATAACATCTTCAAGATTTAAATAACCCATATCAAATTTACATTATGATCTTCCTCTATCATAATCTCCAAAAAAAACGATTCTAATCAAATATTATTTCTATTTTTCACTTAAGAATTTTTGTACTCTTCAAATTTTTGTTTCCATTTACATCCTCAATATTCAAATAGGTAATCCAGCAATCAAATTTTTAACTCTTAAATCAAATTGTTAAAATTTTAAATTTGATCCACCAATGTTCCAGTCTGAAATTCTATATTTATCCTCAAAATTTGAATTGATGATTTACCTTTAATATTCAAACTTTAAATCATGCGCTCAAAGTATAGATATTTGGTCCTTACTATCAAGATTTTAAAATTCATTAAACCCTCATCATCTTAGTCATTCTTAAAATTTCTTCGCATATAAAATGACTTAATCTCATAGTCGAATCTTACTTGGTCACAAAATAAAAAATTTCTCAAGTTGACAATGCAACTTCTACCCAACTTAGAATTTACCCATCTATCATATAAGGCTATACACTTAAGAAGAATATTCCTTAATTTATTTAGTCATGCTATTCGATCCTCAAAAGTTTGAACACCAATATTTTACCTATGATATGCCCTTAATTACGAAAAATCATCACCAACTAATACGGTTGGCCTATGGGGTACATGTAATGCTATCTGTATATCAAACTTATACCAAGCACAAGATTTCATTTTTTCGAAATAAGGGAAGACGGAGATCAATAATAAAGAGTTCAAGGGAGAGGTAATAGAATAGAAGTATCGGGATCAAGGCGTTTAAAGAATTCAAATAGAAATTGTCAAGGCAGTTGTGGATTGAAATCCTATTTGGTAATTTCTTATTCATATGCTCATATCAATACAGTTATGTAACTGATACGATATGCTCAGGCATGCCTAGAGAGCAAGTACATTCGTCTACTAGACACTATATATCTCAATCTACGTAAAGTATTTATGCGAAGGGCGAACCAAGCGCACCAAGGTTAGCTAGACCTTAATACACCGATTCTGAAATATATTAATGTATGCATCCACTAATACATATATCGTGAACAAGCTCGATAAAAGAATAAGCTTGCAAAACGAGGCTATAATAATAGCAGCATAAGTCAAGGTAGTATATAAAATATAAATGCGCTAGATCATGATGAAATAAGACACGAATAATTCAAGTTCACAAACACAACAAAAATAAGACTCTACAGTCTCTACAGTTGTAGTACTAACATCTTGTCTAAGCTGCTAGTCAACAAAAATAGGGGTATGGGACTTTAAGTCCTACTATCAGAATATACGCTACTGTCTTATGCTAGTACATAGTTAATATCATTCAATTACACTACAATAATATGTCAAGAGGACTATGTGTCACTAGGTTGTGGGGCACACTACCCAACTTAAAATAATTATCTAATACTGTGATAGTCTTAAGGGGGTTCTACAAAATAATATTATCCTTGCAAATAAATTATAACTCTTATTAGGGTTTATGAGAAAATCAGCCTATTGCAATATATCGGTAATGATCACCTTAAGTTTTAATTATAGTGCTTATAGAACGAGTGTCAATAGTAAGAATGGGAGAGCTACTGGTTCTCAAGTGAGAAGAGGATATACCTATATTGGGTTATGGATACGAATTACGTAATTTAAAACTAAGGGTAATCATCAAGTTACAATCTACAAGAACAACTCAAAACTATCAAATTCTAGCTATCAAGCACAACTTTAAAAATTCAAGATTACAACTATAATCCTAGAAAACTATGTGTCCTTAACACAGAATAAAATCACTTGGTCTATAGTCAGAGGTGTTAGGTGGCACGAGTTGAAAGATGAAGAAAAGAAGAACATAATTTAGTCGTCGCGCAATTAGCGAGCGTTAAGGTTGCAAAGGAACAAGATATGAAATTAAAATAGAGGGCTCTAGATAGCATCATGGTTTTCTAAGGAAGGATGGTGTTCTAATCTCTATGTTTGAGGTATGATCAAAAAAATATTCTATGCATTGCTCTTGGCTTTCTAAGGTACTATCTGCTAATATTAAGACAAAACTAAATTTATAGTTCTCTAGTACTATCTCACCATAAAAAGCTAGGTTAGTCCTAATATTCAATTTTTGGTTTTCTATGGGTTCCTCAATACTAGGGTCAAACATTATGGTAAAACTTCTAACTAACTCTAGTAGTGTCTATACTACTCTCAAGTCTTCACAATACATCAAGGGGTAATGGTAAACCAATCTATAGATAAGGAATCCTAGGATTCACTAGATATTCTAAACTTAGTGGTGTGTCAACACTCTAGTTGTACTCTTAATAGGAAAGTTACCCTACTTATCATCTAACAACAGGGACTTCTATATTCTAGGAGGGGGCTATACTCAAGGAATTATCAGGGAAGCACATGAATCAAGCAGGATACAATTATTCAAATAGAATAGATTGGAAGGAGAGCGAATCATAGTCAATTGTGGATGAGATCCTATACTTTAATCCTAGGTACTGGCTTGCTCGGTACAGTAACTTAACCGAGACAATATGCTCTTGACCTGCATGGGCCACCACTAAAAATATGTCACGCCCCAGTCCCAAAAATACATAGGACTAGGACACGTAAGCATGCCACCCGTATGAATATGGTACTCCAATATATGGAAACCATATCACACGTACGCTGTAATATGAATAACAATTCACAAGTGGTAAACATATATATATATATATATATATATATATATATATATATATATATATATATATATATATATATATATATCAGAGCATAACTAGATCTCATCCACAGAAATCATATATAAATAAATTACTAGTATCTATGAACTAGATCTCAACATAAAGTATCTAAAGATGACAGTCGGATGGAAACAAATCCACTGCCGAACTCGAATGAAGAATAAACAAGACAAATACAATATGAGTACAACATCTAACAATCACGAGACTCGAAGGGAAGACCTCTCGCAATATAAGTAGCCCGTCCGGATCTGCGCTCATGCAAATACTCATAAATAATACACCTGGAAAGGGAACAGGTCCTCAAAGGGACATAACAAGATACATAGAAGCATATCATAAGGTAAATACTGAATAAATAACTCCAGGGTGACCTAACCATCTAAGTGAAATACAAGTTTGAGGACAACTTTAAGTGTATAGGAGAGTGTAGGCAAGACATATGCTGACGTAATTCACCAATCGTGACAATTGGCTAGTATATGCCACATATGCCCCCATAGGAGGGCGCTCTGTAATAACGTCCATCTCCGAAGAGCATGGCAGCAATACAGTAATTGGCCATATCGCTTCGAAGAACGTGGCAACAGTGTTGTATATATCGTCTATTTTGCTCTGAAAAATGTGGCAGCAGTGTAGTATATATCGTCCGTATCACTCCGTCAAGTGTGGCAGCAGTGTAAAGGAAGTGGGGTGTCCTATATGCCTACAAGTCGTCCTCCCCGCCCAATGATCTATGCATGTTGTATCCACAACACGCCTTATCTACTACGCTGCGGCGTCGTAACTCTGGCTCATAGTCTATCGTTAGAACAGTAGTCTAACCTTCAACCAAACAAGGACAATGATGGGACCATCGTACCACGATAGTCTATGCTCTGCCTACCAATAACTGCTAAGTCTTCTAACATGCATCACTATTAACAGTTATACCCAATCCGTCGTACGCCTACACGTACAGGTGGCCAACCACATACGCAAGTCTGTGCCCTACATGAGACTCAGAACACGTATAAGAAATGTGTCAAGGCCTGGGAGTCATACCAATAACTCCACAACTTTAGGTGGGTCTACTAGACACTAGGTCAAACACAAGTCCTAACGTCAACGCATTCGTTGACTGCACCCGAGTTTCTCTCGGACGCGCACAGTTATATAATCTAAAATATAAACATGCAACTAAATATATAACTGAATTTAAATAGTACAACAAAGGTAAGGTATACTTGCCTGGCAAGAGAGCTGCGGAGTGTAACGTCCAGATGTCAAACACTAATAGTCAAAAACTATACCTCAGAATAAATATCTCCGGATGCTGAAATAAATATCACCAACGTTCCCAGAATAAGCAAAATAGATAGAAAGCACTCCCTTTTCATCCAATTTGGACATAGGGGTAATGTAGCGCCCCGTTCTCCCAGTACGGTGAGCGCGGCTAAGAAACACAAGACGGTATCATTCGATCGGGATAGATTGAATTAAGAACTCGTCCTCGTTATGGATTTATTTCTTCGGAATCGATTCCCATAATCAGTGGAACTCGCCCCAAGGATCGGCTTAGCGGCAGAGTCAGGAGGGACCTCTCCGTTGCTATCTTTTATTGCCTCGGTTTTCGATGTCGCTTGTTGCTTTCGTGCTTTGAGTTGGTTTTGGGAATTTGCTTGTTTTCCTTGAACGGTTTTGATGGTTTTTATTGTTTTCGTTCATTGAACTGCACTTCTATTCCGAGATTGGAAAGAGAGGAAGAAGTATTAATCGAGTTGTTCGTTTGCAGGTGAACGAGCAGTAGGCGGCTTGCGAGCAGAGTCGTGAAGCGCCTCTTTCCTTCTCCTTCCAACTATCTAAGTGAGTGGCTACCAACCCGATTAGCTAGCCCTGCTTCCAAGCTTCACATCTAATAATCTGCAATCTCCTTTGCCCCGATCAAACGATACCAAGTAATAATAAAAGAAACCAAGATAAAAAGGGAATAGACTTGGTTATTATGCTTGTCAATCAAACCTGTGAACTGTTGCCTTATCGTATGCTTGTTCGTGCAAATGTTCTATGAATTATGCTAAGTATGACACATGTCACGCCCCGATCTCCCGCAGGCAAATCGGCCGTTCCCGCTAGGCGGGAATCACCCTCGCCAGCGCTCCCGCGGAACGATCGCTTAACCCATCCGGGCGTGATGCCGCACGAGCGTGAGCCACGCCCGTGCAAGGCCATGGTTCATTGGCTGGCGGCAAGAGTTCTAAGCCACAGAGTCGCACAGATTGTTCGATTGCAGCGGAATCATGAACGCATAGGCGATCGGTAACAGGTTCACTGAGTCGACAAACATAGCGGAAGCATTGAAACAAGTAAAGTAATCTCTTTATTGATATGAAACATGTATTACAGGCGGCGTATAGCCGAGATTACAAGTCGCTCAAGCCTCTCTCTCTGAAACAGTAAAAGCGTGCCAAGTGGCTACAACTGTGGAATGAATGTACAGGCGATGGTCAGGCGATGTTCACAACTTATGTCTTGTATAAGCGCTTCAGTCCCGGACGCACCGTTGCAAGGCTTCAGAGGGAACTCCTGACCTTAGCACGCATGAAGGAGGCGTCCGCACCGCACGAGGTTCTCCCGCACCCTGTATATCAAACTGGTAGATTATCAGTACATTGAATGCACTGGTGGGGAAGCTACTCGCCCGCTCGACAAATCCAAACACATAATACAGGTTCCGTGCACAACTATTAAGTTGTCTTTCTAGTTGCCTTAGGATCAGTTTCATGCAGATATTGAATAGCCTAACGTGTCGGGCAGTGCGCCGTGCGATGTTAGAGGAAACACGGCGAGACTTACCAACTTACCATCTCCTTCCCTGTCCAAGGCAAACATTGTTAATTTAAGCAGGGGCATGTATAAACATTCAGGAGCATAGCATATGCAACATGCAAACATGAGAGTCATTGAACGGGACAGTATTTGGTGTGCTCAGTTGTTCTTGATGCAATGACTCGGACGCAGATAGCCGCTAAGCGAGGATGACTTATCTATATGAACATGAGTCGCTGGCATAGCCATAAAGGACTAATCCCAGACGAGAGTGGAACGCAACGAGAGCACACAATGTGCTATGAACCATCTCGCCCGTACACGATGGATTTTACATGAAGTAGTCCAAGGCCAAGATGGAATGCAACAAGTACACGATGCGCTACAAACCATCTTGTCCGCACATGATGGACTACACACGTGATGTGGTCCCGGGAAAGTGGAATGCAACGTAAGTACACGAGGTGCTACAAATCACTCGCCCGAACACGAGGGACCACACAAGAGTTCCATCCGAATCGGATCGGCCCCAGTGCCCCGGTGACCGTCCGTGGAACTATACCTCATATCCGAGTTGTCCGCGATATGCACTTCAGGGTTAACCAATCTCAGGCAACACGATTTAACCAATCTCAGGCAACACGATTACACGAGATACACGAGAACACGCGTGCACTAGAACACGAGAACACGAGAACACGAGTGCACGGAAACACGAGTACACGAGTATACGGGATACTTGAATCTTGGTCTTTGTACAATAACTTTGTCTTGATGCACTCCCCTGGTTCGGGGCTGCGTGGTGACCTAACGGTCCTGGATACTTGCAGGGTCAATCATACACGGAACGACTACTAAGTAGTCTCCCGGAGTTGGATGAAAACACGACAACATTCAAGCAGACAAGCATGCGTTTCTAGGTACATAAGCAGGCACATTGCTCGGGCCCGAAGGTAGTCCGAGAGATAAAACCGTTAAGGGACTTAGCATGCGAGGGTCTGAATAAAAGCAGTATTTCCTTTTTCCATGTTCTAGCAAGCAATACAAGTTGGGATTATTCTCTTAGCTAGGTGCGTTAGATTTATTAGCATGCAGGGGTGAATCACCTAGCGACTAGCATAAACATTCCAGATTTTTATGTGTGCTGGCTAAGCAAAGACAAGTTCACCGTAGCCACCCACCTTAGCGATGATTCGCCTCGGTAGAGCGATACGTCTGAGCGAGCCTCTGAAAGTCCAAGCCGGATTCCTGTAGGGACAAGTCTGGATATCCTTTGTTTCTCATTTGAGGCAAAGCAGGTCGGGACAGCTGCATGATTGCCGTTTGAGACGGCAGTCCGCTTGAGCGGAACGGGGTGTTACATCCTACCCAACTTAGGAAAAGTCTCGTCCTCGAGACTTACTAAGGACAAGCAGAAATCTATGGTTGAGGCAATCCTAGACAAGTCGTTTGTACTTGTTTCATTTGGATATTCACTTGCACAAGCTTCAAAATCAGCATACCGCTTAGACTGGATTGTGTGCACCTTCGACATGCATTTCTAGTGTAAACACGTCAACCAGCTTAGTGATAGCGAAGTCTCAGCACTCGAGTTTCACCTTTTCTTAAGTCTTGGATGGTGCACTAGTTCAAGGCGTCCCTCGAATAGATGCATTCAACCAAACTTAGGGTTAGTGAAAATCGGACAAGCTACTAGCGATACTCTCAAGGGTTCGCACAGGTTGGCACAAAGGCCACTCGCAGCATACAACCAGACAAGCAAGCATATCATTCAAAACGTATTTTGAAAGTATTTAGACTTATTGTTGGAACATCCCATCGAGGCATTGAGAGAGAGCGCGCACATAACCCACGAACGAGCTTTCGAAACAGAGATATCGAATCGAAGTCCAAAGGCGTAGAAGCCAGGCTCTGATACCAACCTGTCACGCCCCGATCTCCCGCAAGCAAATCGGCCGTTCCCGTTAGGCAGGAATTACCCTGCCAGCGCTCCCGCGGAACGATTGCTTAACCCATCCGGGCGTGATGCCGCACGAGTGTGAGCCACGCCCATGCAAGGGCATGGTTCATTGGCTGGCGGCAAGAGTTCTAAGCCACAGAGTCGCACAGATTGTCCGAGTGCAGCGGAATCATGAACGCATAGGCGATCGGTAACAGGTTCACTGAGTCGACAAATATAGCGGAAGCATTGAAACAAGTAAAGTAATCTCTTTATTGATATGAAACATGTATTACAGGCGGCGTATAGCCGAGATTACAAGTCGCTCAAGCCTCTCTCTCTGAAACAGTAAAAGCGTGCCAAGTGGCTACAACTGTGGAATGAATGTACAGGCGATGGTCAGACGATGTTCACAACTTATGTCTTGTATAAGCGCTTCAGTCCCGGACGCACCATTGCAAGGCTTCAGAGGGAACTCCTGACCTTAGCACGCATGAAGGAGGCGTCCGCACCGCACGAGGTTCTCCCGCACCCTGCATATCAAACTGGTGGATTATCAGTACATTGAATGCACTGGTGGGGAAGCTACTCGCCCGCTCGACAAATCCAAACACGTAATACAGGTTCTGTGCACAACTATTAAGTTGTCTTTCTAGTTGCCTTAGGATCAGTTTCATGCAGATATTGAATAGCCTAACGTGTCGGGCAGTACGCCATACGATGTTAGAGGAAACACGGCGAGACTTACCAACTTACCATCTCCTTCCCTGTCCAAGGCAAACATTGTTAATTTAAGCAGGGGCATGTATAAACATTCAGGAGCATAGCATATACAACATGCAAACATGAGAGTTATTGAACGGGACAGTATTTGGTGTGCTCAGTTGTTCTTGATGCAATGACTCACACGCGGATAGCCGCTAAGCGAGGATGACTTATCTATATGAACATGAGTCGCTGGCATAGCCATAAAGGACTAATCCCAGACGAGAGTGGAACGCAACGAGAGCACACGATGCGCTACGAACCATCTCACCCGTACACGATGGATTTTATATGAAGTAGTCCAAGGCCAAGATGGAATGCAACAAGTACACGATGCGCTACAAACCATCTTGTCCACACACAATGGACTACACACATGATGTGGTCCCGGGAAAGTGGAATGCAACGTAAGTACACGAGGTGCTACAAACCACTCGCCCGAACACGAGGGACCACACAAGAGTTCCATCCGGATCGGATCGGCCCCAGTGCCCCGATGACCGTCCGTGGAACTATACCTCGTTTCCGAGTTGTCCGCGACATGCACTTCAGGGTTAACCAATCTCAGGCAACACGATTTAACCAATCTCAGGCAACACGATTACACGAGATACACGAGAACACGTGTGCACTAGAATACGAGAACACGAGAACACGAGTGCACGGGAATACGAGTACACGAGTATACGGGATACTTGAATCTTGGTCTTTGTACAATAACTTTGTCTTGATGCACTCCCCTGGTTCGGGGCTGCGTGGTGACCTAACGGTCCTGGATACTTGCAGGGTCAATCATACACGGAACGACTACTAAGTAGTCTCCCGGAGTTGGATGAAAACACGGCAACATTCAAGCAGACAAGCATGCATTTCTAGGTACATAAGCAGGCACGTTGCTCGGGCCCGAAGGTAGTCCGAGAGATAAAACCGTTAAGGGACTTAGCATGCGAGGGTCTGAATATAAGCAGTATTTTCTTTTTCCATGTTCTAGCAAGCAATACAAGTTAGGATTATTCCCTTAGCTAGGTGCGTGGGATTTATTAGCATGCAGGGGTGAATCACCTAGCGACTAGCATAAACATTACAGATTTTTATGTGTGCTGGCTAAGCAAAGACAAGTTCACCGTAGCCACCCACCTTAGCGATGATTCGCCTCGGTAGAGCGATACGTCTGAGCGAGCCTCTGAAAGTCTAAGCCGGATTCCTGTAGGGACAAGTCTGGATATCCTTTGTTTCTCATTTGAGGCAAAGCAGGTCGGGACAGCTGCACGATTGCCGTTTGAGACGGCAGTCCGCTTGAGCGGAATGGGGTGTTACAACACACACCTTGTATTGTGCATAATTGTTCAGGAAGGCTATGCTAAATGAATCATGCATTACTGCTTGTCGTGCACTCATGTTCTTGCAATCGTATTGCCTCAACTGCATGAATTGTTAACTTGTTAATCGTGTTCGATCATGGACAACTTGTGCACAAGGTATAGTTCTGCGGATGGTCGCTGGGGCACTGGCACCGATCTGATCCGGGCGGAACTCGTGTATAGTCATCGTGTACGGGACAAGATGGCTTGTAATGCCTTGTGTACTATCGTTGCATGCTATCCTTGTCTCAGACTAGTCCATTATGGCAACCAAGCCAGTGATCATCGTGTATATTTAAACCTGTTGCATACTAACTTGTGTCTTCGTGGCAGGAAAGGCATGGTAAGTATTGTCCAGGTAATTCAGACGGGCAGGTAAAATCCACCGAACGGTGGCACGTTCATGTCAGTAAATTCTATATGCTGCTTACTTGTAAATAAACTAAGGCAAGATAGAAACCCACAAATATGCATGCTTTATTAAAACAACGTGTTGATTGGTATAGTCAGGCTAGCTCGCCTTCACCAGCATGTTTCGATATGCTGACCCTCGTTGAAACAGGTTCTCCGCACTAAGGCGAACCGAGCGAGGAGCCGAAGTCGTCTACCCGATCCAGTCCAGCTGTTGGCGCATCTTCACCGCGCCCCCTGAAGCCTTTTGAAGTCCGAAGCTGCAACTCTTCATACACAAATGCAGCTCCGTGGCAAAGCTATCCTCCAGCCTGGAGGTCTTTATTATTTGAGTTTATAAAGGGTTGTAATGTACAGGACTGCTATCTCATTTTGAGTCATCTCTTTTGTAAGCCGTTCGGCATATTAGCTGACTCGTTCAGGAGTTTGTAATAGATGTTCATTATCAATAAAAAGAACTTTTCTATGTTTCAAATCTGTGTTTCAATTTATCTGCGTACTCTGAATATGTGCTTGCTATGCAAATCATTAAAGCCTTGTGCGGGCGCAACCCCAGGCCCGCACGGCGGTCACGATTCGGGGGACGCCTCAATTGATTCTACGGAATTGGGTCGTGACATAGTGGTATCAGAGCACAGATTCAAAGTTCCTTAGACTTCGTGCTGGAAAAGTTTCTTTAACGATCAAATTCCTATGCGAACTCTTGAACTCGCTAGGCCAAAATAAGATACGTTCATGCAATAAGTCCATAATACATTATAATTCTAATATAATTTACCTTCTTTTGAAGGAATGGCTCCAGCGCAATCTGCAGCGCAAATACCGGACGAAACGCAAGGCCAAGAAAGTAGTTCGAACACTTCGGAAAGGTCAAGGAGCTAGCGAGCCATGCCAAGCATCGATCCCGTCCAACGAATGTTGCAGATGTTGGAGGCAAACCAACAAAGGGACGAGGCTCGCTATGAACGGGCCGAGAAGCGAGCGGAAGAGAGTCAGCTCAAGTTTCAAGACAATATAGAAGCACGATTCTCAGTCCAACAGAAGCAGGTAGATATCCTGTAACAGATCGTTCAGACTTTGGCTGCCAACCATTCCACTGCAACTGCAACGACTCCGGTGGAACAACCCGCGCTTGAAGTAGAGACGTCACAAATTCCAAGGACGAGGGACGTGACTGTCTTCAACTTTGGCCACTTCAAGAAAGTCTGCAATACCCCATTCAATGGGACTGAGGACCCAGTCGTAGCTCTAGATTGGTTGGCCGAACTTGAAGATCACTTCGCTCTGCTAGAGGTCCCCGAAGAGAAGCGCGTCTCCTGCGTGCAACTACAGCTCCGCCTCAACGTGCACGATTGGTGGGACGTGCATCGACGATCTCTCCAATTTGATCACGGAGAGGAGGCGATCTCGTGGACGACTTTTTGTGCCGCGTTCGAAGAGGAGTTTGTACCCCCTCCAGTATAACGTCAAATGGAAAACGAGTTCGTGCAGCTGCGGCAAGGCAGCATGACAGTTAAAGAGTACTCCGTCGAATTCAACCGACTCTCCAAATTCGCTAGGGCTTATTTACCTGATGTAGCGAGTCGAGCTAGAAGGTTTGAAGGTGGATTATGCCCTGTCATCCATTCGCACGTAGCCGTTCATCAGTATCGTACAATACGTGAAGTCATGAATCACGCCCTATCGCTTGAACCTCACTATCCTCACGTTCCTGTCGGCGCTGTGCATACCTACATTCACAAACGCCAAAGCAACGATACAGGAAATACTGCTACAAAGTGCCCTAACAACGGAGGGCACTAAAGAGGAAACCCAGGGCCATCGTGTAATTTTTGTAAAAAGTGTGGGCACACAGCCAATAATTGTCGCTTGAGACTTGGGTTATGCTAGCGTGTGGACAATCAGGCCATGCCATTAATTCCTGTCCGAATCTTCCTGATCATCGTCCCCAACGAAATGCTCCCTAACGGTAGGTCCTATTCTTAAGTTTCGGGATGAAACTTCCAATTAGTTGGGTAGGATGTAGCGCCCCGTTCTTCCGGTGCGGAGAGCGCGGCTAAGAAACACAAGACGGTATCGTTCGATCGGGATAGATTGAATTAAGAACTCATCCTCATTATGGATTTGTTTCTTCGGAATTGATTCCCATATTCAGTGGACCGTGCCCAAGGATCGGCTTAGCGGCAGAGTCAGGAGGGACCTCTCCGCTGCTATCTTTTATTGCCTCGGTTTTCGATGTCGCTTGTTGCTTTCGTGCTTTGAGTTGGTTTTGGGAATTTGCTTGTTTTCCTTGAACGGTTTCGATAGTTTTCATTATTTTTGTTCATTGAACTGCACTTCTATTCCGAGATTGGAAAGAGAGGAAGAAGTATTAATCGAGCTGTTCGTGTGCAGGTGAACGAGCAGTAGGCGGCTTACGAGCGGAGTCATGAAGCGCCTCTTTCCTTCTCCTTCCAACTATCTAAGTGAGTGGCTACCAACCCGATTAGCTAGCCCTGCTTCCAAGCTTCACATCTAATAATCTGCAATCTCCTTTGCCCCAATCAAACGATACCAAGTAATAATAAAAGAAACCAAGATAAAAAGGGAATAGACTTGGTTATTATGCTTGTCAATCAAACCTGTGAACTGTTGCCTTATCGTATGCTTGTTCGTGCAAATGTTCTATGAATTATGCTAAGTATGACACACACCTTGTATTATGCATAATTGTTCAGGAAGGCTATGCTAAATGAATCATGCATTACTGCTTGTCGTGCACTCGTGTTCTTACAATCGTGTTGCCTCAACTGCATGAATTGTTAACTTGTTAATCGTGTTCGATCATGGACAACTTGTGCACAAGGTATAGTTCTGCGGACGGTCGCTGGGGCACTGGCACCTATCCGATCCGGGCGGAACTCGTGTATAGTCATCGTGTACGGAACAAGATGGCTTGCAATGCCTCGTGTACTATCGTTGCATGCTATCCTTGTCTCGGACTAGTCCATTATGGCAACCAAGCCAGTGATCATCGTGTATATTTAAACCTGTTGCATACTAACTTGTGTCTTCATGGCAGGGAAGGCATGGTAAGTATTGTGCAGGTAATTCAGACGGGCAGGTAAAATCCACCGAACGGTGGCACGTTCATTTCAGTAAATTCTATATGCTGCTTACTTGTAAATAAACTAAGGCAAGATAGAAACCCATAAATATGCATGCTTCATTAAAACAACGTGTTGATTGGTATAGTCAGGCTAGCTCGCCTTCACCAACATGTTTCGATATGCTGACCCTCGTTGAAACAGGTTCTCCGCACTAAGGCGAACCGAGCGAGAAGCCGAAGTCGTTTACCCGATCCAGTCCAGCTGTTGGCGCATCTTCACCGTTCCTCGAAGCCTTTTGAAGTCCGAAGCTGTAACTCTTCATACACAAATGCAGTTCCGTGGCAAAGCTATCCTCCAGCCTGGAGGTCTTTATCATTTGAGTTTATAAAGGGATGTAATGTACAGGACTGCTATCTCATTTTGAGTCATCTCTTTTGTAAGCCGTTCGGCATATTAGCTGACTCGTTCAGGAGTTTGTAATAGATGTTCATTATCAATAAAGAGAACTTTTCTATGTTTCAAATCTGTGTTTCAATTTATCTGCGTACTCTGAATATGTGCTTGCTATGCAAATCATTAAAGCCTTGTGCGGGCGCAACCCCAGGCCCGTACGATGGTCACGATTCGGGGGACGCCTCAATTGATTCTACGGAATTGGGTCGTGACAGGTAAAACGGTAATTTTGGGACAAAGCGGGCTCCACACGTGGGGCACTATGCACCGAAAAGCTTGCCAAGGGTAAAGGTCTCTAAATGGGACAAATTACAGGTCAAACCAATTCTAAATATCAATGCAAACTCAATAGTACTTCTAATTTTGGATTCTGGCGAGCCGAACACAAATTCGCCCAAAAATCAACCGAGGTACCCGCCAATAGGCGACTTGGTCAACTGTCTCCGAATCGCGTAAAAATTGGGTCACAGGACCAGCACATTACCACGAGTCTAGTGGCGCAAGTTTCATCGCATTCTGACGAGCATGCAATAAATGCGCAGGGCTTTCGCAAAAGTTGCGACACGGGGATTGTCCACGGAAATGGGCTGATTTCGACGCACACACGTGTCCGAATCAATTTTCGCGAACTCCCACGTATTCGGGTACACTGTACGCACTGTTTGGTATACTTGGTATACAGCGGGGTGGTCCCGTTTGGCGGGGCTGTCCCGTTTGGTGGGGCGGTCCCGTTTGGCGAGGCGCTCCGTTTCACAACTTTTGGAAATCTGGAAAAAGTGTATTTTCGGGATTTTCCAACAAATTTAATTCTACATACAGCAGTTAATAATTTAATGTTAATTAACAAAAATTAAACTAGGTCAAGTGGTCTTCGCATACCAACAAGGAAAACCGGATTCGTATCTCTGTGGTGGGAGATACGAATCCGAGAACAGGTGTGGTTGCAATAGAATTTTCTGAGATTTAAATGTTGGGGTTTTTCCTCAACTTGGTATCGATTTTTACCTACGTTGGCATGTTGTTCGAGATAAACTAATACACATTATTGGAAGGAGAATAGATCGGGATCATACCGGTGAAGACGGCGTCGAGTTTGGTCGAGAGATGGCACAGAAAACGGAGCAGAAACACAGGTAAGTTGTTCGATCAATTTATGTCTCGCGCGCGCGGAGTCGCGGTGGGCGGTCGGCCGAGGTTCTCCGGCGGTCTGGGGCGGCTTCGAGCGGCGGGCGGTGGGCGCGTTGCGGAGAGAGGGGGAATTAGGGTTAGGGTTTGGTCGATGAGATGAATATAGAGAGAGGGAGAGAGAGATCACGAGAGAGGCGGGTGGGGGGATTTCCGCTCGGGGCTTAGTAGCTGATGCTGCGGCTGCTATTTTTCCTTTATTTTCCCATAAGGATGGGTGCGGGTTAGGGTTTTGACGTGGGTTTCGGGTAGATTAGGTAATGGGTTTTGGGTTAGGATTCAATAAGGAATTTTCTTTTCTTTACTTTTTCTTTTCTTTTCTTTATTTCTATTTCTTTTCCTTTCTAATCATTTCTTTTTCTTTCTAAAAAAAACTATATATATAGATATATATACATATATATATATATATATATATATATATATATATATATATATATATATATATACACTAAAATATTTCTAGAATTCATATTTGTGCATACCATCAAGCTAGCAACTGTCCAAAGGGTCTCCTACATAGAATATATTAGAAAAAATTTATAATGGCTCCATAAATCCCCTAAATGCACAAACACCTAAAATAAAAATTAGATAAATTTTATTTATCCTAATTTGCTCATAAATACTATAATTAAATTAATAATTAAAAAATAAATACGGGTTTTAGGATTCAGGGGTTTTACAGTTCGTCTCATTTGAATACTAGAGTTTATTTGATAGTGTTCCATGCATTCGCATCGGTCAGACAAAGGCTTTTGGTGGAGAGCTGAACTGTATGTGTCACGGCTGCTACCATGATAGTGAAAAGCAACTATGAGTCACAGTTGCCATTAGCATCAGATGAATGAGTCATTGGTATGCTGTACAACCAGTTGTTGATCCTGAGATACTCGGGACTGCTTTGCATATAGCTAAGTCATTGTGTTGGCTTGGATAGATGGACTGCCCCTAAGATGTGCATTGTATGTCTAGCTATGCATCTGACCCTCGAGTCTCACTAGACACGCTGCGCACACCCTGAAACATGAACGATTTCTTGTCTTGCTTATTGCATATGAAACTCTATTTCCAAAGATGTTTCCAAACAATGTAATATGACTCTGCTAGCGAACAGCATGAAACGAACATAGATAAAACTAGAAAGATCACTAGTAATGTAATATTTTATAACATGATTACTTAGTGTTGGTTTTAGTAAATGCTTATTTCTGTTCAGTTATTTTATCTCACCAGTACTTATAAAAGTGCTGACCCACCAACAGTTTACTTGCTTGCAGGTACTGGATCGTCCGAGGGAGCGATAGGCATGCCTCTGTCCCTAAGACCCGGATTCATGGTTTCGATTGTGCCCCGAGATGCTATCATATAAGGGGCATAATGTATGGAATAAATGCCTTTGCATAAGAGAACCCAAGTCCCTCGATCGTCCCGAATACTCAGTTAGCTAAATTTATTGCATTGCAACAATGTCCCTTTCCGCTGCTTACTCTATAGATGCGATGATAGCCAACAAACAACTTAAACGATAAAGACTTGTGCGGGCGCAACCCCACGCTCGCACGGTATCACGTCACGATAAATCCCAATGGGCCATCCCTTCCTCGCACCCGCGGGACAGGCGCGGTGATTCGCGTTCGGTTCAATCCGGCTACGGGGACGAGGCGGTGGTCCGGGCGGCCCTTCGGGGCCGGGACGTGACAGTTACAAGCCGCAATAGTATTATCAAAAATTGACCTCCACTCGGGTTACCATCAGCTCAAAATCAAGCCAGACGATGTGCCGAAGTCAGCCTTTCGTACTCTCTACGGCCACTATGAGTTTTTGGTAATGCCGTTCGGTTTGAGCAATACCCGTGCAACCTTTATGGGTTTAATGAACCAAGTGTTCCGGCCATTTCTCGATAGCTTTATAGTAGTGTTCATCGATGATATATTGGTTTACTCGAAGAATGGGGCGGAGCATGCAGAGCACTTGCGGACCATGCTACAAACCCTTCGAGACAACAAATTATATGCGAAATTGAGTAAGTGCGAATTCTGGCTGAGCAGTGTATCTTTCCTTGGGCACATCATTTCTACGGGAGGCATTTCAGTCGATCCAAAGAAGGTGGAGGCCATCGTCGAGTGGAAGCGACCTGCATATGTTAGTAAAATTCAAAGTTTTCTCGGGTTAGCAGGCTACTACAGGCGGTTCATAAAGGATTTTTCCAAACTCGCCTCACCTCTGACTCGCCTCACACAGAAGGGAGTCGTGTTTGAGTGGTCCGCCGACTGCGAAGCATTGTTTGAGGAGTTAAAGCATTGCCTCACCTCTGCCCCGTTACTTGCACTGCCAGATGAGACTTCGGGATTACAAATCTTCAGCGACGTGTCAGGGCAGGGCTTAGGGTGTGTACTTATGCAGCAAGAGAGAGTGATAGCCTATGCATCCAGACAGCTGAAAAAGCATAAAAAGAATTATCCTACGCATGATCTGGAACTGGAAGCAATTGTGTTCAGGTTAAAGTTGTGGCGACACTACATTTATGGAGTGCCTTGCCAAATTTTTACCGATCACAAGAGTTTAAAGTACTTGTTCACCCAGGCGGAACTAAACCTATGACAGCGGCGTTGGCTAGAATTGATAAAGGATTACGACTTGACGATAGACTACATACCTGGCAAGGGAAATGTGGTAGAAGATGCGTTGAGTCAGGTCTTTGTGGGATCTCTGTCCGTCAATCGCAGGTTACAAAGGGACTTAGAAGAAATGGGCATCGAACTCCGAATTCGTTATCGCGGCGCCCAGGTTGCTCAGATGCGATTTGTACCCAACCTGATAGAGAGAGTCACATCTACTCAGAGGGACGACCCATTCCTCCGAAAAATGTGAGAGCAGATTCAAGCGGGGAAGGCAAAAGACTTTGCAGCAGATGAGAATAGGGTGTTGCGAGTGAAGGGAAGGCTATGCGTCCCCAACGACTCAGAACTCAGAAAGAAAATCCTCCCTGAAGCCTATTATGCAGCATATACAATCCATCCCGGGAGCACAAAAATGTATAGAAACCTTCGTACTGTCTTCTGGTGGCACGACATAAAGAAAGATGTGGCGCTCTTTTTGTCGAAATACATAACCTGTCAGAGGGTGAAAGCAGAGCATCAGAGACCGGGCAGAGAAATACAGAATCTTGCCATCCTGGAATAGAAGTGGGAGCACATCAGCATGGACTTCATTGTTGGCCTGCCAAGGACGCAATGGGAGAACGACGTAATCTGGGTCATCGTCGACCGATTAACCAAGTTTGCACACTTTATTGCCATTAAAAGTACTTGGGGCACCGATCGCCTTGCCCAGACCTACCTTGACGAGATAGTCCTGCTGAACGGAGTGCCAATTTTTATAGTATCATATTGGGACAGACGGTTCGTCTCACATTTTTGGGAAAGCCTTCAGTCGTCGATGGGGACCAAGTTGAAATTCAGCTCAGCCTACCATCCTCAAACAGATAGCCAAACTGAGCGGGTGAATCAGGTACTAGAAGACATGCTGTGCCTCTGAGTAATCGATTCAAAGTCAAGTTGGGACGTCAACCTGCCGCTAGCCGAATTTGTATACAACAACAATTATCAGTCTAGCATCCAGATGGATCCGTATGAGGCTCTGTATGGGCGGAAGTGTAGGTCACCGATCTGCCGGGATGAAGTTGGTGAGAGGCAAATCCTTAGGCCGGAACTGGTTGAACAAACAGTCCAAAAGGTTCGGCTGATTCGAGAACGGTTAAAAGTAGCACAAAGTCGGCAAAAGAGCTATGCTGATACTCGTCGTCGCCCCCTTGAGTTTCAAGAGGGGGACCATGTGTTTCTAAAAGTCTCGCCCATGCGTGGGGGTAAAGGGGAAGTTAAGTCCAAGATTTGTTGGCCCGTTTGAAATTCTCAGATGAGTCACTTCAGTTGCTTACCAAATTGCATTGCCGCCAGCCCTATCAGAAGTGCACGATATTTTTCAAGTGTCTCAACTTAGAAAATATATGCACGACCCGAACCATGTGGTAGACTTTGGTCAGTTAGATCTATAGGCGGACTTGTCGTACGTCGAAGAACCCATGCAGATCTTAGAGCGTAAGGAAAAGCAGCTACAGAATCAGGCAATATCGCTAGTACACGTTCTTTGGCAAGACCACGCGGTCAAAGAATCAACATGGGAACTCGAATCTGATATGAGGGAAAGGTTTCCTTCATTATTTCTTAGGGGTAGGTTCTTGTCATACCCCAGTCACAAAATACGTAGGACTAGGACACGTAAGCATGCCAGCCGTATGAATATGGCACTCCAATATATGGAAACCAAAACACACGTATGCTGTAATATGAATAACAATTCACAAGTGGTAAACATATATGTCACAGAGCATAACTAAATCTCATCCACAGAAATCATATATAATTAAATAACCAATATCTATGAACTAGATCTTAATATAAGGTATCTCAAGATGATAGTCGGATGGAAACAAATCCACTACCGAACTAGAATAAAGAATAAACAAGACAAATACAATATATATACAACATCTAACAATCACGAGACTCGAAGAGAAGACCTACTCAAAATATATAAGTAGCCAGTCCGGTTCTGCGCTCCTGCGAATACTCATAAACATCTACACCTGAAAAGGGACCAGGTCCTCAGAGGGACAACACAAGATACATAGAAGCATGCCATAAAGTAAATACTGAATAAATAAAGGGTTGCGCTAACCATCTAAGTGAAATACAATTTGAGGACAACTTAGTACGAATAGGAAAGTGTAGGCTAGACATATGCTGACGTAATTCACCAATCGTCATGACTGGCTAGTATATGCCACAAACACCCCCTATAACACGGGAACAGGAATATAATAACGTCTAACGTTCTATAGAGTGTGGCATCTATAAAAATCACCAAGTAACGTCCAACACTCTAAAAAACGTGGTATCTATAATAATATATACGTCCGTATCACTCCGTCGAGTGTGGTGTCTGTATAAAGGAGGTGGGTATCCCATACGCCTACTAGTCATCCTCCCCGCCCAATGCAAATGTACAAGTCGCGAACACGACGTGGACATCTCGTACTATAATGCAAGTCTCTAGGTCAGAAATAAACAACTAAGCTAAATACTGTGACACGTGTTGCTCACCCCGATGGCCAGTCGAGCATGAGGCACGCGTCCCTACATGAACTCACTCTGTGACGTGTAATGATACGTGTCAAGGCCTGGAGAGTCATACCGATAACTCTCCAACTTTAGGTGGGTCTACTAGACTCTAGGTCAGACACAAGTCCTAACGTCAACGCCTTCGTTGACTGCACCCGAGTCTCTCTTGGACGCGCACAGTTATATAATCTAAAATAATAAACATGCAACTAAATATATAACTAAATTTAAACAGTACAACAAGGCAAGGTATACTTGCATGGCAAGAAGCTATGTAGTCCCAATAACCTGCTCCGGAAGTCGCATAGAATAATCCAATATCCTCGGGGTCAGCGTGCACAGGCACGGGAATCAGGGGTGACTGCTACAGGTCATCTGGCAAGGGTGAAGGGTCCACAATGACGATGATGGAAGTGATAATATATATTAATTAGGGTTAAGGTGGTAATAATTACAATGGTGATGATGATGGAAATTATGATAATGGTGGTGCTGAGGGGGATGGTGACTGGGATGATGGTAGTGATGTGGATAGTGACTGGGACGATGGTGATGATGTAGATGGTGACTGGGATTATGGGGTAATGATGAGGATGAGATGATGATGATGGTAATAACGAGGATGATGATGTGGAGGATGGCGATGATGAGGATGATGATGTGGAGGATGGTGATGATGAGGATGATGATAGAGATAATGATGTTGATAATGGTATTGGTGTTAATGATGATAGTAATGGTGATGGTGATATTGATGATGAGGTGTTGATGATGATTGTGATATCTATCTAGCTAGGGAAGCACCGGCCAAGGCGGAGGAGGAGCTCAGGAAGGGGAGGGGTCGAGTCGGAGCTCCGGCGAGGTTGCTCGGTGCTCAGGCGAAGGAGGAACGGGGAGAACAGGGAAGAGGAGGAGTTCGTGGTGGTGGTGGTGGTGTGGTACAGTGGTAGTACTGGTGGTGTGGGGTGCTGCCAGCGGTGAGCAGCAGCGAAGGTCAGACTGAGGAGGAGGAAGAGGAAATGGGGATGATAATGGTGATCATGGTGAATGGAGATGGAGGTCAAGGCCGGCGGAGCACAGCAGCTCGGGGTCGCTCGTACAGGGAAGTGGAGGAAGAAGAAGAGGTCGAGGTGGTGGCTGTTAATCTCAGGCGAGAGGAGAAGAAGTGGTAGAGGAGTTTCCGGTGGTGGAGAGAGGAGGCAGGAAAGAAGGAGCTCGGTGCTCAGGCAGAGGGGGTCAGGTTCCAGGCGGTGCTCGGGCTGCTTGGGAGGAAGGAGATGAGGGGTGGCGGTGAGCCGCATGGAGGAGACGGAGGAAGAAGAGAGGGAGGAGGGCGGTGGTGCGGGTCGAGTTGGTGGCTGCGGGTCGGCGGGTCTCCAAAAATGTTCAGGCGAAGGCTGGCGGCTCCGGCTAGGCCGGCGGGTGTAGGCAGGTAGGGAGGTTGAAGATGAACAGGAAAGGAGAGGGGTCGGCTAGGGTTGAGGTTGGGTTTGGTGAATGAATAAACAAAAGAGAAAAAGTTATATTTATACATGTGGGATTTGGGGTTTGGGTTTGACCTAGAAATTTGACTTTGGTCAACATCTCCTTGGGATAGGCCTTGGGCTCACATGGGGATGTTTAGAGGGTCATAATTGCATTGTTTAAATGCAAGGATAGGTTTAAAATAAAGGGGGCAATAAATGCGTTGTACATTCCGAAAATTATGGAAAATTTCTATGAAGGGGAAAGTTAGATTTCTTCATGTATTATCCAATGGTGTGGACATCTCAATACGCTTTTGCATAAAAGCGCCCAATAATTAGAAAATTGCACAAAGATGGAAATTGGATTAAATTAATTAAAATTAATGCGCAAGGTATTCTTGATTTAATTAGGAGTACATGGGGATAAAATTAGGTGGGACACAACTATCATGGACGTAGAGGGCTCCAAGTAGAATATTAACCAAATTTGGGTTGCACAAAACGGGTCAAGATTGTGTCTCCAATTTCGATTGGAATGCACAGGGGTACAAAGTTGGAATTATTTAGAATTAAATAATAATATCTGCGACGAATGTCGTGCGACTAAAATGTAGCACAAGAAAGCATAATTATAAGTTACACAAAGATCATAATAGTAGGCGGGCATGTTAGGACAAGGTTATGAAATTTGTAGATAGACAATGGCTAGTGTAGTGCTCCAATAATCGAAGCAACGGTAAGGTGCGCTAAGCGATATAAATATTGTATAGTTAAATCAAATGCCATGTTCTATTTTCAATTGGGTTCTAATTAGCCATAATTTCTCTATCTAAGCCAAGTAGACCTAATTTTGGGTGAGGGGTTTTATAATCTACCCAACTTAAAATAATTTCGTCCTCAAAATTAAACTAGGGTATAATTGGATAATTCCTTCACATTCGTACATCAGGCAAGTCAATCGCGATCTCTTCTAAGAATTTAAAAATTATTCAAATATATCGCAATCACTTTTAAATTAAATTATCCATTGTTTAGATCAAACTTTAACACATTGCACTATCTTCTTAATTTTCAAATTAAATAATCCACATCCAAATCTAATTCAAATTTATATGACATCCCAAATTAAAATTTATATCGCAATCTCCAACTATCATAATCTCCTCTAGAAAACAATTATAATCAAATATTACTTCTATTTTCAACTTGTTAATTCCGTACTCTTCAATTTTTAAATTCAATTTATATCCTCAATATTTCCAATAGGTAATCCCTCAATCAACATTTAACTTTTAATTTAAGGCCTCAAATTATGAAATTTAAAATCTAATTCACCAATTGTTCAAGTCTAGATTTCTATATTTATCCTCAAAGTTTAAATCGGTGATTAACTCTTCAACATTTCAAAATTTAAATCATATGCTCAAGTATAAATATTTGGTTCGTCATCTCACATTTTTTTAAATTCATTAATCCTCATCATCTTGATCATTCTCCTAAAATTCTCAAAATTAAAATGATTTGAACCTCTCAATCTAATTTTTACTCGATCACAATCTACAAGAAATTTCTCTCAAGTTGATAATGTAACTTCTACCCAACTTAGAATTTACCTATCTATCACATAAGGCTCTTACATTTATGAAAACTTATTCCTCAATTTATTCAATCATGTTTAGCAATCCTCAAGAATTTTCACAAAATATATCACCTATGATATACCCTTAATTACGAAAAATAATTATCAAGTAATATGATTGCCCTATGGGGTATATCTTGTACTATCAGTATATCAAACTTATACCAAGCATGAGGTTTCATCTTTCCGAAATAAGGGAAGACGGAAAACAATAATAAAGAGTTCAAGGGAGAGGTAATAGAATAGAAGTATGGGGATCAAGGCGTTTAAAGAATTTAAATGGAAATTGTCAAGGCAGTTGTGGATTGGAATCCAATTTTGGTAATTCCTATACACTTGCTCGTATCAGTGCAGTTATGTAACTGATACGATATGCTCAGACATATCTAGAGGGCAAGTACATTCGTCTACTAATCACTATATATCTCAATCCACGTAAAGTAGTTATGTGAAGGGCGAACCAAGCGCACTATGGTTGATCAGACCGTAATACACTTGATTCTGAAATGTATTAGTGTAGCGCTCCATTAATACATATGTCATGAACAAGCTCGATAAAGAATAAGCTTGCAAAACTAGGATATAATAGCAGCATAAGTCAAGGTAGTACAGCAAATATAAGTACGCTAGATTATGATGAGAGAAATTACAAATTAATTTAAGTTCACAAAGAAGATGATACTCTACAATCTCTACAGTTGTCGTACAAACTCCTTGTCTAAGTCGCTAGTCGACCAAGTAGGGGTATGGGCCTCTAAGTTCTACAGTCTTAATAAACACTATCGTTTTATGCTAGTATACAGTTAATGTCATTCAGTTACACTTTGATAATGAGTCAAGAGGACTATGTGTTACTAGGTTGTGAGGCATACTATCCAACTTACAAGTATAATATCAGGATTTTCTAAGGGGAGGGTGGTATGCTAATATCTATGTTCGAGGTATGATCAAGGGAAACGTTATATTTATTCCCCTTGGCTTCCTAAAGTACTGTCTGCTAGCATCAGGACAAGAACCTAAATTTATAGTTCTATAATACTATCTCACTATAAAAGTTAATTTTGGTCCTAATATTCAACCTTGGATTTCTATTGGTCCCTCAATGCTAGGGTCAAACAATATGGTTAAATTTATAACTCACTCTAGTTGTGTCTATACTGCTCTCAAGTTATCCCTAATTATCAAGGGATAATGGTCAATCATTCTACAGGTAAGGGTTGCTAGGGTTCATTAGGTAGTCTAAACTTAATGATGTATCAATGCCCTAGTTGCATTCTTAATTGGAAGGTTACCCTACTTATTATCTAATAACAGGAACTTCTATATTCTAGGAGGGGCTATACTCAATGAACTATTAGGAAGTATATGAATCAAGCAGGATGCATTTATTCAAATAGAACAGATTGGAAGAAAGGTGAATCATAGTCAATTGTGGATGAGATCCTATACTCAAATCCTAATTACAGGCTTGCTCGATACAGTAACGTAACCGAAAAAATATGCTTTCGACCTACATGGGCCACTACTAAAAATATGTCACACCCCAGTCCAAAAATACGTAAGACTAGGACACGTAAGCATGTCAGCCGTATGAATATGACACTCCAATATATAGAAGCCATAACACACGTACGTTGTAATATGAATAACAATTCATAAGTGGTAAACATATATGTCACAGAGCATAACTAAATCTCATCCACAGAAATCATATATAATTAAATGACCAATATCTATGAACTAGATCTCAATATAAGGTATCTCAAGATGACAGTCGGATGGAAACAAATCCACTACCGAACTAGAATAAAGAATAAACAAGACAAATACAATATAAATACAATATCTAATAATCACGAGACTCGAAGAGAAGACCTACTCGAAATATATAAGTGGCCAGTCCGGGTCTGCGCTCCTACGAATACTCATGAACATCTACACCTGGAAAGGGACCAGGTCCTCAGAGGGACATAACAAGATACATAGAAGCATGCCATAAAGTAAATACTGAATAAATAAAGGGTTGTGCTAACCATCTAAGTGAAATACAATTTGAGGACAACTTAGTATGTATGGGAAAGTGTAGGCTAGACATACGCTGACGTAATTCACCAATCGTCATGACTGGCTAGTATATGCCACATATGACCCCTATAACACGGGCGCGGGAATATAATAACGTCCAATGTTCTATAGAGTGTGGTATCTGTAAAAATCACCAAGTAACGTCCAACACTCTAAAGAACGTGGTATTTATAATAATATATACGTCTGTATCACTCCGTCGAGTGCGGTATCTGTATAAAGAAGGTGGGTGTCCCATATGCCTACTAGTCGTCCTCCCCGCCTAATGCAAATATACAAGTCGCGAACATGACGTGGATATCTCATACTATAATGCAAGTCTCTAAAGAAATAAACAACTAAGCTAAATACCGTGACACATGTTGCTCACCCCGATGGCCAGTCGAGCATGAGGCACGCGTCCATACATGAACTCACTCTGTGACGTGTAATAATACGTGTCAAGGCCTGGAGAGTCTTACCGATAACTCTCCAACTTTAGGTAGGTCTACTAGACTCTAGGTCAGACACAAGTCCTAACGTTAATGTCTTCGTTGACTGCACCCGAGTCTCTCTCGGACGCGCACAGTTATACAATCTAAAATAATAAACATGCAACTAAATATATAACTGAATTTAAACAGTACAACAAGGCAAGGTATACTTGCCTGGCAAGAAGCTATGTAGTCCTAATAACCTGCTCCGGAAGTCGCGTAGAATAATCTAATATCCTCGGGGTCAGCGTGCACAGGCAAGAAAATTGGGGGTGACTACTACTGGTCATCTGGCAAGGGTGACGGGTCCACAGTGACGAGGATGGGAGTGATGATATATATTGATTAGGGTTAAGGTGGTAATGATTACAACGGTGATGATGATAGAAATTATGATAATGGTGGTGATGTAGCTGATGAGTGGGATGGTGACTGGGATGATGGTGGTGATGTGGATGGTAACTGGGATGATGGTGATGATGTGGATGGTGACTGGGATTATGGGGTGATGATGAGGATGAGATGATGATGATGGTGATGACGAGGATGATGATGTGGAGGATGGCGATGACGAGGATGATGATGTGGAGGATGGTGATGACGAGGATGATGATAGAGATGATGATGCATGGGTGTCCCATACGCCTACTAGTTATCCTCCCCGCCCAATAGTCTATCGTTAGAACAATAGCCCAACCTTACATCCAAAAAAGGACAAGGATTGGACCCTCATACCACGATAGTCTATGCTCCGACTACTAATAACTGCTAAGTCTTCTAATATGCATTACTAATAGCAGTTATTCCCTATCCGTCGCACGCCTACACGTACAGGTGGCCAACCACATACGCAAGTCCGTACCCTACATGAGACTCATAATACGTGTAAGAAATATATCAAGGCCTGGGGAGTCATACCAATAACTCCACAACTTTAGGTGGGTCTGCTAGACACTAGGTCAGACACAAATTCTAACGTCAACGCCTTCGTTGAGTGCACCCGAGTCTCTCTCGGACGCGTACAGTTTAAAATAAATAAATATGCAACTAAATAATACAGAATTTAAACAGTATAACAAGGCAAGGTATACTTGCCTGGCAAGAAGCTACATAGTACCAATAACCTGCTCCAGAAGTCATGCAGATAAATCCAACAGTCCTATATACATATAATATAATACATTACACATTAGTCATTACACTAACACATATACAACCAAAAATACGCTGGACTCGGGGTACGCTAGGGGTAACACTGGTTAACTAATACGGTCAATTGCGCAACTACTTATGCGGGTGTCCTATATTAAATGTTGTATCAAAATCAGTCAGTCAAAATAATATGTGTCTAGGCCAGTACGTAAATGTACACAAGGCAGTCATCTAGCATGTTCTTAGGGTCAACTTGGTCAAGGTAACCACGGGATAATCCATAGTGTCCTAGGGTCGTACAATATAAATAAACATATAGTCATAAGCATATAATTACTTATATAATACAATCATCTATATATGTATATATATCACTTAATTTCTAATACGCGTATGTGTACGCGTACAAGTCATTGGGTTCACCGACTCAGGGTTTAGAATCAGCTAACAATCATAGAGCAATACTAATGTCCTACTGACATATACACAAGCACACACATAACAATATAAAAGGTGGGGAATAAGTTCGTACCTCGGGGTATGTGCACGGAGACGACGGTGAGGTTGAAGACGATGACGACGATGGTGATGACTATAACGACGATGACGGTGATGACGATGGTGAAGGCGATGATGATGATAATGGTAAAGGTGATGACGAGGACGGTGGCATTGGTGACGACCATGGTGAAGATGATGGTGAGGGGGTGATGATGT
The DNA here is from genome assembly GCA_036927795.1 of Iris macrosiphon. Classification (NCBI taxonomy): domain Eukaryota; kingdom Viridiplantae; phylum Streptophyta; class Magnoliopsida; order Asparagales; family Iridaceae; genus Iris; species Iris macrosiphon. The sequence continues at coordinate 17,805,933 of JAYESA010000001.1, read as the reverse complement.
TGATGATGATGATAGTGAGCTGAGGATGGTGATGATTGGGTGCTGCCGGACTCCGGCCAAGGGGTGTTGGGTCGATGACAGGGAGGTGGAAGAGGAGGAGGAGTTCAGGCCAGGGAAGGTGATTCGGCCAGAAGGAGGAGGAGGAGCAGGGAAGCTGCTTGTCATGTGGGGTTACTCCGGTTGTCGAGGAGTAGTGTAGAGGCGGGGGAAGTCGGAGAAGAAGGTGGTGGTGGTGATGGGATCTGGCGGGTTGTCGTGATGGTGGAGGTGGACAGAGCAGGGAGGCTGGAGGTCGACTCAGGCGGTGGGAGGAGATGCGGGGTCGTTCAGGCGGTCGGAGGCCGACGGGTGCAGTGTCTCGTGGCCGTGACGAGGTGGTGGTGGGTTGCACTAATCATGGGCTGAGCAGATGTCGGCGGAGATGGAGGTTGGCCCAGTCGTGTATGGGTCGGTGCTGGCAGTCCCCGATGGTCCGCTCCGGTCGACGGGCGGAGGACGGTCGGGTTTCGACATCAATGGCAGCAAAGAGGAGGATGAAGATGTGGTGGCGTTAATGGCGGTGGTGGAGTTCAAGGCTGGCGGAGGAGATGGTCGCGGGTCGCTGTGCAGGCTGGGAGGTCGGGAGAGAACAGACGGAGGAGGTTCGGGCACTAACGGCTCCGACTAGAACTCCGACGGTCTGCATAGGGAAGGCTCGGGGAGAAGATGAATAAGGTTGGGATGGTGATGGTTTATGGCTAGGTATTGGGATTAGGGATTTTGTGTGGAAGAAAAATAGGAAAAGGATTATTTATACATGTGGACTTTGGGTTTGGGTTTGACCTAGCTAGGTGGGCTTGGTCAACACCTCTTTGGGATGGGCCTTGGGCTTGCCATGGGGGTGTTTGGAAGGCTAAGATTTGCATTATTTAAAACGCAAGGATAGGTTTAATCGAGGGGGCGATGTGCGCGTTGCACATCCCAAAAATTATGGAAAAATTCCTACGAAGGGGAAAGTTGGATTTCTTCATGTATTGTCCATTGGTGTGGACACTCAATAAACTTTTGCATAAGAGCGCCCAACAATTAGAAAATTGCACAAAGACAGAATTTGGATTAAATTAATTAAAATTATCGCACAAGATGTTCTGGAATTAATTGGAAGTATATGGGGATAAATTTAGGTAGGACACAAGTATCATGGATATAGAGGATTCAGTGCAGAATATTAATAAAATTTGGGTTGCACAAAATGGGTCAAGATTGTGTCTCTAATTTTGATTGGAACGCACAAGGGTACAAAGTCGTATTTTATTTAGAATAATTGTAAACGTCTGCGACGAATGTTGTACGACTAAAATGTAGCACAAGAAGACATATTTATAAGTTACACAAAGGTCGGAATGGTAGGCGGGTACGTCTAAGGCAAGGTTGTAAAATTTGTAGATAGGCAATGGCTAGTGTAGTGCTCAAATTTTCGAAGTAACGGTAAGGTGCACTACGTGTCATAAATAATACAAAATTAAATAAATACTGTGTTCTAATTCTATTTGGATTCTAATTAGACCTAATTTCCCTATCTATGCAGAGTAGACCTAATTTTGGGTGAGGGGTTTACAATCTACCCAACTTAAAATAAATTTATTCTCGAAATTAAAATAAGGCATAGTCTGTTATTCCTTCACGTACATAAGGCAAGTTAATCGAAATATCTTTGCAAAAAAAAAATTAAAATTCTAATCAATCCTTCGTAATCACTTCAAAATTAATATGGTCACTGTTCAAATCAAATTTCAGCTTATCGTACTTTCTCATCAATATCCAAATTTAAATTCAATCCATATAACATCTTCGCATATCAATTTTTATATCACGATCTGCAACTATCATATTCTCTTTTGGAAAAAAAAATTCCAATCAAATTTTTCTCCTATTTTTTTTTCAACTTATGAACTTTTGTACTCTTCAAGTTTAAATTCAATTTACATCCTCAATATTTTAAATAGGTAATCCCGTAATCAATATTTAACCTTTAGTTTAAGGCCTCAAATCGTGAAATTTGAAATCTAATTCACCAACTGTTCGAGTCTAGATTTCTATATTTATCCTCAAAGTTCAAATCGGTGATTCCATCTTCAATATTCAAAGTTTAAATCATATGCTCAAGTATAATTATTTGGTTTACCATATCACGATTTTCAGAATTCATTAATCCTCATCATATTAATCATTCTTCTAAAATTCTCAAATTTATAAATGACTTGAACCTCTAAATCTTTTTTTTTCGATCATAATCTAAAAGAAGTTCCTCTTAAGTTGATAATGCAACTGTTACCCAACTTAGAATTTACCCATCTGTCATATAAAGCTCTTACATTTAAGAAAACTTATTCCTCAAATTTACTTAATCATGTTGCTCAATCCTCAAAATTTAAACACCAATTTTATCATATATGATATAACCTTAATCAGTTATAAAAGGCAGTCATCTAGTAATGTGATTGGCATATGGTGTATATCTAGTATTCTCTGTATATCATATTTATACTAAGCATGAGGTTTCGTCTTTCCGAAATAAGCGAAGACAGAATAACAATAATAGAGAGTTCAAGGGAAAGGTAATAGAATAGAAGTGTGGGGATCAAGGCGTTTTAAAGAATTCAAATGGAAATTGTCAAGGCAGTTATGGATTGAAATCCTATTTGGTAAATCCTTATTCGCTTGCTCATATCGGTACAGTTATGTAACTGATACGATATGCTCAAACATGTCTAGAGGCAAGTATATTCGTCTACTACTATATATCTCAATCCACGTAAAGTAGTCATACGAAGAGCGAACCAAGTGTACTAAGGTTGTCCAAACCATAATACACTGATTCTGATTAGACATTTGTATCATTGTGTGGTTGATCAGGCACCAATAACACATATGTCATGAACAAGCTCGATAAAAGAATAAGCTTACAAAACCAGGCTATAATAGCGGCATAAGTCAAGATAGTACATAAAATATAATTACGCTGGATTATGATGAAAGATGGTACATAATAATTCAAGTTCACAAAGAAGGTGAGACTCTATAGTCTCTACAGTTTGAATAAACACTATCGTCTTATGCTAGTATATAGTTAATGTCGTTCAATTACACTACATTAATGAGGCAAGAGGACTATGTGTTACTAGATTGTGAGACATACTACCCAACTTAAAAATATTAACTAATATTGTGATAGTCTTAAGGGGATCCTGCAAAATAACAAGGTATAAACTCTTATTGGGGTATATACGGAAAGAACATTGGTACTTATTAGGGTCTCCTGTTGCATTATATAGGTAATGACCATCTTAAGACTTAATCATAGTGCTTATATAACAAGTATCAATAGTATGAATGGAAAAGTTACTGGCCTTCAAGGGAAAAGAGGATATAATCCATATTGAGGTGGGGTACATGTTACGTGATTTAAAACTAAGAATAATTAGATCACAATCTAAAGGAACAACTCAAACTATCAAGTTCTAACTACCAAGCACTAAATTCAAAATTTTAAGAGTAACAACTATAATCCCAGCAAACTATATATCCTATCATAAAGTAAAATTACTCGGTCTACAATCAGAACGGTTAGGTGGCATGAATTGAAAGATGAAGGAAAGAAAATGTAATTAGTCGTCGCACCATAGCGAGCGCTAAGGGTTCAGAGGAACAAGTCATAAAACTAAATAGAAAGACTCTAGATAATGTCATGATTTCCTGAGGGAAGGTGATATATTATCTCTGTGTTCGAGGTATAATCAATGGAAATATTAGCTTATTCCTCTTGGCTTCCTAAGGTATTGTTGCTAATATCAAGACAAGGATCTATATTTATCGTTCTCTAATACTATCTCACTATGAAAATTAGGTTCAGCCCTAATATTCAATCTTGGATTTCTATTGGTTCCTCAATACTAGGGTCAAACATTATGGTTAACTCTCTAACTAGCTCTAGTAGTGTTTATACTACTCCCAAGTCTTCATACATATATCAAGGGGTAATGGTACATCAATCTATAGGTAAGGGTGCTAGGGTTTCATTAGATGTTCTAAACTTAGTGATGTATCAATACTCTAGTTGTATTCTTAAAAGGAAGGTTACCCTACTTATTATCTAACAACAGGGACTTCTATATTCTAGGAGAAGGCTACACTCAAGGAACTAATAGGAAAGCACATGAATCAAGCATGATGCAATTATTTAAATGGAATGGATTGGAAGGAGGATGAGTCATAGTCAGTTGTGGATGAGATCTTATAATCTAATCCTAGGTGCAAGATTGCTCGGTACAGTAACGTAACCGAGTCAATATGCTCTTGACCTGCATGGGCCACCAATAAAAACATGTCACACCCAGTCCTAAAAATACATAGGACTAGGACATGTAAGCATGCCAGCCGCATATACATGTAACTCCAATATATGGATACCATGATATAGATGTACGCTGTAATATGAATAATAATTCACAAGTGGTATATATATATGTCACAGGGCATATCTAAATCTCATCCGTAGAAAATCATAAATAGATAAATAACCAATATTTATGAAACTAGATCTCAATATAAAGTATCTAAGACGATAGTCGGTTGAAAACAAATCCACTACCAACTAGAATATAGAATGAGCAAGACAAATATAATATAATTACAACATCTACCAATCACGAGACTCGAAGAGAAGACCTCCTCGGAACGTACACAACCAGTCCGGATCTGTGCTCCTGCAAATACTCATAAACAATACACCTAGAAAGGGCCAGGTCCTCAGAGGGACATAACAAGGTACATAAAAGCATGCAATAAAGTAAATACTGTAAAAACTCAAGGGTGACCTAACCATCTAAATGAAATGCAACTTGAGGACAACTTTGAATGTATGGAAAAGTGTAGGCTAGACATATGCGGACATAATTCACCAATCGTGACAACTGGCAAGTATATGCCACATATGCCCCCATAGGAGGGCGTAATATAATAACGTCCATCTCCGAAGAGCATGGCATCTGCATAATATATAACGTCCATATTGTTCTGTCGAACGGGGCACCTGCATAAAGGAAATGGGTGTCCCATACGCCTACTAGTTGTCCTCCCCGCCCAATGATCTATGCATGTTGTATCCATAACACGCTTCAGCCACTACGCCAAGGCGTCGTAACTCTGGCTCATAGTCTATCATTAGAACAATAGCCCAACCTTACAACCAAACAAGGACAAGGATTGGACCCTCATACCATGATAGTCTATGCTCCGACTACTAATAACTGCTAAGTCTTCTAATATGCATTGCTAATAGCAGTTATTCCCTATCCGTCGCACGCCTACACGTACAGGTGGCCAACCACATACGCAAGTCCATGCCCTACATGAGACTCATAATACGTGTAAGAAATGTGTCAAGGCCTGGGGAGTCATACCAATAACTCCACAACTTTAGGTGGGTCTACTAGACACTAGGTCAGACACAAGTCCTAACGTCAACTCCTTCGTTGAGTGCACACGAGTCTCTCTCGAACGTGCACAGTTTAAAATAAATAAACATGCAACTAAATAATACAGAATTTAAATAGTACAACAAGGCAATGTATACTTGTCTGGCAAGAAGCTGCGTAGTACCAATAACCTGCTCCAGAAGTCGCGCAGATAAATCCAACAGTCCTATATACATATAATATAATAAAGTACACATTAGTCATTATACTAACACATACACAACCAAAAATACGCTGGACTCGGGGTACGCTAGGGGTAACACTGGTCAACTAGTACGGTCAATTGTGCGACTACTTACGAGGGTGTCCTATATTAAATGTTGTATCAAAATCAGTCAGTCAAACTAACATATGTCTAGGCCAGTACGTAATGTACACAAGGCAGTCATCTAGCATGTTCTTAGGGTCAACATGGTCAAGGTAACCACGGGATAATCCATAGTATCCTAGGGTCGTACAATATAAATATACATATAGTCCTAAGCATATAATTATTTATATAATACAGTCATCTATATATTTATATATATTTATATCACTTAATTTCTAATACGCGTATGTGTACGCGTACAAGTCATTGGGTTCACCGACTCAGGGTTTACAGTCAGCTAACAGTCATAGAGCAATACTAATGTCCTACTAACATATACACAAGCACACACATAACAATATAAAAGGTGGGGAACAAGTTTGTACCTCGGGGTACGTACACGGAGACGACGGTGAGGTTAACGACGATGACGACGATGGTGATGACTATAACGACGATGACGGTGATGATGATAGTGAAGGCGATGATGATGATAATAGTGAAGGTGATGACTATAACGACGATGACGGTGGTGACGATGGTGAAGGCGATGGTGATGATAATGGTGAAGGTGATGACGAGGACGATGGCATTGGTGACGACCATGGAGAATATGATGGTAAGGGGGTGATGATGTTGATGATGATGATAGTGGGCTGAGGATGGTGATGATTGGGTGCTGCCGGAGTCCGGCCAGGGGGAGGGGAGGTCCTGCCAGGGGGTGTTGGGTAGATGACAGGGAGGTGGAAGAGGAGGAGGAGTTCAGGCCAAGGGAGGTAATCCGGCCAGAAGGAGGAGGAGGAGAAGGAGCAGGGAAGCTGCTGGTCGTGTGGGGTTACTACGGTCATCGAGGAGTAGTGTAGAGGCGGGGGAAGTCGGAGAAGAAGGTGGTGGTGTGACGGGATCTGGCGGGTTGTCGTGATGGTGGAGGTGGACAGAGCAGGGAGGCTGGAGGTTGACTCAGGCGGTGGGAGGAGAGGCGGGGTCGTTCAGGCGGTCGAAGGCCGACGGGTGCAGCGTCTCGTGGCCGTGACGAGGTGGTGGTGTGTTGCACTTCTCACGGGCTGAGCAGTTGTCAGCGGATATGGGAGGTCGGCCCAGTCGTGTATTGGTCAGTGCTGGCAGTCCCCAGTGGTCCGCTCCGGTCGACGGGCGGAGGACGGTCGAGTTCCGGCGTTAATAGCAGCAGAGAGGAGGATGAAGATGTGGTGGCATTTAATTGAGGGGGCGATGTGCGCGTTGCACATCCTGAAAATTATAGAAAAATTCCTAGGAAGGGGAAAGTTAGATTTTTTTCATGTATTGTCCAATGGTGTGGACACCTCAACGCACTTTTGCATAAGAGCATCCAACAATTAGAAAATTGCACAAAGACGGAATTCGGATTAAATTAATTAAAATTATCGCGCAAGGTGTTCTGGAATTAATTGGAAGTATATGGGGATAAAATTAGATGGAACACAAGTATCATGGACATAGAGGATTCAGTGCAGAATATTAATAAAATTTAGGTTGCACAAAACGGGTCAAGATTGTGTCTCTAATTTTGATTGGAACGCACAAGGGTACAAAGTCGTATTTTATTTAGAATAATTATAAACGTCTGCGACGAATGTTGTGCGACTAAAATATAGCACAAAAAAGCATATTTATAAGTTACACAAAGGTCAAAATGGTAGGCGGGTACGTCTAGGGCAAGGTTGTAAAATTTATAGATAGTCAATGGCTAGTGTAGTGCTCCAATTATCGAAGCAACGGTAAGGTGCGCTATGTGTCATAAATAATACAAAATTAAATAAATACTATATTCTAATTCTATTTGGATTCTAATTAGACCTAATTTCTCTATCTAAGCAAAATAGACCTAATTTTGGGTGAGGGGGTTTACAACGGGGATGGCAATGGTGATCGTGGTGAGCGAAGATGGAGGTCGAGGTCGGCGGAGCACAGCGGCTCAGGGTCGCTCGTATAGGGAAGTGGAGGAAGAAGAAGAGGTCGAGGTGGTGGCTGTTAATCTCAGGCGAGAGGAGGAGAAGTGGTGGGGGAGTTTCCGGTAGTAGAGAGGAGGCAGGGAGGAAGGAGCTCGATGCTCAAGCGGAGGGGGTCGGGTTCCAGGCGGTGCTTGGGCTGCTCGGGAGGAAGGAGATGAGGGGTGGCGGTGAGCCGCGTGGAGAAAACGGAGGAAGAAGAGAGGGAGGAGGGCGGTGGTGCGGGTCGAGTTGGTGGCTGCGGGTCGGCGGGTCTCCGAAAATTTTCAGGCGGAGGCTGGCGGCTCCGACAAGGCCGGCGGGTGTGTCACGACCCGCACCCGGTATAGGGGCACGAGAGCGTGCGTACGTCCAGCCTATGCCGCAGCATCGGCAGTAGAACGCTGTCTAGGTCATGATACTATCTAATCAATCTCACATGGATATCCAACTTCATAAAGAGACACGGATAATCACAATATAATATGAACAACATACTCAATCACATAACTACAGTACGATTAGATCTCGAAGAGATAAGATAAAATGCAACACAAGTCTAAATAGAATAATCTAACTCAATAATATAATCCAAGTCTCAACAAGTATGCCGAAGACAAATCCGGTACCAAAAATAATCTGCTAAAAGAACTAACTAGATAACTAGTGATTCCAGCTAAACCTCCCAAAATCATAAATGAACTACCAAGTCCAAGACTATAGCTACTCACCCTGTGGTCCATAAATGTCGGACACCAGTTCCTCTAAGGCATAGTCTGGAAAAATATTTTCCAGTCAGGAAGGAGCAAAGTACATCTCAAATAATATTTCTATTTAATTGATAAGGGCTATAAAATAATAAACAGATAATTCTATATACTGAGAGAAGACAGTAAATAAATGTAATGGCAAAATAAAGAGACAGGCAATGTAAAGAGATAGGCAATATAGACAATATGAAATAGTCAATGCATATATGAAACAAAGAGAATGAGGTATAATATCATATACGGTGATGTGGTATATGATCTAAAGTAGAGAACTGTAACTATTCTAAGTGTTTGAAATATCAGTCTATCATGTGATCGGCTTGGGATAAGATCAGGTTGGTTACATATGATTAGCTATGATTTATGTAAGGTCAGGCTAACCATTTGGTTAGCTATGATGCTAGTAGTGGTCAGACTAATCATATATAACAGCTATGAGGCATGTAATGGTCAGGCCGCACCCGACGTGAGATATGGGGTGAGCTATGATGTATATAGAGTTGGGTATGATTACATAATCTACTAAAATTTCCTCCGCCCCGAACTAGTACAGTGGATCCAATCACGATACGTCACGATACATGAGCAATATCCCATATCATGTACAAGGTCTAAATATCAATGTCGTGTACAATGTCAATACGATAATCAATGTAACATCTCATGACTGCAGATCCAATCTATATACTAGTCCGTGTAGCATAGTGTCAAGAATCAGATGTAACATTTCTAGATACTGTATTTATAGATATTATCAAATAATTAAAACTTATCAGACATAACATAAATATAACATTTGCATCAGACATTACACTAGCACTCAAAAAAAAGCACAGAACTCAGGGCCACGCTAGGTATGACACTGGTCAACTAGGGTCGAGTGTGCACCAAATTGTACGATATGGTGTCTGCAAATGCTATGCAAGGCAGACAGTCAAAGATACCGGTCTCGCCAGTACGCCAGTGTACATGGCAGTCTGCTAACAGTTCACAGGGTCACAAGGTCATGTGTAGTTACGGGGTATCCGTATTTACACTCGGGTTACCTAGTAGAGGTATATATTTAAATATACATAGTACACTCATAATATATTACCAATTAAATACATACATAATATATATATACACTTAATGAATTTACACTATTATATATATGTACACATATACATACTAATCAAATTATACTATGTACATATATACATATATTAAAAAGGGCACTAGGGATGCACGTACACATATGTATATATATACCAGTTCGAGAAATATATATATATATATATATATATATATATATATATATATATATATATATATATATACCAATAAAAGTTACATATACTATATACTTGTACACAAGTACATATATATATACCAATACAAATATATATATGATACATATATATACATACCAAAATACATACTAACATATATTATGAATACGTATATACTAATATATATGTTGAATACATATATACTAATAGGGAATACACTATATGTTAATACATACATATATATATATATATATATATATATATATATATATATAATATGAATACATAAATACTAATACATACATATATATGTACACTCATACACGTACACGCGTACGTGAGGGGAAGGACTGTACCTAAGCGCGTCTACGACGACGGCGAAGACGACGACGATGACGAGGAGGTGGTGGTCCTGGTGGTGATAGTTGATGATGATGGTGGTGGTGGATGGATCGGCTGGCCCGGGCCAGAGTAGAGGCAGCGGGAGGAGGGAGCAGTAGAAGGTGGTCGGAGTCGCTATGGACGCTCGGGGCCGAGGGGGGAGAACTCGTCGGGTCAGCAGCTCGGTTGGGGAGACGCCGGTGGTGATGATCGCCGTGGTCGGAGAGGAGAGGCCGAGTGCAGATCAGAAGGAGCTCCGGTCAGGAGCTGCCGTGGTCGGACTCATCGACCACGCGGAGGAGGAACGGGCGAAGTAGCCAGGGAAGGAGGTTGCGGCTCATTGGGGTTGAGGGAGTGGCCGGCTCATGCAATGGAGGAGGCCGACTCGTGCAATGGAGGAGGCCGACTCATGCAATGGAGGAGGCCAGCTTGTGTAATGGAGAAGGCCGGAGAGTTGGAGCAGTGGCCGGGGTCCGGCCGGGTGGCTAGTGTAGGGGATTCGGCTGAGGTTGAGATGGAGCCACGGGACAGGAAGGTCGTGTAGGGGTGGTCGATGGTAGATCAGGGTCGGTACAACAAGCCGGACTCAGGGTGGTGCCTCTCGGGGAAGAGGATGAGGCCGGGTGGAGCTTCGGGTCGCCGGGCCGGAGATGGTTTGTATTCCTCCCCCCTTTCCAATTTAAATTAAAAAGGAGGAGAAGAAGAAGAAAGGAAGAAGAAGAAGAAGAAGAAGAAGAAGAAAGGAAAATTGGAAAAAAAACCTACGGTTGAGTGAGGAGGGAGGAGAGAGAGAAGATGGGGACTTCCCTAGGTTTGGGGATTAGGTCATGGTTGGGAACAGTGTGTGAAGTGATATTAAATAGGATGGTGAGTGGGAATGAGTGGTGTTGATGCTCCCATTTTGAACGGGTGGCTCATTTGACATGAGAGATTTACTCATACAAGGATAAGGGTTGTTGACTAGACAAATATTTGGGCTCTCTATTTGGTTTGAACTAATGGGGTGTTAACACCTAATGCAATATTTGCAAATGAGCCCCCTTAAATTTGGGTATTTGCACAGACACATGAAATGATGAAAAATTGGTGGGCGATTTGGTGTTTGGTATTTTGTAGGGTGAGGGGGTATTGTGTGTTTTGTATAGGCTTAATTAATGGGGTATTTGGATTAAATTAGGATTAAACAAGATTAGTCAAAGTTGGTATCCCCAATTTAATTAGAAACAAATGTGAGTGGTGTTCTAAAATTAATTAGGAGTACATGGGGCCAAAATTAGGTTGGGACACAAATATTATTAGTGAAGAAGACTCAGAACAGAATATTAGCCTAATTTGGGTTGTACGAAAAATGGGTCGAGATTGTCTCCAATTTCGACTGGAATGCACAATGATACAAAGTTAGAATTTATTTAGAAATTAAATAAACGTCCGTGACGAATATTATGCGGCTAAAATGAAGCACAAGAGTGCATAATTACGAGTTACAAAAAGGTTAGAATGGAAGGTGGGCACGTCTAGGACAAGGTTGTAAAATTTGTTGGAAGGCAAAAGCTAGGGTAGCGCTCCAAATATCGAAGCAACGGTAAGGCGCAACAATTAAATAAAATTATGGTAATTAATCACAATCCCAAATAATTAAATTCTAATTAATACAAATTAATACACAATCCTATAATTCGGTCAGGTGTTCATCTAGTGGGCTTCTAAGTCAAGTCTACCAGCTCAACATTAATGAACACTGTATATATATAATATTATAAATACACATCTCATGCAATTATTTAAATTAAATACACGTAATATTAATTATATATAAAAAGTCAAAAATCCCTTATTTTTGGAATGTGGTAGTGACAGGGTGTAGGTAGGTAGGGAGGTTGAAGATGAACAGGAACGGAGAGGGGTCGGCTAGGGTTGAGGTTGGGTTTGGTGAATGAATAAACAAAAGAGAAAAAGTTGTATTTATACATGTGGGATTTGGGGTTTGGGTTTGACCTAGGAATTTGACTTTGGTCAACATCTCCTTGGGATGGGCCTTGGGCTCACATGGGGATGTTTAGAGGGCCATAATTGCATTGTTTAAATGTAAGGATAGGTTTAAAATAAAGGGGGCGACGAATGCATTGTACATTCCGAAAATTATGGAAAAATTCCTATGAAGGGGAAAGTTAGATTTCTTCATGTATTGTCCAATAGTGTGGAAACCTCAATGCGCTTTTGCATAAAAGTGCCCAACAATTAGAAAATTACACAAAGATGGAAATTGGATTAAATTAATTAAAATTAATGCGCATTGTGTTCTGGATTTAATTAGGAGTACATGGGGATAAAATTAGGTGGGACACAAGTGTCATGGACGTAGAGGGCTCCGAGTAGAATATTAACCAAATTTGAGTTACACAAAATGGGTCAAGATTGTGTCTCCAATTTCGATTGGAACGTACAGGGGTACAAAGTTGGAATTATTTAGAAAATAATAACGTCTGCGACGAATGTTGTGCGACTAAAATGTAGCACAAGAAAGCATAATTATAAGTTACACAAAGGTCAGAATAGTAGGCGAGCATGTCCAAGGTTGTAAAATTTGTAGATAGACAATGGCAAGTGTAGTGCTCCAATTATCGAAGCAATGGTAAGGTGCGCTAAGTGATATAAATATTGTATAATTAAATTAAATACCGTGTTCTATTTCCAATTGGGTTCTAATTAGCCCTAATTTCTCTATCTAAGCCAAGTAGACCTAATTTTGGGTGAGGGGGTTTACAGTTCTATTCCTATGTTTTGGGACGAAACTTTCTATTAGATGGTTATGACGTAATGCCCCGTTCCCCCTATTCGGAGAGCGCGGACAAGAAATACTTGATACTGTCCGATCGGAACAAATTGAATCAAGATCCTTTCCTAATTATAGATTGGTTTCTTTGGAATCAGGTCCCATATTCAATGGATCATGCCTCAAAGAAGGACTCGGCGGCAGATTCAAGAGGGGCCTTTCCGTTGTGCTGGTTTTCTTGCCCGTTTTTGTTGCCGCTTGGTTGCTTTCTTGTTGGTTTTATGACTTGCATTTTCTTGAACGGTTTCGATGGTTTTCATTGCCTTCGTTCTTAGGATTCCGTATTTCGTATCGAACCTTGGAGACCAAAGCAGGAGATATTGATCATCTATTGGTGCGTGCTGGTGATCGGGTGGACGACGCACTCGCGGAGTCTTGAAGTTCTCCCTTTTCTCTCCTAGTTCACCAACTTGTGAGTGGCTTTACTTCGATTAGCACCCTCCTTCCAAGTCTTTACTTTTAATAGAATTGGCTCATTTGTGCATCTCGCTCCAACGATATCATAATAAGAATAAAACTGAGTCAAAGGAAAAGAAGAGTTAGACTTGAAACACTTGTAATGCTTGTCATACAAAAACGTGAACGATCACAAGTAAGGCTTGCATGTCTGTTGCATATATATATATATATATATATATATATATATATATATATATAGCCATCTTGTGTCAGATGTAGTTAGAACTTATTTAGCTATAACTGTACATATCATGGTGCAAATGGGTGAAATATGATCATTATGCAAGTGGCTTAGACTACGGGAAACACATGAAGTTATTTACTTATATTGCTTGAATATGTGTCTCAATTGGTAACTTAGTTGGTTGTGGAATCATGGTCTTGGACAACTTGTATATAAGGGATATCGTTCTATGAACGGTCGCTGGGGCACTGGGACCGCTTCACCCCGGGTAGAACAAATTGCTAGTGTAGTCCTAGCATTGGATGGGTCCGTACGTCCGCTCAGGGCTAGCTACCTGAGACGGAATGGCAGCCAACCCATCCCTAGTCCAACCAAGTGATTGTTATGTATATTTAAACTGTGCAGACTAACTATGTCTTCGTGGCAGGGAAGGTTATGGTGAGTTTTGTACAGGTAGCTCAGACAGTACAGGTAAAGTCACCGAGCGGTGGCATATGTGGTTATGTTATTTTACTCTATCTTATGTGAAGAATTGAACTAAGACAAGATAAATAGATCACATGATAATAAATATTGCATGCTCATATGAACTCGTTGTAGATTTTGGTTAAGTTGGGTTAGCTCGCCCTCACCGGTACTCTTTGAAGTACTGACCCTCGTTGCAGCAGGTTCCCCGAGCCAAGGTGACGCGGCGAGGAGCTGAAGTTTTCTCCAAACCCTTCCTGAATCAAGACGCATTCATGTCATAACTTTTGGAAGCTCCAGTACATAAGTAGCAAGGAGCTCGCTCTCTCTTTTGGAAGCCACAAGACGATGGTGCTGACTCGCACCCAAGGTATTTTGAATTCTAGTAAGGGATGTAAAGTATGGATCGGCTATCTCATTTTATGTCCAAGTTGTAAGCATGTGCGGCATCTTTACTATTTTGGGTCAAGAGTCTGTAAACAGATGTTCATTATCAATAAAGAAAACTTTTCTATGCCTCAACTGATGTGTTATCTTATTTGCGTACTCTGTTGCATATGCTCTAAAGATTATCTTTATGCCTGGGCCTTGTGCATACGTGCCCTATGTGTGCACGGCATCACGCCCGGGGGACGATTATCGATTGGGCGAAATTGGGGCGTGACAGATTGGTTAATAGTAGCGTACCTTATTTCCTACTTATATTTCTATATATCTATACTGTTACACTAGGCTTGTATATTATGTATCTTGTTATATCCCTATGAGGACTTGGTTTCCTTCCAGGCATAGTAGAGAAATAAGTACCAGGATCATGCTCATGCATAGCTTCAGTAGAGGATTCCGAGATTAACCCACTAGATTTTCTGTAAGCTTTGACTCACTTATCTTTTATCGCTTTATTTTCAGTCTTCTGGTAGTAGATTTGTCTCCACTCGTTCATATTATTTTTTATGGACACATGCATGATATTCAGTAAATTTACTTTTTTGTATTATATTTCATATTGTTATTTAATTTCCATATTATTGTTCATGTGGATATGAGATCTAGATATCTACCGTAATTATGTATAGTATTGTAGATTATGGATTAGAGTTCATACTAGATGTCATGACCCACTCCTGAATAATTGAATACGAATACATAGACAAGTCTAGCCTACACTGCAGTTCCGTCGGTAGTTCGATCTTTATACCTCCATGATCATAATCATAATATATCCATTATATACATCCATAATATAATATAATCAAATCTATAATTGTTTTCATGATAAAAGAGAGAAAAAATTCTCTTAAGGAAAACTTGTTATTGCTTGTGAGAAAAAGAATCACATTACAATATATTGTAATTAAAACAAGAATTCTAGACACAAATAACAAGAGATCTAGAGAGTGTAGGTGGAAAGCTCTATCAACACTCAATTACTTTGTAAAATTTACTATCTGATACGAAGTTGGAAAAGTTGCTAAGTGCTTTGACGCTTACAAACATTGTTTGAGGCAGAGTGCTCTAGAAAAATGGGCTCTGGATGCTTAGGTATGATGAGTTGTTTGCACAAAAATTGGAGCTATTTATAGTTGAATCAGTAAAAATGGTTGACTTTTGAATTTTGTATGAAAATAAGAAATTCTGCAATAGCAATTTTTTTTTATGGCACTCTGTGTCACATCCTGATTCTGAAGAATTGAAAGTAGCTACGGGCATGATGTCGTACAATCCTAGATTGTATTTGTACAAGATAAGAAGATAGACAAGTTATGGTATTTCTCAGAAACATTGATATAGCAGCGAAAATAAGCAGACAAATTAAAGTCACAACATAATAGATTTAAAAACTTCTCTTTATTGATAATAATATTGGAGTACATGGCTTACAACAGATTACAAAGCTTCTCAATTATAATCGATACTTGGCCACTTGGCTTATATTGATATTTGTCGTCTTGTCTTACAATCTCACTGATACACTGAATTATATTGTTCCATACATTATACCCTTTTATAATAGAAGATGCCTTCAATGGAAGAAGAGCTTCTGCGTGCCCCAATAATTCTTCGATGACTCGGGACGGTTCCAGCCACTCCCCAAAGCTGAGTACCTGGGGATGCCCACAAATGTGGGGTTAGTACATATCGTGTACTGGCAACCAGAACTAGCCCACTCATCTAAACCAACACTAAGTAATCATATAAGCATACCATTATTATAATAGTGATCTTTTTAATTAGAGATTAGGTTTATTTCAGTGTTCAGAGTATCCAGCAGCATAATTAAAGCATGTTATAGGATTAGCAGTAAAAATTGAATATAAGAAAAATATCACATATGGCTTATTAGCGATTCTTACCCCACAACCCACTCGTAGTATCCATGCAAAACAAGGATTAGCCATACAAAAAGAAATATAAATAATTTCTACTTGAGATGTTAAGCCTGCATAATGTTCTCGTCAGTATGCAGCCTAACTACATGAGGGTCATTGGTGATAATTCTCGCACCACAAGGGACATGCCATATAGGACTTTGAAGGGCGTAAAGAGCTTACGATCCCCAATGAATGTCTCGTTTATACCCAGTGCTACCAAAGCACTATTTTCTACTAGGCCGAATGATCCCTGTGCCCTAGTACATCTCGTTTGAGGAAATTTATCAAATATTGTGCATAAATTGTCCATGACCATGCAATGTCTATGTAAATAAAATATTAAGCATAAATTGTACGGTAAATAAATATAAGTAAAGCCTCACATTATTGATCCCTCTTATTTTTATTCATTCTCATATCAATTGGTGACCTGTAGGTCCCAACTTACAGACCTTCTCGTGGCCCAGTGGTACCAAATAACAATTTTACTCGCATATGAAGCATTTTCTTCATAGTTACTGTACCCTGATGCACTTACCCCTATAAAGATATTCAATGTTCCATTCTCAGTATTACAAATATAAAGTATATTGCACGATATTCTTCTTTCTCATGTAAGGCTTACTGTATATCATTCTTCTTGTGTCGATAATACTAACATTTCATTATTCATGTGTTTCATTTATTACAACAAAATTGAATATAAGGCATCACTATCTTTATATGGACTAGAACAACATTTAGTTATAAAATATAGTAAAGTAACACTAAAAAATCTTTTTATTACGTCATAACGGAGTAGAGAAGAAGGGACAGATCCACTCACATATACAAATACAGCCGCATCCCTCGATCCCACATACGCCAATGATTCCTCAAGAATGATTTGATGCGATGGACAGTCTTCTAATTTGGCATAACCACACAATCGAACCATGCTCCATAATATATTCTACCCGGCCAAGTTAAGCAAAGTTGTATCATCACACCAAGCATCTCGACTCCCGTCATAAATTGTATCCCATCCATCTGATCCTTCTAGAATTTCAGCGTAATGCCTTTCCGCGGAGTGGGGCATTACACTCCGTATTTTTGTACAAAACTAAAGCAAGCATCTCGCATGAATCACTATCAGTAGGACACGAGTATGATGGTTACGATGAGCAAAGTAAATCACAATGATTACTGCAACATAATCTTGGTTGTCTCTCCAAATTCTATAATGAATCTCATTAAAAGCTGCATCTTCTCGGGATATATAACTATTTTTGTTACTCTGTCTTTATTTGGAGAATGTGAAGAGTATTTTTCCATTGGAGCATCCAACACAATAATTAGATTTTTGTGTGGGAGCTTCCCATGCGTAAACAATTTTACTGCATGGAGGCCTCATACGCATAAACTGGATATCTGCATGGAGGCCTCCAATACAAAAATTACTCTTCAGACAGAGAATTGTATTCTTTTATGTGTAGGATTATTCTTTCATTTTTATACTTCTATAAGGCCCCCTTCAAAGTTTTTGATGATCTATATAGATTCAAAATACTTTGAATTAGAAGCAGAGAAATTAAAGTATTGTTTATCTTGCGTAGAGATTAGCTGACTTGAAGGATTATAGCAACTGTAGTGGTGCGAAAACTTTGGTGCCTCAAAAATTATAGTGGAACAAAAATTTCTTTGCCACAAGAACCCCGCTTTAAATTCCAAAGTTTTCTCGTTGTCAGTGGAAATCTCTCTCTGTCAGCTGTCAACAACATTAATTGTAAATTTAAAATCCCCTCGACCTACGAACCATCGTCTCTCTCCTATATATAGACAAGGAAGGAGAGATAAGTTCTTTGCTTTACGTGTATACTGCCTTCAAAAAATCTTTTGCCAACCTCCGAATCTTTGTTTCCAAACTCTTCTTCTCCAACAATGGCTCCTAAGAACACTTCTTCCTCAAAGAGATCAAGCAACTCTATGGGGAAGGCTCATGTAATTCCTCTCATTATGGCACAAACACTGCCTGTTGTTCCAGTAGACACCCATCCTCCAATGGATGGTAAGGCTTGAGATGCAGCAAAAGGATTCTCTTTGTGTTTTTTGTTTTCTTCTTTCTTTCTTTCTTTCTTTTTCTTTTTCTTTTTTCTAAATCTTCATGATAATATACTTTATAATCTTGTAACAGCAATACTAGAGAAGAAGAACATGACTACACAAAAATCACAAAGCCCTATATCACATAATCATAAGTCTCTACAGAGAAGAAACACGAACATATAGTCGTGGAAATGTTAATTTCTAAGGAAATCATATTTCATGCGAGGACAATATGTCTTAACATTATGAATTTTTTATGGAAACTTTGTTTCACGCCAGACTATCTTAAATTCTTAAATGTTACTCCCAATTTTTGATGCACGTATTTTGTTTGTGTTATTCCTATATCATAGTCATTAGAGCTCGGGTTGATAAACTGATTAATTGTCTTATGTAATGGTATTTCTGGTTATTGGTTTTCATAATAAGATAATTATACATGAGACTGCACTGGACCAGTAGAATATCAATTGGAATTGCCATAGACTCGTACTAGAACCCGCACATAGAATGGATTCCTAACTCAATTCACCCTTTGGACTACTAGAACCTTGTGTTTCCATAAAGGTTTAGAGGGCATAGGGGAGCCACGTATTGATGAGATGGTGTGGTTGGATGGTTAGGATTAAATCCTATCTCATATAACCCCCTTCCATCTTCTCTCTCCTCTTTTATTTTCTTTTTTCTCTTTTCCTTCTTCCACACTTCACTCCTTTTCCCTCAACCAATGCTTGTAAACTTGCTTGGAGCTTGGCCTTGAGGCCTAAAGTGTAGTTTGGGAACCCCTCTTGGTGGTGGAGAAAAAGACTAGGCTTGGATAGCTAACCTAAGGCAACTACATCTTGCTCAAAGTGAATAACAATATAATTTTTCTTTCATATTTTGTTTTTTATTCCTTACATATTTTGGGTCAATAATGTGTATCTTTAAATTTTTTCATTTTTAGTATATTGCATTTTTTATTTTGATCAATAGTTTTGAGTAGATCTAAGTTTCTAAAATGATATTTTAGGGTATTTCTTGGAATTGATCTATCAAATCTGAGAATTTGTGAAATATAATGCTCCCATGTTGTAGAAAATTTAATTTCATACGATTTTAGTTTTTGAAATATCAAATTTTGATGAAAATGAGAATTTATGGGTAAAACAAGTTTGAAGTTCTTCTATGATGTTAGTTGTTATTTTTGGGACGATGAATAGTGTTTTGGCATAGGGAGACATCATCTCTGGCATAAAATTTCATTCTGGCACCGAGAAACGTCATTTCTGGCACAAAACATCATTTTGGTGTAGGAAAATGTGATTTCTGGCGCAGACCATCATTCTGGCGCAAGTAAATGTCATTTTTGTCGCAGAACGTCATTATGGCACATGAAACGTCATTTTTAGCATAAGACGTCATTTATGGCACATAACGTCATTTATGGCGCAGGAAATATTATTTTGTACGCAAAATATTATTTGTGCGCAGAAACATCATTTTTTGTTCATAAATGTTATTTTGCACAGGAAGGTTGTTTTAACATAGCTTGGTCTATTTTTGGCTATTTTTGATATTTTCTTTAACTGTATTAATTTTTTTATCATAATCTTATGATTTTGTATGTGATATTGAACTTAAGGACTTATGTTATTCTCAATTATCTGGATAATGATCATTGCTTGGTATATTCAAGGATAGTGTTGTAGGCCCAACTATAGTACTTGATAGACTATTGTTGTAGATGTACTGACTGTATACCTAACTTGATATACATGCTGCGATGCGAGCATAAGATTACTCTTGAGTAGCTTGTTAACCATATATCCTGACTTGACTACTTGTATCCGTGTTGATACTCTATAATCCTACAACAAGTATGCTATGTTTCTTGCACACTAAGGTGCTACATAATCCTGCCTATTATATTATAACTTATTCTTGATTTTCTGTATGGACATTGTAGTTGGTTAGTATCTTAGCATTGCTAGGTTATGTGATTGTTTTCTGCATTACGCTAAGAAAGAATCTAGCTTGGGACTACAGGAACCAATATAGATTTATACTTAGCATACTCGTACTGAGGTATGACATCTAGGAGGATGATTGTGTGACCACGGCATGAGATTCCAGATAATCGTAGGGTTAATCAGGTAACTAAAATTTATAGAACCATTGGGAGAAAACAAAATTTCGAGATCGTGCGTGTCGGCCACCCTAAATATTCATCATGGAGTGCAAGGTTGGATACCTATGGTACTATATATCATCCACACTAGTGGAGTGCAGTGTCTGACTACTATTATATACCGAGACAACATCTCCCTATTGGAGAGCTGACCAAGGTGGCCATACGAGGGACCAGTGTATCTTATTTCTCGCTTGTATATTTTTTGGCTTAGTTAGCCCTGCTCAGACATGGCATGATCTGAGGATACCTATTTATTGCATTAATGGGGTAATCCAGATATCACGTAGCAAACCGTAGGAATAGTTAGCTGACTTACTTAACTGTATTGATTAAGTATTTTACCATCTATTAGTAACCTAGGAACATAAATCATCATGATGTAGTGGTTCAACCCTTGTCCTTATTTGGTCGAAGGGTTGGACTATTGCGCGATGATAGCCTATGGACCTAAGTTACGACATAAGTAGATATTATGTATATATTGTTATTATTTGGTTTTGGTTCTTTTTATAAGTACTTTCTTGTGGTTCTTGTTATCGGAGGCCTGACCCCGCGGGTTTTGTTTGGCCAGATCTAGTAGTAGAGCCTAAGGATCTAGCTTCATATCTTATCAATGTCACGCACCAGGAGGATGGCCACTGAGGGACTTGAGTGGGTTTTGTCATGCCCCAATACCGCAAGAGTCGATCGTCCTCGCTTGGATTCTTTGCAGAACTGATCTTCCTCACGTGGGCATGATATCGTGCGAGCCTGGAGTTGCGCTCGCACAAGGCAAGAACATGCAGTGATAGAAATCCATTTGAAATATAAGTTAGAAAACACATTCACAGAGAGTTGAACACGAAGTATAGGAAGAAACATGCTTTTCATTGACAATTCAGAGTAATTTACATAGAGTCTACATTTGATGCACCTCTCGGCTACATTGATTTGCATTACAAAAGAAAACTCAAAGGGTTAGGGCGGGCTCTATCAGATAAGCTTCATCGTCCGTACATTACACCCTTGTATAGATTAAAAATTTAAGCCTCCAAAATGAACTCACTTCAACTATACTTCAAAATAAAAGAGCTTATAATGCCTCTTCGTCTATCCACTAGTGTTGTACACCCTGAGTGCCTGAAATATTTGCCCATAATGTGAGTCAGTACTCATCTTGTACTGGTGAGCAAGACGAACCCACTCACCTAAATTAACACTTGCTTATTATGGGCAAGCATGAATTAAAATAATCTTGCTATTAAGAACTAAGTGAATTCAGTTCATATCAGTTGCATGATTTTTTTAGGAAACATAACATAGAATTATATAGCACATCAGTCGCTTACTCAACCGATGCGCTCCTTCCTTGCACCAAAATACAAGTATACTTACCATCTGCACAAGATAATAGATTAACATGTGTTCTATCTATATGCGGTCATTGGTGTGATCGACACAATAGGGACTTATCCAAGGCATTACGGGCGCGCCCTATCAGCCCGAGTAGCAAGCCCTGCTGAAGGTCCCACAATGCATCGCGACTAGCACAATCAAATATTTTTCCCCGGTTCGATACGGTTCTAATGCCCCAGAATATCGTTTCGAGGAAATGCCAAACCTTGTGCACAAGTTGTTCCAGACCATGTAAATGCGGTGAACAGTTTAACTATCATACAATGCATGAGATAAAACAGAAAAAGTAAAGCAGTAATATATATACTTATGCAATAGTTCATATTTTCTCAAAGTCGTGTTCCAATTTTGGTGTCCCGTGGGTCCAAACTCTTCGAGGCACCAGGCCACACAACCAATATTTTCGATGTCGTATCCCATAAAGCAGTTACCTTTGTTTCAAACTATAATTGCCCGCTTTATTGTGAAGCTCATGTTTAGATTGTGTACATACAAATACAAGTTAGTCTAAAATTCTCATGTTCCTTTCTTAGTGGCTGGCATGCCATTGTGGCTAAGAATTTTCTAGGCGTTCAGCCGGGGCATCATCAATTGAACGTTTGAATCATTAGGGATGTGAACATAAAAAGTAGAAAAGAAGGGTCCGAACCACCCACCGATTAAGAAAAGTGTTGAAAGAAGGAGTCCCGCCTAGCGATGATCAAGCGTTAGTTACACTGACCTGCAATAGCACGAGCACCGAGTTAGAATCCTTTTCCTATCCTTCCTCTCAAAATCCCCAAGAACCAAAGCTCCAAGCGAGAAAGCCAACAGTAAAAACCAAGCAAATCGAAAGAAGCACCGAAACGAAATCCCAAAGCGACATCAAGAAAACCAAGCAATAAATCCTGCTGCATCCGATCAAGGTCCATCTTAGCCTTCCACAATGGACAAACAAAAATAAAAGGAGACTCGCTTCGACAAGCTATTGCAAAAAGATACAACTCAGGGGATGGAGAAGCCCTACAATATTGACATATTGGCACAACTTGGCAGTACGCCAGCTAAACTATCACTCTTTTAGCTCCACCGTCTCTCCAAAGACACATGTGATTCTCTAAGTGAGGCATTATAAAACGCTGACACCTATCTCGCCCAGGTCAAGCCACCGGTCGAGAACCTCGTTATATGTCTCTACTACAACAATATGATGGAGGCAATACCCAATATCACGTTCTCGCAACAGGACATATTGTTAAAAAATAACAGGCACGATCACCCTCTATATTATACAGGGTATATTGGTGCCATCAAGGTGGACCGGATGCACATTGATCCCAGTTTATCTCTCAGTATCATTCCACAGAGTCTGCTTCAGACCTTGGGCTAATACATCGGTTGGTGGCAACCAATACTACCATCAATGGCTTCAATTCTGGAAGAAGCTACCCTCTAGGAAATATTTCTGAAATGTCATATCAACGACTTATGAACAGAGGTCACCTTCTATGTTATAGATATAGATGTATCCTACAACGTCTTATTGGGGTGTCACGCCCCGATCTCCCACAGGCTAATCGGCCATCCCCGCTAGGCGAGAATCTCTATGCCAGCACTCCTGCGGGACGATCGCTTGACCCCATCTGGGCGTGATACCGTACGAGCTTGAGCCACGCCTGTGCAAGGCCGTAGTTTATTAGCTGGCGGTAAGAGTTCTAAGACACAAAGTCGCAGGAGATTGCCCGAGTGCAGCGGAATTATGAACGCATAGGCGATCGATAACAAGTTTACTGAGTCGACAATAGCGGAAGCATTGAATAACACAAGTTGAAGTAAAACTATTTATTGATATAAACAAGTATTACAGGCGGCGCTTGGCCGAGATTATAATTCGCTCAGATCTCTCTCTCTCTGAAATAGTAAAAGCGTGCCAAGTGGCTACAATTATAGAATGATTGTACAGGTGATGTTCAGGGAATGTTCCAATATTATGTCTTGTATATGTGCTTCAGTTCCAGACTCAATGCCCTAAGTTTTCAGAGTGAACTCTATGCCTTAGCACACACGAAGGAGGTATCCACGCCGAACGAGGTTCTCCCACACCCTGCAAACGATCTGGTAGATTATCAGTACATTGAATGCACTGGTGGGGAGGCTACTCGCCCGCTCGACAAATCCAAACACGTAATATAGGTTCTGTGCACCAACTATTATGTTGTCTTTCTAGTTGCCTTAGGATCAGTTTCATGGCATATTGAATAACCTAACTAATGTGGCAGTGTGTCGTGCTATATAAGAGAAAACATGGCGAGACTTAAAAACTTACAATTTGTCATTTCCTGTCCAAGGCAAATTTGTTAATTCAAGCACGAGCAACATATATGATGAATTAAGAGGCAATAACATATGCAAGTTCTCGATGATATGCAATAATTCGTACGCGAATAGCCGCTAAGTGAGGATGACTTATCTATATGAACAATAGGTTACTGGCATAGCCATAAAGGACACTAGTAAGTGGCGAGAATGGTATATAGTGAAAGAAGAATAAGCGCTACACACCATTTCGTCCACTACAATAGACTATACAATAGAGTTCCGCCTAGATCGGATCGGTGCCAGTGCCCCAGCGACCGTCCGTAGGAACTAAGACCTTGTGCACAAGTTGTCCGCGACACGCAGTCTCTAGGGTTATCAAAATTTACATCTTTCACAAGACAATCCATAACACGAGTATAATCTATAATTTCCGCTCTGAACGAGTATTGCTCCACGAGCTGGGATTCTTATCTTTGCTTGATAGGATTCTCGTTAAACTTGATGTAATTCCAGTTCAGTATTCACTTGCCTTGATGCATGCCCCTGGTTCGGGGATTGCCTTGGTGACCTAACGGTCCCAGATACTTGCAGGTTCAATTGCACAGAAGATCTATTTGATAGTCTCCTGGCTAACTAGAATGCATGCATGATACAAATAACTTTAGACATTTGTAAGCAGGCAAGCATGCGTTTCTAAGGAACTTAAGCAAATACGTTAGCTCGGGCCCGAAGGTAAGCCGAGAGGTGAAACCGTAAGGGACTTTCTGAGCGACATTATCTAGGGTAGCATGCGAGGGTCTGAATATAAGCAATATTTTATTTCTATGTTCTAGCACAAGCAATACAAGTTGGGATTATTCCCTTAGCTAGGTGCGTTGTATTCTTATTAGCATGCAGGGGCTGATTCACCTAGCGACTAGCATTTATCATTTCATATTTTATGTGTTCTGGCTAAGCAAAGGCAAGTTTACCGTAGCCACCCACCTTAGCGATAATTTGCCTCGGTTGAGCAATACGTCAAGCTAGCCTCTGAAAGCCTAAGCCAAAATCCTGTAGGGACAAGTCTAGATATCCTTTGCCTCAAACGTGTATTCTCGCCTGAGCAAAGCGGGTCAGGACATTGCACTTTTGCCATTTAAATCGGCAGTTCGCTTGAGCGGAATGGGGTGTTACATCATACCCAAATCAAAAAAAGTCTCATCCTCGAGACTTACTGAGAACAAGACGTACTAACGCATTATGGAATCTATCCCAAGCGTAGCAATCGGTATCACTAAATCCAATTGAACATAATCACCTACTCGGTTCTTTCGTCGTGTCGCGTTTATGTTGAGTCAGTCTCATTTGTGCCTTAGCGCGGGACATTGTTGCTTAACACGTGGTACATTTTATTTAATCTCGATTAACGATCTAATGCATAGGCAAACCTATACAAGTCGTTGTACTTGTTTATTTGGATATTCACTTGCACTAGCATCGAGATCAGCATATTGCGAGTCTGGATCGTGCACATATTTGAAGCGCTTCAAGCATATGCATGTCAACCAACTCAACGATAGCGAAGCCTTAGCACTCGAGTTTCACATCTTCTTGAGTCTTAGATCGTGCACAAGTTCAAGGCGTCCCTCAAACATATGCATTCAACCAAACTTAGAGAGAGTAAAATCGGACAAGCTACTTGCAAAAATCACAAGGGTCTGCACAGTTTGGCACAAAGGCCTTAGCATCACGATTTCATACAAGCAATCACATTATTCTAATGCGCAGAAAGTATTTAGACTCATTGTTGGAACATTCCGTTTGAGACATTGAGAGAGCGTGCACATAACCCACGAACGAGATTTTGAAACTATGAAAATCGAAACAAAGTCCAAAGGCGTATAAGCCAGGCTTTGATACCAGTCTGTCATGCCCCGATCTTCTGCAGGCTAATCGGCCGTCCCCGCTAGGCGAGAATTTCTGCGCCAGCACTCCCGTGGGACGATTGCTTGACCCATCTGGGCATGATGTTGCACGAGCGTGAGCCACACCCGTGCAAGGCCGTGGTTCATTGGCTGGCGGTAAGAGTTCTAAGCCACAGAGTCGCACAGATTGTCCGAGTGTAGCAGAATTATGAACGCATAGGTGATCGATAACAAGTTCATTGAGTCAACAATAGCGGAAGCATTGAATAACACAAGTTGAATTAAAACTCTTTATTGATATAAACAAATGTTACAGGTGGCGCTTGGCCAAGATTATAATTTGCTCAGATCTCTCTCTCTCTCTGAAACAGTAAAAGCGTGCCAAGTGGCTACAATTATGGAATGATTGTACAGGCGATGTTCAGGCATTATTCCAACATTATGTCTTGTATATGTTCTTCAGTTCTGGACACAATGCCCTAAGGTTCCAGAGTGAACTCCACGCCTTAGCATGCACGAAGGAGACATCTGCGCTGAACGAGGTTCTTCCGCACCCTACAAACGATCTCGTGGATTTTCAGTACATTGAATGCACTGGTGGGGAGGCTACTCGCCCGCTCAACAAATCCAAACACGTAATATAGGTTTCGTGCACCAACTATTATGTTGTCTTTCTAGTTGCCTTAGGATCAGTTTTATGGCATATTGAATAACCTAACTCGTATGGCAGTACGTCGTGCTAAATAAGAGGAAACACGGCGAGACTTACTAACTTACTATTTGTCCTTTCCTGTCCAAGGCAAATATTATTAATTCAAGCACGAGCAACATATATGATGAATCAAGAGGCAATAACATATGCAAGTTCTCGATGCGATGCGATGCAATAACTCTTACGCGGATAGCCGCTAAGCGAGGATGACTTATCTATATGAACAATAGGTCGCTGGCATAGCCATAAAGGACACTAGTCAGTGGCGAGAATGGTATGCAGCGAAAGAACAATGAGCGCTACACGCCATCTCGTCTACTATAATAGACTATATAATAGAGTTCCGTCCGGATCGGATCGGTGTGGGACCGTCCACAGGAACTAAGACCTTGTGCACAAGTTGTCCGCAACACGCAGTGTCTAGGGTTATCCAAATTCACATCTGTTTGTGGTTATTTAAACGAAAAGAATATGAATGTATTCGATGTGGGGTTTACACGAAACCCGCCTTCTTTTGTTTATAAACAAACTTGTACAATGTAATCCTATACGAGGATGTGGGAGTATAATTTATTTAATCTGGGTAGATATTGCTATAGGTGTCTGATATGCGGTCGATCACTTTAGCCCTTGGACCACACGATGTTGAAGAAGTGTCGTAGGAGACAGAAAGCAGCTTCGAAGGTTGCAGGAGAGGGTGGATGCACGATGCTGAAGTCGTCGATCCCTACTCTTTGCCTGAGCTCCGGGTGCTCTCTCTCTCTCTATCAATTCTCTGACCTGGTTCGATCTTCCAAATTGTCGACCTTGTTCCCTATTGATAGGGGTCTCTGTTTATAGAGTTTTGGTGACAGTAACCACTCCATCGGTGTAACAAACGAGGAGTGGAAAGTACATCACCCTTTTACACAACAGTTAAAGTAACCAATGCCTACGTATAGATGATCTTTTGAATGAGCGTGTGACACGGGTCCAACTAAGGGGACACAACGCGTACAATTGCTACTAAGATCATGGAGTAAAATCCACGTAGGTAGGTATCCATTGTGTAGCAGAGGTTGGCATAGAAGCCAAATATCTGTCACCATGGCATAGAAGCCAAGTAGGCATAGAAGCCGAATAGGCATAGAAGCCGAACAGACATAGAAGCCGAGTAGGCATAGAAGCCGAGCAGGCATAGAAGCCGAACGGGCATAGAAGCCGAGTGGTCGTAGAGACTGATTGGTCGTAGAGACTGAGTGGGCGTAGAAGCCGTATGAGCACAAATCCTGAATGGGCGTAGAAGCCGCTGCGTACCGTGCTGTTGTGGACGTCTTAGCCGGAATTACGGCTTTTGGAGATATAATCGAATCTCTTGCAAAAATTTGCCATCATCTTATGCATTAAATGCGGAGGCATATTTTGAAGGTCTGTAGCCCTTCTGTGCACCCATCGCAGAGACGTGTCTTGAGAGAAGCTGTCACCGCTCTGTGTAATTAGACGTGGAGACGTGCCTCGAGTCCCGTACGAGGT
Source organism: Iris macrosiphon (assembly GCA_036927795.1). Lineage (NCBI taxonomy): Eukaryota > Viridiplantae > Streptophyta > Magnoliopsida > Asparagales > Iridaceae > Iris > Iris macrosiphon. The sequence continues at coordinate 17,777,326 of JAYESA010000001.1, read as the reverse complement.
GCAGCTTTTGACCTGGCAGGCGGTTTGCCTGCTGCGGAGCGTAAAACAGCTCATATTTGCCTGTGTAAAACAGGGCGGCGTATTCCCTTGTACGCGAAAGAGCGGTTTATGCTGAGGGGACTCCAGTAAACGACAGTTTGGTGATGCTTTAACCAAATCCTCTGCATTAAATGTAGAGATCTACCATCATACTGTGGGGCGCGTCCCGAGGGGTTTGCCATCGTTTCCACCCGTCGTCTGGGTAGTTGTGCAGCACTTTTTGTCAGGAGTCAGAGGTCAGATTCACTGCGTGACTTGACAGGTTTATTTCGGGAAAGAAAAAGCGTTCCTCGTACGCATTAACGCTGCTTTGAGAGCGGTTGAGTTTTACGCCATGGAGGCGATGAAGAACTCTGTCTTACGCTGGAGCGGCCTGGACGTACTGCACTTACGCGGATGGTCCTTTGAGCATACACTTCATATTGTGTTTTAGCGGAAAAAGCTCTATTGTACGCTCGATGGCTCTGAAGGCCTCTGTTTATGCTGCTCTGCATCAAGAGGCTGCGTAGCTCTTCCCAGCGTATTTTTTATGCTTCTACAAGACCCCCTTCAAAGCTTTTAAATTCCTTAGAATTTAAAACACTTTGAATGAAGCATGAACGGCCCCTCATAACTCGAAACGTTTCTGAATGGAGCGTTAAAACGGTCGATGCGGACTTTATGGCGGATTTATTGGGGACCGTTGTGATCTCTTTTGCCTATAAAAAGGCTGGGGGGTGAACCTGTTCTCACCACATTCCCATCACCATGCAGAGATGATCGCCGGAGTTCGTCGGGTCGACCTGAGGAAGAAGGAGATCATGTTCTTCCAGCATGTAGGGAGCCAAAAAAGACGACATTTTCGAGCAAATGTCCACTGCAACGATGGATCATGGAAGGATATCTTAGCCTCCCTTACTCGGGATAATCAGTAACTTTGTATGGCGTTGCCCCAGGAGAGAGGAAGGGTCATATTTGACCATACAGCTTGCAAGTGCTGTCCTCTTATTTTGCCTCCGGTGACGAGAGTCAGACAGACTCGCTCTGTCCCAGCTTGATCGGTACACGGAGCATGGGATCTGCAAAATCTATGCAGGCCCAGTTCTGTATCCGCCCACCGTTGATCATTGACATGTCAGTCGGTTTGCGGCAATCGACTGTCTGCTGGAGAAGATGGATGAAGAATTGAAGCCCAGCGAGAACCTGTCAGAACAGTTTCTGGGCAATCTTCAGACGATGATGGTAAAACCCTCGTGTCGACGGAGTTTCCCTCAGTTGTAATCATGAAAATGAAAAGAAAACCCTTGTAGATTGGATTTCCCTCATATGTAATCATGATTTTGATCTTTAATAAAATCGTCTTGCTTCTTCATATGATCATCTTGCCATACGTTGCTGTGAAGTCTGAATATGTGTAGCTTCAATACATCTGAATCTTTACGCCGACTCTGTAGAAAGAGTGCTAGGTCCTGTCCTTTACGCATAGCGAATAGTCCATAGAACGCTGTAGAGTATTTTGAATATTTTAGAACCGTCCTGTTGCTAGGACCGAGGAACCGCGTAGAATCTTTGGACTGTTGTTTCTCTGATGAACAGAATTTTTGTTCAGACTTCGTCTTCAAGAGTGACTTCTCGAAAATCCTTTGGAACAGGGTCGAGAAATGGCTGTCTAACTGAGTTGCCATCTTTTGATAGACGAGATATTCAGACTGGAGTCTGGATGAACCTCCAATTTTGGACCTAAGAAGAGTAATTTCTCAATGTTTGAACTCTTGTATGCTTCGGGTACTTGGGATGCTTTGGGTCAAGAACGAGTATCTTCTGTATGAACTCTTTACAATTGACCGCTTTGGGGACTCTTTCGAATATGCGGAAAGTCGTGGAGCGCAAAATCATCAGTCTGTAACCTCTGGGCGTAAAACACCATCGAGCGCGGAATCGTAGACTTGTGGTTCCTGAGCGTGAAGTCGTAGGTTTGTAGCCTCTCGAGCATAAAAGCTACCGAGCACAAAGGCATCCGGGCATAAAACCATAGACTTATAGCTGTCGAACGTAAAGCTGTAGATTCGTAGCCGTCGAGCGTAGAAATCTCCTTTAGCGTAGAACTGTTTGATTTGTAGCTCCTGAAAAGAAAGTTTCTTCGAGCGTGAAGTTTGTGGATCTATTGCCTCTTAGCGTAAACTGAGCGCCACTGAGCGTGAGATTGTCGATTTGGTATCTGCTGAGCGTAAAGTCGTAGGTTTGTGGCCTCTCGAGCATAAAAGCTACCGAGCACAAAGGCATCCGGGCGTAAAACCATAGACTTGTAGCTTGCGAGCATAAAATCGGAGATCCGTTGCTGTCGAGCGTAGAAAGCTCCTTTAGCGTAGAACCCGCTGAACCGTTTTGCACGAAAAACCTTTCGAATTTGCTGACTGTCCGTCTTCCAAGGGTAGTGGGCTGACGTAGCATCCAATCATAACCCATCATTTAATTTGCGAGATTTGGTTAGGGTCTCGAGGAGTTCGTCCGGGGATTCGAGGAGTCGACCCGGACTATATATACCCCAAGGTTTTTGAGAGAAAAAAACTTTTTATCTGTCTTCTGCGAAAAAGAGAGATTTCGACCGTTCCAAGTTTTTCTTCGTTCCTTCTCCGAGCACTTCGAGTCTTCAGAAATGGCACCGAAATAAACCCCCTCCGCTAAGGGAAAGAGCGTAGGTTCTTCCTCTCATTCTTCTGCCCCAGAGAGGGAGTCTCTGGTCGGACAAGGCAAACTTCCTTCTGAGCAAAGTATCCTGCCGACGAGTAGCGCACCCGGCCTTAGAGGTAGAGCCTTTGAGGTGACAAAAACAACAAAAAATCCTTCGCACACGTTGAACGTGACCGCGCTAGGTCATCTTCTGTGCTGATAGCCTCTTTGGAGGAAGTTGATGCACGAAGGCGTTTTCATCTTTTACGCCCACATTTCTGATGTGCCAGCGTAAAGACTCCACATTTTCGTAGTTTTGAGCGTAAAAGCTCTGGCTACCGAAAATTGGTGTATATATCATAAAATTTGAGTTTTACGCTTGTGGGGAGGACTGCCGGCGTAAAAATAGCCAGATTTGCATAATTCTGCGTAGAGCACAGACTGTCGTTTCTTTGGTCTGCATGTTCGTGCCAGACTTGTAGTGACATATTTTCCTTGCACTTTTGCAGTTGATTTGGGTGAGTCTCCATTGGCCGAGGTGATGGGCTCCGCTGCTGGGTTGTTGCACTCGAACTACCTGGAGGATCTGTCCCACGTGGCATTTCCCATCTCCGGACCCAGTATCCTGAGGGAAGGGGGTTTCTGATATCGGTTCAGGGCGAGCGGACGCTGCTGAGCATGATTAATGGCGAGCACCCGACCTACGTAGACGGGGAGCAGTACATAAAGCCGGCTTTCCTCTTTGGGGACATGATTTACAAACAGTCCCAGACGAGGCCCAAGAGGGAGCCCTGGGTTTTCCCTGTCGGGAATTTGGTTTTGTATTTGCCAACGATGCCGAGGGATTATCCCATCTCGGCCTTCTTTCATGCGACGCATCCCAGGAAGATATCGTGGATGCTGACTCCTGATCTTCATGGTAAGCCGGGGAAGATCTTTCATCTCAAAGGAGCTGACCGGGGGTCATTTGTCAGTCGCCCTTCCGGCTTTGTGACGTTGTTCCGGGGACTGTGCCCGAGTAGTGTCCCGAGTGAAGACAGCTCGGTGATCCAGCCGATCCAATTGCCGACCTTCTGCAACGACTTCATGGGACGAGGCGGGGTATATCCCAAGGAGAATCCCCGGTGTAATGGGTGGATTGCCCCAACAAACTCCCGATGGACATACCTGGTTGACTGGGCCTTGAAGCAATTCCGGAGAGAGCTGGAGGTTATTGGACTATATGCCGCTGTGAGTGCGACGAGCGTCGGGTTGCCTCCGAACCCTAACTTGTTCCTGGCGCTGATGGAGCGGTACATTCCGCTCACTGGGACCTTTGCCACTCCACTGGGGGGTTGGGATTGGCGCTCCATGAGATGGCAGTTGTCTTGAGACTGCCGATGGGGGATACCCCCTAGGAAGAGTACGTTCCCACCAACCGGGAGTTGGAAGATTTGGACCCTCGAGTGGCGGAAGTATATCAGGAGCTGATGTGTCAATACTTCGCGTGCACCACTTTTTATAACGAGCCTTCTGATTTGGCTCATACTACCAAGTGGATGTCCTACCTCTTCTTTCACCGAGCTAGGGCTGCCAAGTCGGAGAAAGCCTCGGGGGGCAAAAATGAGCCCGTGAATTGTTTGGGCGTGCTTAGCTCCCAGGTCGTCGAGGGTCTTATGGAGGAGGCCGCAGCTCCGGATCAGATTCTCGTCGAGGGGTTAGGAAAGTACCCCGAAGGCACTAAGGCATGTAGTTACTTGAGGCGTTGTTGCCGTCCTCTGTCTAAGGAAGCCCAGTTGGCTGGTTTCCTTTCCATATGGCTGCGTCGAGTAGTAGTGCCCGGCACAGCGTTCGCGGACCGTATTTATCGAAATATCCTGTGGCCGGCAGTGCGCCTGGTGTTTGGGGCAAGACTGGGCTTGCTTCCTGCCATGGTGTGCCGTATACAGGCTGGCCTAAGAGCCATAACTGATGGGTTGCTCGCCGACGAAGCTCGGCGTGAGAGTTTTCCCAGGGTAGAATTACCATATCTATACTTGATGGGATGGTTAATCCTCCACAATTCCCGGGTGATGTCTCCTAGCTCCGGTAGCAGCTCGGGGGGTATATTCTTGCTGAATTACAAGGATTCCTCCTGGAATGTGAACACAGTCTTAGACTGTCGGTTGGTGTTGAACCTCAGCCAGGGCTGGAAGATCCTCTGTATTGTCCCCTCCGTACATCACAATCAATCAGGGGTACGGCTTGAGGATTCAGGTGGAGAGAAGACCGACCTTTTCCCGGAAGCTTTTAACTGGTTGGTCTGTATTAGGCCCTCCCATCTGCTGTACAGGAGCGAAGATCACTGCTTCTTCGAGCCCTACTTGCCTAGTCGGTTCGCCAGGCAGTTTGGGTATGATCAGTTGCATGTAGGCAATGCCGTCACCAGCTTCAGGTCCAGGGGCGGACTCATTGATGGAGCTAGAGGGTGGCGATATTTCATCACGGGTTGTACGAGGGCAAGCTTTATTGTGCCGCTCGTTACAGCCTCCACGGAGCTCCGTATTCTCCATTCTTACGCCCAGTTCTACGTGGCGATTAACACCTTCCATCGTAATTTCGATACGCTTGGAAGCTTCAGGGTGCCTTCTCCCAAGCCTGGGGAAAGAGTTGACGTCCCCTCGGTTTCTTCGGACGAGGGTGAGGAGTCTGGTACTCCGGATGAGCCTCTAGTGTCGGTGCCGAGGTGTGAAGTGCCTCCGCCTGCAGGGGCTTTGGTAAACTCTTCTGGGAAGCGACGGGCTTCTGCTCCGAAGAAAGTTTCTCTTCGTAAGAGGAGGAAGGAGAGGTCGCTCTTTCTCTCCGCATTCTTGGTGTTGAGGCTCCCGGGAGTGAGCCTGCCTCTTCCTATATCAGGGATGATTCTTTGGCTGGAGGTTCCTCGCCTTTTAGAGAGGGACCATCTACAGTTCCGGCCGGCGGCGCCGGAGAATCCTCGCTAGAGGTCGCTGTCATGGCTGCTGCTCCAGGTAGCGGAGCGAGTTTGCCTGTGTGGCCGAGGCAGATGGGAGAATCTTTCCAGAGGTCAGCAACGGGTAAAACTCTCGTTGTGTCAGCGAGCGTGCCTGGCGAGATTCCAGCTGATGAACCTCGACCGCGTCTTGGTGAAGGCTTGGCAGAACTCTCGGCTATGTCAGTCGGCCCACCTCCTTCTCCAGGCATGACGATTCGCATTGCGTCATTAAGGCGTGGTTTAGCTACCTCGGGTGCAGATGCGTCGTATATGCCGTTGGCCCCGGGTAAATGTTGTCTTCATGTCTCTCTTTAGAAAGATTATCATCATACTGATATTAACTTTCTTGTCCTCTTTTCAGGGGATAGCGCCCACGGGGAGTATAGCGTTGAAGCGCATTCTGGCTCCGCTCGGGCTCCAGACGATGATACGGAGGCGTTCGACTTTGATGAGGAAGTGGCTTCGGGGGCCAGTACGCCCGGAGTAGTTTCGTCACCTCAAGAGGAGGATGAACCCGTCGTCGTGACCCTGCCTCTTGTGAGTGTGGCGATGACTTCGCCGTCGTTGCCACACCTTCTTCGGTCGCGACATGCGTCGATGCGACGGCTGTGGCCACCTCGTCTGCAATTGTCCCGGGAGAGGGACTTGCTGATATTGTGGCCAATCCCGGCGTCCAGTCGGATCTAGTTGCGTTGACCGAGCAACATACCAGCCTTTTCTACACCGGTTTGAAAATGATGATATCAATGGTGTTAGCGAAGAGTTTAGATTTTGAGCGCCTGAAGAAGACTTCTCTTGCTTCGATCGTGGTCATCAGGGAGCTCGACGATCCTGGGGCAGCTGACGCTCTGGAGGCGGTGGTTAATGGGTTAGAGCAACCCATTACCGAATACTTGCAGCTGACTCGGGGCAGCCTCGATGCTGACGTCCAGGCTCGGTTCGACCTCATGACTGTGCGGCTTGCTACAAAGCTGGAAAGCCTAGACAACTCCATCCAGAAGCATAAGCTGGAGATGGATAGGAGAAAAGCTGTCGTGGAAGAGGCTCTTGCCATTGAGACGCAGAGTCGCACCGAGCATGAAGGGAATGCGGCGAGGGCCTCCAAGCTGAAGGAAAAACTCGCTCAGGCTGAGGTATGGGCTTCTCAATCTTTGGCGGGTCTAGAGGTAGCAGCTGGTCGTCTGAATGCAGTGCGATAGGATTTGGACCGTGCAGAAGCTGCTCGAGCGGGCTGTCTTCGGGCAAAGGCAGATCTGACCCTTACGAACACCCCCGAGGTACGGCTGGAGCAGGCTCGCACCGACGCCTTGGTTCTTAGGAATGAGAGGATAGCTGCACTGGAGCGGCTAATTTGCAATCTGACTACTCCGCCATTATGATGTATCCTTTCCCTTTTTGCTTGCCCAGATGTAATTCTGCCTCCCTTTTGGGAATAAATAAAGGCGACTCTTTTCTGACTTTTGTGGACCCGTTATTTCGGAATGTAAATGACAGTTTTTTAGGCGAGAGTAATATCAGAGGTAGTATGGACATGATAGACTCTCGATAAACTTCTTAGCAGGACATATCTTATTCAGAGGTCGCACAGACATGATAGGATATGACCCAACTAGTTTTATTTTGGGAGTAGTTTTGTCAGAATATGAGATCCTTGCTATATTTCACCTGAGCAGGAGAGTTTAAGCATAGTAGCTTTTCAGGAATTTGCCGTTGATAGGAGCCATTAACAGGTCTCCGTTAGGCTGGGCTAACCTGTAAGCGCCATTCGAGAATGTTGTCTCGATCACATTAGGGCCTTCCCACTTGGGCTGGAATTTGCCTTTGCTTCTGTGAGTAAGAATCATCGGCCTTCTTACGGCTAGGACTAGCTCGCCGACTTTGAACACTCTTTCCTTTACCTTACGATTGAAGGCTTTAGAAATGTGCGCTTGGTAGAGCGCGATGCGTTGTTGAGCTTGGAGGCGTTTCTCGTCTAATCCTTCCAGCTCTTGGAGCCTTAACAGGTCATTCTTTTCTCGAGTCAGCTCACTAGTCACGGTTATCCTGAGTGACAGGATCTGGATTTCGATGGGAAGAACTGCTTTGCTCTCGTAGACTAGTGAAAAGGGGGTACAACCTGTCGGTGTCCGTACCGTTGTGCGGTATGCCCAGAGACATTCGCCTAACTTCTCGTTCCAGTCTTTTTTGTTTGAAGAGACGAATTTCTTCAAGAGTTTGATAATGATTTTGTTGAAAGCTTCCGCCAAACCATTAGCAGCTGGATAATGCCGTAGAGGCAATATTATGTATCCGATTTTTATCGCAAAACCGATGAAACGCTTGGCTGATGAACTGAGGCCCATTGTCGTGAATTATCCTTCGGGGTACCCCGAAGCGATAAATGACGTAGTGCTTGATGAAGCTGATTACGTCAGACGCCTTTACCTCAGCCAGAGGGATCGCCTCTGCCCATTTGGAGAAGTAATCCGTGATGGCCAGTATGAACCGGTGGCCTCTGGAGGAAGACGGGTGAATGGGACCAATGATATCCATACCCCATGCTTCGAAGGGCCAGGATGCAACCGTAGGATATAGATATTCAGACGGTTGGTGTATGAAGTCTGCATGAACCTGACAGGCTCTGCATTGTCTTGCATAGCTGATCGCGTCTGTGATCATAGTGGGCCAGTAATAGCCCATTCTCCTGATACGATCCTGTAGCTTAGGACCGGGCTGATGCGCTCCGCATACGCCGTCGTGAGCTTCCCGGATAACCTGTTGTGCTTCATCGTCTGAGAGGCATCTTAATAGCAGTCCGTCGTAAGTTCGACGATATAGGCATTGTGAAGATGCATCAAAGTAGAAGCTTAATGATCGTCTCTTGACGGATGCTGCTTCTCTGGGGTCTTCTGGCAAGATTCCGTATGCGACGAAATCAAAGAAGGGACTCCTCCAGTCTCTTCCAGGGGGTCTGTGTTTACAGCGTGGCTGCGTTCTATGTGGAGGTTATTCTTCACACAGAATAAATCTCTGTTAAGAAGGATCACCGAATTCTGCCTTCTTATAGGAGTAGCTAAATCTGCCGCTAGACTGGCTAGGGCATCAGCTTCCAGATTCTGGGATCGAGGGACATGCTCTAGGAAGAATCATTTGAATGTCATGGCTATCTCGACCGTCGCTTGGTGATAGGGGATGAGGTCTGGATTCCGGACTTCATATATTCCTCTGACTTGATTGACGATAAGCAGAGAATCACCAAAAGCTTCCAGGGACTTTACCCCCAGTCTTTAGCAACTTGGAGCCCTATTAGTAGAGCCTTGTACTCTGCCACATTGTTGGAGCAGGGCTCGCTAAGAGAATATGCTCGGTAGATGATGAGCTGATCAGGGGCGACCAAGACGACTCCTACTCCTGAAACGATGTTTCCCTTAGGACCGGTTCTGGAGGCGCCGTCGAAGAACAGTTACCATGCGTCACCTTCCATTGCGGAATTACATTCTGCAACTTCGTCGGGAATGTCTTCGTATAATTTGGAGGTCTCCGGGATCGGATGAGCGGCTAGGAAGTCGGCCAGCGCTTGGCCTTTGATGGACTTCTGCGGTATGTATACCATGTCATATGGTGTTAACAGCATCGCCCAAGTTGCGAGTCGGGAATTAAGAACGCTCGGCTTGCTCATCAGTACTCGAAGAGGGTTAATCCTGGAGATGATGTGGATAGCCTGGCCGGTAACGTAGTGCCGCGTCTTTTGGATAGCGAACATCAGAGCCAAGCATTCTTTCTCCACTGGGTTGTATCGGTGTTCAGCTCCGACAATCATCCTGCTGAGGTAGTAGATAGCCTGTTCATGCCCTATATCGTTCATCTGTGCGAGAAGAGCTCCTAGCGAATGATCCATTGCTTGGACGTACAGCAAGAACGGTTTTCCCATAACGGGAGGCACCAGAACTGGCGGACTGGTGAGGTAGCGTTTGATATCCCCGAATGCTTGCTGACAGGTTTCGTCCCACACGAAGGATACACCTTTATTCATGAGATGCGAAAAAGGCTGACATCTTCCCGAGAGGTTGGATATGAACCTCCTGATATAAGCCAGACGGCCTTGAAATCCTCGGAGTTCCCTCAGATTGCGGGGCGGTCGCATTTCTACGATGGCCTGGACTTTGTCAGGGTCCACCTGGATGCCTTTGGCGGTGATGACAAATCTCAGGAATTTGCCACTAGATACACCCAGGAAGGACTTCGTAGGGTTCATCTTGAGTTGATTTTGGCACATTAACTCGAATACCGTCCTCAAGTCTTGAATGTGATCATCCTTGAGGCGGCTCTTGACGGCTATGTCGTCCACGTAACATTCTACTATTTTGCGTAAATATTCATAGAATATGCTGCTCATAGCCCGTTGGTATGTAGCCCCGGCGTTCTTCAATCCGAAGGGCATGACTGTGTAGCAATATACTCCCAATGGGGTGCGGAAGGCAGTGTGCTTCTCGTCTTCAGGATGCATCTTGATCTGATTGTACCCTGAGAACCCGTCCATGAAAGACATACGTTCAAAGCCGCAGGTGTTGTCGATCATGATGTCCGTGATGGGAAGAGGGAATTCATCCTTGGGGCAGGCTGCGTTCTGATCTCGGTAATCGATGCAGATACATACCTTTCTATTTTTCTTCATGACTGGGACAACATTGGCGACCCAGTCGGGATGTTGTTCTTCCCGGATAAATCCACAGGCTATTAGCTTCTTGACTTCAGCTTCAATGGCGTCCATCATATCCGGGCAGAACCGGCGTTGGTGCTGCTTCATAGGCTTTGAATTGGTCAATATGTTGAGCTTATGAGTAGCCACCTTTGGGTCAAGGCCTGGCATGTCCCCATAATCCCATACAAAGACGTTGACGTATTCCTTTATCAGCTGTATGATTTCTCCCCTTTCAGCTGGGGGAAGATTGTCACTGATAAATATCGGTTTTGGCGAAAGTTTACCCCCAACATCGATTTAGATAACTTCGTCTTTGGTGGGAGATTCTCTTTGCTCGAAGCAGAATTCCCACTGCGTATCCATTTGTTGAGCCCAAGAGTCATTCTCAAATGGCTCAGAATCCTGTTCATCTGCTTCTGGGGAATCTGTCACCACCATATTTACTGATAGCGTTTGTCCGAGAGCATCAGGTGAGTCGGGGGGTGACGGGCCGTCCTGGGAGGAAAAAAAGATGTCCTCATCCTACTTGGAAGTCATAAGGGAGGTGGCATACCCTAACCCGAAACGAGTTTGACGATAGCAGGGGTTGCTGCGCAGCGGCGTTCATCTGCCTCTTCCGTAGTTGAGGTCTGGCTTCCGCTTCAAGTCATAGCCCATGTTTTGCATGATCCTTAATGCCTGTGGGCTGTATCGGTGAATCTGTATTTTCCCAGTATCGTCATCGAAAGGGTCTTCCATGCTGGCTGGTTGACTGTGCATGCGACCGAAGAATATGGGGCCCTGACTGCTGCAGCTAGGCGGGACAACGAAGATAGAATCCTCATAGGGTCCATACGTCGTGATGATGTTGGACGATGATACTGCTTCCCAGACATATGGATGGTAGGAGTTTATAGCTGCCAAGAATTTTTGTGCTATGGGTCCTACCTCGTCACGGGGCATGGATTCCTGATTTGGAATCTGAGCATCAATATACTGGAAAAGAGGAAGTTTATTATCATCTGGAACTCCGTTCCTGGTCGTATTTACATCGGTCGGCTGCCCGTTGCACCGAAGGTTGATGACCAAAGGTGGAGGCTTTTGGTTCAGAGTGACCGTTAGAGAGTCGCTTCCTTTTTCTGAGTTGGATCTGTTCAAGTGAATAGCCATAGGCTCTATAGCTTTTGGACGAGTGGTTCGTCCTTTCACTCTGATTGACAACGGTAGTGCGGCGGAGGGTTTTCCTGGCTCCCGGATGAGTGCTTCGTCCTTCGCCTCGCCTGGCGCTTCTTCCGTGTGGTCTTGGGAGTACAATACGGCGTCGGAATAGTAGGATTCTATTCCTTTAAACGGGTTTAGGTCAGCCACCTCCGTTTGTACGGTTCCTTACGTGTATACATATTTAAGGTATTGATGTAGAGTTGAAGGAACGATGTTGTGGTCGTGGATCCACGGTCTTCCCAGCAAAATGTTATAGGACACCTCTGAATCGATGAAGTAACATGTGGCCACCGATCTGAGGTTGCTGATCTGGATTCTCAAGCGGATCTTCCCCAATGGCTTACTTCTTCCAGCGTTGAAACCCACGATTGTAGTGGTAGTGTAAGCCAGTTTGCTGGTAGGAATTCTTAGCGGCCTGAGCAGACTGTGAGGGATGATGCTGATCGACGACCCCGGATCTATGTGAATCTGGTTGACCTCCATGGAACCGACATACCCGGTGTAATAGAGGGGCCTGTCATGTCTGTTATGTTTTAACAGCATATCGTCTTGAGTGAAAGTGATATTTGGGACCACCTCCATCACGCTGTGGCATTGAGGACACGCCACTGGCTCCTCGTCGGGGGACTTGAGCTGGGTCAAGTATACCTCCGCCTGCATCAGTGCTTCACTCAGGGCTAGACGAGTGTCTGGGGAGAGCCTGAGTAGCTCAAAGATAGAGAGCCTGGCTGGCGTATTGGCTAGTTGGGCCAGGATGTCGAATTCGTACGGCTTCTCTAAACCCTTGCTTGGAATGTTTTTTACAGGTTTATCAAAGCGTACTTCTCTCTGCTTCCCCTTTTCCACCAGAGTAGGTTTCACAGGGCTGATGCTTTGCATGGCGGGACCTTGCTCTGAAGGTTTGGCGGCTGGAGCGTCAGCCGGTGCGCCTTCCTGACCTGCTCCGTTGTCGTTGAGGTAGGCCTTCCCCGAACGGGTTGCGGCAAATACTTTGTCTCCGTCTGATGCAGAAGAAGTTGCGACCATATGGCATGGCCTGTATTTGGGGCTCTTTTTAGACGTAGCTTTATTAGCTTTCGTCTCTTCTTCGAGTTTTGACACCAAATCCGGATGGACCCACATGATCTCGCCCTGACGGGTGGTTAGGGGTACTAGGTCATGATTTTGATCCCTAGCTGGAGCGAGATTAACGATATTCATCGTAGCTCGGGAAATGGGCGTGACACCGTTCATGACTTCTTGGGGAGGCAGATCGCCGAACCGCAGAGAGATCATGTTGGCCGTGACCGTCTTCTCGGTGTTGTGCAGAGTGATGGCCTTAGCATCAATCAACCCCTGGATCTTTCTTTTTAGTGTGTAACACACCTTTGTTGGGTGGTGTACGTATCTGTGAAAGATACAGTATTTAGGGTCGTCAGTGCTGCCGACTTCTTGGGGCCGCCTTAGCTTCGGAAGAGTGATCTTGCCGCTTTTGACAAGACACTCGAATATACTAGGGATATCGTCGTCGTCGAAAGAGTAGACTTCGACGGGCCTGGAAGTCCCGGGCTTCGTCTACGTGGTTGCCGCCGCCTTTTGTCTGGACGTATTGACCGTCAGAGCTTCTTTTCCCTTGGAGCTGCGAGGATGGTCGCTGCTGGGAGATGACCTTTTGCCTCTATCGGAGGCGGAGATCATAATGCCATTGTCGTGCGCCTTACGACTGTTGTCTTCGGCGGCCACTGCCGAGATAATGAACGAAGGCCACTCATGGAACTGATATGGTCCTGTAAACACCAAGATTACGGGAAGGAAGTTCTTCCTACAAATGTCTACTAATGCCGAGTCCAGAACTCCTGGAGGCATTTGTAAGGTGGCCTGACAAAAATGTTCGACGAAGGTGCGAACGTCCTCCTTTTCCCTTTGTTTGACTTCGATGAGAGAGGACATAGACATGTCCATCCCACCCTCGTAGAATCGTATGAAGAACAAAGCTTTGAAGTCTTCGAAGGAAGTAATGCAGTTGTCCGCCAAGCTACGGTACCACTGATAGGCTACTCCTGAGAGGCAGCCTTTGAACACCCGAGTGAGGAGGGTGTCGTTCCCTTGTAGCAACACCGTCATCATACTGAAGTAGTTCATGTATTGACTTGGTGATGTTTTTCCTTCGAACAAAGCCATAGTCTGAGGTTTGTATTTCGGAGGAAAAGGGACTTCTTCCCAGGTAGCTGGGTAAGGTTGGTTGATTTCCAGTTTCTTGAGCTGATCTTTGTGCTTCAAGGCGTCAAACTGGGCTTTCAACTCCCGTACTGCCTGCATCGAATTTTCAGTTGAGAGTGAGGCTCCGGTGTAGTGTGGAGTTGGTTGTATCGTGACTCCAATGGGAGGTAATACATTCACCGAGTGGGGAAGCGGAGGAGCTGCCGACTCTTGATCTAGAGCGGGCTCTTGGCTTGGGTTGGATGGTGGCAAGTCCACCCCCACACGTATCTGAGTTGGCGGGACCGACGCTTGAGCCACGGCAGTTGCGTGCTGAGTTAGCATCATCTGGTGCATGTTCTCCAATACGGATTGCATTTGTTTCAGAGACGTCTCCAGCACAGTGATGCGTTGTTCCGCGTTTCCTGAGGGCGAAGCTTCCTCGCGTCCATCTTCAACAGCGTAAACTCCCATTTCCCTGGGCGTCACCGAAGGATTAGTATAGGTCGCTGCAGAAGTCGACTCCATACTCTCAGCGTCTGATCTGGGAGATTGGCGACCCCTAGCGTTGGAATCAGATGAGTATGAAGCCGGTTGCTGTGACCTTGCACGGGTGTTTTGGAATACCCCAGCTTCAGTGTTCCTGAGGAGGTCTTCGAATCTCCTTTGTCTCGGAGGTCCAGAGGGATGACGTCTTGAGCTTGACCTTCTTCTAGGTATGCGTGAAGCCATGTTCACGGATGCATACGCGGGCTCTTCTTCCGGGAAAGACTGAGAGTAGCTCAGTCGGTCGAAAACCGACCGTCTTGCTTTAGAACAGTAGCAGTCAATCACGATTTTATGACTATTACAATATTGCTCTCTAGGGGGCGTAATAGACATGTTGGAAGGTCCCCTCTCCTTACGCTTCTGGTTTAGGCATTCGCGTAGGTCAGGAGTAGCAACCTGAGCTTGCTTTATGTCGTGGGACCTCGCCTGGCGTAATTTGGAGATTCGCTCAGACTGGCGTAAAGCTGAAGAGGTCCTCAGTCGGCCATCGGCTTCTCGCGTAATCCGGAGAGTAGGCAGATTGTTCTCTTGCTGGCGTAAAGGCCGAGAAGCTGAGTATTCACCTGTTTGCTTCCCCTCACGGAGATCACAGCGCTCATCTGGTTTACCGTAGAGGTCAGATGTTGTTTTGCGCGTGGAGCGTGATCTATACTTCTGATTTGGCGTTGAGACACCATCGAAAGTTTTGTTTGTATCGCGCGTAGCGGGAGACTGATTCCTACGCGTAGAGCACAGTGGATACTTCTGGGTTAGCGCTGAGGCTTTGCCCAAAGTTTTGTCTGTACCGCGCGTAGCGGGAGACTGATTCCTACACGTAAAGCGCAGTGGATACTTCTGGGTCAGCGCTGAGGCTTTGTCCGAAGTTTTGTCTGTACCGCGCATAGCGGGAGACTGATTTCTGCGCGTAAAGCACAGTAGATACTTCTGGGTCAGCGCTGAGGCTTTGCCCGAAGTTTTGTCTGTACCGCGCATAGTGGGAGACTGATTTTTATGTGCAGGGCACGGAGGGAGCGATGCTACCACCTCATTGGTCGGAGAGATCGGAGAGTCCACAGGAACGGTAGAGGATGTCTTGGGCATCCACACTTTGCGCAGCTTCCTGTTGTCTTGGAAGGAGAGAGAGTGAGAGCCACCCCCAGTCCGAAGCATGTCTTCGTAGGCAGACTGGTCGAATTGGACGACCAGTGTCTTCTTCACGGATCCCACGGATACCGCATCGTGTTAAGCAATTGCTTCCTCGTCAGAAGAGAAAGATGTCCCCAGCAGAGTTGCCATCTTGTTTGTGGTTATTTAAATGAAAAGAATAGGAATGTATTCGATGTGGGAGTTTACACGGAACCCGCCTTCTTTTGTTTACAAACAAACTTGTACAATGTAATCCTATACGAGGATGTGGGAGTACAATTTATTTAATCTGGGTAGATATTACTATAGGTGTCTGATCTGCGGTCGATCACTTTAGCCCTTGGACTACACGATGTTGAAGAAGTGCCGTAGGAGACAAGAAGCAGCTTCGAAGGTTGCAGAAGAGGGTGGATGCACGATGCTGAAGTCGTCGATCCCTACTCTTTGCCTGAGCTCCGGGTGCTCTCTCTCTCTCTCTCTCCCTTTCTCTCTCTCTCTCTCTCTCTCTCTCTATCAACTCTCCGACCTGGTTCGATCTTCCAAATTATCGACCTTGTTCCCCATTGATAGGGGTCTCTATTTATAGAGTTTTGGTGACAGTGACCACTCCATCGGTGTAACAACCGAGGAGTGGAAAGTACAGCATCCTTTTACACAATGGTTAAAGTAACCAATACCTACGTATAGATGATCTTTTGAATGAGCATGTGACGCGGGTCCAACTAAGGGGACACAACGCGTACAATTGCTACTAAGATCACGGCGTAAAAGCCACGTAGGTAGGTATCCATTGTGTAGCAGAGGTTGGCATAGAATCCAAATGTCTGTCACCATGGCATAGAAGCCAAGTAGGCATAGAAGCCGAATAGGCATAGAAGCCGAACAGGCATAGAAGCCGAGTAGGCATAGAAGCCGAGCAGGCATAGAAGCCGAACGGGCATAGAAGCCGAGTGGTCGTAGAGACTGAATGGTCGTAGAGACTGAGTGGACGTAGAAGCCGTATGAGCACAGATCCTGAATGGGCGTAGAAGCCGCTGCGTACTGTGCTAGAATGGGCGTAGAAGCCGCTGCGTACCGTGCTGATGTGGACGTCTTAGACGGAATTACGGCTTTTGGAGATATAATCGAATCTCTTGCAGAGATTTGACATCATCTTATGCATTAAATGCGGAGGCGTGTTTTGAAGGTCTGCAGCCCTTCTGTGCACCCGTCGCAGAGACGTGCCTTGAGAGAAGCTGTCACCGCTCTGTGTAATTAGACGTGGAGACGTGCCTCGAGTCCCGTACGAGGTGCAGCTTTTGACGTGGTAGGCGGTTTGCCTGCTGCGGAGCGTAAAACAGCTCATGTTTGCCTGTGTAAAACAGGGCGGCGTATTCCCTTGTACGCGAAAGAGCGGTTTATGCTGAGGGGACTCCAGTAAACGACGGTTTGGTGATGCTTTAACCAAATCCTCTGCATTAAATGCAAAGATCCGCCCTCATACTGTGGGGCACGTCCCGAGGGGTCTGCCATCATTTCCAGCCGTCGTCTGGGTAGTCGTGCAGCACTTTTTGTCAGGAATCAGAGGTCAGATTCACTGCGTGACTTGACAGGTTCATTTCAGGGAAGACGAAGCGTTCCTCGTACGCATTAACGCTGCTTTGAGAGCGGTTGAGTTTTACGCCATGGAGGCGATGAAGAACTCTGTCTTACGCTGGAGCGGCCTGGACGTACTGCACTTACGCGGATGGTCCTTTGAGCATACACTTCATGTTGTGTTTTAACGGAAAAAGCTCTGTTGTACGCTCGATGGCTCTTAATGCCTCTGTTTACGCTGCTCTGCATCAAGAGGCTGCGTAGCTCTTCCCAGCGTATTTTTTATGCTTCTATAACATCTTTCACAAGATAATCCATAACACGAGTATAATCTATAATTTTCGCTCTGAACTAGTATTGCTCCATGAGCTGGGATTCTAGGCTTTGCTTGACAGGATTCTCGTTCAAAGGTAAACTTGATGTGATTCCAGTTCAGTATTCACTTGCCTTGAAGCATATATTTTGGCTCAGGCCCGAAGGTAAGACGAGAGGTAAAACCGTAAGGGACTTTTCGAGCGACATTATCTAGGGTAGCATGCGAGGGTCTGAATATAAACAATATTTCATTTCCATGTTCTAATACAAGCAATACAAGTTAGGATTATTCCCTTAGCTAGGCACATTGTATTCTTATTAGCATGCAGGGGTGATTCACTTAGCAACTAGCATGTATCATTCCATATTTTATGTGTGCTGGATAAGCAAAGACAAGTTCACCGTAGCCACCCACCTTAGCGATGATTCGCCTCGGTTGAGGGATACGTCAAGCGAGCCTCTGAAAGCCTAAGCCAAAATCCTGTAGGGATAAGTCTGGATATCCTTTGCCTCAAACGAGTATTCTCGCCTAAGCAAAGCGGGTCGAGACATTGCACTTTTACCGTTTGAATTGGCAGTCCGCTTGTGCAGAACAGGGTGTTACATGGGGTATCCATGGATACATGAGTACATGATTGTGCCATTTGCCCTACATCAATGCCTAAAATATGTTGACGATCATGGTGGCGTCAAAATGGAGTTTGCCAACGTGAACCCGTTCAAGAAAGTCAAAGCATATTACTCCGACTCAATCCTGTATAAACAAGTCCACCAAGGCGAAGGTAGTAATGACGCCGATAATGAAGCTGAAGTTGGCATAACACCGGACGAACCCTTGAGGGTCCGTCTCAAGGGGCGAGGCCATAACCCGGCCCCTCCTCTAGTAGTAAAACTCCATAAGGAGGCACCAGAACCTCTGGTTGTTCGCCTACGAAGATCAAGCAGACCACCTAAAGAGGATCCAGCACCAGCTACCGCCTCCGAGCCTCTGGTTGTAAAGCTTCAAAAAAGGCCTTCAAAGCTGGCACTCAACCTAGAAGCGGAGCTTGGGAAAGAAGAACTGGGTGAGTACATGGCTGCTCAGGCTGACGTTACATCCCTAGATGATGTAATGCCTATGGACAAGATATCGTACTTTATCAATAAAGGGTTATCTTTGAACTACTCTGATATTACACGTTTAACTACGATGTCCTTAGAATATGGTCCAGGGTTACAATTACATACACAAGTAATTAGCACCTATATGGTAAAATAGATCCTCCCAAGTGAAGGCACATATTTCATCGTGCCAGCCATAAGGAGAGGTCACAAACCCATCATCTTTGAAATGGTAGAGCATCACCAAGACTTTCCTATCGAAGAAACATCACCTGATAGTAGTAAGATGCAACTGTACCGCTACAGCTCACAAGCCAAGCGCATCATCCAAAATATGGAATATTACTTAAAGAGCAGCAAAGGCCTAAATTATGGCAAGGGTCAGCATTTTCCTCTGCATCTTCTTGGCCCTACAGGCAAGTCCGAGGCCTACTACCAGCAAACCCGCCACGGTCTGGGGTATGTCACACCATCAACAACTCCTGAAGGGTCAGAAGAAGAAGATGAATTATATTCTCACTCTTCAGAATCCTTCGCATGGGACTCTGATACAAGTATCGGAGACATGATCAAACAGATAATATCTATCAACATAGTGTCCGCTCACCAGAGGAAGATGACGACCAGCCACCTAAGTTCTTCGAGGTCGAGCTATGGGACCAACGCCTAAACTCACAGTGGGAGCTACGCTTTGAACAACGAGAACCTCCCACTAAAGATAAAGTCATACAAGTTGATTAGGGCGATGAATCCTCTCCCAAACCCATCCTCATCAGCAAAAGTCTATCCGATAAAGATCGTAAATCCCTGTTGCAGCTCATAAGGGAGTACATCGATGTATTTGCTTGGAGCTGGGAAGACATGCCAGGATTGGACTCCCAAATCGCAGTACATAAGCTCAATATCCTACTGAATGCTAAGCCAGTGAAGCAATAATCATGGCACTTTCGTCCGGACATTATGAACGCCATCAAAGATGAATTTAAAAAACTAATAGGTAGTGGCTTTATCCGTAAAGAGCCGCATCTAGACTGGGTAG
Source organism: Iris macrosiphon (assembly GCA_036927795.1). Lineage (NCBI taxonomy): Eukaryota > Viridiplantae > Streptophyta > Magnoliopsida > Asparagales > Iridaceae > Iris > Iris macrosiphon. The sequence continues at coordinate 17,757,904 of JAYESA010000001.1, read as the reverse complement.
CCAACATCGTGCCAGTCATCAAGAAGAACGACAAGATCCGAGTCTGCATAGACTTTCATGATCTAAATGCGGTATGCCCAAAATATGAGTTTCCTCTTCCGATCATAAGTGTAATGATAGAAAACACTTATGGCTTCGACCATATGTCCTTTATGGACGGGTTCTCGGGATACAATCAAATCAAGATGTTTCTGGATGACGAGAAGCATATATCATTTTGAACACCGATAGAGATATATTATTACACAGTCATGTCCTTTGTTCTAAAGAATACAGGTGCTACATACCAGAGAGTTATGAGCACCATCTACCGTAAATATCTGTGTAAGACAGTTAAGTGTTATGTCGATGACATCACAGTCAAAATTTGCTTCCAAGATAACCATCTCCAAGACTTGAAGACGGTATTCGACCTGATACAAGCACATTAGCTAAAGATGAATGTCGCAAAGTCCTTCTTGGGCATCTCCAATAGCAATTTTTTGGGTTTTATCATTACTTCAAAGGGTATTCACATAGACCCTGAGAATACCAAGACTATCATCTACATGCGTCCTCCGAAGAACCTTCGAGAGCTTCGTAGTCTGCAAGAAAGATTACCATACATCAGGAGGTTCATAGCTAAACTCTCTAGATGTTGCCAACCCTTCATCCAACTTATGAAGAAGGGAGTCTCCTTTGTCTGGACCAAAGAATACCAACAAGCGTTCAATGACATCAAGATCTACCTCACAAATCTCCCGGTCTTGGTGACCCCGGTAGTGGAAAGACCCTTCATGCTTTATGTACATGCAATGGATCACTCTCTTGGTGCTCTACTAGCCCAGAAGAGTGATACCGGTCATGAGCATGCCATCTATTATCTTAGCAGAATGATGGTCGACGTAGAATACAGGTACAACCCTGTTGAGAAAGAGTACCTAGCTCTGGTCTTTGTTATCCAGAAGATCCGACATTATGTGGCAGGGCAGACCATTCATGTAATCTCACGAGTTAATCCCCTCAGGGTCCTTATAACCAACCCAGGGGCGCTTAATTCTCGCTTGGCTAAGTGGGCCATATTGACATGACCCGCACCCTGGATTTGGGCATGAGTCATGGGTACGTCCAGCCTACACCGTAGTGTCGGCGGTAGAATGTTGTACTATAAGCCGCATGTATAATCTATAACTCACAACATATATTTATCTCCATACTATACTCAATCACAGGCACTAGTTTAAATGAAACACCAAGAAAATAATAAAATAATAGTCTCGATGCGGGTCCAAGGAGTCTCCCCAAAACTAAATATCCAAAGTACAATATTCAAAATACTTTAAAAAATTGTCGGAGAACAATCCGGTCCAAAATAACTAATAGAATCAACTACTCTACTAAACTACTCTATTTTAGACGGTATCTGAGCTGCTAACTCTCCCTGATCCTCCGGAAGGACAAGATCAGGATCTATCATGTTGCTAGCATACGGTACAAAATGTGTAGGAATTGCATCCTCATCGTAGTCACCTAAAATATAGTTATCCATTTAGAAAAAAATGAGTACATCATAATAAAAATAGTTCCAATACATGGTAGAAGCTATAAGACAATAAATAGTAAAGAATATATGATAGCAACAAAACTAAAATTATAATAAGGCAATTAGAATAACTAAATGCTAAAGTCTTGTCATGGCAAAGATGTAGGACAATAAATCCAAGCAACAAAAAAATAACTGCAATGTATGGAAGAGCAGATAGGAATAACTACTCTATATGATTTGAAATAGCTTGTTGACATGTGAACGACTAAGGGGTAAAATTTGGCAAACCACACGTGTCGTGCATGGCTGCTATTATTCCAGTAAGACCATGGATGGAAAGGGTAGTTCACACGTTCACTAAGTATTTCCCCTCCCCCCGAGTACAACATGGATTCTGAACCAGTCACGAAGAAATAACAATAATCCAGAACAGTCACATATCTTATAATAAGAATCCATCATACTGATCCGTGTAACAAGTGTCAAGAATCAAATAATCAATACTAAGCATGCAATATAGAGACTATCAAGCACTGAAAGTAATCACAGAAATGTACTCGCCTGTGGTCCTTAGCTGTGGTTGGATTAGGTCCCAATTCAGAGTCCAAATCCTACGTATGATATGTTATCATGTCAAGAGATAAGTTATTTTAATTTATTTAATTCTAGAATAATTACTCTAAAATCCTACTTTAATCTTATTATTCTGATTTTTAGGTTAATTCCTATTTTTTTTCCAAATGAACTAAATTTTATCCACTCGAGACTCATGGCACGCAAATCGAGGCGATAAGTTGACCAAAAAGTCAACCGATGCAAACTCAACTTTCATGCATGGTTTCCTGTAGATTTTAGTGTCACAAACATGCTGTAATTTATGGCTCATCTAGATTCAAATTCATTTGGAAACTATTGCACATACAAAATCGTATTATGCAACGGTGGTTGATTGCTAACATAGAAGTTCTACAGAATTAACAGCACAGAAATATTTCAAATAAAATTCTGGGAAAAATATATGTCAATTACCTAGACATTAGCTTTCCGAAACTTTAAATAGTTCATGATTCTGATTCTTGGTTCTACCAAAATTGCAAAAATACTGAGACGAATCTATTTTTGGATACACTATGCTCTACAAATGTTTTAGAATTTAATATTCATAATTTCATAAAATAGTTTACATATTCAGAAAACTAACCTCAATACGGTTCTAAAACAAGAAATTGGGCCACGCTTGGAGTACAGAGCTATGAGTAATGGCTTCTAGAAGATAAAGGAAACCCTAGATGATAATTCTCCAAAATTGGCTAAAATAAAACCCTAGAAATTATAACTTTAATACTAAATATATAGAAGAGAGAGAATGAGCTACGGCTAAAGGGGGACACGTGGCATCCATCCAGACACTCCCACCCAGATCGGACGGCCAGCATTCAGCCCGGCTTGGCTCGGCTGAGTCCGAGTCAGATTAGGACTCGGCTCGGCTCGGACCAATTTTTCCCTCACCCACACCTGCGGGTCACTGACAGGCGGGCCCAGCACTGTTGGCTGTGGGAGGCTGACGGGCGGGCCCCTGTTGGCTGACTGGGTAGGATAATTACTTTTATGGATTTTCTTTTTCAGAAAATAGTTTTTAATTTAGTTTTGCATAATTAACTCAAATTAAATACTAAAAATAATCAAAAAATTCCCAGAAAATTTTAGAAAATATATTTGATTATTTAGAACCTAAAATAATAGTTTAGGACATTTTTAATTATGTTTGACCAAAATAAATTCTTGAAAGTTCTTGAAAATTAGTGTTACTAGTTTTTAATTAACCAAAAATTGTAAAAAAATTCCAATGGCCCCAAATTAACCTAATAACAACATTTAAGCTAGAATTTCATGATACGGAGGTTACAAGTCTATCCTCCTAAAAAAATTTCCTCCTTAAAATTTAAGACAGCAAATACAAGAAGAAAATTTCCTCATGGTGCAAAAAAATAGGGGTAACGCTATTGCATCTCATCTTCCTTCTCCCAAGTGGATTCGCCGAGAGAGTGATGCCTCCAAGCGACATGAACCAAAAGAATTACTTTGTTATGAAGCACTTTATCTCTATATTCTAGGATCTCCACAGGATGCTCCGGATAACGGAGGCTTGGTCCAACCTCAAGCTCCGAATGATCTAATACATGGTTAGGATCTGCCATGTATTGCCTCAGCTGGGACACATGGAACACGTTGTGTACACCTTCCAATGTAGGAGATAAGGCTAGTCGATAGGCTACTACCCCGACCTTCTCCAGAATATCGAAAGGTCCAATGAATCTTGGACTAAGCTTTCCACCTCTACCAAAACGAATCGTACCACGTGTCGGAGAGATCCTCAAGAACACTAAGTCGCCAACCTATGCCAAAATAGTAACTTAGCGTATAACCTAAGGACGTAATCAATATTTAAATAAATCAATCAATACCTCAAACTCTAGCGGTCTCTTGTAGTTATCGGCCTACTGCTTTTGTCTGTCTTGAGCCACACGAAGTCTCTCTCTAATCTGCTTCACTTTTTCTGCAGCATTAACTATCATCTCTGGTCCCAAAAGTACTCTCTCCCCTACGTCGTCCTAAGATAATAGAGTCTGGTATCTCCTACCATACAAAACCTTGAAAGAAGATATCTCGATACCGGCCTGATAGTTATTGTTGTATGCAAACTCTACCAGGTGAAGATGATCCTCCCATGAGCCACCAGAATCTAGTACACATGTCCGAAGCATATCCTCAAGCATCTGAATAGTCCTCTCTGACTGTCCATCCGTCTGGAGGTGGTAAGCAGTATTAAATTTGAGTTGGGTACCCAAGCTAGCCTGCAAACTCCTCCAAAAGTGGGACATAAATCTACTATCTTGATTGGACACGATGCTTACTGGAACTCCATGCATCCTTACTATCTGTCTCACATATAAATCGGTGAGCTTCTCCATGAACTATCCCACTTTGAAAGGCAAAAAGTGGGCTGATACGTCAGTCTGTCAACAGTGACCCAAATCGTGCCCTTCCCTCCTGGAGTGCGTGGAAGTCCGGAAACAAAATCCATCGTGATATGCTCTCATTTCCACTAAGGAATCGGTAGTGGCTATAGCAATCCTCCTGGTCTCTGCCTCTCGACTTTGACCTGCTGGCAAACTAAACATCTGGAGACAAAACATGCTACCTCTCGCTTTATCCCATACCATCACACGTGTTCCCTTAGGTCCTTATATATCTTGTTAGCTCCCGGATGTATAGAATACTGGAAACGATGAGACTCATGCATGATCTCTTCTTGCAGGTCCCCACTAGGAAAACATAACCTAGTCCCGTGCCTTAGTGAACCATCCTCAGCAACAGAGAAGTCATCCATCAATCTTGCCTGCACCGGAGCTCTGAGGCTTCATAGACCCTCATCCTGGTATTGTGTCTCTCGAATCTTCTCCATTAACCTCGACTGAATCTGCATGCCCATCATCTGCATCTCCACTCCTAGAACAATAACCTCGATGCCTAGGCTATCTAAGTCTGCTAATAAGTGGCGATCCGTTGTCAAGTACATCGCTACTGGATATCTGCTCAAGGCATTGGCAACTATGTTAGCCTTCCCTAGATGATACTATAGTAAAATATCAAAATCTTTCAACAGTTCTAGCCACCTGCTGTAGCGCCCCGTTCTCCCGGTGCGGAGAGCGCGGCTAAGAAACACAAGACGGTATCGTTCGATCGGGATAGATTGAATTAAGAACTCGTCCTCGTTATGGATTTGTTTCTTCGGAATCGATTCCCATATTCAGTGGACCGTGCCCCCGGGATCGACTTAGCGGCAGAGTCAGGAGGGACCTCTCCGCTGCTATCTTTTATTGCCTCGGTTTTTGATATCGCTTGTTGCTTTCGTGCTTTGAGTTGGTTTTGGGATTTGCTTGTTTTCCTTGATCGGTTTCGATGGTTTTCATTGTTTTCGTTCATTGAACTGCACTTCAATTCCGAGATTGGAAAGAGAGGAAGAAGTATTTGTCACTACCACTTTTCCAGGCAAGGGCATTTGTGTAATTTCACTATTTTAAATAATTATGTATTGAATTAATTGCTGAGTTTTGTAACTAATTGTATTATTATTTGTAATGTTTAGTTTTAGGTCAACCCTAGAACTCATTAGGACAGACCCTAGTGAGTCAACCCTAATTGTAAACCCAGTTCTAGTGAAACCCTAGAATTCAAATTTTAGGGTGAACCCTCAAACCCTAGACTGGCTAAACCTTAGCTAATTAGGTTCTACATGACCTAACCTAGGGGTTAAACCTAGGCCATACACTAGAAACCCTAACTGGGCCTTATATATAAAAGGAACCCTCTCATTCTTCATATAGAAGAAGAAACCCTAGCCTCCACCAAGAGAAACCATCTCCCCACCCCAAAAATTTCGAAATCTATCCCTAGGTTCCATTTTCTCCTCCTCCAAAGCAAGAAAAACAAGGAACGTGGGTCAGGAAGCCTTGGAGAAGCCATCTCCCTAGGTAAAACCCTGTTTTTATTCTTTTTAATTCAGTTTTCAGATGTTAATGGCCATTAGGAACCCACCCTAAGGTTTGGAATTCAAATTTTAGGGATTCTACATGTAAACCTAGGAGAATCTAGGGTTTTTGATGTTCATACGTTGTTTATCCCCAATTTCGTGAACCCTAACCCTAGGGGTTTCCATGTAGTCATGATTTCATCTCCTACGTGTAGGTTAGATGTTGATTTAGGGTTTTGTTTTAGGTTTTCAGGAGTTCTCAGTGTGGTTTTCGTTTTTGCACACCATGTGCTTGATGAAATGTCAAGAAGAATGAACACCTATTTAACCTACTCTATTTTTATCTAATTTGATGTATGATGTTGATGTATATATATATATGCATAGGAGTAGATGTGTTATTATTTTGATTTCCTGTGCAGTCGAGTGTTGTGGGCTGGGTGTGCATCGATGGGGAGGGTACTGTGGTTCTGTGTGTGTTGGGAGAAGTTCACTGTTCAGTCGGGTGTACAACTGTATGTTTTGGGTTCCATTGTGCATCCAGGATTCTGTGGTTGGGTGTAGTGTTATGTGAACCTGGGTACCTATCACCGTGTGGCTGTGTGAATCTTAGGGTATTAGAAACCTATGTGATTTGACTGTGTATCTTTAGGATATCAGTGTGTGTGTTGCAGTGCAGAACAGTGTGTGTATAGCCTAGGTGAATCAATGTGTAGATTGTTCAGTGTGTAGTGATGAACCAATGTGTGAACTGTAGCAGAATTAGTAATTTATGTATCCTGTGTCAGTTCAGAACTTGTGTGGTGAGCTCTATAGAACCTAGTTTCCTGTGTGTCAGTGTAGAAGAACAGGGTATCTGTTAGTTTATAGGGTACAGTGTGAGTTTAGTGCGTGTCAGGGTGAAACTCTGAGTGTGGCTGGGTATTTGGGGAGAACTGTGTATGTGTTTATCCTAATAACTGTATATATGTGTGTTCAGAGTGTAGCAGAATGTGCGTGTGTGGCTGTAGGTCAGTAACTTGAGTGTTAAAATATGCAGATATCAGTATGTGTGTAAGGTTATGTATCAGTGTATTTGGATTTGGGGAAATCTGTTAAACTGTGTGTGAGTGATCAGTAGATAGAGTAGTGTAGCTGGTGCAACCCTGTTAATTGTGTCTGTGTATCAGATTGGGGAAGAGAGGTGTAGGTAAGTGTCTGTGTGCACATGTGTATGTGTACTGTGTCAGTCCAGAACCTGTGGTGAGTATCAGTCAGTTTGAGTTCATTGTGTGTTAATTCCTGTGTGTGTGCCATAGGGTATAGTCACTAGTGTGTGTATTCAATGCAGTGTGAGTGATACCTATATGTCTGTGTGTGTTAGTTATTATGCAGTGGTATCCTATTGGAACTAAGGTGCAGGAGTATCTGAGTATCAGTATAGTGAGTGTTCTCAGTTATATGTGTGGCTGTGTTTATGTGCCAGTGTATGCAAATGTTGAACTAGCTGTGTTGGTTTCCACAGTACAGTGTGGGAGAGGAAAAGTCTGAGAGCAGTATCAGTCAGGGTAGAGTTTCAGCATTGGGTGTAGGAGAATGAACCATTGTGTGTTTGTGACAGTGAGTGAGTTCCTTAATTCAGTATGAAATGGCAGTAAGGTCAGTGTGTCCCAGGTTATTTCTCCAATAGCTGTGTGTACTAGCTGTGTGTCTATCAGTCTTAGAGTTGTGCCAGTTTAGTATAAGATAGGGGTAATAGTGTGGTAAGGTAGTGGTATAGGTTTGATGAGATACTAAGGTATATGTTATGGTGCAAGGTATTGGTCAAGGTATCCAAGATTAATTGGGTTATGAGAGATATTAGAGTGATATAATAGGTATAGGTAAGATATTAGGGATAGTAATTATATGGAGTTATATTGTAAATATAGAACATATAATATAGTGTCTTTAACTAGTATTGACCAAAAACCTAGAGTTGACTTAGTAACACCTAGTATAGACCTAGAAATGGCCTAACACCCCATTTCACTTAGCTAATCACTTTTTATCATTCCAAACACCATTTTAACATTGTTATCTTATATATAAGTCATTGTGATCCCACTTTGGACATCGATCCTCACAGTTTGCTCAGGACCAGAGGCGAGTACATTCTCTGACAGTTTTCATTGTTGATTACTTCTATAAATTGTAGTGTATTACATACTTGATTCCGACACTGTGGATACACGAGTTAGCACCCTAGATCCCCATCATGAGGAGTCGTGATTGGAATCCACCGTGCTAGCTGGGGATGGGGAACTATTAGTAGATTATGTGATCATATCTAAATCCTTACCATGCATCATAGCTCACCCCACTTCTCACGTCGGGTGTGGCCTGACCATCATCATGCTTCATAGCTGTTATATATGATTAGCCTGACCATTATCATGCATCATAGCTAACCATATGGTTAGCCTGACCTTCAAGAATCATAGCTAATCATATATAACCAGCCTGATCTAGTCCCAAGTCGATCACATAATAAACTAATATTTCAAACACTTAGTTAAATGTTTATCTTTATTCATATTTACTTGTTCTAGCATTCACTGTTTATTGTTCATTGCTAGATGCTCTATTGTCTATTTCATTTTCTCCTGTACTTCTCTTTTTCAGTATTTATTTCCATCTTGTATCTCTTACACTGTTTATAGATTTTGTCAATTTAATGAAACTGCTGTTAGTGCTTGTGCTTCGCTCCAATCCTGACTGGATAATATTTTTCAGAGGACCTGGAGGATCTTTGCCCCACTCATTACGGCCCAGGATTAGAGGGTGATTTCACTCCAGAAACCCCAGAGGAGTTGCCTAGCCTAGAGGAGAACGTACCTGGCTGCTCTTAGACTTTTTTTTCTGCATTATTGTTTAGACTGAGACTGAGATGTATTTATTATTTTGTGACTTTGTGAGGTCATTTAGACCCAGGATTTGAGTTGGTTTATTGTGGTTGGTCTTATTAGAACTCTTTTCTATTCTCATCGTGCTATGATTTCTATTAGCTTGTGATTGAGTATATCATAGAACTGTGGATTTTTATCATTGTCCTTCGTACGGAGTTGAGATTATTGACAGGATATATTATGTTTAGACCTAAACAGCGTTCTACCGCCGATGCTGCGGTGTAGGCTGGACGTACCCACGACTCATGCCCAAATTCCGGGTGCGGGTCGTGACACGTTTTTAGTGGTGGCCCATGCAGGTCCGTAGTCGAGTCCTAGAACCGCATTAGAGCGATATCGTAGTGGTGCTCGCTTAGAGTATTACTACGAGTCTGTTTTAGGAAATAGGAATTAGGCCGAGGATATGCTCAATCACAATTAGGAAATTCTGATTCTTATGACATTACTCTTAATAATTTTTCCTTTAGAATTTTTCTGTCCTTCCTTGATGATATCGTGTTTATTACCTTAATTGAATCTTTCGATCTGTCTTCAGGATGCCGCCAAGAAGGTCCCAGAGACTCGGAGCAGCAGATACAGAGAGGTCTGCCACCTCTCGCCTTGCCGGACAGACATCCGCAGCACCCCCTACATCTCCAGTACATGTGGGAGTGTCTGCAGCATTCGGGGGTCCTCCACCACCTGTTCAGAGGGTCCCCACGGCTACGATGGCACCTCCACCACCACCACCACCAGCTCAGCATCCAGGAGGTGTGCCCGTCGATGGAGCACAGATGTTCGCCTTGATTCAGGGCATGGTCGATGCCCAGAGGACGTCGGCAGAGGCCCAGAGAGTGCAGGCTGAGGCACATCAGGCCCAGACAGAGATGATGAGGGTGAACATGGAGAATGCACACCAAGTGGCTCTCCAGGCTGTGGAGAGGGTCACTCAGCAGCAGCAACATCCTGGTCAGCAACAATAGAGGCCGGGTACCATTGTGGACTTCAAGAGGATGATGCCTCGGGAGTTCAAGGGGACAGAAGGGATACTCTACGCCGATGATTGGCTAGAGGACATCGAGAGGAACTTGTGTTTGGCGCAAATTCCAGAGGCGCTCCAGATCGAGGCCGCGGGCAGCCAGATGTTCGACATTGCCTTGACGTGGTTTCGCACGGAGCCGAGACTCTTGCGCAGGGGACACACTTGGGAGGATTTCAAGGAACTCTTCAAAGAAAAGTTCTTTCCTGATGTCGCCCTGGGAGCTTTAGAGAGTCAGTTCCATGACTTAGCCCAGGGGAGCTCGTCCGTCGATGAGTATGCCGCGGAGTTTTCCCGCCTGAGCCGCTTCGCGCCATCGATGATTAGAGATCCGGGGGACAGGGCCCAAAAATTCAGGAAGGGGCTGACAAGGGAGATCAAGTCTCGCACGTCGGGACGTCGCACAGCTACCTACGAGGGCATATTAATGGATGCCCAAGTAGCCGAGGATGACTTGGGCCTCAGGCCCAAGAGGGGACGCGATGGTTCCGGAGGAGCAAACAGTAATACAGGACCGGGCAAGCGTCCACACTTTCAGCAGCAACAGCAGAGACCCTTTCAGCAGCAGCATCAGGCACCAGCCCGAGGGCAGGTCCAGCAGCAGCAACAGAGACAGAACCAGCCCGCTATCCAGTGTGCGTACTGTGGGAAGATGGGACATACTAGAGATATCTGCAGGAAGAGATTGGGCTCATGTCTATCCTGTGGATCGACGACACACCAGCTGAAGGATTGTCCTACCTTTCGTCCAGGTCAGGGTGGAGCAGCCGCCCAGAGAGGATCAGACAGGGTGCCTACCGCACCAGGAGGCCAACAACAGAGGGGACCACTTCCACCACAACATCAGAAGTTCGCCCAGCATCAGCAGCAGAGAGGTGCACCCCAGGGGCGAGCGTATGCCATGGCAGTCGAGGAAATCGAGCCAGCAGGAGACTTGATCACAGGTTCGGTTCTTCTCGATTGTATTCCCGCATTTACCTTATTTGACTCTGGCGCTTCCCATAGTTTTGTGTCTGTATCATATGCACTTCGATATCATTTAGACACAGAACCATTAGCTAGGACTTGCAAGATCATGACTGGTGGAGGTATTATCCTAGTTCGTGATCACTGCAAGGACCGGAGAGTGTCAGTAGGAGGCCGAGACTTGAGCGTGAGTTTACTCGTCATGCCACTTCCGGGGTACGATATTGTACTCGGAATGGACTGGTTGAGTAGGCATCATGCTACTATAGATTGTTATAGAGGCAGAGTATTATTTAGACCACCAGGAGAGCCGGAGTTTGAGGTCGTCAGAGGAGCAGCGGAACAGAGCAGGAGCACATTTTGCGGAGCCAGGTCAGAAGAAGAGGAGTTGCCACATCCTCTGATAGCGGAGTTCCTGGAAGTATTTCCAGAAGAGTTGCCAGGCTTGCCGCCAGACAGAGATGTTGAATTCTCTATAGACTTGGTTCCAGGAGCGGAGCCCATTTCACAACATGTCTATAGAGTCAACAACAGCGAGCTGGCAGAACTGAAGAAGCAAGTTGAGGAGCTGCAGGACAAAGGCTTCATCAAATCCAGTTCATCACCATGGGGAGCTCCGGTATTGTTCGTACCGAAGAAGGACGGCACGGTGCACATGTGCATTGATTATAGAGCTTTGAACAATATCACTATCAAGAACAAGTACCCGCTGCCGAGGATAGATGATCTTTTCGACCAGTTGAGCGGGGCAAGGGTGTTTTCAAAGATAGATTTGAGATCGGGCTATCACCAGGTGAAGGTGAAGAAAGAAGACACGCCGAAGACAGCTTTTCGGACCAGATACGGCCAGTTTGAGTTCATGGTGATGCCATTTGGTTTAACCAATGCGCCGGCAGTATTCATGAACTTGATGAACAAGGTGTTCCACCAGTACCTTGACAAGTTCGTGGTGGTGTTCATCGACGATATTCTGGTGTATTCCAAGACACCGGAGGAGCACGAAGAGCACCTGAGATTGGTCTTAGAGACTCTCAGGAGGGAGAAGCTGTACGGAAAACTCTCTAAGTGTGAATTCTTTCTTGACAAGGTCAAATTTCTTGGGCATGTGGTGTCGGGTGACGGAATCTCGGTTAACCCAAAGAAGATCGAGGCAGTGGAGTCGTGGGCTACCCCCAGTTCGGTAGCTGAGATCAGGAGTTTTCTCGGGCTAGCAGGATACTACAGGAGGTTTGTACAAGACTTCTCCAAGATTGCAGCGCCGATGACCAGATTGACTAGGAAAGATGTGGATTTTGTCTGGACGGAGGAGTGCCAGGCTGCATTTGATGAACTAAAGAAGAGGTTGACAACAGCTCCAATTTTGACGTTGCCAGCAGGGACAGGTGGTTTTACCATATACAGTGATGCTTCAGGGAAGGGTCTGGGATGTGTTCTTCAGCAGCACGGGAAGGTAATTGCCTATGCTTCCAGGCAGTTACGCCCTCATGAAAAGAGCTATCCCACCCATGATTTGGAGTTGGCAGCAGTTATCTTCGCTCTAAAGCTGTGGAAACATTATCTGTACGGAGAGCGTGTGGAGATCTTCACCGACCACAAGAGCTTGAAGTACGTGTTCACACAGAAGGAGCTGAACATGAGGCAGAGGAGGTGGTTGGAGTTGATGAAGGACTTTGACATCTCATTGCAGTACCACCCAGGGAAAGCCAACGTAGTCGCCGATGCCTTGAGCAGGTATCCGATGGCTATGTACTTGACGACAGATAGGCATTTGTTGGCTGATTTGGAGAGCTTGGAGATTGAAGTATTAGTTCCCGGTACTGAGATTCAGATGTGGGGATTGCAGATACAGTCCGAGCTGATGGACAGGATCAGAGCTGCGCAGTACGATGATGAGGCTCTGAGGAGTATCAGGGCACAGGTTCAGACAGGATTGTCGGACGACTTTACTATCGCAGATGATGGTTCCTTATGGCATGGCACGAGGATGTGTGTGCCAAGCGGGGAGCTGCGCGAGGAGGTTTTGCAAGAGGCACACCGCTCTCAGTACTCGATGCATCCCGGTGCCAACAAGATGTATCGAGACTTGAGGGAGCACGTATGGTGGTATGGAATGAAGCGCGAGGTAGCACGCTTCGTATCCCGGTGTCTAGTGTGCCAGCAGGTAAAGGCAGACCGGCAGAGGCCAGGAGGTTTGCTTCAACCTTTACCGATCCCAGAGTGGAAATGGGAGCACGTGACCATGGATTTCGTTTCAGGGCTTCCACTTTCTCCAGGAGGGAAGGACGCGATTTGGGTCATCGTGGACAGGTTGACCAAATCAGCCCATTTCTTACCTTTCAAAGTGGGCACGTCGACAGAGAGGCTAGCAGAGATGTACGTGCGGCAGATTATTAGACTTCATGGAGTTCCAGTGAGCATCATCTCGGATCGGGATAGCCGTTTCACTTCCCACTTCTGGAGGAGTCTGCAGGCTAGCTTGGGCACTCAGCTCAAGTTCAGTACCGCATATCACCCCCAGACGGACGGGCAGTCTGAACGGACTATTCAGACTCTCGAGGATATGCTACGCACTTGTGTTCTAGATCTCGGAGGTTCTTGGGAGGATCATCTGCACCTAGTAGAGTTCGCTTACAACAACAGCTACCAGGCCAGCATCGAGATGTCACCATTTGAGGCTCTTTATGGACGAAGGTGTCGTACACCGTTATCTTGGGACGACGTTGGAGAGAGAGCCTTGCTAGGACCAGAAATGGTCGTGGATGCAGCAGAAAAGGTGAAACTCATCAGAGACAGACTGCGAGTGGCACAGGACAGACAGCAGCATTGGGCCGATAGCCACCGTAGACCCCTTGAGTTTCAGGTATAGATTGTTAATTTTCTGGTTACGTTTGTTTGTTTAGACTGCGTGTTGAGACTGTTTTGTTTTAGGTTGGCGATCTAGTTTTCCTACGGATTTCTCCGACGCGTAGAACGATTCGTTTTGGCAGAGGCGGGAAGCTTAGCCCACGCTACATCGGACCCTTTGGCATTCTCGCGAGGGTAGGTGCAGTGGCATATAGACTGGACTTGCCGCCTGCATTGGAGGGAGTGCATGATGTGTTCCACGTGTCGCAGCTGAGACGGTACATGGCAGACCCTAGTCACGTACTTGATTACTCGGAAATTAAGGTTGGTCCGACGCTCAGCTACCCCGAGCAGCCCGTAGAGATCTTGGACCGCAGAGAGAAGGTGTTGCGGAACCAAACTATTCCTTTGGTTCGTGTTGCATGGAGACATCACTCTCCAGGGGAGTCGACCTGGGAGAGAGAGGACGAAATGCGCGAGCAATACCCGTATCTCTTCTAGACTTGAGGTAATTCCTTTTCTGATTTCACTCTTGTTCGAGTTCAGTCCAATTTCGAGGACGAAATTTCTTTTAGGAGGGTAGACTTGTCACTACCACTTTTTCAGGCAAGGGCATTTGTGTAATTTCACTATTTTAAATAATTATGTATTGAATTAATTGCTGAGTTTTGTAACTAATTGTATTATTATTTGTAATGTTTAGTTTTAGGTCAACCCTAGAACTCATTAGGACAGACCCTAGTGAGTCAACCCTAATTGTAAACCCAGTTCTAGTGAAACCCTAGAATTCAAATTTTAGGGTGAACCCTCAAACCCTAGACTGGCTAAACCTTAGCTAATTAGGTTCTACATGACCTAACCTAGGGGTTAAACCTAGGCCATACACTAGAAACCCTAACTGGGCCTTATATATAAAAGGAACCCTCTCATTCTTCATATAGAAGAAGAAACCCTAGCCTCCACCAAGAGAAACCATCTCCCCACCCCAAAAATTTCAAAATCTAGCCCTAGGTTCCATTTTCTCCTCCTCCAAAGCAAGGAAAACAAGGAACGTGGGTCAGGAAGCCTTAGAGAAGCCATCTCCCTAGGTAAAACCCTGTTTTTATTCTTTTTAATTCTGTTTTCAGATGTTAATGGCCATTAGGAACCCACCCTAAGGTTTGGAATTCGAATTTTAGGGATTCTACATGTAAACCTAGGAGAATCTAGGGTTTTTGATGTTCATACGTTGTTTATCCCCAATTTCGTGAACCCTAACCCTAGGGGTTTCCATGTAGTCATGATTTCATCTCCTACGTGTAGGTTAGATGTTGATTTAGGGTTTTGTTTTAGGTTTTCAGGAGTTCTCAGTGTGGTTTTCATTTTTGCACACCATGTGCTTGATGAAATGTCAAGAAGAATGAACACCTATTTAACCTACTCTATTTTTATCTAATTTGATGTATGATGTTGATGTATATATATATATGCATAGGAGTAGATGTGTTATTGTTTTGATTTCCTGTGCAGTCGAGTGTTGTGGGCTGGGTGTGCATCGATGGGGAGGGTACTGTGGTTCTGTGTGTGTTGGGAGAAGTTCACTGTTCAGTCGGGTGTACAACTGTATATTTTGGGTTCCATTGTGCATCCAGGATTCTGTGGTTGGGTGTAGTGTTATGTGAACCTGGGTACCTATTACCGTGTGGCTGTGTGAATCTTAGGGTATTAGAAACCTATGTGATTTGACTGTGTATCTTTAGGATATCAGTGTGTGTGTTGCAGTGCAGAACAGTGTGTGTATAGCCTAGGTGAATCAATGTGTAGATTGTTCAGTGTGTAGTGATGAACCAATGTGTGAACTGTAGCAGAATTAGTAATTTATGTATCCTGTGTCAGTTCAGAACTTGTGTGGTGAGCTCTATAGAACCTAGTTTCCTGTGTGTCAGTGTAGAAGAACAGGGTATCTGTTAGTTTATAGGGTGCAGTGTGAGTTCAGTGTGTGTCAGGGTGAAACTCTGAGTGTGGCTGGGTATTTGGGGAGAACTGTGTATGTGTGTATCCTAATAACTGTGTATATGTGTGTTCAGAGTGTAGCAGAATATGTGTGTGTGGCTGTAGGTCAGTAACTTGAGTGTTAAAATGTACAGATATCAGTATGTGTGTAAGGTTATGTATCAGTGTATTTGGATTTGGGGAAATCTGTTAAACTGTGTGTGAGTGATCAGTAGATAGAGTAGAGTAGCTGGTGCAACCCTGTTAATTGTGTCTGTGTATCAGATTGGGGAAGAGAGGTGTAGGTAAGTGTCTGTGTGCACATGTGTGTGTGTGTACTGTGTCAGTCCAGAACCTGTGGTGAGTATCAGTCAGTTTGAGTTCATTGTGTGTTAATTCCTGTGTGTGTGCCATAGGGTATAGTCACTAGTGTGTGTATTCAATGCAGTATGAGTGATACCTATATGTCTGTGTGTGTTAGTTAGTGTGCAGTGGTATCCTATTGGAACTAAGGTACAGGAGTATCTGAGTATCAGTATAGTGAGTGTTCTCAGTTATATGTGTGGCTGTGTTTATGTGCCAGTGTGTGCAAATGTTGAACTAGCTGTGTTGGTTTCCACAGTGCAGTGTGGGAGAGGAAAAGTCTGAGAGCAGTATCAGTCAGGGTAGAGTTTCAGCATTGGGTGTAGGAGAATGAACCATTGTGTGTTTGTGACAGTGAGTGAGTTCCTTAATTCAGTATAAAATGGCAGTAAGGTCAGTGTGTCCCAGGTTATTTCTCCAATAGCTGTGTGTACTAGCTGTGTGTCTATCAGTCTTAGAGTTGTGCCAGTTTAGTATAAGATAGGGGTAATAGTGTGGTAAGGTAGTGGTATAGGTTTGATGAGATACTAAGGTATATGTTATGGTGCAAGGTATTGGTCAAGGTATCCAAGATTAATTGGGTTATGAGAGATATTAGAGTGATATAATAGGTATAGCTAAGATATTAGGGATAGTAATTATATGGAGTTATATTGTAAATATAGAACATATAATATAGTGTCTTTAACTAGTATTGAACAAAAACCTAGAGTTGACTTAGTAACACCTAGTATAGACCTAGAAATGGCCTAACACCCCATTTCACTTAGCTAATCACTTTTTATCATTCCAAACACCATTTTAACATTGTTATCTTATATATAGGTCATTGTGATCCCACTTTGGACATCGATCCTCACAGTTTGCTCAGGACCAGAGGCGAGTACATTCTCTGACAGTTTTCATTGTTGATTACTTCTATAAATTGTAGTGTATTACATACTTGATTCCGACACTGTGGATACACGAGTTAGCACCCTAGATCCCCATCATGAGGAGTCGTGATTGGAATCCACCGTGCTAGCTGGGGATGGGGAACTATTAGTAGATTATGTGATCATATCCAAATCCTTACCATGCATCATAGCTCACCCCACTTCTCACGTCGGGTGTGGCCTGACCATCATCATGCTTCATAGCTGTTATATATGATTAGCCTGACCATTATCATGCATCATAGCTAACCATATGGTTAGCCTAACCTTCAAGAATCATAGCTAATCATATATAACCAGCCTGATCTAGTCCCAAGCCGATCACATAATAAACTAATATTTCAAACACTTAGTTAGATGTTTATCTTTATTCAGATTTACTTGTTCTAGCATTTACTGTTTATTGTTCATTGCTAGATGCTCTATTATCTATTTCATTTTCTCCTGTACTTCTTTTTTTCAGTATTTATTTCCATCTTGTATCTCTTACACTGTTTATAGATTTTGTCAATTTAATGAAACTGCTGTTAGTGCTTGTGCTTCGCTCCAATCCTGACTGGATAACATTTTTCAGAGGACCTGGAGGATCTTTGCCCCACTCATTACGGCCCAGGATTAGAGGGTGATTTCACTCCAGAAACCCCAGAGGAGTTGCCTAGCCTATAGGAGAACGTACCTGGCTGCTCTTAGACTTTTTTTTTCTGCATTATTGTTTAGACTGAGACTGAGATGTATTTATTATTTTGTGACTTTGTGAGGTCATTTAGACCCAGGATTTGAGTTGGTTTATTGTGGTTGGTCTTATTAGAACTCTTTTCTATTCTCATCGTGCTATGATTTCTATTAGCTTGTGATTGAGTATATCATAGAACTGTGGATTTTTATCATTGTCCTCCGTACGGAGTTGAGATTATTGACAGGATATATTATGTTTAGACCTAGACAGCGTTCTACCGCCGATGCTGCGGCGTAGGCTGGACGTACCCACGACTCATGCCCAAATTCCGGGTGTGGGTCGTGACAGTATTAATCAAGCTGTTCGTTATGCAGGTGAACGAGCAGTAGGCGGCTTGCGAGCGGAGTCGTGAAGCGCCTCTTTTCTTCTCCCTTCCAATAATCTAAGTGAGTGGCTACCAACCCGATTAGCTAGCCCTGCTTCCAAGCTTCACATCTAAAATCTTGCATTCTTCTTTACCCCGATCAAACGATACCAAGTAATAATAAAAGATACTAAGATAAAAGAGAATAGACTTGGATAATACTGCTTGTCAATCAAACTTGGGAATGGTTACTTACTTGCATGCTTGTTCGTTCGGAATATTTATCATATGCATAATACAAGTTAGAATGTATGCTCTTCTTTAAATTATGCCATGATCAGAACTCATCCTGAATGCAATAATCTGAATAGGGAGACTATGCAAAAGTAGATCTCCCCCCTATTACTGTCATGTGCCTGCTATTGCCCTGAATTGCCCCAACTGTTAACTTAGTGTATATGTTGATCACGGACAACTTGTGCACAAGGTCTTAGTTCCTGCAGACGGTTGCTGGGGCACTGGCACCGATCCGATCCGGACGGAACTCCTGAATAGTCGCCTGTATCGGATGGAATAACTTGTGGCGCCCCTGTTCATTGCGTTACTTGTTATTTCATTCAGGTACTATGCCCCGTCCATTATGGCATCCCGCCAGTGATCCCCTGTATATTTAAACCTGTTGCAAACTAACTTGTGTATTCGTGGCAGGGAAGGCATGGTAAGTATTGTGCAGGTGATTCAGACGGACAAGTAAAATCCACCTAACGGTGGCACGTTCATTTTCAGTAAATTCTATATGCTGCTTACTTGTAAATGAACTAAGGCAAGATAGAAACCCATAAATATGCATGTTTCATTAAAACAACGTGTTGATTGGTATAGTTCGGCTAGCTCGCCTTCACCAGTATGTTTTGACATGCTGACCCTCGTTGAAACAGGTTCTCCGCACCAAGGCGAACCGAGCGAGGAGCCGAAGTCGTCTTCCCGATCCAGTCCAGCTGTTGGCGCATCCTGATCGCATCGTATTTTGAAGTACTTGAAGACAGGAGCCTGCAACTCTTCATACACAAATGCAGCTCCGTGGCAATGCCATCCTCCAGCCTGGAGGTCTATATCTTTTGAAGTTTAGTAAAGGGATATAATGTACAGGACTGCTATCTCATTTTGAGTCATCTCTTTTGTAAGCCCGTGCGGCATATTAGCTAACTCGTTCAGGAGTTTGTAATAGATGTTCATTATCAATAAAGAGAACTTTTCCATGTTTCAAATCTGTATTTTAATTTATCTGCGTACTCTGAATATGTGCTTGCTATGCAAATCATTAAAGCCTTGTGCGGGCGCAACTCCAGGCCCGTACGGCGGTCACGATTCTGGGGACGCCTCAACGATTCTACGGAATTGGGTCGTGACATAGTGGTATCAGAGCACAGATTCAAGTTCCTTAGACTTCATGCTAGAAAAGTTCCTTTAACGATCAAATTCCTGTGCGAACTCTTGAACTCGCTTGGACAAAATAAGATACGTTCATACAATAAGTCCATAATACATTATGATTCTAATGTAATTTGCCTTCTTTTGAAGGAATGGTAGCAGCGCAATCCGCAGTGCAAGCACCGAACGAAACACAAGAAAGTAGTTCGGGCACTTCGGGAAGCTCTCGGAGCCAGCAAGGCATATCTCAAGTTGATCCGCTTGAGCGGATAATGCTAATGTTAGAAGCACAACGACAAGGAGATGATGCTCGCCAAGCCAAGTTTGAAAGCAATTTAGAGACCCGATTCTCAGTCCAACAAAAGCAGGTTAATGCCCTGCAACAGATCATTCAGACTTTGGCTGCTAACCATTCCGCCGCAACAACAACGACTCCGGTGGAACAGCCCGTGCTTGAAGTAGAGATGCCATAAATTCCAAGGCCGAGGGACGTGACTGCCTTCAACTTGGGACACTTCAAAAAAGTCTGCAATACCCCATTCAACGGGACTGAGGACCCAGTGGTAGCTCTAGATTGGCTAGCCGAGCTTGAAGATTATTTTGCTCTGCTAGAAGTTCCCGAAGAGAAGCGCGTCGCCTGCGCGCAACTTCAGCTCCGCCTCAACGCGCACGATTGGTGGAACGTGCATCGACGATCTCTCCAATTTGATCACGGAGGGGAGGCGATCTCGTGGACGACTTTTCGTGCCGCGTTTGAAGAGGAGTTTATACCCCCTCCAGTACAACGTCAGATGGAAAATGAGATCGTGTAGCTGAGGCAGGGCAGTATGACAGTGAAGCAATACTCCACCAAATTTAACCGACTCTCCAAATTCGCTAGGGCCTATTTACCTGATGCAGTGAGTCGAGCTAGAAGGTTTGAAGGTGGTTTGCGCCCTGCCATCCATGCGCACGTGGTCAATAATCAGTACGGGACAATGCGTGAAGTCATGAATCATGCCCTATCACTTGAACCGCAGTATCCTCACGTTTCCACCGGCGCTGTGCATACCTACAATCACAAACGCCAAGGCAACGATAGAGGAAACAACGCTGCAAAGCGTTACAACAACGGCAGTTCACAAAAAGGGAATCGGAGACCAATTTGCCATTTTTGTAACAAGCCGGGGCATACAGCCGACAAGTGCCGTCACAAGCTTGGGTCTTGCCTCCGTTGCGGTGATCCCAACCATCGGGTCGATGTTTGTCACCTCCCGGATCGCCATACTCAGCATAATGCTCCCTAACGGTAGGCCCTATTCTTAAGTTTAGGGACAAAACTTTCAATTGGTTGGGTAGAATGTAGCGCCCCGTTCTCCCGGTGCGGAGAGCGCGGCTAAGAAACATAAGACGGTATCGTTCGATCGGGATAGATTGAATTAAGAACTCGTCCTCGTTATGGATTTGTTTCTTCGGAATCGATTCCCATATTCAGTGGACCGTGCCCCCGGGATCGACTTAGCGGCAGAGTCAGGAGGGACCTCTCCGCTGCTATCTTTTATTGCCTCGGTTTTCGATGTCGCTTGTTGCTTTCGTGCTTTGAGTTGGTTTTGGGATTTGCTTGTTTTCCTTGAACGGTTTTGATGGTTTTTATTGTTTTCGTTCATTGAACTGCACTTCAATTCCGAGATTGGAAAGAGAGGAAGAAGTATTAATCAACTTGTTCGTTATGCAGGTGAACGAGCAGTAGGCGGCTTGCGAGCGGAGTCGTGAAGCGCCTCTTTCCTTCTCCCTTCCAATAATCTAAGTGAGTGGCTACCAACCCGATTAGCTAGCCCTGCTTCCAAGCTTCACATCTAAAATCTTGCATTCTTCTTCGCCCTGATCAAACGATACCAAGTAATAATAAAAGATACCAAGATAAAAGTGAAGACAGGAGCCTGCAACTCTTCATACACAAATACAGCTCCGTGGCAAAGCCGTCCTCCAGCCTGGAGGTCTATATCTTTTGAAGTTTAGTAAAGGGATATAATGTACAGGACTGCTATCTCATTTTGAGTCATCTTTTTTGTAAGCCCGTGCGGCATATTTGCTAACTCGTTCAGGAGTTTGTAATAGATGTTCATTATCAATAAAGAGAACATTTCCATTTTTCAAATCTTTGTTTCAATTTATCTGCGTACTCTGAATATGTGCTTGCTATGCAAATCATTAAAGCCTTGTACGGGCGCAACTCCAGGCCCGTACGGCGGTCATGATTCGGGGGACGCCTCAACGATTCTTCACAAATTTCTTGTAATACCCGGCTAATCCTAAGAAGCTTCTGATCTCTGTAACAGAATCGGAGTGGTCCAAGACTCTACAAAAGCTTCTCCTTCCGAAGGGTCTCTAGCCCAATCCTTAGATGCTTCTTGTGCTCTTCTGGTGTCTTTGAATAGACAAGGATATCATCTATGAATACTACAACGAACTTGTTAAGGTACTGGTAAAACACCTTGTTCATCAAGTTTATGAAGACTGCAGGGGCATTAGTCAACCCAAATGGCATCACCATAAACTCATATTGGCCATATCTTGTCCGAAATACAGTTTTTGAAATATCTTTCTTCTTCACCTTCAAATGATGATAGTTAGACCTCAAATCAATCTTCGAAAATACCCTCGCACTACTCAACTGATCAAAAAGATTGTCTATTCTTGGTAGCGGGTATTTGTTTTTATGGTAAGATTATTCAGAGCCCTGTAATCAATGCACATTCGCACCGACCCATCTTTCTTTGGTACAAATAAGACCAGGGCTCCCCAAGGCGAAGAACTCGATCTAATGAAACCTTTGTCTAGCAATTCATCGACCTGCTTCTTCAGTTCTACCAGCTCATTATTGTTGATCCTGTAGACCTGTTGCGACACCGGCTCTGTCCCAGGCACTAAGTCAATAAAAAATTCAATATCTCTGTCCGATGGTAATCCTGATAGCTCCTCAGGAAATACGTCTAGAAACTCTTCAATAATAGGGTATGGCAAGTCCTTCTCTGCTACCATGACTCCACAAATAATTTTATCACTCTGCTCAACTCCTCCCCTAACAAACTCAAATTCTAGCTCTCCTGGAGGGCAGAACAGTACATGTCCTCCACGATAGTCTATGCTAGCATGATGTAAACTCAACTAATCCATTCCAAGGACAATTTCAAAACTCGAAAGTGGCATTACGAGTAAACTAGCATCTAAATTATGGCCTCCCAAGGTAACACGACGCCCCTTGCAAGTATCACTAACTAGGATAGTGCCTCCATCAGTAATGATCTTGCAACTCCTACTCAAGGGTTCAGTTACTAAACTATGCTTAAGCACAAAGGATACAGATATTATGCTATGCGATGCACCAGAATTAAATAAGGCAATAAAAGGAATAGAATCGAGAAGAATAGAACCTGCTATAACATCACTAGTCGGCTCAGCCTCCTCTACGGTCATGGAAAAAGCTCTGCCCTGTGGAGGTACTCCCCTTTGCTGGTGTTGGGCAAACTGTTGTTGTTGCGTAGGAAGTGGGCGTCCTCTTGGCTGCGGGGCCACTGGTGGTCCAACTGGTCCTCTCTGGGATAAGGATCCTCCTATAGGGGGTGCGATAGGACACTCTCTCATCTGATGCGTAGGTGATCCGCAGTATAAGCACACGCCTAATCTCTTCCGACAGATCTCCTATGAATGTCCTGACATCTTACAATAATTGCATAGGGGTGCTTGTTGTACTTGTCTCTGTGGCTGTTGTTGCACTTGCTGAGCTGGGGCTCTGACTGGGGCACGGTACTGTTGTTGTTGCTGAAAGGTCCTTGCCTGAAACTGTGGACACTTTGCCTGCCCCTGACTACTACCACCATTGATAGCATCCCTGTTTCTCTTGTTCTGAAGACCCATATCTACCTCGACCCTTTGAGCCTCTGCCAGTATGTCAGCAAAGTCGTATGGGCCAAAGAAACATGAACCTTGACCTCTTGGTTCAAGCCCTCTTTGAATATTCTAGCTCTATCCTCCGGGTCCCTCACCTTGTACTCTTTAAATCGGCTCAGCCTGCCAAATTCAACAGCATACTCATCTACGGTCATCCTGTTCTACTCCAAGTTCTGGAATTGCTTCTCCAGAACCCCTTTGGCTACTGTAGGAAAGAATTTTCTCTTAAAGAGGTCCTTGAACTGCTCCCAAGTCAGGTTTGGATCCACAATCCTAGGCTCATTTTTGAACCAAGTACGAGCAATGTCGTGGAGCTACAAGCCCACAGCCTTAAACTTTAGTTCCACAGAAAGTCGAAAAACTCTCATGATCCACTCGATATCCTCGAGCCACTCATCAGCGTAGAGTATTTCCTCTGTCCCCTTGAACGTCCGAGGCTCCATCTTTTTGAAGTCCTGGATGTTACCCACCTTCGGTTGAGCAGCCTGCTTTTGTGGTTGCTGGGCAACCCTCTACATGGCTGCTAGGGCAACCTGTTGGGCATTTTCTATTCCTGCCCTCAGCATTTTTGGTTGTTGTCTCTGAGCCTCTGCTTGAGCCTTTTGAGCCTTCATCATGCTTCTAAATAGTTCATATAACGGCTGAGGAGGAGGAAGAAGACTCCCCGATCCAGCTGACGAGGCCTCATGTGATACGGATGGTGTGGGAAAAGCACCATTGGCTCTGGAACCGCCCGCTCTAGTCTTGGGTGGCATTATGAAAGGTTGAAAACAACAAGAATCCAATTGATATGGCACAAGATAAGAAAGTATTCAAGAAGGACAATCAACTATAAAAGAGGTCTGATTGCTCGAATGAAAATAATAAGGGTTAGCAAGTTGAGTATATGGGATACCTAGTTGTGATTGAGTATCTTCCTATTCCTAGTATGTATATCCTATAGCAGGCTCATAGTCATACATCTAACTTGAGTACCACTACGAGTTTGCAACCTTGTGCGAAACCAGACCTGCATGGGCCACCACTAAAAAATATGTTATGACCCACACCCTGGATTTGGGCATGAGTCATGGGTATGTCCAGCCTACGCCGCAGTATCGGTGGTAGAATATTGTACTATAAGCCACATGTATAATCTATAACTCACAACATATATTCATCTCCACACTATACTCAATCACAGGCACTAGTTTAAATAAAAACACCAAGATAATAATAAAATAATAGTCTCGATGCGGGCCCAAGGAGTCTCTCCAAAACTAAATATCCAAAGTACAATATTCAAAATAGTTTAGAAAAATTGTCGAAGAACAATTCGGTCTAAAATAACTAACAAAATCAACTACTCTACTAAACTACTCTATTTCAGACGGTATCTGAGCTGCTAACTCTCCCTGATCCTCCGGAAGGGCAAGATCAGGCTCTATCATGTCGCTAGCATATGGTCCATAATATGTAGGGATTGCATCCTCATCGTAGTCACCTAAAATATGGTTATCTAGTCAGGAAAGGAAGGAGTACATCACAGTGAAAACAGTTCCAACACATGGTAAAAGCTATAAGATAATAAATAGTAAAGAATATATGATAGCAATGAAACTGAAATCATAATAAGGCAACTAGAATAACTAAATGTTAAAGTCCTGTCATGGCAAAGATATAGTATAATAACTCCAAGCAACAAAGAAATAACTGCAATGTATGAAAGAACAGATAGGAACAACTAATCTATGTAATTTGAAATACCTTGTTGACATGTGAACGGCTAAGGGGTAAAATTTGGCAAATTACATATGTCGTGCATGGCTGCTATTATTCCAGTAAGACCATGGGATATAAAGGGTAGTTCACACATCCACTAAGTATTTTCTCTCCCCATGAGTACAACATGGATTCCGAACCAGTCACGAAGAAATAACAATAATCCAGAACAGTCAAGTACCTCATAATAAGAATCCATCATACTGATCCGTGTAACAAGTGTCAAAAATCAAATAATTAATACTAAACATGCATTATAGAGACTATCAAGAACTAAAAATAATTACGGAAATGTAATCGCTTGTGGTCCTTAGTTGTGGTTAGATCAGGTCCCAATTCAGAGTCAAAATCCTACGTATGATATGTTACCATGTCAAGAGATAAGTTATTTTAATTTATTTAATTCTAGAATAATTACTCTAAAATCTTATTTTAATCTTATTATTCTAATTTTTAGGGTAATTCCTAAATTTTGTCCAAAGGAACTGAATTTTATCCACTCGAGACTCATGGCACGCAAATTGAGGCGATCAGTTAACCATGCAAACTCAAATTTCATGTATGGTTTCTTGTAGATTTCAGCGTCACAAAAATGCTAGAATTTATGGCTCATCCAGATTTAAATTTGTTTGGAAACTATTGCATATATAAAATCGTATTGTGCAACAGTGGTTGATTGATAACCTAGAAGTTTTACAGAATTAACAGCACATAAATATTTTGAATAAAATTCTGGGAAAAACATATGTCAATTATCTTTACATTATCTTTCCTAAACTTTAAACGGTTTATGATTCTAATTCTTGGTTCTCCCAAAATTACAAAAATATCAAAACGCGTCTATTTTTGGATATGTTGTGCTCTACAAATTTTTTAGAATTTAATATTCAGAATTTTATGAAACAATTTACATATTCAGAAAACTAACCTCAATATGGTTATAATGCAAGAAACTAGGCTGTGTTTGGAGTCCAGAGCTATGAGTAATGGCTTTTGAAAGATGAAGGAAATCCTAGATGACAATTCTCCAAAATCGGCTAAAAGAAAACCTTAGAAATTATAACTTTAATAATATATATACAGAGGAGAGAGAATGAGACACGGATAAAGGGGGATACATGGCATCCATCCAGGCACTCCTGCCTAGATCGGACGGCCAGCGTTCAGCCCGGCTTGGCTCAGCTGAGTCCGAGTCAGATTAGGACTCGGCTCAGCTCGGCTCAGACCGATTTCTCCCTCACCCACACCCGCGGGTCACTGACAGGAAGGCCCAGCATTGTTGGCTGCGGGAGGCTGACGGGCGGTCCCTTGTTAGCTGACTGGACAGGATAATTACTTTTATGGGTTTTTTTCAGAAAATAGTTTTTAATTCAGTTTTGCATAATTAACTCAAAATAAATACTAAAAACAATCAAAAAATTCTCAAAAAAATCTAGAAAATATATTTGATTATTTATAACCTAAAATAAAAGTTTGGGACATTTTTAATTATGTTTGACCCTAAAATAAATTTTTGAAAGTCCTAAAAAATTAGTGTTACTAGTTTTTAATTAACCAAAAATTGTGAAAAAATCCCAATGGCCCCAAATTAACATAATAACAACATTTAAGCTAGAATTTCAGGATATGGAGGTTACACATACTGCTATCACCTTATGATATTGTTTTTGTCCCATAAAAGGCGGTCAAAGGTCAAGCATTGTCTGATTTTATGGCTGCCCATCTTGTGCCAGAAATATTAAAACTATATGATAAGATCCCAAACGAAGTGGTGGGCTCTAACATGACAATGGCGGAGGCCGTTTGGCGAATGTTCTTCGATGGTGCTTCAAGAAATGAGCCCAAAGGCAATATCATCGCTGGAGTAGGGATAGTACTAATTTCTTCCGACGATCTGGTTATCCACCGCGCTTACTCTCTCACAGAGCCATGCTCCAATAATATAGCAGAGTATACCGCTCTAATTATTGGGCTCTAACTTGCTAAGCAAGTAGGAGTGGACCATTTAGAAGCCTTCGTTGACTCTAAACTGATAGTCAGTCAGGTCTGGAGTGAGTAGGAAGTCCGACATGAGGATTTAATCCCTTATCACCAAGCCGCACAAAGTATAATCTCCACCTTTGATGGGTTCTCCATAGAGCACGTGCCCCGAATGTAAAATATCGAGGCTGATGCCATGGGCAGCCTCGCTGCTTCTTTGGCCATCCCATTCAACACTTATCAGTTGATCACTGTGGTCAGCCAAGAACTAGTCTGCCCAAAAAATAACCTTTGTGTATGTCTAAGTTACTCAGTAGAGGTAGACACTGGCACCCAAGACTGGAGACTACCATTCATCGACTACGTAGTCTACGGAATTCTCTCTGAAGACCCGGAGGAGGCAACTTCTATCAAGATATGTTCCCTCTGGTTTTATTACGATACGACTATTAAAATATTATATCATCGTTCCTATGATGGGATTTTACTACAATATCTATCGAATATAGAGGCGAAGCAAGCACTCTGTGAAGCTCATGATGGTATCTGCGGTGCACACCAACCCAGCTCGAAGCTACAGCATCGTCTCCAGTGTATGGGTTATTATTGGCCGATAATAGTAGCGAATGTCATCGACTATGCAAGAAAGTGCCAAATGTGCCAAATACATATAGACTTCATCCACCAGCCCTCAGAATTCCTACATCCAACGGTAGCATCCTGGTCATTCAAAGCATGGGAAATGGACATCATTTGACCGATTAGTCCACATTCGTCTAAGGGACATTGGTTTATCTTGGCTATCATCGACTACTTCTTCAAATGGGCGAAAGTCATACCACTCGCAGAAGTAAAGATGTCAAACGTGATCATGTTTGTCAAGCATCATGTTATATACCAATTCGGACTACCTCGGAGGATTATCCACGATAATGGTCCATAATTCACAAGTCATGCTTTCTACCAGTTTTGTGATAAAAACTGAATTCATAACGTAGCTTCGACTGCCTATAACCCAGTCGCCAATGATCTGACATAAGCATTTAACAAGACCATCATAAAGCTCCTCAAGAAGTTCATGTCATCCAACAAGCGCGACTAGAATAAAAAGTTGGGTGAATATCTCTGGGCCTTCGTACAACGGTCTAGACACCGATTGGAAACACACATTTATCTCTAGTCTAAGGAAGCAAAGCCATGCTCTCTCTAGAGGTCCAAATTCTCTCACTCAGGGTAGCCCTCTCCAACCAGTTGACAGACGACAGCAACCACCGCCGACGGGTGTAAGAGTTGGAAGCGCTCGATGAGAAGCATCTGTTAGCTCAACAATGCATTAAGTTGTACCAAGCACACCTCTCGGGAGCTTTCAACAAATGAGTCAGGAAAAAAACTTTCCAATTAGGTGACCTTATCTTATCGGTGAGAAGACCGATGGCTATGACACACAAAATGATTGACAAATTTTAAGCCAAATGGGAAGGCCCTTTCATCGTGGAGATAGTATACTCCAACGGTGCCTACCGACTTGCCAAACCTAATGGAGACTTGCTCATGATGACGATCAATAGCAAGTTTCTCAAAAGATATTATGTCTAAGATAGACTCGTATCTTCCTCATCCCCAGCAAGTGCATATGCACAGCACCTACCATTTTCTATAAAATATTATAAAAGCCATTATCTGTATTCAGGAGTCCTGAATATACAATAGATAGTGGATCCCCAAAATCTCTCCAGTGGAACATCTCTCACATTTATCTACACTTTCGGGTAGACCAATCAAAATCAGTTCTCTTGGGTATTAGTTCATGTCCATACCACCTCTGAACTATGGTCCTAACATTATTTTTCCAGTAGAGTTTGTCATGTCTAGATTACCTTTGAGAAAACCTTCTGGTTTTGACTATCGACTGTCACGTCCATCATATCATCCGTACTTAACTATAGGTACGCCATCAATGATATGTCCACAAAATCTATCACGTCCATATCACCAATGATAGGATCTTATTTTGAACTTATTACTTGCACTCAAAGTGCGCAGAAAGTAATAGGTCCACCAAAGATCCTCCAGTAGGATGTCCTTAGTAACTACAATATCGTTCTACATCCACATTACCTCTAGTATGAATACCCAAAGTTCACAACATATAACATGACAAATGCAGGAAGAAGTTATAAAAAAGGAGAAACTTTTTCATTAATATTCAAGATCATGAGTACATATGCTAAAAATCCATAAATGGAGGTTTTCATTAATATTCAAGATCATGAGTACATATGATGGTAATCTATTTTTAAGGGTTTCTATGATGTCTCTCTGATAAGAACCTTTCCATTAAAGATGCCCCTACGTGTTGTTTGCTACTGACACAAATAAAGCCGGCAATTGAGCTCAATGCACTCTGGGTCATCCCTCCTCGGTACAAACCTCAGTTATGGAAACGAATCCATACTGATGGATAGCAAAAGAGAGAAATATCAAGCACTCCTCGGCCACGCAAGAATACTGCATGCAAGGAATGGCAATCAATCCAAATCTAGTAATCAGCACCACAGGCTCCCAACTGGTAGCAGGCAGCATAAAGGAAAAAGACTCACCCAGCATACTGCATAAACAAGGATGATTCCAATTACAAAGACAAGCATTCGCCCATGTCTCCTAGATCAGTTCTTAGCGAACCGTTGCATAAAGTTTGTCTTTACCACTAACAACGGGCATTATGATATCCTTCAATGCTCTATCATAGGCAGCATGAGCGAGGACAAAGCCTGCACAAAAAGAACGCACATCGTCAGCAAATAAAAACATTGCTCTTGGTTTAGACGACTTGCCATACGACAGAGTAATATCAGGAGTTCGCAAGTAATTCTAGATGATCCTTCATCCATGCGGCAGGACTTTATGAAAAGTCAATGCATGGTTTAAATGAGTATTAATCTATGTGACAGAGCTCTATGAAATAGCCGCACATGTCTCTTAATCCATGCGATAAGCCTTGTCGTGTCTCTGTGTCCTAGACATCATGAAGCAAAGGCTGAAACACCCTTATACCTCCTATTGGGAGGAGGACAACATCAGGTGGCCATGGGTCCTCCTAATTTTCGTCAGACTTTTCAGCCAAAGAGAGAACCTTCAACATTTTCTTCAAGAAAGAAAGAGCGAAAGAAATGACCCCCTCTCTCTCCTCCCTGGGCAACCTATTTATAGACTCTAACGATGCATGGGAAGGTCGAGGTGATGAACCAAGCAGTTATGAGGATGGACCTGATGCCTCGATTTGTGTGGTCTACTTTAATCTTCTTGGAAACTGATGCCTCAAATCCCGCATCAAAAGATGGCTCAGAATCCCAAGATATTCGTTCAAAAATTGAGCCAAATCTTGGCATTTAATGCAGATATGACAGCCCGGCAGATTTATCCATGCTTCGGCAGACGCATGAGTCAAAATAAACTGATTTAGCAGAAGGATCTTCATGCGACAGACAACCTATGTATTCCAAATTTCTCTTTCCATACTTCTTATTCAAAGTATTCCAAACTCGTATGAGTTTGAAAATTTTAAAGGGGGTCTTATAAAAGCATAAAAGAATCTCAAAAAAACCCTATGCATCTCAGTCCTCAACCGTCGAAGAAGCTCAGCATGCGTCAAATTTTACATAAAATATGAATTATTGGATGCATAATGTCACATCAGCCAAGTCAGAGAATTTATGACTGGCAGTAATAATGACTCTAAAATGCCTCGACTTTGACGCTGACAGTTGGCGTCAGTGCCTACATCATCGCCATAATTACTTTTGTCACTATACAGCTGTACAGTGCCACGTATATATAAGACAAAGCTCTACATGTGTCTCTAGTCCCATACGCTCCTTACTTTATGCGTTTAATGTGTGTCTGACCCCATGCATCTCAGACTCTATTCATTCCATACCTTTCTGGCGACATGCGTCACAAACACCATGCGTCCCAAGTATCTCAAACCCTATGCGTCCAATATGGCAGTGCTTTTCGAGCAAAAATCTTTCCGTTCCAACTAAAGAGATTCTCTACAACTAAGTGTAGGCCATATGTCAAGCTGACCAAGTCATGCACACCAAGGATGAGAATCGGCCAGATTTTGAGCAACAACAGATCCCAACAAAGACTCCACATGGCAACTCGGTTGTGGCATGCGTCCATGGTTGCAACAACACCCTGTTGAGGATAGACACATGGAAGCTCCAGCATCTATGCGCACATAGCACATGCGCGCATAGACCCATCAATATGACGGCTATAAATAGCAGGGTTGTATACCCACACACACACACAGAGACATACAGGAGAGAGACTTCCAAAAATCATTCTCATTCTCTCGTTGGACTGTCAATAGAATAAATAAGCCACTGCAGTGCTTGATCTCCATCGTCACACTTGTCATGCCCCAATTTTGTGAAATCGATAGTCGTCCCTCGGGCGTGACGTCGTGCGTGCCTAGGTTGCGCAATGCACAAGGACAAGCTATTTTATATAATGAGCACATATTCAGAGTACACAGATAATTGAAACACAATATTAAAACAGAAAAATTATCTTTATTGATAATGAACATCTTTTACAAACTCTTGAACGAGTCAGATAGTTGTCGCACGGGCTTACAAAAATGGACGCAAAATGAGATAGTCGTCCTGTACATTACATCATTTTACTAAAACTTCAAAAAAAAAGACACATTTAGGCGAAGCTATCGCCTTTCCACGGAGTTGTATAAGTTATGTGCACGAGCTCCTGGATCTTCAATACGCTTCTTCCAAGGCACGATCAGGGCGTGCCGGTAGGTAAACTGAATTGGAAAGTCGCTTTAGCTCCTCACAGGATCTCCTTGGTGCGGAAAACCTATTTCAACGAAGGTCAGTATATCGAAATGCACTAGTGAAGGCGAGCTAACCCAACTATACCAATCAACACGTTATTTATATAAAGCATGCAAGTTATTTATGGTCTTTCTATCTTACCTTAGTTTATTTTACAAGCAAGCATTAGCTATAGAAATTTACTGAAATAAATATGTCACCGTTTGGTGACTTTTACCTGCCCGTCTGAACCACCTGCATAAATACTTACTATGACCTTCCTTGCCACAAAGACATAGTTAACTTGTTTAGTTTAAATGTATGAGGGGATCACTGGCATAATGCCATAAAGGACGAGATATAGTCATTGACGAGGATGGAATACAACGAAAGCACAAGAGGAGCTACAAACCATCACATCCAAGCATACGAGACTAACATGAAGTTCCTTCCAGATCGGATCGGTGCCAGTGCCCCAGCGACCATCTGCAAGAAGACCTTGTGCACAAGTTGTCCGTGATCAAACAACATCTATACTAAGTTATCAATTAAAGTAGTTTAAGGCAACACGAGCACGAGACAAGTAGCATAGCATGGTTTATTTTGCATAGTCTCCCTGATAAGTTTATGTCATATCAAGGTGTGTTCTATACATAGTACAAGTATAGAAGAAGTATACATTCATTGCATGGCAGAGTGTGTTCTATACACAGCATAATTATAGAAGAAGTATACATGGAAGATTTTGTGCACTTCAGATAATGACGATGGCAGGGCCATCTGATATGCGACTGGGGCGACTCGGATAAGTATCTCGAACGGGCCGACGAATCTTGGACTTAGCTTCCCTTTTGCTCCAAATCTGGTAACTCCTCGCATGGGCGAGACCTTAAAAAATACTCGATCACCTTCCAAGAACTTAAGAGGTCGACGGTGTGTGTCTGAGTAACTTTTCTGACGACTCTATGCTACCTTCAGTCGTTTGTGGATCAAACGGATCTTTTGGAGAATTTGTTCTACGAATTCTGGGCCCAGAATTTGCCGTTCACTAACTTCATCCCAACAGATCGGGGAGCTTCACTTTTGCCCATACAATGCCTCATATAGCACTATTTGAATATTGGATTAATAGCTATTGTTGTATGCAAACTCGCTAACGGTAGATGTATATCCCAACTTGACTTTAAGTCCAAGGCGCAGAGCCGTAGCATATCTTTGAGGATTTGGTTTACCCGCTCTGTCTGGCCGTCCATCTAAGGATGGTAGGCAGAGCTGAACTTCAACTTTGTCCCCATCGCTGACTGAAGGCTCTCCCAGAAGCGTGATAAGAATCGTCCATCTCTATCGAAAATAATGGATATAGGCACGATGTGGAGTCGAACGATCTCGTTGAGGTAGATCTACGCCAGACGGTCGGCACTCAAAGTAACTTTAATAGACGAAAAGTGAGTCAATCGACGATGACCGAGACGACATCATTTCCCCGTTGCGTCTTTGGAAAACCAACAGTGAAATCCATTGTTATGTGTTCCCATTTTTACTCCGGTATAGCAAGATTATGCATCACTCTGCCCGGCTTCTGGTGCTCGACCTTTACACTTTGACAAGCCATGCATTGCGATACGAACAACGCCACATCCCTTTTTATGTTGTGCACCAAAATGTCGTACGGAGGTCTCAATACATCTTCGTGCTTCCTGGATGTGAAGTGTAACTCGCATAGTGGGCTTTAGTGAGTATCTCCTTTCTGAGGTTTGTATCGTTAGGAACACACAATCTTTCCTTTACCTGCATCATTCCATCCGTGCCTACTGCAAAGTCGGTTGCCCTTCCTTCTGATATAAGATTTTACATCTTCTCTAGGAACATGTCGTCCTTTTGAGCAGACTTAACTTTCTCTAGCAAGTCTGGTTCGAGGCATAACAAAGCCACCTGCGCCCCTTTTTTTATCTGATTCGGAGTGTGTTGCCCAAACTTTCAAGATTCCTTCACAGCCTGTCATCAATAGCCAAGCTCCAAAAAAATACTTGACTTAGTGCATCAGTTACAATGTTGCCCCTGCCCGGTGTATATCTGATCATTAAGTCAAAGTCTCTAAGGAGTTCAAGCCAATGTCTTTGTCATAGATTCAAATTCTTTTGAGTATAGAGGTATTTGAGGCTTTTTTTGGTCAGTGAAGATTTCACACGGTACGCCATAGAGGTAATGTCACCAGAACATCAGCAGGAACACCACCGCTACAAGTTCCAGGTCGTGCGTTGGATAGTACCTTTCTTGAGGCTTTAACTGCCTCGACGCAAAGGCTATCACTTTGTCCCTCTACATAAGGAAACATCCCAAACCCTTTCTTGAGGTATCGCTATAGATCTTAAAATCAACGAGTCCGTCCGGAAGGGTAAGTGTCACTACCACATTTCAGAATAGGGATATTTTTATCTTTTTATTTATTTAATTTAATATGTTAATATTTTATGATATTTATTTATATTTAATTGCTATAATTTTATTTGATTGTTGTACCTTACCATTACTTCGATAATTGGAGTGCTTCACTAGCCATTGCCTTCATACAAATTTTACACCCTTGTCCTAGACGTGCCAACCTTCTATTTTGATCTTTGTGTAACTTATAACTATGCCCTTTTGTGCTTCATTTTAGTCATACAACATTCGTCGTAAACGATTATATTTAATTCTATATAAATTCAAATTTATATCTTTGTGCGTTCTAATCGAAATTGGAGACACAATCTCGACCAATTTTGTGCAACCCAAATTATGACAATATTCTATTCTGAGTCTTCTATATCCATGAGACTTGTGTCCCACCTAATTTTAATCCCATGTACTTCCAATTAATTTTAGAACACCAATTATATTAATTTTAATTAAATTAATCAAAAAACCCTACCTTGTGCAGTTTTCCAATTATTGGACACTTTTATGCAAAAGCGTATTGAGGTGTCCATACCCCCATTGGACCAACACATAAAGAAATCCCATTTTCCTTCATGTAATTTTTCTCCAATTTTTGGAGTGTGTAACACTCAACATCAACCCCTCATCAAACCTTAGCCATCCATTTCAAACCAAATTCTAGCCCTCCAAATATCTACATGTAGAAGAAAAAACCCTTTCCAAGGAGTGTTGACTGGCCCAACTACCTAGATCAACACCCAACCCTATTTTCCCACACATATATATATATATAATTTTTTTTTATTTTTTCATTCACCATCACCCCAATACCGAAACCTAGCCGTAGCCCTCACCCCCCTCATGTTCATCTTCTTCCCTTTGTCAACCCGTCGACCGGAGCGACCGCCGTGTCTGGCCATCCCCTGCTCGCAGACCGCCGAAGCCCAACCCGACGGCCTGAGCCCTCCTCGCTGAACTGTTGTTCACTGCCAGCACCACCGCCCCCTTCCTTCCTGCTCGCAGACCCGACCGACCGGAGACTGGCAGCACCGATCGACTGGATCCAGACCTCGCCATCATCACCGGAGCCCCGGTGAACTCGACTCCACGACTGAACCAGTCCTCCACCAAGTAGACCATGCCCCTGAACCTGACCTCCCGTCAACGGCTGAACCACCATCACTATCATCTCCATTCCCTCTCGACCAGACGACAGCAACACCCATCCACAGTGACCCACCGATCGCCTGAACCCGGCGAACTCGACCACCTGACCTCCTTCGATCAGACTTCCCTTCCTCCTTCTTGACAGCACAGCCGCACGACTTTGCCTGAATGTTCCCATCGATGAACATCAGCCTCCCCTCGATGACTGAACGTCTCTCCTCGATGACTCGATAACACGATAGCCCACTGAACTTCCCTCGATACTGAAACGACGAGCCTCGCCTGAACAGCAGCAGTAGGAGTAGCCAAGCCTCTCCGTGATGCAACCGAGCGCCACCTCGACGTCGAACACCCCCTAGTTCACGTGCGCGTAGGTTCGAGCTGTTCTCTTCATGTTTGTGTATATGTACGTATGAAATATTAGGATGTTAGCATGTTGCTTCATAACAAGTTTATTAGATGTTGATTGTAAGAGACCATGCAAATTAACCCTATTCGTATGCGTATACGTACGCGTATGTGTATAATATTCAAATTAATATATATATAAATATATGGACATATATATATAAGTAATTAAATGCTAATACTAGATATGAATATATATGTATTTATACTGTATGACCCTAGGTTAACTGTGGATTTTCCTATATAATTGCATATACTATATGACCTTGAGAATTGTGAGTTGTCTACCTTATGTACACTGACGTACTGGCTAGACATGTATTAGTGTTTGACTGTCTGATTTTACAGTATTTGAGGACGTGACACCCGTGCAGCTAGACGCACACTTGACCCTGTTAGATAACAAGTAGCACCCCTAGCGTAGTCTCTGAGTTCAGTGTATTTATGATTGTGTGTATGTTAGTGTATCGACTGATTCTGTATTATTATTAAATAATGTCTATAGGACTGTTGGATTAATGAGATAAGACCTCAAAAATAGGATATTGGTATTTCCAGCAGAGGACCACAGGCGAGTACATTCTCTGACAGTTTTTATTATGTTGATTATCTCTATAATTCTAGTTGTATAGCATACATGATTCTGACACTATGTATACAAGAGTTAGCATCATCGAGACCGATCACGAGGAGTCATGATTTGGAATCCATCGTGCTAGCTGGGGACGGGGAGATATTAGTAGCTTATGTGATCATACCCAACTCTACATGCATCATAGCTCACCCACACCTCACGTCGGTGCAGCCTGATCATTACATGCCTCATAGCCTATTACATGTGATTAGCCTGACTATTGCTCGCATCATAGCTATCCAGATGGTTAGCCTGACGTTACATGAATCATAGCTAATCATATGTAACAAGCAAGATCAGTCCCAAGCCGATCACATGATATGCTGATGTTTCACACACTTAGTTAGATATTCTCTACATGTATCTCTAGTTTATTGATCTAACATTTCTCTATGTTCTAGTTATTGCTCTAACATTCATTTATATTCCAGTTCATTATTCTAGGATGCACATGTACTTCTGTTCATTGCTAGTGTACCATTGATGATGACATTATTCAAGTATTTCTATTTCTAGTATTTTATTATTCCAGTATTGTTGTTGCCAGTATTTATATCCATCTTGTATTTCTTTATACTGTATTATAGTTTTTGTCAATATATGTGGAATTATTGTTAGTGCTTGTACTTCGCTCCAATCCTGACTGAATATTTTTTTCAAGAGGATCTTGAGGACTTATGTCCTACACATTATGGACCAGGTATAGATGTAGACTACACCCTAGAGATCTTAGAGGAGTCCTTTCCTTTAGAGGAGACACTACCTGCAGCTAATTAGACAGCATTTATTTTGTGCATTTGAGGTTTATTTTGAGTTTATGTCGAGACTTATGTTATGTTTAAATTGAGACTTGTGGAGACTTTTATGTTAGACAGCTAGACTGTGGTTTATCTCTATTTTGAGATATTGTGTTTGACTATGTCATTCTTCTTATCTTTTATTGTGCCATTTATTCTTATAGTTATTATGATTGAGTATACATTATGAGATGTTGAGAGATATTTATTTCATTGTACTCCTTATGGAGTTGATATCATTGACAGGTTGTGAGTTATGTTTAGTATTTTATTGAGACCTAGACAGTGTTTTACCGCCGATGCTGTGGCGTAGGCTGGACGTACCCATGACTCATGCCCAAATTCTGGGTACGGGTCGTGACACATTTTTAATGGTGGCCCATGCAGGTCTAGCTTCGCAAGTTGTGTAATGTCGTGGTAGTGCGACAACTTAGTTGTACTACTACGAGCCTGCTCTAGAAAATAGGATTTAGGATGAGAGTATGCTCAATCACAACTAGGAAATTCTGATCTTACAATGTTATTCTGAGTGATTACTTCCTTTGGAATTTTACTGTCCTTGCTTGATAATATCGTATCTATTACCTTAATTGATTCTTTTCGGTCTGTCTTCAGGATGTCGCTGAAGACTAGGTCTTTGAGATTGGGAGCAGCAGCTTCGGAGAGGTCTGCCACCTCTCGACCTGACGAACAGATATCTGAAGTTCTTCAGATCAAGGCCACTGGCAGTCAGATGTTTGATATCGCGCTGATGTGGTATCGTACAGAGCCGAGACCCACTGACGAAGGACTTACTTAGGAGGACTTCAAGGAGCTCTTCAAGGAGAAGTTCTTTTCTGGCGTAGCTTTGGGAGCATTGGAAAGTCAGTTCCATGACTTAGTCCAAGGAAGCATGTCAGTCGATGAATACGCTGCAGAGTTTTACAGTTTGAGTCAATTTGCACCATCGATGATTCGAGACCCAGGAGATAGAGCCCAGAAATTCAGAAAGGGGTTGAATAGAGAGATCAAGTCTCGTACTTCGGGACGACGCACTGCTACATTTGAGGGTATTCTGATGGATGCCCAGATTGCTAAAGATGACTTGGACTCAGGCCCAAGAGAGGATACGACACTTCTGGAGGAACAAGTGGTAGTACAGGATCGGCCAAGCGCCCACACTTTCAACAACAATAAAGGCCGTACAGCAGCAGCA
The DNA here is from genome assembly GCA_036927795.1 of Iris macrosiphon. NCBI lineage: Eukaryota > Viridiplantae > Streptophyta > Magnoliopsida > Asparagales > Iridaceae > Iris > Iris macrosiphon. Next base: position 17,719,222 of record JAYESA010000001.1, on the reverse strand, counting down.
TTAGCAGCACCAGGCACCAGTTGGAGGACACATCCAACAGCAGCAGCAGCAGCCACAGAGATAGAATCAGCCCGTTGCCCAGTGTGCGTGTTACGGGAAGATGGAATATACCAGAGACATCTGCAGGAAGAGGTTAGGTACATGCTTATCATGTGGATCGTCAGCACATCAGCTGAGGGACTGTCCATCTATTCAGATTCATCAGGGTGGAGCAGTCGCTCAGAGAGGACCAGCCAGAGTACCTACTATACCAGAAGGCCAGCAGAGGGGACCTCCACTTCCACCATAACAGCAGAGGTTTGCCCAGCACCAACAACAGAAGAGTAGAGCAACACAGGGACGAGCATACACCATAACGATTGAGGAGATCGAGCTAGATGGAGACATGATTTCAGGTTCAATTTCTCTCGATTCTATTCCAGCACTTGCATTATTTGATTCTGGCGCTTCCCATAGTTTCATATATGTATCTTATGCTCTTAAGTATCGTTTAGAAATGGAACCATTAGATAGGACTTGCAAGATCACGACTGGAGGAGGCATTATCCTAGTCCATGATTATTGCAAGGATCAGAGAGTATCATTGGGAGACCGAGAGTTGAGCGTGAGTTTACTCGTCATGCCCACTTTCGGGATACGATATTGTACTCGAAATAGACTGGTTGAGTAGGCACCATGCTACTATAGATTATCACGGAGGTAGAGTAATATTTTGACCACCAAGAGAGCTGGAGTTTGAGATCGCCAGAGGAGCAGCAAAGCAGAGCAGAGGTACTTTTTGCGGAGCCAGAAAGGAAGAAGAGGAGTTACCACATCCTCTGATAGCGGAGTTCCTGGATGTATTTCCAGAGGAGTTGCTAGACTTGCCGCTAGACAAAGATATTGAATTCTCTATAGACTTGGTACCAGGAGCGGAGCCTATTTCATAACATGTCTATAGAGTCAACAACAATGAGCTAGTAGAACTAAAGAAGCAAGTTGAGGAACTACAGGACAAAGGTTTCATCAGATCCAGTTCATCACCATAGGGAGCTCCGGTATTATTTGTACCAAAGAAGGACGGCACGGTACACATGTATATCGATTATAGAGCTCTGAACAACCTCACTATCAAGAATAAATACTCGTTGCCGAGGATAGATGATCTTTTTGATCAGTTGAGCGAAGCAAAGGTGTTTCAAAGATAGACTTAAGTTCAGGCTATCACTAGGTGAAGGTGAAGAGAGAAGACATACCAAAGACCATTTTTCGGACCAGATATGGCCAGTTTGAATTTACGGTAATACCGTTTGGTTTAACCAATACACCAGCAGTATCCATGAACTTGATAAACAAGGTATTCCACCAGTACCTTGACAAGTTCGTAGTAGTATTCATCGACGACATTCTTGTGTATTCGAAGACCCTAAAAGAGCATGAAGAGCACCTGAGGATGGTCTTAGAGACCCTCAAAAAGGAAGAGTTGTACGGAAAGCATTCAAAGTGTGAGTTCTTCCTTGACAAGGTTGAATTTCTTGGACATATGGTAACGAGTGATAAAATTTTAGTTAACCCAAAGAAGATAGAGGCAGTAGAATCATGGGCTACCCCCAGTTCGGTAGCAGAGATCAGGAGCTTTCTCGAACTAGTAGGATACTACAGGAGGTTTGTACAAGATTTCTCCAAGATTGCAAAGCCGGTGATTAGGCTGACCAAGAAAGATATAGATTTTGTTTGGACAAAGGAATGTCAGGCCGCGTTTGATGAGCTAAAGAAAATATTAACGACAGCTCAGGTTTTGACGTTGCCATCTGGGACAGGAGGTTTCACTATCTACAGTAATGCTTCAGGAAAAGGGTTTAGGTTACGTTCTTCAGCGGCACAGGAAGGTAATTGCCTATGCTTCAAGACAATTATGCCCTCATGAAAAGAACTACCCCACCCACGATTTGGAGTTGGCAGCACTTATCTTCGCTCTAAAGCTGTGGAAATATTACCTGTACGGAGAGCGTGTGGAGATCTTTACGGACCACAAGAGCTTAAAGTACGTATTTACGTAGAAGGAGCTGAACATGAGGCAGAGAAGGTGGTTGGAGTTGATGAAAGACTTTGACATCTTATTACAGTACCACCCAGGAAAGGCCAACGTAGTCGTCGATGCCTTGAGCAGGTATCCGATGGCTATGTACTTGACTACAGATAGACATTTATTGGCCGATCTTGAGAGCTTGGGAATTGAGGTGCTAGTTCCAGGTATTAAGATTCAGATGTGGGGATTGCAGATACAGTCAGAGATGATGGACAGAAGTAGAGCTGCGCAGTATGATGCTCTAAGGAGTATTAGGGCGCAGGTTCGGACAGGATTAACAAATGACTTCACTATTGCGGATGACGGATCCTTACGATACAGCACGAGGATGTGTGTGCCGAGCGGGGAGTTGTGCGAAGAGGTTTTGCAGGAGGCACATCTCTCTCAGTACTCAATGCATCCCAGTGCCAACAAGATGTATCAAGATTTGAGGGAGCACGTATGGTGGTATGGTATGAAGTACGAGGTAGTACGCTTTATATCCCGATGTTTAGTGTTCCATTAGGTAAAGGCAGACCGACAGAGGCCAGGTGGATTACTTTAACCTTTGCCCATCTCAGAATGGAAGTGGGAGCACGTGACTATGGACTTCGTTTCAGGGCTTCCACGTTCTCCAGGAAAAAAGGACGCAATTTGGGTCATCGTGGATAGATTAACCAAATCCCCCCACTTCTTATCATTCAAAGTGGGTACATCGATAGAGAGGCTAGCAGAGATGTACGTGCAATAGATTATCAGATTACATGGAGTTTCTGTGAGTATCATCTCAGATCGGGATAGTCGTTTTACTTTCCATTTCTGGAGGAGTCTGCAGGCTAGCTTGGGTACTCAGCTCAAGTTCAGTATCGTGTATCACCCCCAGACAGACGGACAGTCTGAAAGGACTATTCTGACTCTTGAAGATATGCTACACACTTGCGTTTTGGATTCTAAGGTTCTTGGGAGGATCATCTACACCTAGTAGAGTTTGCTTATAACAACAGCTACTAGACCAGTATTGGGATGTCACCATTTGAGGCTTTATATGGACGGAGGTATCGTACACCGTTATCTTGGGATGATGTTGGAGAGAGAGCTATGTTAGGACCTGACATGGTCGTAGATGCAGCAGAAAAGGTAAAACTCATCAGAGACAGACTGCGAGTGGCGCGGGACAGACAGCGGCATTGGGCCGATAGCCACAATAGACCCCTAGAGTTTTAGGTATAGGTTTGTTATTTTGCTTTGTGATTATTTTGTTTTAGATTGCGTGTTAAGATTGTTTATTCTAGGTTGGCGATTTGGTGTTCCTACGGATTTCTCTGACACGGAGCACGATTCATTTTGGTAGAGACGGAAAGCTTAGTCCATGATACATCGGACCTTTTGGTATTCTTATAAGGGTCGGTGCAGTAGCCTATAGACTGGACTTGTCACCTGCTCTAGATGGAGCACATGATGTATTCTACGTGTCACAACTGAGACAGTACATGGCAGATCCTAGTCACGTACTAGATCACTCGAAGATCAAGATTGGACCGAATCTCAGCTTTCCTGAACAACCCGTAGAGATCTTGGATCGTAGAGAGAAGGTATTGCGGAACCAGACCATCCCTTTGGTTCATATTGCATGGAGATATGTCATGCCCCAGTCCCAAAATACAAGAAACCAGGCCATGTGGCAATAGCCAGCTATCACGTCTCCGAGGATATCCTAATTTAATGGATCCTAGCAAAGAGTGCTACTGTCACTACCACTTTTCCAGGCAAGGGCATTTGTGTAAATTCACTATTTTAAATAATTATGTGCTTAATTTAAGTTGCTGAGATTTTTATAAACTATTTATATATTATTATTAGTAATGTTTAGTTTTAGGTCTAACCCTAGAACTCATTAGGACAGACCCTAGTGAGTCAACCCTATTTGTAAACCCTATTCTAGCAAAACCCTAGAATTTTAATTTTAGGGTGAAACCTCAAACCCTAGAAGGCCTAAACCTGAGTCATTAGGTTCTACATGACCTACCATAGAGGGTTTAACCTAAAGCTACGCATGGAAACCCTAAAACTAGCTTAATATAAAAGGGAACCCTCTCTTCCTTTATGTAGAAAAGAGAAACCCTAGCCTCCACCAAGAGAAACCATCTCCCCACCCAATTTTCGAGATTTAACCCTAGGGCTTCCATTTTTCCCCTCCAAAGCAAAGAGAAGCAAGGGGTTGGGTCAAGAAGCCTTGGAGAAGAAGAACCTCCATTGAAGAAGCCATCTCCCTAGGTAAAACCCTATTTCTATTCATTTTAAATTCTGTTTTCTGTTGTCATATCCATTAAGAAGCCACCCTAAGGTTTGGAATTCGAATTTTAGGGATTCTACATGTAAACCTAGGAGATCTAGGGTTTGGTGAATTTTCGAGTGTTCTCCCCAAATCCCTGGAACCCTAAACCTAAGGATTTCGTGTAGGCATGTTTACATCTCCTACATTTAGTTTTGATCTTGATTTTTAGGGTTTTAAGTTGGGTTCATGGGTAAACTAGGTGAAACTATATTTCCACATGCTAGGTGTTTGTTGTTATGCTAAGAAGGAAGAACACCTATCTAATCTACCCTAATAATATCTAATTTGATGTATGATGTGTATATATATATTTATACATATGTTTGTAGATATATTGTGTGTTTGGGGGCATTCATTGTACAGTAAGAATTTGGGGGACTGTGTGCACAGTCGGGTATGTGTTTTGGGGAAATTCTGGGCAGTGTGTTCGGGTTGTGTGCTGTGTGCACTGTGGGGGGTTCCTGTACACAGTCGGGCATTGAGTGGCTGTGTTCTGAGTACCTAGGTGCATCAGTAGATAGGGATATATGTATAGTGTAGTGTAGGATTTAATGCTATGTATATATGTGAGTGTGTGTCTCTGTTATTGAGGTTGAACTGTGTGACAGTTTTCAGAATTTTGTTGTGTACAGTTGGTGATTTGAGGGAGGTGAGTAACAACAAGGATTTTCTTTGTATCAGTAGAGTGAGCATGGGTATGTAGTGTTCATATGTCAACGTAGTATTTCAGTTCTTGACAGTAGCAGGAACTGTGAGAAATGTAAATCTGTGAGTGAGGTACCAACAAGTGTATTATAACGCTGTATTTCCTACAATGCAGTTAAGTGTGTAGGTATTGGGTTGTGTCAACTGCAGATTTCAGTGAGGAGGGTGAGGTGCATGTTTTGAGTTCATTGGTGTATGTGTATAGAGATGCATTAGTTGTAAGGGGTGTGATATTTGTGTGTGTAGGTAACTCCAGGGGTACTCGAGCACAGGTGAGACGAGGGAAGTGTTTCAGTGCACTATGTGCATTGTTTTGATCACAGCAGTGGTTGTATCAAAGGATTAGAGGGGTATCTGTGGTTAAATATATCAGTGAGTATTAGTGGTGTGTTTTGGGGTGACTTCAGGTGTGTGTTTCAGAGAGTGTTGAGAGTTGTTTAGTATATGATGTAAAGACTTAAGTAGATGTGTTTATGTATCAGTCAGTACTTGTTGTGTGTGTAAGTGTTTACATGTGGGATTGGTGTGATTGAATTTTAGTACAGGATGTGCACAGTGGGGTTTTCTGTGTGTGTGTTCTCGGGTGCAGGGTTCTGTTCAGTGTGTGGTTGGCAATTGGGAATTAAGTATCAGTATTCAGAACTGTGAGGTGTTCAGTATTTGAACTGTGCCAGTGTGTGTACAGATGTTCCCTGTGTATCAGTAGAATACCTGTGTGTAACTCTGAGAGAGGGGAGGAAAATCTGTATAGTGTGTATCCTAGAACCTAATGCACTGTGTCAGTATGTGTGTCTTTGTGCCATTGTGACTGTGTGTTCCTATCTATGTGTGCCTATGTATGTGTACTAGTTAGGTTCAGTGTGTATATGTGTGTAGCAGTTGTGTGAGTGTGTGTCTTAGTGTTTCAGTGTCTGTGAGTAGGTGTGTAGTTCAATAGGTACATTGTGTAGCCCAGTAGGTGATAGTATTCCTGTGTTGAGTAGCAGTATTCCAGAACCTAGTGTGTGAGTGAACTGAGAATATGTGTGTCTATGTACAATTTTTGTGTGTATTCAGTGGTTTCAGCCAGTGAGGGTAATTGGCTGATATGGTGTACTGTGGGTCTGTGTAGGAGTTTAGTATAAGATATGGGTAATAGTGTTGGTAAGGTATTGGTATGGGTTTGATGAGATACTAAGGTATATGTTATGGTTCAAGGTATTGGTCAAGGTATTCAAGATTAATTGGGTTATGAGAGATATTAGAGTGATATAATAAGTATAGCTAAGATATTAGAGATAGTAATTATATAGAGTCTATATTGTAAGTATAGAACATATAATATAGTGTATTTAACTAGTATTAGTTAACAATAGCTAGTATGAACCTAGAAGCAAGGTATTAACTAGTATTGACCAAAAACCTAGAGTTGACTTAGTAACACCTAGTATAGACCTAGAAATGGCCTAACATCCCATTTCAACTTAGCTAATCACTTTTATCATTCCAAACACCATTTTAACATTGTTATCTTATATATAGGTCATTGTGATTTTATCTTGGACATCGACCCTCACATTTTGCTCAGGACCACAGGCGAGTACATTCTCTGACAGTTTTCATTGTTGATTACTTCTATAAATTGTAGTGCATTACATACTTGATTCCGACACTATGGATACACGGGTTAGCACTCTAGATCCCCATCATGAGGAGTCATGATTGGAATCCATCGTGCTAGCTGGGGGATGGGGAACTATTAGTAGATTATGTGATCATATCCAAATATTTATATGTACCATAGCTCACCCCACTTCTCACGTCAGGGCAGCCTGACCATTTATATGCTCCATAGCTGTTATATATGATTAGCCTGACCACTACATGCACCATAGCTAACCATATGGTTAGCCTGACCTAAAAGAATCATAGCTAATCATATATAACCAGCCTGATCTAGTCCCAAGCCGATCACATAATAAACTAATATTTTAAACACTTAGCTAGTTGTTTATCTTTATTCAGATTTACTTGTTCTAGCATTCACTGTTTATTTGTTCATTGCTAGATGCTCTATTGTCTATTTCATTTCTCCTGTACTTCTCATTTTCAGCATTTATTTCTATCTTGTATTTCTTACACTGTTTATAGATTTTGTCAATTTAATAGAACTGCTGTTAGTGCTTGTGCTTCGCTCCAATCCTGACTGGGTAAACATTTTCAGAGGACCTGGAGAACTTTTGCCCCACTCGTTACGGCCCAGGATTAGAGGGAGATTTCACTCCAGAAATCCCAGAGGAGTTGGCTATCCTAGAAGAGAACTTACCTGCCTGTTCTTAGATTACTTTTTCTGCTTTTATTGTTTTAGACTGAGACTGAGTTGTATTTATTATTTTGTGACTTTGTGAGGTCATTTAGACCAGGATTGAGTTGGACTTGTGGTTGGTTTTTAATAGAACTCTTTTTCTATTCTCATCGTGCCATTATTCTTATAGCTTGTGATTGAGTATATTTATAGATCTGTGGACTTTATCACTGTCCTCCGTACGGAGTGGAGACTATTGACAGAATATATTATGGTTGTGACCTAGACAGCGTTCTACCGCCGATGCTGCGGCGTAGGCTGGACGTACCCACGACTCATGCCCAATTTCCGGGTGCGGGTCGTGACACGTTTTAGTGGTGGCCCATGCAGGTCTCGAACCTACGATTTACATTAGAGTGATATCGTAGTGGTGCTCGCCTAGAGTATTACTACGAGCCTGTTTTAGGAAATAAGAATTAGGCCAAGGATATGCTCATTCATAATTAGGAAATTTCTGATTCTTATGATACTACTCTTAATGATTTTCCTTTAGAAATTTTTACTGTCCTCCCTTGATGATATCGTATCTATTACCTTCATTGATTCCTTTCGCGCTGTCCTCAGGATGCCGTCGAAGACCAGATCGCAGGATCAGCAGCAGCCTCCGAGGCAGATCCAGCAGGCTTGTCACTTCTGTAAGAAGCCAGGTCACCTTTGGAAGAGCTGTAGGGTGAGGCGAGGACTTTGTTTGTACTGTGGCATTACGGGACATCAAGTGAGGGGTTGTATTCGAGCTCCTTATCTTCCCGACCAGTGCGCAGATCCAAATCAAAGAAGTCCAGTTAAGCCACCTGTGGAACCGCAGATGGCTCATCATCAGCAGCACCAGACACCAGTTCGAGGACACATCCAGCAGCAGCAGCCACAGAGACAGACTCAGCCCACTATCCAGTGTGTGTATTGCAGGAAGATGGGACATACCAGAGACATCTGCAGGAAGAGGTTAGGCACATGTCTGTCCTGCGGATCGACGATACACCAGCTGAGGGATTGCCCTACCATTCGTCCAGGTCAGGGTGGAGCAGCCACCCAGAGAGGACCAGCCAGGGTACCTGTCGTACCAGGAGGCCAACAACAGAGAGGACCTCCACTTCCACCGCAGCAGCAGATGTTTACTCAGCACCGGCAGCAAAGAGGTGCACTCCAGGGGCGAGCATACGCCATAGCAGTCGAGGAGGTCGAACCAGCAGGAGACTTGATTACAGGTTCAGTTCTTCTCGATTGTATTCCCGCATTTACCTTATTCGACTCTGGCGCTTCCCATAGTTTTGTGTCTGTATCTTATGGACTTCGACATCATTTAGAGACAGAACCATTAGCTAGGACTTACAAGATCACGACTGGAGGAGATATTATCCTAGTCCGTGATTACTGCAAGGACCGAAGGGTGTCAGTAGGAGACCGAGAGTTGAGCGTGAGCTTACTCGTCATGCCACTTCCGGGGTACGATATTGTACTCGGAATGGACTGGTTGAGTAGGCATCATGCTACTATAGATTGTTATAGAGGCAGAGTATTATTTCGACCACCAGGAGAGCCGGAGTTCGAGCTCGCCAGAGGAGCAGGGGAGTAGAGCAAGATGCTCAATCATAATTATTGAGCGATTCCTGGGACGACCCTTGAGAATCTCATTATGAATTCCAATTTAATTCCTTTCCCTTGTTTCATCTGTTCTCGCTTGTTGGTAATGAGTTGGATTTTTGTTGACCAGTTGATTAATTTAAATTCTTGGTATCGTTGTTGAGTTGATTCTTGTCGAGATAAATTTTACGGGCTAAAATTTATGGTATCATCTGATGACATATATATTGATGAGGACAGTGAGAAAGGTAAAACGTCTACTTTGGTTATGGGACCTAGAGTTTATCGCAGCCATATTAGCTGTCGTGACGAGAACGTAGGAACCTAACTTGGATGTACATACTTTAGTTATGAGATTTAGAGTTTCTCGCAGCCATACCGGTTGGCGTGGCGAGGATTCTAGATGACATGATTATAGGGTTGCATACTTTAGTTACGGAACCTGTCGGTTATTGCGCCTATGCTTACTGGCGTGGCGAGGATTCTGAGTGTCATGATTTCTGACAGACGTGTATGATTATCAGGTTGTATCTTAAATTGGTTCTTAAAGTATCATCTCAACACTTATCTATTTCTGTTGATTCAGGATTTTTCCATCGTTTCTTCTGGTTGCTAGCAGTAGAATACCCTTAATCCTCAGTCCAGTTCCTTTTGAGCTTCTATTTTTCGAGGATTCCTTGTTAAGTATGATAAGTAGTGACTTGTAATTATGTCTGTGTCTTGAGTTTTAGTATTGATTGAGTGTTGCTTGTGAGTTTGTAAGTGTTTCCTAGTTGGACATGTGAGAAGTAGGCATTTATCTAGAATTAACCCATAGCGTAGTGCCTGGTAGCAATAGTTCTATGATAGGTGTGTTATAGTTAGTATTGGCACTATAGATAGAAGGAGTATCAGTGATGATTCCAAGAGTTAGTATCAGAGCCAGCATATCCGTCCTGGATAATCATGATTATGTAATTGGATGATCTATGTAAATAATTAAGTATCAAGGAATTGTGTTAAGGATTAAGGGAGCCTGATGTTCAATTTGATGATTGATACCGGGTGTGCTAAAAATAAAGAAATGTATACACATAAAGGGTTTTAATGCGATGTTATATAAAAAAAAAAATATTGAGGATTCAAAAATTTGATTCAATAAACATAGTCAAAGCTATAAAGATTTTTAGAAGTGATTGAAATTTTATTTCGATATAGAGTACTTGACTTTGAGGAAGTGTAAGCATTTATTTTTGTTCAAGAAGTTAAACTTAGATGATCTTATTTTGAGGATTAATTTATGGTGGGTAAGAAATATATTGGGATATGAGTGGATAAAGTGCATACGAAAGGATCTGTTAACTTGGGCATGATTGAGATGGCACTGCAAACAAGACTTGGGCGTCCATCTAGAGTTGTATTAGAGAGAGTAGTATTTAGTATGGTGTGTTGCACTTGGTGTGCACTTGAGTGATAATAACAGTTAGCATGAACAATTATAGTAGGATAGAGAACTAGCAGTGGGTCTACTTGCAGTAGAACAGAGGTACCTAAAGAGATAGAGGTATCAAACCTTACAGGCATCTTTTGACTTATGATTGTGTTAAAGGTCCTTAGTATTAGATTTTGATATTAATAGACTGGTGTGTGCAATATGGATGTATTCATAGATGTTGTGGACTAATGATTAGTTGATATGGATACCAGTGTACAAGGATAGGGATTAGTTAGTGAATGTGCCAGAGTTAAGTGTGTATTGGAGGATGTGAGTTGACAGAAAGAGACAATGTGCCTTAAAATTTGAGGATATGCTACGCACTAGCGTTTTAGATCTCAGAGGTTCTTGGGAGGATCATCTGCACCTGGTAGAGTTCGCTTACAACAACAGCTACCAGGCCAGCATCGAGATGTCACCATTTGAGGCTCTTTATGGACGGAGGTGTCGTACACCGCTATCGTGGGACGACGTTGGAGAGAGAGCCTTGCTAGGACCAGAAATGGTCGTGGATGCAGCAGAAAAGGTGAAACTCATCAAAGACAGACTGCGAGTGGCGCAGGACAGACAGCGGCATTGGGCCGACAGCCACCGTAGACCCCTTGAGTTTCAGGTATAGATTGTTGTTTTTCTGGCTTGTGTTTGTTTGTTTAGACTGCGTGTTGAGACTGTTTTGTTTTAGGTTGGCGATCTAGTATTCCTACGGATTTCTCCGACGCGTGGAACGATTCGTTTTGGTAGAGGCGGGAAGCTTAGCCCACGCTACATCGGACCCTTAGGTGTTCTTGCGAAGATAGGTGCAGTGGCGTATAGATTAGACTTGCCGCCTGCATTGGAGGGAGTGCATAATGTGTTCCACGTGTCGCAGCTGAGACGGTACGTGGCCGACCCTAGTCACGTACTTGATCACTCGGAGATTGAGGTTGGTCCGACGCTCAGCTACCCAGAGCAGCCCGTAGAGATCTTGGACCGCAGAGAGAAGGTGTTGCGGAACCAAACTATTCCTTTGGTTCGTGTTGCATAGAGACATCACTCTCCAGGGGAGTCGACCTGGGAGAGAGAGGACAAAATGCGCGAGCAATACCCGTATCTCTTCTAGACTTGAGGTATATTCCTTTTCTGATTTCATTCTTGTTGTAGTTCAGTCCAATTTCGAGGACGAAATTTCTTTTAGGAGGGTAGACTTGTCACTACCACTTTTCCAGGCAAGGGCATTTGTGTAAATTCACTATTTTAAATAATTATGTGCTTAATTTAAGTTGCTGAGATTTTTATAAACTATTTATATATTATTATTAGTAATGTTTAGTTTTAGGTCTAACCCTAGAACTCATTAGGACAGACCCTAGTGAGTCAACCCTATTTGTAAACCCAATTCTAGCAAAACCCTAGAATTTTAATTTTAGGGTGAAACCTCAAACCCTAGAAGGCCTAAACCTGAGTCATTAGGTTCTACATGACCTACCATAGAGGGTTTAACCTAAAGCTACGCATGGAAACCCTAAAACTAGCTTAATATAAAAGGGAACCCTCTCTTCCTTCATGTTGAAAAGAGAAACCCTAGCCTCCACCAAGAGAAACCATCTCCCCACCCAATTTTCGAGATTTAACCCTAGGGCTTCCATTTTTCCCCTCCAAAGCAAAGAGAAGCAAGGGGTTGGGTCAAGAAGCCTTGGAGAAGAAGAACCTCCATTGAAGAAGCCATCTCCCTAGGTAAAACCCTATTTCTATTCATTTTAAATTCTGTTTTCTGTTGTCATATCCATTAGGAAGCCACCCTAAGGTTTGGAATTCAAATTTTAGGGATTCTACATGTAAACCTAGGAGATCTAGGGTTTGGTGAATTTTTGAGTGTTCTCCCCAAATCCCTGGAACCCTAAACCTAGGGATTTCGTGTAGGCATGTTTACATCTCCTACATTTAGTTTTGATCTTGATTTTTAGGGTTTTAAGTTGGGTTCATGGGTAAACTAGGTGAAACTATATTTCCACATGCTAGGTGTTTGTTGTTATGCCAAGAAGGAAGAACACCTATCTAATCTACCCTAATAATATCTAATTTGATGTATGATGTGTATATATATATTTATACATATGTTTGTAGATATATTGTGTGTTTGGGGGCATTCATTGTACAGTAAGAATTTGGGGGACTGTGTGCACAGTCGGGTATGTGTTTTGGGGAAATTCTGGGCAGTGTGTTCGGGTTGTGTGCTGTGTGCACTGTGGGGGGTTCCTGTACACAGTCGGGCATTGAGTGGCTGTGTTCTGAGTACCTAGGTGCATCAGTAGATAGGGATATATGTATAGTGTAGTGTAGGATTTAATGCTATGTATATATGTGAGTGTGTGTCTCTGTTATTGAGGTTGAACTGTGTGACAGTTTTCAGAATTTTGTTGTGTACAGTTGGTGATTTGAGGGAGGTGAGTAACAACAAGGATTTTCTGTGTATCAGTAGAGTGAGCATGGGTATGTAGTGTTCATATGTCAACGTAGTATTTCAGTTCTTGACAGTAGCAGGAACTGTGAGAAATGTAAATCTGTGAGTGAGGTACCAACAAGTGTATTATAACGCTGTATTTCCTACAATGCAGTTAAGTGTGTAGGTATTGGGTTGTGTCAACTGCAGATTTCAGTGAGGAGGGTGAGGTGCATGTTTTGAGTTCATTGGTGTATGTGTATGGAGATGCATTAGTTGTAAGGGGTGTGATATTTGTGTGTGTAGGTAACTCCAGGGGTACTCGAGCACAGGTGAGATGAGGGAAGTGTTTCAGTGCACTATGTGCATTATTTTGATCACAGCAGTGGTTGTATTAAAGGATTAGAGGGGTATCTGTGGTTAAATGTATCAGTGAGTATTAGTGGTGTGTTTTGGGGTAACTTCAGGTGTGTGTTTCAGAGAGTGTTGAGAGTTGTTTAGTATAGGATGTAAAGACTTAAGTAGATGTGTTTATGTATCAGTCAGTACTTGTTGTGTGTGTAAGTGTTTACATGTGGGATTGGTGTGATTGAATTTTAGTACAGGATGTGCACAGTGGGGTTTTCTGTGTGTGTGTTCTCGGGTGCAGGGTTCTGTTCAGTGTGTGGTTGGCAATTGGGAATTAAGTATCAGTATTCAGAACTGTGAGGTGTTCAGTATTTGAACTGTGCCAGTGTGTGTACAGATGTTCCCTGTGTATCAGTAGAATACCTGTGTGTAACTCTGAGAGAGGGGAGGAAAATCTGTATAGTGTGTATCCTAGAACCTAATGCACTGTGTCAGTGTGTGTGTCTTTGTGCCATTGTGACTGTGTGTTCCTATCTATGTGTGCCTATGTATGTGTACTAGTTAGGTTCAGTGTGTATATGTGTGTAGCGGTTGTGTGAGTGTGTGTCTTAGTGTTTCAGTGTCTGTGAGTAGGTGTGTAGTTCAATAGGTACATTGTGTAGCCCAGTAGGTGATAGTATTCCTGTGTTGAGTAGCAGTATTCCAGAACCTAGTGTGTGAGTGAACTGAGAATATGTGTGTCTATGTACAATTTTTGTGTGTATTCAGTGGTTTCAGCCAGTGAGGGTAATTGGCTGATATGGTGTACTGTGGGTCTGTGTAGGAGTTTAGTATAAGATATGGGTAATAGTGTTGGTAAGGTATTGGTATGGGTTTAATGAGATACTAAGGTATATGTTATGGTGCAAGGTATTGGTCAAGGTATTCAAGATTAATTGGGTTATGAGAGATATTAGAGTGATATAATAAGTATAGCTAAGATATTAGAGATAGTAATTATATAGAGTCTATATTGTAAGTATAGAACATATAATATAGTGTATTTAACTAGTATTAGTTAACAATAGCTAGTATGAACCTAGAAGCAAGGTATTAACTAGTATTGACCAAAAACCTAGAGTTGACTTAGTAACACCTAGTATAGACCTAGAAATGGCCTAACATCCCATTTCAACTTAGCTAATCACTTTTATCATTCCAAACACCATTTTAACATTGTTATCTTATATATAGGTCATTGTGATTTCATCTTGGACATCGACCCTCACATTTTGCTCAGGACCACAGGCGAGTACATTCTCTGACAGTTTTCATTGTTGATTACTTCTATAAATTGTAGTGCATTACATACTTGATTCCGACACTATGGATACACGGGTTAGCACTCTAGATCCCTATCATGAGGAGTCGTGATTGGAATCCATCGTGCTAGCTGGGGGATGGGGAACTATTAGTAGATTATGTGATCATATCCAAACATTTATATGTACCATAGCTCACCCCACTTCTCACGTCGGGTGCAGCCTGACCATTTATATGCTCCATAGCTGTTATATATGATTAGCCTGACCACTACATGCACCATAGCTAACCATATGGTTAGCCTGACCTAAAAGAATCATAGCTAATCATATATAACCAGCCTGATCTAGTCCCAAGCCGATCACATAATAAACTAATATTTCAAACACTTAGCTAGTTGTTTATCTTTATTCAGATTCACTTGTTCTAGCATTCACTGTTTATTTGTTCATTGCTAGATGCTCTATTGTCTATTTCATTTCTCCTGTACTTCTCATTTTCAGCATTTATTTCTATCTTGTATTTCTTACACTGTTTATAGATTTTGTCAATTTAATGGAACTGCTGTTAGTGCTTGTGCTTCGCTCCAATCCTGACTGGGTAAACATTTTCAGAGGACCTGGAGAACTTTTGCCCCACTCGTTACAGCCCAGGATTAGAGGGAGATTTCACTCCAGAAATCCCAGAGGAGTTGCCTATCCTAGAAGAGAACTTACCTGCCTGTTCTTAGATTATTTTTTCTGCTTTTATTGTTTTAGACTGAGACTGAGTTGTATTTATTATTTTGTGACTTTGTGAGGTCATTTAGACCAGGATTGAGTTGGACTTGTGGTTGGTTTTTAATAGAACTCTTTTTTTATTCTTATCGTACCATTATTCTTATAGCTTATGATTGAGTATATTTATAGATCTGTGGACTTTATCACTGTCCTCCGTACGGAGTGGAGACTATTGACAGGATATATTATGGTTGTGACCTAGACAGCGTTCTACCGCCGATGCTGTGGCGTAGGCTGGACGTACCCACGACTCATGCCCAATTTCCGGGTGCGGGTCGTGACAGCTACGCTGTCCTAAAATATTAACATGTCCAATATCAGTCAATAAGAGGCAATCTAATCCCATCCACAATATAAAGAGCAAGAAGTACAAAATAAATTGCTGGAAGATAAACACCAGTCTAAAGACATCATAGTACAACCAATAATGTCTGGTGGGAACAAACCCACTACTATGACGAAATAAAGTACTGAAATAAGAGATAAAAGATAAAGACCAGAGCATCGGTTGATTAGATAATGATGTTCCCAATCCTAGGCAGAAAGCCTACCAAATGATCACGAAAACTCTGACGGTAGTACCTCTAACTCCTCAGTTGTAGCGTATTTCGTCTCCTGTCTTGGGCCGTACACTGTGGGGTAATATGCCTCGTCCAAATATGGAAAGTTACCAGGTCCTCAGAGGGACATAACAAGATACATAAAAGCATGCCATATATAAATACTGAATAAGATAAATACAATAAAGTAAAAGGGTGTGCTAACCATCTAAGTGAATGCAATGTGAAGACAACTTTAGTACGTATGGGTAGGTGTAGGCATAACGTCCAACACTCCGAAGAGCATGGTATCTGTAACGTCCATCATTCCGAAGAATGAGGTATCTGCAATATATATACGTCTGTATCACTCCGAAGAGCGCGGTGTCTGTAATAAAGGAAGTCATTGGATCCGTGGCTCCTCCGGATACTACGGAGTCCAATGTGTGTATCACATACGCCTACTAGCTGTCCTCCCCGCCCAATGTAGATACACTAGTCGAATACTCGACGTGCATACCACGTTTCTATATGCCAGTCTCAACAAATAAAATAATCCTGAGTTACGTACTAACCGTGATGCATGTTACATGCACCGATAGGTAGTCGAGTATGCGGACCCGCATCCCAATATGAATATGTCACAGTGAAACGTGTGAGGTGTCAGGTCACGGAAGATATCAGATTATCCTCTAAAGGGGTAAGTCTACTAATGACTAGGTCAAGTACACTAATCATCGATGTATCCGTCGACTACACTTGAGTCAATCTCGGACGCACACATTCATATGAAATACAGCAACAAAAATTATACAACTTATGCATCATTTAAATCAAACAATAAATATGGCAAGGTATCTTGCCTGAGTCCTTAAGCTGTGAATGCCAGAAGCCAGTTCCTGCAGTGTCTCCTGGCTGGTCCAATGGTCCTAAACACACAATATAATATAACAATCTAATATCAGACACTAAGACAATAAACAGACTCTATGTTGCTCTTAGGAATTGTCACAAGTTCATGACTGATCGAGGACGGCTTCACGGGTGCACGTAACTAGGATGTGCACGTGTTCTGTCCTTGCTAGCGTGTGTCTTGAGACAATAAATACTAAAGTTAAGGGGGTTACCACTATTTTGATTTATACGAATACATGTCTTTGGTTCCCATGCCCAAACGTACTCGGTTTGTGTCAAGGCGTTCAGGTGAATTGCTAACCTTGGTGACAGGTCTCATAATTTATGTGGTTGCTAGTTATTAAACAAATTCTACCTCTTGTTAATCATCATACTAGCATGCATATAATTAGGATTGATTCAGTTTGTTATTATCTCATTTAATTATCAGCACGCATACATCTCTGGATTATCTCATTTATACTGGTTTGTGTCGACACAGGACACACCGACACGATGATTTGATAAAGCAACCATACGACGATATAAAGCGAGAAGCGAGCTAGGGTCGAGTACCTGACTGATTGGATGAGAGTCTGCTCGTCCTGGTCGTCTTCCTCGTGGCGGAGTTTCGGCATCGACCGGTGGATTGGTCGACAGCGGTCAGTGGCAGCCCGCAGCGGATGCGGCAGCGGCAACCACGGTCTGGTGAAGGCGGCAGCGGCCTGGGGCAGCTCTGGAAGGTCGGTCAGGTCCGGGGAGCGTTGTGGTCGGCCGGCCAAGGGTGATGGGAGGAGCTGGATGGGGTGGCCGGGCGATTAGATTCGGTGGGTGGTTGGTTGGAGAGTCCGGGGTCAGGTCGTAGGATGCAGGCAGCAGTCGGTCGGCCAATGGCGATGAGAGGAGCTGGAGAGGGTGGCTGTAACGCCCCGCTCCGTGCCGGCATTATATATCAAGGTGAGTGGGCAGAACTTCGTTCTCTGATTCTTGCACGCCTTAATAATAACTTGAGTTTTTGCTTGCAATGTTTTCTTAAGAGAATGATAGAACCTGCCTTGCATGTTAATGAACGAACTCACCTAGCTTGTCTTTGAAACAATGCCTGCTTAACGAGAATCCTGAATCGCCTGCTTAGAGTGCATGAATATGTTCACTATCGTCTATGCTTCGAGAGAACCATACTGTGCCTGAACGTGTTCAAGTGATAAGTCGGATTGCCCCACAACAATGAGTGTATTCTGATGGTTCGTCTCGTCTGCATACTAGAGTTTATTTGATAGTGTTCCATGCATTCGCACGCGGTCGGACAATGGCTATTGGTGGAGAGCTGAACTGCATGTGTCACGGCTGCTACCATGATAGTGCAAAGCAACCATGAGTCACAGCTGCCTCTAGCATCAGATAAAGAGTCATTGGTATGCTGTTCCACCAGCTGCCGATCCTGAGATACTCGGGGACCGCCCTGCATATAGCTAAGTCATTGTGTTGGCTTGGATAGTGACTGCCCTTAAGAATGTGCATCGTGCGTCTAGCTATGCATCTGACCCTCGAGTCGCACGAGACACGCTACGCACACCCTGAAACATGAACGGTTTGCTTGCTTGCATATTCAATTATGAAACTCTGTTTCCAAACATGTTTCTAAATAAGTAAATCGACTCTGTTAGCGAACTGCATGAAACGAACCTAGGTAAAACTAGAAAGATCACTAGTAATGTAATGTTTTATAACATAATTACTTAGTGCCTGTTTGAGTGAATGCTTGTTTCTGTTCAGTTGATTTATCTCACCAGTACTTGTATAAAGTGCTGACCCACCAACAGTTTACTTGTTCGCAGGTACTGGATCGTCCGAGGGAGCGATAGGCGTGCCACAGTCCCGAAGACCCGGAATCCTGGTTTCGATTGTTGCCCCGAGAATGCTATCGTATAAGGGGGCATAATGTATGGAACGAACGTGTACCTTTGCTAAAGGAAACCCAAGTTGCCTCGATTGTCCCGAACACTCAGTTGGCTAATGCATTGCATTGCAACTAGTCCCTTTCTGCTGCTTACTCGATTGATGAGATGATAGCCAACTATCAACTTAAATAATTGGCCTTGCACGGGCGCAACCCCAGGCCCGTGCGGTATCACGTCCCCCGAAAGCTCGAACGGGCCATTCGCTTGGCTCCCTTCCTCCCTCGCACCCGCGGGACGGGCACGGTGATTCGCGTTCGGTGCGCCGAGGCACGGTGATACGTGTCCGGTTCGTTAATTCCCGGCCGCACGGGGCGGGGCAGGGCGGAGCGGCGGCCCAGGCGGGACCGGGGCATGACAGAATGGTATCAGAGCGGAATCGATTCTCTGGCCCAAACCGTTGCTATAACTCTGAGATATTATCGATATGGTTTTGCAAAGAGCGTTCCATACAATAAGTCCATAGATATTCTCAAAGTGCAAAATATTTCCTGAACTTGAATTGCTTGATTGTTTCGATTGAGTACGGCGAGGGACGGTACTATCGCTACTCGGGATATCGAGAAGTTTATCCTTGAAGTTTCGAGGACGAAACTTTTTGTTGGTTGGTAAGTATGTAACACCCCGCTCCGCGCCGGCGTTATGTATCAAGGTGAGTGGGCAGAACTTCGTTCTCTGATTCTTGCACGCCTTAATAATAACCTGAGTTTTTGCTTGCAATGTTTTCTTAAGAGAATGATAGAACCTGCCTTGCATATTAATGAACGAACTCACCTAGCTTGTCTTTGAAACAATGCCTGCTTAACGAGAATCCTGAATCGCCTGCTTAGAGTGCATGAATATGTTCACTATCGTCTATGCTTCGAGAGAACCTACTGTGCCTGAACGTGTTCAAGTGATAAGTCGGATTGCCCCACAACAATGAGTTTATTCTGATGGTTCATCTCGTCTGCATACTAGAGTTTATTTGATAGTGTTCCATGCATTCGCACGCGGTCGGATAATGGCTATTGGTGGAGAGCTGAACTGCATGTGTCACGGCTACTACCATGATAGTGCAAAGCAACCATGAGTCACAGCTGCCTCTAGCATCAGATAAAGAGTCATTGGTATGCTGTTCCACCAGCTGCCGATCCTGAGATACTCGGGGACCGCCCTGCATATAGCTAAGTCATTGTGTTGGCTTGGATAGTGACTGCCCCTAAGAATGTGCATCGTGCGTCTAGCTATGCATCTGACCCTCGAGTCGCACGAGACACGCTACGCACACCCTGAAACATGAATGGTTTGCTTGCTTGCATATTCAATTTTGAAACTCTGTTTCCAAACATGTTTCTAAACAAGTAAATCGACTCTGCTAGCGAACTGCATGAAACGAACCTAGGTAAAACTAGAAAGATCACTAGTAATGTAATGTTTTATAACATGATTACTTAGTGCCTGTTTGAGTGAATGCTTGTTTCTGTTCAGTTCATTTATCTCACCAGTACTTGTATAAAGTGCTGACCCACCAACAGTTTACTTGTTCGCAGGTACTGGATCGTCCGAGGGAGCGATAGGCGTGCCACAGTCCCGAAGACCCAGAATCCTGGTTTCGATTGTTGCCCCGAGAATGCTATCGTATAAGGGGGCATAATGTATGGAACGAACGTGTGCCTTTGCTAAAGGAAACCCAAGTTGCCTCGATTGTCCCGAACACTCAGTTGGCTAATGCATTGTATTGCAACAAGTCCCTTTCCGCTGCTTACTCGATTGATGCGATAATAGCCAACTATCAACTTAAACGATTGGCCTTGCACGGGCGCAACCCCAGGCCCGTGCGGCATCACGTCCCTCGAAAGCTCGAACGGGCCATTCGCTTGGCTCCCTTCCTCCCTCGCACCCGCGGGACGGGCGCTGTGATTCGCGTCCGGCGCGCCGAGGCACGGTGATACGTGTCCGGTTCGTTAATTCCCGGCCGCACGGGGCGGGGCAGGGCGGAGCGGCGGCCCGGGCGGGACCGGGGCGTGACAGTGGCCGGGCGGTCAGTCTGCCGGAGTGGAGACTGAGGTGGCGGAGGGGTGGTTTGCAAAGTCGGAGGAGGGGGCTCGAGTTTGAATAGGTCGGCTAGGGTTTGCTCAAGGCAATGAAGATGAAAGGTTTTTAGGGTTTCTAGAGAGAATTATGTATATTTATATGGTGATAGAGTTTGTGGGCTAGCCTCAGGATTTGGGCCTGTCTTTCCTTGTTGGGCTAGGGCTGGTCCACGTAGAAGAGTGCATGTGGGCTTGGTCAGGCTTGTTTGAGGTGAACTTGACCTCGAGTTTAAATTAATTTAGTAAATGCAAGGCGTCCTCTAAAGGATATTGTGTAGCTAAGTCAAAACGCAATAACGAGTATCTATTGCTGCACAATGGTCAGAGGGGTAGTCTGGCTTGTCTAAAAAATGTTCGTGACATTGGGTTGAAGGTAAATGCTAGTGTGGCTTTCCATCCTCGTAGCAACAGCGCGGTGTAATAAGACATATAGTTGTCGCACATTAATCCTAATTAAATTCGATTATCCCTAGTCTCTAGTTTTAATTTAAAATAATCCCTAAATTGGTTGAGGGGGTTTACAATCTACCCTCCTTAGAGCATTTCGTCCTCGAAATTAAAACATACATATGGCAAGAATTCTCTGACTGAATAAATAAAATGTTAATACGTACGTAATCCTTCGAAGAGGTGGGGATAGCGCTGTCTAATATCCTCCTCGCGTTCCCAAGTCGACTCGCCTGGTGTATGATGTCTCCATGTAATGCGAACTAGGGGAATAGTCTGACCTCACAGTACCTTCTCGCTCCTGTCCAGAATCTCAACAGGCTCCTCTTGGTATAATAAACTTGGGCCGACTGTGATTTCTGAATGGTCTAGTACGTGACTCAGATCTGGTATGTACCTTCTCAGCTGAGATACATGGAAGACGTCATGGACTCCTTCCAAAGTCTGTGGCAAGGCTAACCTGTAAGCAACCTCTCCGACGCGTTCTAACACGTCAAATGGTCCGATGTACCTCGGACTCAGCTTTCCTCTGCCTCCGAATCTGATAGTCCCTCGAGTAGGCGAGATCTTTATAAATATGTGATCTCCAACCTGGAACTCTAAGGGTCGTCGATACGCATTCGTCCAATTCTTCTGCCTATCTTGTACTGCTCGTAGGTGCCCTTGGATCTTCTTCACCTTTTCTACTGTACGAACAACCAACTCTGGTCCGAGAATCTGTCTCTCATCTATATCACTCCAACATACTGGGGAATGATATTTCCTTCCATACAATGCTTCATAGGGAGCCATCTGGATGCTCGCTTGATAGCTGTTGCTGTAGGAAAATCTAACTAGGTGCAAGTGGTCCTCCCATGATCCTCCAAAATCAAGCATGCATGCTCTTAACATATCCTCCAACGTCTGATTGGTGCGCTCTGACTGACCGTTTGTCTGTGGGTGATACACTGTGCTAAACTTTAGACGGGTACCGAGACTCTCTTGCATACTCTGCCAAAAGTAAGAGGTAAACCTCGTATCTGTGTCAGACACTATGCTAACTGGCACTCCATGCAGTCGCACAATCTCCCTCATGTATATATCTGCTAAGACCTCTGTCGATTGCCCAACTCTGAAGGGTAAAAAGTGCGCGGATTTGGTGAGTCTATCCACGATTACCCAAACTATATTACGACCACTAAGACTCCTCGGAAAGCCTGTAACAAAGTCCATAGTGATGTGCTTCCATTTCCATTCCGGTATCAGAAGCGGTTGAAGTAATCCTGCAGATCTCTGATGCTCAGTCTTGACTTGCTGACACACAGGCACTTGGCCATAAAGCGTTCTATTTCTCTCTTTATTCTATACCACCAGTAGAACTGCCTCAGGTCTCTGTACATCTTCGTGCCTCCTGGATGAATAGAGTAGGTCGAACTGTGTGCCTCTGTCATCAACTCTTGCCGAAGTTCTCTATTTGGAACATAGAGACGATTTCCATATCTCAAGGTTCCGTCTTCATGTATACGCAGTCATGTCTGTAATCCAGCCGCTGTCCTCTGTCTTAGCCTCTGAAATCTGGCATCTGGCGGCAAAGCAGCCTTGATTCTCTCCACCAATATCGATTGCAACTAGAAACTCGACAACTGTCCGTCTATTCCGGGTATAACAACCTCTATACCTATCTGCTCTAGATCTCTCAATAGGTGTTGTTGCGTAGTCAAGAAAAATGCCATGGGTCTTCTGCTCAAAGCGTCAGCTATTACGTTGGCCTTTCCTGGATGGTACTGTAGCTCAATCTCGAAGTCTGTCATCACCTCGAGCCAACATCTCTGTCTCTGGTTCAGATCCTTCTGAGTGTAGACGTACTTCAGGCTCTTATGATCAGTAAATATCTCCACTCTTTCTCCATATAAATAGTGTCTCCAAAGCTTTAAAGCAAAGATCACTGCTGCAAGCTCCAAGTTGTGGGTGGGATAGTTCTTCTCATGTATCCTCAACTGCCTAGAGGCGTAAGCCACAACCTTCCCATGCTACATCAAGACACATCCTAATCCTTTCCCGGATGCATCGCTATAGATCACGAATCCTCCGGGTCCAGAAGGTATGGTCAAGATAGGTGTCGTAGTCAAATATTTCTTCAGTTTATTGAATGCCTTCTAACACTCCTCTGTCCAAGTGAACTCCTGCTCCTTACGGGTCAAGTGGGTCATCGGCTTTGCAATCTTCGCAAAGTTCTCCACGAACCTCCGGTAATATCCGACAAGTCCTAGGAAACTTCTCACCTCTGAGACATTGGTAGGGGTTGGCCATGTCTCTACTGATGAAATCTTTGCCGGATCCACTGAAATGCCATCTCCTGAGATGACGTATCCAAGAAAAGCGACACTATCTAGGAGAAACTCGCACTTGCTCAGTTTTGCATAAAGCCTCTCTCTTCACTGTTTCTAACACTAATCTCAAGTGCTCTTCGTGCTCCTCATGGCTTTTCGAATATACCAAAATTTTATCGATGAAGACTACCACAAACTGGTCTAAGTATTGGTGGAATACTCTGTTCATCAAGTTCATAAATACAGCTGGCGCATTCGTCAGTCCAAAAGGCATCACTAAGAACTCGTAGTGACCATAACGAGTCCTGAATGCTGTCTTTTGAATATCTTCTCTACCTTCACTTGATGATAACCCGATCTCAAGTCGATCTTGGTGAACACCACTGCTCCTGTCAACTGGTCGAATAAATCATCAATCCGTGGCAGAGGGTACTTGTTCTTGATAGTCAAAGCATTAAGGGCTCTGTAATCAATGCACATGCGTACTGTTCCATCCTTCTTAGGTACAAACAACACTGGTGGTCCCCAGGGTGATGCACTAGGATGGATAAATCCTTTGCTCTGTAACTCCTCTAATTGTAGCTTCATCTCATCTAACTTCTTCTTCGCCAATCGGTATACATTAGAAGATACAGGCGCTGCTCCGGGTACTAGCTCAATGGTGAACTCTACGTCCCTATCTGGCGGTAAGCCTGGCAGTTCTTCGGGAAAAACATCCTCGAATTTTGCAACTATTGGTGGCGGTACCATCTCCATAGCCATGTAAGCTCCAGCTACCTGTTATATTCCTTGTTCAACGGTCCTCGCATGTACTGGAACTCTGGTTGATCTGGCGGTCTAAAAGTGGCGCTACCCTTACGGTAATTCAGTATGGCGTTATACTGGCTTAACCAGTCCATGCCTAGCACAACATCAAAGTACGGCATAGGCAACACCAAGAATTATGCTCTCATCTCTCTACCACATACGACTACCGAGCACGTTCTGATAGTGCTGGTAACCGGCACGATACCTCCTCCGGTAAGAATCTTCCAACTCTTAGGTAAGGGGAAAGTCGTTACTCTATGCATTGTTACGAATCTACTAGATATAAATGATAATGTAGCTCCAGAATCAAATAATGCAGTTGCAGGTAATGCTGCAACTAAGATGGTACCTGTGATAGCTTCCCCTTCTGTTTCTTCCTCAGTAGCTGCTAATGCAAAGGCCTGTCCGTGCCTCTGTCCTCCGGTCTGCTGTCGAGCTCGATCGAACTGTGCCTCCTGTGGGGCCAAGGGTGGTCTCCTCTGGAATCCTCCAGGTGCTGGTGGATGTTGACCTCCTGAAGGGGGTAGTATCCTCGGGACTTGTACTACTGGCCTCGGTCATGTCTGGGGTGCTGCGTCTCTGCACTATGGGCAATCTCGAGCAAGGTGCTGACTTGCTCCACATATCATGTATAATCCCAGCTTCTTCCGACAATCTCTGATGACGTGTCCCTTCTTGCCACAATAGTGACAAATCGGAAGCTCCTGCTGTGGGTATGGCGCTGCCCTCTGCTGTGTCTGTGCTCCGGGACGATGGATCGGTCCTCCTACTCTGGGCTGTGCTCTGGCTGGTATAGTCGTAATGGAACGTCTGGATCCTCTGACGATGGCCTCCTGGATTCTTACCTCTGTAAGAACCTCCTCATAAGAGATCCTTGCCTGTGTGGTGGTATACCTCTGCAGCTCAAAGTAAGGCCGTGATGGAATCTCTGAGCCTTTTCTAGCTCGTTGGGTATCAGGACGGCACTAAATCTGCTAAGGCGGCTGAACTCCGCATCATAGGCATCAACAGTCATATTTTCCTGCTCTATATGTAGGAACTGGGAGTACAGGGCATTTCTGACTATAGCTGGGAAATACATCGCATTGAAGTACTCTAAGAACTGTTCCCAAGTCTGGTTCTTGCCTACACTACGCTCGATAGAATCCTACCAGTGATGGGTGTTGCCTTTTAGTTGGGCCCTTACTGCAGTCATCCAAAGGTCTGGGTGCAGTTGTGAAGCCTCAAGTAACATCTCTGTGATGGCAACCCAATCGAAGATCTATTCTGCAGTCTCATTTCCTAAGAAAGTATCTGGTCCCATCTGTCGGAACCATCTAACAGTGCCACCTGTCTAGGCTGGTGGAGGTGCTGGTATGGGTGCTGGGACAGGTGTCCTCTCTAGTACTACCATCAGACTCTGTCTCAACATATCTGTTTGATGCCACTGTGCTTGCATCATGGTCTGGAAGAACTGTAGCATCTGGGGCTGTCCATCTTGCTATGGCATCTGGGGTAGATAAGGTGGAGGTGGTGGTAGTAGAACCTCTGGCTGTGCGGTAGGGGTCTCCTCGGATGTTGACCTCTCGGTCTGCAGCATCGACGTAGCTCCTGAAGTCTGGCCCTCAAAATGCTGTGTGGGGATCGTCTATGAAGTCTGTCACTCGGGCGGCTGGGTAAGATCGCCCTGAGAAGTCTCGTGCCAATGTATCAGCGGGGCCTGTGACGGTGGTTGCCCTCCAGGTAGTCCCTGGGGTATCTCCTCTCTCTGGGTGGTGTCAGTTGGTACCACGGTATCGGGTGCTCCTCGTCCACTACGCAAATTTATTCTCGCTGCAAGAGATAGGACATCATTAGAAGAGTATGAAAACAAACAAACAGGATACAGACACTTAGAAGCAGTATGAAAGAAGTTCAAAGACGAATCAAAAGTGGATGAGACCTAGTAACTTCTATCATATAGCAGGCTCGCTGGGCACATTACCATACCACAAGCGAATATGTTGACCTGCATGGGCCACCACTAAAACCATGTCACGCCCCAGTCCCAAAATACAAGGAACCAAGCCACGTGGCAATAGCCAGCTGTCACGTCTCTGAGGATATCCCAATTTAATGGATCCTAACGAAGAGTGCTACGCTGTCCTAAAATACTAACATGTCCAATATCAGTCAATAACAGGCAATCTAATATCATCCACAATATAAAGAGCAAGAAGTATAAAATAAACTGCTGGAAGATAAACACCAGTCTCAAGACATCATAGTACAACCAATAATGTCTGGTGGGGACAAACCCACTATTATGACGAAATAAAGTACTGAAATGAGAGAGAAAAGATAAAGACCAGAGCATCGGTTGATTCGATAATGATGTTCCCAATCCTAGGCAGAAAGCCTACCAAATGATCACGGAAACTCTGACGGTAGCACCTCTAACTCCTCAGCTGTAGTGTATTTTGTCTCCTGTCCTGGGCCATACACTGTGGGGTAATATGCCTCGTCCAAATCTGAAAAGGTACCAGGTCCTCAGAGGGACATAACAAGATACATAGAAGCATGTCATATATATAAATACTGAATAAGATAAATACAATAAAGTAAAAGGGTGTGCTAACCATCTAAGTGAATGCAATATGAATACAACTTTGGTACGTATGGGTAGGCGTAGGCATAATGTCCAACACTTCAAAGAGCGTGGTATCTGTAACGTCCATCACTTCGAAGAATGAGGTATCTGTAATATATATATACGTTTGTATCACTCCGAAGAGCGCATTATCTGTAATAAAGGAAGTCATTGGATCCGTGGCTCCTCCGGATACTACGGAGTCCAATGTGTGTATTCCATACGCCTACTAGCTGTCCTCCCCGCCCAATGTAGAAATACTAGTCAAATACTTGACGTGCATACCACGTTTCTATATGCCAGTCTCTACAAATAAAATAATCCTGAGTTACGTACTAACCGTGATGCATGTCACACGTACCGATAGCTAGTCGAGTATGCGGACCCACATCCCAATATGAATATGTTACAGTAAAATGTGTGTGGTGTCAGGTCACGAAAGATATCAGAGTATCCTCCAATGGGGTGAGTCTACTAATGACTAGGTCAAGTACACTAATCATCGACATATTCGTCGACTGCACCCAAGTCAATCTTGGACGAACATAGTCATATGAAATACAGCAACAAGAATCATACAACATATGCATTATTTAAATCAAACAGTAATTATGGCAAGGTATCTTGCCTGAGTCCTCAAGCTGTGAATGCCAGAAGCCGGTTCCTGCAGTGTCTCCTGGCTGGTCCAATGGTCCTAAACACATAATATAATATAACAATCTAATATCAGACACTAAGATAATAAACAGACTCTATGTTGCTCTTAGGAATTGTCACAAGTTCACGACTAATCGAGGACGGCTTCACGGGTGCACGTAGCTAGAATGTAAGCGTGTTCTGTCCTTGTCAGCGTGTGTCTTGAGACAATAATTACTAAAGTTAAGGGGGTTACCACTATTTTGATTTATAAGAATATATGTCTTTGGTTCCCATGCCCAAACGTACTCGGTTTGTGTCAAGGCGTTCAGGTGAATTGCTAACCTTGGTGACAGGTCTCATAATTTATGTGGTTGCTAGTTATTAAACAAATTCTACCTCTTGTTAATCATCATACTAGCATGCATATAATTAGGATTGATTAAGTTTGTTATTATCTCATTTAATTATTAGCACGCATACATCTCTGGATTATCTCATTCATACTGGTTTGTGTCGACACAGGACACACCGACACGATGATTTGATAAAGCAACCATACGACGATATAAAGCGAGAAGCGAGCTAGGGTCGAGTACCTGACTGATTGGATGAGAGTCTGCTCATCCTCGTCGTCTTCCTCGTGGCAGAGTTCCGGCGTCGACCGACGGATTGGTCGGCAGCGGTCAGTGGCAGCCCGCAGCGGATAAGGCAGCGGCAACCACAGTCTGGTAAAGGCGACAGCGGCCTGGGCGGCTCTGGAAGGTCGGTCAGGTCGGGGGAGCATCGTGGTCGGCCGGCCAAGGGTGATGGGAGGAGCTGGATGGGGTGGTCGGGCGGTTAGATTCGGTGGGTGGTCGTTTGGAGAGTCCGGGGTTAGGTCGTAGGATGCAGGCGGCGGTCGGTCGGCCAATGGCAATGGGAGGAGCTGGAGAGGGTGGCCGGGCGGTCAGTCTGTCGGAGTGGCGACTGAGGTGGCGGCGGGGTGGTTTGCAAAGTCGGAGGAGGGTACTCGGGTTTGAATAGGTCAGCTAGGGTTTGCTCAAGGCAATGAAGAGGAAGGGTTTTTAGGGTTTCTAAAGAGAATCATGTATATTTATATGATGATGGAGTTTGTGGGCTGGCCTCAGGATTTAGGCCTGTCTTGCCTTGTTGGGGTAGGGCTGGTCCACGTGGAAGAGTGCATGTGGGCTTGGTCAGGCTTGTTTGAGGTAAACTTGACCTCAAGTTTAAATTAATTTAGTAAATACAAGGCGTCCTCTAAGGGATATTGCGTAGCTAAGTCAAAACGCAATAACGAGTATCTATTGCTGCACAATGGTCAGAGGGGTAGTCTGGCTTGTCTAAAAAATGTTCGTGACATTGGGTTGAAGGTAAATGCTAGTATAGCTTTCCATCCTCGTAGCAACGGCGCATTGTAATAAGACATATAGTTGTCACACATTAATCCTAATTAAATCTGATTATCCCTAGTCTCTAGTTTTAATTCAAAATAATCCCTAAATTGGTTGAGGGGATTTACAAGATATCACTCTCCAGGTGAGTCAACCTGGGAGAGAGGACAAATGCGCGAGTAGTATCTGTATCTCTTCGAGACATGAGGTATAATTCTTTGTTTGATTGTTTGTTCTTGTGCTAATTTATTTTAATTTTGAGGACGAAATTCTTTTAAGTAGGGTAGACTTGTCACTACCACATTTCAGAATAGGGGTATTTTTGTCTTTTTATTTATTTAATTTAATGTGTTAATATTTCATGATATTTATTTATATTTAATTGCTGTGATTTTATTTGATTGTTGTACCTTACCATTGCTTCGATAATTTGAGCGCTTCACTAGCCATTGCCTTCCTACAAATTTTACACCATTGTCCTAGACGTGCCAGCCTTCTATTTTGATCTATGTGTGACTTATAACTATGCCCTTTTGTGCTTTATTTTAGTCGCACAACATTCATCGCAAACGATTATATTTAATTCTATATAAATTCAACTTTGTATCTTTGTGCGTTCCAATCGAAATTGAAGACACAATCTCGACCCATTTTGTGCAACCCAAATTATGACAATATTCTATTCTGAGTCTTCCATATCCATGAGACTTGTGTCCTACCTAATTTTAACCCCATGTACTTCTAATTAATTTTAGAACACCAATTATATTAATTTTAATTAAATTAATCCAAAAATCCCACCTTGTGCAATTTTCTAATTATTGGGCACTTTTATGCAAAAGCACATTGAGGTATCCACACCCCATTGGACCTCCATTTTCCTTCATGTAATTTTTCTCCAATCTTTGGAGTGTGTAACACTCAACATCAACCCCTCATCAAATCTTAGCCATCCATTTCAAACCAAATTCGAGCCCTCCAAATATCTATATGTAGAAGGAAAAGCCCTTTCCAATGAGTATTGACCGGTCCAACTACCTAGGTCAACACCCAACCCTATTTTCCTACACATATATATAAAACTTTTCTTTATTGATTTTTCGTTCACCATTACCCCAATACCTAAACCTATTCATAACCCTCACCTCCCTCTTGTTCATCTTTTTCCCTCTGTCAACCCGCCGACCGGAGCGACCGTCGTGTCCGGCCATCCCCTGCTTGCAGACCGCTGGAGCCCAACCCGACGGCCTGAGCCCTCCTTGCTGAACCGCTGCTCACTTCTAGCACCACCGCCCCCTTCCTCCATGCTCGTAGACCCGACCGACCGGAGACTGGCAGCGCCGACCGACTGGATCCAAACCTCGTCATCATCACCGGAGCCCCAGTGAACTCGACTCCACGACTGAACCAGTCCTCCAGAAGGCAGACCACGCGCCTGAACCTGACCTCCCGTCAACGGCTGAACCACCATCATCATCATCTCCATCCCCTCTCTACTAGACGACAGCAGTACCCATATACAGCGACCCCGCCAATCATCTGAACCTGACAAACTCGACCACTCGACCTCCTTCGACCAGACTTCCCTTCCTTCTCCTTGATAGCACAGCCGCACGACTTCGCATGAACGTTCCCGTCGACGAACAACAGCCTCCCCTCGACGACTGAACGTCTCTCCTCGTTGACTCGACAACACGGCAGCCCGCTGAACTTCCCTCGATGCTGAACCGAGAAGCCTCGCCTGAACAGCAGCAGCAAGAGCAGCGGAGCCTCTCCATGACTCAACCGAGTGCCACCTCGACGTCGAACACCCCCTAGTTCACGTGCGCGCAGGTTCGAGTTGTTCTCTTCATGTTTATGTATATGTACGTGTGAAATATTAGGAAGTTAGTGTGTTGCTTCATGACAAGTTCATTAGATGTTGATTGCAAGAGACCATGCAAATCAACCCAACTCGTATGCGTATACGTACGCGTATGTGTATAATATTCGAATTGATATATATATATATATATATATATATATATATATATATATATATATATATATATGTATATAAGTAATTAAATGCTAATACTAGATATGACTATATATGTATTTATATTGTATGACCCTAGGTTAACTGTGGATTTTCCCGTATATTTGCATATACTATATGACCCTGAGAATTGTGAGTTGTCTGCCTTATGTACACTGACATACTGGCTAGACGTGTGTTAGTGTTTGACTGTCTGATTTCACAGCATTTGAGGATGTGACACCCGTGCAGCTAGACGCACACTTGACCCTGTTAGATGACAAGTAGCACCCCTATCGTAGTCTCTGAGTTCAGTGTATTTATGATTGTGTGTATATTAGTGTATCGACTGATTCTGTATTATTATTAAATAATGTCTATAGGACTGTTAGATTATTCAGACAAGACCTCGAAAATAGGACATTGGTATTTCTAGCAGAGGACCACAGGCGAATACATTCTCTGACAGTTTTTATTATGTTGATTATCTCTATAATTCTAGTTGTATAGCGTACATGATTCTGACACTATGTATACACGAGTTGGCATCATCGAGATCAATCATGAGGAGTCATGATTTGGAATCCATCGTGCTAGCTGGGGATAGGGAGATATTAGTAGCTTATGTGATCATACCCAACTCTACATGCATCATAGCTCACCCACACCTCACGTCAGTACAGCCTGACCATTACATGCCTCATAGCCTATTACATGTGATTAGCCTGACTATTGCTCGCATCATAGCTATCTGGATGGTTAGCCTGACCTTACATGAATCATAGCTAATCATATGTAACAAACCTGATCAGTCCCAAGCCGATCACATGATATGCTGATATTTCACACAATTAGTTAGATATTCTCTACATGTATCTCTAGTTTATTGATCTAGCATTTCTCTATGTTCTAGTTATTGCTCTAGCATTCACTTATATTCCAGTTTATTATTCTAGCATGCACTTATACTTCTGTTTATTGCTAGTGTACCATTGATGATGACATTATTCCAGTATTTCTATTTCCAGTATTTTATTATTCTAGTATTGTTATTGCCAGTATTAATATCCATCTTGTATTTTTTTACACTATATTATAGTTTTTGTCAATATATGTGGAACTGCTGTTAGTACTTGTACTTCGCTCCAATCCTGACTGGATATTTTTTTCAGAGAATCTTGAGGACTTATGTCCTACACATTATGGACCAGGTATAGATGTAGACTACACCCCAGAGATCTTAGAGGAGTCCCTTCCTTTAGAGGAGACACTACCTGCAGCTAATTAGACAGTATTTATTTTATGCATTTGAGGTTTATTTTGAGTTTATGTCGAGACTTATGTTAAGTTTAAATTGAGACTTGTGGAGACTTTTTATGTTGGACAGCTAGACTGTGGTTTATCTCTATTTTGAGACATTGTGTTTGACTATGTCATTCTTCTTATCTTTTATCGTGCCATTTATTTTTATAGTTATTGCAATTGAGTATACATTATGAGATGTTGAGAGATTTATTTTATTGTACTCCTTATGGAATTGATATCATTGACAGGTTGTGAGTTATGTTTAGTATATTATTGAGACCTAGACAGCGTTCTACCACCGATGTTGCAGCGTAGGCTGGACGTACCCATGACTCATGCCGAAATTTCAGGTGCGGGTCGTGACAGTAAGAATCAGTGCTGAGACGAGACGTTGCTTCAACTCCACAAATAAAGCTTCATAGTCATCTGTCTACGCGAACGTTACTCCCTTCTGAGTGAGATGAGTCAGAGGTAAGATGATCCGTGAAAAAACTTTTATGAATCTCCTGTAGTAGCCTGCTAGACCAAGGAAGCTCCGAATGTCACTGGCTGACTCAGGTCTTTTCTACTTCACGATGGCTTCAACTTTCTTCGAGTCGACTGAGAATCCCTCCGCGGAAATGATATGCCCGAGAAAAGATATGATGTCCAACCAAAACTCGTACTTGCTCAGCTTTGCTTACAACTTATTGTCTCAAAGAGTTTGAAGCACCATCCGCTGGTATCCTGCATGTTCATCCTTGTTCTTCGAGTACACTAAGATATCGTCTATGAATATTACCACAAACTTATCGAGGAATGGTCAGAACACATGGTTCATCAAATCCATGAATATGGCAGGGGCATTCATCAGTCCGAATGGCATGATAGAAAACTCATAATGGCCATAGCGGATTCAAAATGCTGACTTTGGCATGTGCTTTGGCTTAATTTTAATTGGTGGTAGCCAGAGCAAAGATCTATCTTTGAAAACACCGATGCCCCTTGCAGATGATCAAAGAGGTCATCGATCTTGGGCAGGAGATACTTGTTTCGGATAGTGACCTTGTTTAGCTTCTGATAGTCTATGCAGAGTCACAACGTTCCATCCTTCTTCTTTACAAAGAGTACAGGCGTGCCCCAAGGAGACATGCTCGGATGAATATATCCATGGTCAAGCAGTTCTTGCAGCTGGCACTTTAACTCTTTTAGTTCAGCAGGGGCCATTCAGTACGGGGCTTTGGAAATTGGTTGGGTATTTGAGAATGTATCGATGGTGAACTCGATTTCTCGGTTGGATGGCATGCCAGATAGCTCGCTCGGAAACACATCAGGGAACTCTAGCACAATGAAAGAAGACTCAATATTTGCGTAATCCAGTCGCGTGTCCTGAATCGACGCTAGGTATCCCTTGTATCCAGAGTGTAGCATCCGTTGAGCTGACATCGCAGAAATTACCATGCAGGTCTTTGACATATCTGTTGTTGAGCCACTCGTATAGAAGAATTCGGCCTCTCTAGGTAGATGGAAGATGACTCGTTTCTCTGCACATTCGATAGTTGCCGAGTAAGCGCCGAGCCAATCCATCCCCAAAATGATATCATAATCCTGAATGTGTAAAACTAACACATCGAGTGAGAGTTTCCTTCCCCCAATACAGACGTAACCGCCCTAACATACTGAACGATCATGTATCTTTTTGCCCGATGGGGTTCTAACACTAAGGTCTATATATAATGGTATCATTTATATCATATTTTCTACGACAAAATTCGTGGATATAAAGCTATGCGTTTCACCAAAATCAAATAGCATGCGAACAGGTATGTTATTGAAAAATAATATACCTGACACAATAGTGTCCGATGCTAAGGCCTCTTCCTATGTCATAGTGTACATACAGCCTTGAGCGTGATAACGCTCTTGTTGCGGGGCATCTCGGTTGGCTTGAGGTATTGAGGCAGGATTTGGATATTGAGGGCGACGATTAGAGTGGCATAGTGGACAGTCACGAATTCCATTGTTCGAATCACCACAAGGGAGACATAACCCGAGCTTCTTGCGACAATTTTTGGCCATGTGCCCTGGCTTCTTACAGAACAAACATGTTTGCCCCAATCCTCCTCTTTGTTGACCGTCGTTATTTAGATGCTTTGGAGCAATATTTTCTCCCGCGTTGCTATGGCGCTTGTAATTGTAAGAATGCACAGTGCCGACAATAACAGAAGGATACTACAGTTCAAGAGAAAGGGCATGGTTGAGAACTTCCCGTATAGTCAGGTATTGGGGAATGACCATGTGCGCATGGATGGCAGGTCGTAGGCCACCTTCAAATCATCTCGCACGACTCGCCGCACTAGGTTAATATGAGCTTACCAATTTGGCGAGTCGGTTGAATTCGGCAGAGTACTGCTTCACTGTCATATTGCCTTGGCAGAGCTGTACGAACTCGTTCTCCTTTTATCGATGATCGGGTGGGGGTATAAACTCCTCTTCAAACATGCCATGGAAGGTTGCCCACGTTATCGTCTCTTCTTCATCGCCTACTGAGAGAGATCTTTGATGCACGTCCCACCAATCGTGCATATTCAAATAGAGCTGCAGTTAAGCACACACAACATGTATCTCATCAGGTACCTCTAGCAGTTTAAAGTGATCCTCAAGCTCTACCAGCAAATCTAGAGCCACAACCGGATCTTTAGTCCCTTTGAATGGCGTGTTGCAGACCTTCTTAAAGTCGACAAAGTCGAAGGTAGTCACTTTCTTCTTCTTTGGAGTTTGAGGCATTTTGACTTTAGGTATGGATTACTCCACCAGTGTCGTTGCTGTCATTACGGAATGGTTGGAGGCCAAGGTTTGGACGATCTATTGTAGGGCATCTACCTGCTTCTGTTGGACTACAAATCGGGCTTCTAGATTGACTTTGAACTTACTCTATCGCTCTTCTGCCCGCTTCTCGGCTGGCTCATAACGAGCCTCATCCCTCTGTTGGCTTGCTTCAAGCATCCGCATTATTTGTTCAATCGGGTCGACACAGGGCATGGCTCGCTGGCTTCTGGAACTTCCTGAGGTGCCAGAATTACTTTTCTGGGCTTGTACCTCACCCTGTGCTAGCGTAAATGCTTGCACTTGAGTCATTCCTTCAAAATAAGGTAGCTTATATTAGGCTCATAATGTATTATGGACTCACTGTATGGAATATATTTCATTTTGCCAAACGAGTTCAAGAGTTCGCAAAAGGAATAGATTGTTAAAGAAACTTTTCCCAATACAAGAGTCAAGGAACTTGAAGTTATGCTCTGATACCAATATGTCATGCCCCGATTTGATGAAATTAATAGTCGTCTCCCGGACATGACGTTGTGCGTGCCTAGGTTGCGCAACGCACAAGGCCAAGGTATTTTATATAACAAGTATATATTCAGAGTACGCAGATAATTGAAACATAATGTTGAAACATGGAAAAGTTCTCTTTATTGATAATGAATATCTTTTACACACTCTTAAACAAGTTGGATAGTTGTCGCACGGGCTTACAAAAGTGGACGCAAAATAAGATAGTCGTCTTGTACATTACATCCTTTTACTAAAACTTCAAAAGAAGAGACACCTTTAGACGAAGCTATCGCCTTTCCACGGAGCTGCATAAGTTATGTGCACTAGCTCCTGGATCTTCAAAATCTTCTTCTAAGGCACGATCAGGACGTGTCGGTAGGTGGACTAAATTGGGAAGTCGCTTTAGCTTATCGCAGGATCTCCTTGGTGCAGGGAACCTATTTCAACGAGGGTCAGTACATCGAAACACACTATATTAATTAACACATTATCTATATGAAGCATGCAAGTTATTTATGGTCTTTCTATCTTACCTTAGTTTATTTTACAAGCAAGCATTAGATAAGGAAATCTACTTAAATAAATATGTCACCGTTCAGTGACTTTTACCTGCCCGTCTGAACCACCTGTACAAATACTTATCATGAACTTCCCTGCCACAAACACATAGTTAGCTTGTGTAGTTTAAATATACAAGGGGATCACTGGCATGATGCCATAAAGGATGAGTTATAGTCATTGATGAGGATAGAATGCAACGAAAGCATAAGAGGTGCTACGAACCATCTCATCCAAGCACACGAGACTAACATGAAGTTTCGTCCAGATCGGATTAGTGTGAGTGCCCCAGCGACCGTCCGCAAGTACTATGACCTTATACACAAGTTGTTCGTGATTAAACGACGTCTATACTAAGTTATCAATTGAAGCATCTTAAGGCAACACGACCATGAGATAAGTAGCATGGCATGGTTCATTTTGCATAGTCTCCCTGATAAGTTTATGGCACATCAAGGTGTGTTCTATATATAGTACAATTAAAGAAGAAGTATACATTTATTGCATGGTAGGGTGTGTTTTATACACAGCACAATTATAAAATAAGTATATATTCTAACTTGAATTAAAATATTATGAAAGAATATTCTAAGCGAACTAGCATGCAACAAGGTTACCGTTTCCAAGTTTATTGACAAGTAAGTAACTCCAAGTCTATTCCTCTTTTATCTTAACATCTTTTAGTTATTATGGTATCGTTTGATCGGAACAATCAAGAAGGCAAGATTTTTAGATTGAAGACTTGGAAGAAGGGTCAACTAAAATGAATTATAGCCACTAACAATTTGGTTGGAGAGAGGAAAGGAAAGAGGTGCTTCAAGACTCCGCTTGTACGACGTCTACTGCACGATCACCTGCATTGCCATGAACAGCTAATCAATACCTCTTCTACTCTTTCCAAGCTCAAAATGAAATACAGTTCAACGAACGAAAGCAATAAAATCCATCAAAATCGTTCAAGAAAATACAAATCCGAAAACTAACTCAAAAGCACGGAAGTAGCAAGGCGACAACAAAAACTAGGCAAGAAAACTTGCAGCGGAGAGGTCCCTCTTGACTCTGCCGCTAAGTCCATCCTTGGGGCATGGTCTACTGAATATGGGAATCGATTCCGAAGAAGCAAATCCGTAACGAGGATATGATCTTGATTCAATCTAATCCGATCGAATGATACCGATTTATATTTCTTAGCTGCGCTCCCCGAATAGGGGGAACGGGGCACCACATGCTAACCAACTAATAGGAAGTTTCGTCCACAAAACTTAGGAAAAGAACCTACCACTATAAAACAATGAAGGAAACTTTCCTTCATCTCATACTCAAGCTCCCAGGTCGATTCTTTGACCGAATAATTTCTCCAAAGCACGCGCACGAGAGAAACCGAACGACTTCGAAGAAGCTTCTCTTTGTGATCCAAGATCTGCACAGGATGTTCAACATACGTCAAGTCCGCTTTCAAGTCCAGTTGATCAAGATCCACCACATGACTCGGGTCATACTCGTACTTTCTATGCTGTGAAATATGGAAGATATCGTGCACTTTAGATAGTGATTGTGGCTGGGCAATCTGATATGCGACTGGGTTGACTCGCTTAAGTATGTCGAACGGGCCAACGAATCTTGGATTTAACTTCCCATTTGCTTCAAATTTGGTAACTTTTCGCATGGGCGAGACCTTGAGAAATACTCTATCACCTTCCAAGAACTCAAATGGTCGGCGGTGCATGTCTGAGTAACATTTTTGACAACTCTGTGCTACCTTCAGCCATTCGCCGATCAAACGGATCTTCTGGACGGTTTGTTCTACGAGTTTCGGGCCAAGAATTTGCCGTTCACAAACTTAATCCCAACAGATCGGTGATCTGCACTTCTGTCCATACAATGCCTCATATTGCATCATTTGAATGCTGGATTGATAGCTATTATTATATGCAAACTCGGCTAACGGTAGATGCATATCCCAACTTGACTTCAAGTCCAAGGCTCAGAGCCATAGCATATCTTCGAGGATTTGGGTTAGCCGCTCTATCTTATCGTCTGTCTGAGTATGGTAGGTGGAGATGAACTTCCACTTCGTCCCTATCGCTGACTGAAGTCTCTCCCAGAAGTGTGATAAGAATCGTCCATCTCTATCGGAGATAATGGATACGGGTATACTGTGGAGTCGAACGATCTCGTTGAGGTAGATCTGTACCAGACGGTTGACACTCAAAGTAACTTTGATAGGCATAAAGTCAGCTGACTTGGCGAGTCGATCGACGATGACCCAGATGGCATCATTTTCCCGTTTCGTCTTTTGAAAACCAACAATAAAATCCATTGTTATGTATTCCCATTTCCACTCCGGTATAGCAAGGTTCTGCATCTCTCCGCCCGGCTTCTGGTGTGGCTTCTGGTGCCTTTACTCTTTAACAAGCCATGCATTACGACATGAATAGCACCACAACACTCCCCAGAATCAAAAAATATTGTACTTAGATTTTCTGTTTATGGCTTCTTTGTACTCTTTTGTTTGTTAAACAATAAAGTATATTTCGAGCTTCAATCAATGGCAAACAGGGGTGTAAAAACAGTGCCAGTGGTACTCGACACCCCAGCATTATTGAAGATTATCATGGGTTTATTGGCTACCCAGCAGCACTAGATGGCAGTTCACCAGCACGAGCAGTTTCAGCAACATGAGCAGAATATCTTACTGAACCAGGGATTATAAGTGGCCCTAGAGAGGGGTGGGAGGATGGATTCAGACGTGTAAATTAGATTTTAGCGACTCAAATCATGGTATTTTAATGGCATGGAGGATGCTATCACGACAGATGCTTGGCTATAGGATATTGAGGCTATCTTGGTGGCAGCCAAGGTTTCAGTTAAGGAGCAGGTAGATTAGGTCTGGTTGCACCGGCTATCACGTCCCGATCCCGAAGGTCCCAAAAATGCCCCCACCAGGCGCGAATCATCGCACCTCAACGCTCTCACGGGGCATGTATTATTTGCCATCGAGGTGTGATACCGTGCGAGCCTGGGATTGCGCTCGCACAAGGCAACATCGTCAAAGTTTGTGGCTATCATCGAACCAATCGAGTATGCAGCGGAGGGACAATGTTACAAACAATAATCCATCTGAGTATATAGGGAAAAGCTCAAGGCTCTACGTTCTCTTGAATACAATGGCATTATTCCATACATATGTTCCTCTATACAAAAGCAGTTTAAAACATCACGATACAGCTCAAGGCATCGACACCAGATTTTTGGGTCCTGGGGATGAGGTACGGCTATCGCTTCCTCGGACGATCCAGTACCTGTGAACAAGCAAACTGTTGGTGAGTTAGAACTTTGGAGAAAGTACTGGTGAGTATAAAATCAACGAACAGAAGCAACATTCACTAAAACCAACACTAAGTAATTATGTTATAAAATATTACATTACTAGTGATCTTTCTAGTTTTACCTAGGTTTGTTACATGCAGTACAGGAATAGAGTCATATTAGTTCTTTTGGAACATCTTTGAAATCATACTTCATGTTCGATATACAAGCAAGCAGACAAGACAAGCAGTTCATGCACGGTGTACCAATCAAGGTATACGCAGCGTGTCTCATGAGCTATATTCAAAGACTCTAAGGACAATGCAGCATTTAGTGGACTATCATTCTATCAAGCAAACAAGATAAACTATCTATAAGATGTCGGTCCCCGAGAAACTCAGGATCAGTAGCGGTAATCCAGCTAACTAATGACTCTTTTATCTGATGCTATTAGCAGCTTTGACTCATGGTTGCTTTTTACTAAAATACGCTCAAAATAGCTGTCAGGACCAAGGTTCAACTCTGCACTAATAGCCATTGTCTGACTGATGCAAATGCATGAAACACTATCAGATAAACTCTATGATGCACATGATCATAAACAAGCAGGCTATATATATACTCTTCGTGATTCTAACCCCTTGCCGAACGGTTATCCCTACAGCAGACATACAAGTTAGCAACATATATATATATATATATATATATATATATATATATAAGGTTCTCTTTTCCTATCCGTATCTGCATCAAACGGTTAGGTATGCTAGAAGGCTAGCCGAGCATGCACCCTAACTACTTGAATGCAGCTATCTCCATGAACAAGCTAACTTCTCTAACTCAAACTCTTCCCAATAGAAGCACCGCCTCCCATCTAATAGCCACGCCCCTAGATCCCGTAGGACCAGAATATCAGGACGCACTATTAGTCTTACCCCATCAATCTCTATCCACCATTCTAATATCCACGCCCCCTAGATCCCATAGGACCGGAATATCAGGGCGTACTATTAGTCTCCAAACTTGTCGTTTAGCCTATACCCCCCACAAGCTCCTCGATAACAAGCATATCACAAACATAACACAATATGACAAAATAAGCTTTCAATCCATCTATCTCTTATCTAATAGTCGCACCCCCTAGATCCCATAGGACAGGAACATCAGGACGGGCTACTAGTATCTTCTCTAACAAGACAAGACATTTACTCTTTGTAACCAAACAATCATACATTTAATCTAGCTTTTGCATCAAAGATGAGCAATTATAAATACGACAACAAGCAAACATACGAACGATCTTTAATTTAAGCAAGCATGGCACGGGTCTATTTATTTCTTCAAGTTAGCATGCAGTTCTACTCTTTCTTTAGCATGGCAAGGTTCATTCAATAGCGGTGCCCATATAACTAAGCATACAACATTCAATACTTTAACTTAGCATAATAATGGTTTTATCTCTTTAGACAAGCATCGAAGTTCTCTAGTTAAGCAAGCAGGTTCTCGTTCTATCATTCTCATGTGATCGTTATCTTATTAAGCAAACAAGCATTGCAAAAACTCAGATTCATTATTAAGGCATACAAGAATTAGAGAATGAAGTTCTACCCACTCACCTAGATCAGTCATCTTTTGGTTCAACAAGAAGCTCTCTAAGAAGGTTTCATTTTTTGAGTCAGCAAACCGATATCTCTTGTACATAGTGCCAACGTGGAGTGGGATACTACACCTGCATGACCTTACTAGTGATTGGTGGGAATCTATAGAGGATGGCTTGAGGTATCCTATCCTTTGGGATAGCTTTAGGGCTAGGTTTAGGGCCAAGTATTTTGGAGTAGGATGGTAGGACAGTGGATGGTTATAACAGGAGTTTTATAGATTGAGTCAGTTTGCTCCGACGATGGTGGCTAAGGAGCCAGAGAGGGCTATGAGATTTTAATAGTAGCTTCATCTAGAGATCTTACAACCGGTAGAGGGACATGATTACCAGATATTTAATACAGTATTGACGGTATCTAGGAGGCACGAACTTACCATTCAGAGGTTGTCAGCAAGGATTAGAGGCCAAAAGAGATCTCATGCTCGGAGTACAGGTAGAGAAGCATTACCTTAGACGTCAACACCAGCACCTGGCATTCATATCCATGATTCAGTATCGCGGAGGCCAGCGACATCAATTGTGATAGCACCATCTCGGCAGCAACAGTCGAGGCATTAGCAGCAGCGCCATGGGGTGCTGGGGGTTGTACCTATATTTGGCAAGAGATGTCATATGCAGGATGTATGCAGGGAAGTGAATGGTCAATGCTTGAGGTATGGGGGTTCAGACCACAGGATAATTACTTGCCCACAGATGCAAAGACCAAGAGGGCCAGTTCAGCAGTTTTTGACATTGCCAGCTCCAGGGACAGTACTGTATCGAGGGCCAACATTAGCACTGAGGTCGTTAGCCCAATGTCTATTATCGACGCAGGCTCAGATGTTCCAACGGAGGAAGCAACAGTTGGATCAGCAGAGGACACAATAACATGTCCAGCATAGGAGGCAGCAAGGGGCTTAGCGGCGCCAGGGTCAGGCATTCACCTTGGCACTGGAGGAGGCATTGGCATCTGAAGACATGGTCGCAGGTACCATCACAATCGTATCTTTTCCTGCTATAGCATTATTTAATTCAGAAGCTTTCTATTCATTTGTATCTGCACGATTTGCGACACGTATTGGATTAAAGTTTGAGGCATTGCCAGAAAGGTTGAATATACTCACTGGTAATAGGCCGTAGGAGTTAGTAGAGTGTGTTTAGCATATCTGGTCATAGTGTGCAGGCATTCATTAACCGCAAGCTTAATTGAGTTTTCTATGGATAACTTTGATATTATCCTGGGCATGGACTGGTTGAGAGAGTCATGTGATAATATATTGTCACGGAGAAAGAGTGTTGTTTAGCATTCTGGGCTTGGAGAGGTTTGTCTTTATTAGATCGTTAGAGGATCATTCCCAAGAAACAGTCGTATTGGCAGCGGAAGAGCATCATCCTAGGGTGGTCGAGGAATTTCTTGACGGATTTCCTAATGAGCATCCAGGGTTACCACCGGTGAGGGTGCGAAGTTTTGTATTGAGCTGATACTGGGGGCAGAACCAGTTTCTAGTAGAGTTTATAGGATGTCTGACTCAGAGTTGGCTAAATTATATCAGCATGTGCAGGAGTTGAAGGCAAAGAAGTTTGTTAGACCTAGTTGGTCACCTTGGGGAGCATCGGTGGTATTGGTGAACAAGAAGGATAGGTCTTTGTGATTATGTATTGATTACAAACAACTAAATACGGTAAAGAATAACTATCAGTTATCGATGATTGATGATTTATTTGATCAGTTGAGTGGAGCCAGAATTTCCTCCAAGATTGATCTTTGGTCTGGGTATTATCAGGTGAGAGTCAGAGAGCAGAACATACCCAAGACATCATTTAGATCACGGTATGGGCATTATGAGTTCTTAGTGATGCCGTTTGGGCTAACTAATACTCCGGGGGTGTTTATGGATCTGATAAACCACATCTTTATGTCATATTTGGATCAATTTGTGGTGGTGTTTATAGATGACATTCTTGTCTATTCTAGTAGTGAGGCAAAGCATGAGGAGCATCTCCGAAATATTTTACAGATCTTGAGGGAGCATCAGCTTTATACAAAGCTTAGTAAATACGAGTTTTTGTAGGATTGCATTTCATTCTTGGGGCATATCATTTCTGGAGCCGGAGTAGTCGTGGATCTGAAGAAGGTTGAGGTCGTAGAGAGTTGGTCATTTTCGAGGACCGCAACGGACGTACGTAATTTCTTGGGATTATCAGGATACTACAGGAGTTTTGTAGCATATTTTGCCAAGATATTCGCACCCTTGACGCAT
The DNA here is from genome assembly GCA_036927795.1 of Iris macrosiphon. Lineage (NCBI taxonomy): Eukaryota > Viridiplantae > Streptophyta > Magnoliopsida > Asparagales > Iridaceae > Iris > Iris macrosiphon. The sequence goes on along the minus strand of JAYESA010000001.1, from coordinate 17,675,817 downwards.
TTGACGCGTAAGTAGGTAAAATTTGTTTGGTCAGCAAAGTGTCAGGCATCATTTGAGGAATTAAAGAAGAGGTGGATTTCTGCAGCAATTTTGACACATCCAATGGGATCTAGAGGATTCACAGTATATTATGATGCATCCGGGAAGGGACTTGGATGTATATTGATGTAGCATGGGAGGATGATAGCTTATGCATCTCAGTAGCTTCGAGATCATGAGAAGAAATATCAGACCCATGATTTGGAGTTGGTAGCAGTATTATTTGCATTGTGGAGGCACTACTTGTATGGCGATCGGGTGGAGATTTATATCGATCATAAGAGTCTGAAGTATGTGTTCACTTAGAAGGACCTGAATATACGGCAGAGGAGGTGGTTAGAGCTGTTGAAGGATTATGATATAGAATTTTAGTATCATCAAGGCAAGGCAAATGAGGTAGCAGATGCCTTGAGCAGGAGGGGTAACGCATTTGTCTTGACATCTTAGATCCAAATTTTGGAGGATCTTCGAGAAATGGTATTGAGGTAATTCTTTTACAGGATACTGAAGTTTTTGCCAGTTTGCATATTCAGTCTACATTAGTGGAGAGAATCATAGTAGCTCAAGTGGAGGACCTACATATTTGGAAGTCGTCTATTTGTATCGAGTGGAGATACCCAGCAGAAGGTTAGGATCGAGGCTTACAGTTGTCCGTATTCTATTCTTCCAGTGGTACGAAGATATATCAGGATATTAGACAATATTTCTAGTGGCATGGTATGAAGAGAGGGATAGTGAGGTTTGCCTTTCGGTATTTAGTGTGCCAACAGGTAAAAGCCAAGCAACAGAGACCAGCAGGATTATTGAAGCCTCTTTCCATACCGGAGTTAAAATCGGAGTACATCATAATGGATTTCATGACTAGTTTACCTAGATCCCCGAATGGACGAGATACAGTTTGGGTAATAGTGGATTGACTCACGAAGGTAGCTCATTTTCTTTCGTTCAGAGTGGGGCAGTCCACCGAGCAGTTGGCAAAGATGTATATGAGGAAGATAGTGGGGCAGCATGGTTTTCTAATGAGTATAGTATCAGATTAAGACATCTGGTTTACCTCTCACTCTTGGCAGAGTTTGCTTAAGAGCTTAGGTACCAAGTTGAAATTCAATACAATGTATCATCCTCAGACGAACGGGCATCCGGAGAGGATTATTCAGACTTTGGAGGATGTTCTACGGTCTTGTACCTTGGATTTTAGTAGGTCTTGGGAGGATCATCTTCACTTGGTTGACTTCTTTTATAACAACAGCTATCAAAAGAGCATTCAGATGGCTCCATTTGAAGCGTTGTATGAGAAAAAGTACAGATCTTTCTTGGCATAGGATGATGTTGGAGAGAGGAAGATGTTAGGATCGGAAATGATTACTCAGACGGTAAAGGTGGTCAAACTAATCAGAGAGTGGCTTAGGGTTGCGCAGGATCTATATCTGCACTAGGCAGATCAGTATCGCAGGCCTTTGGAGTTCAGTGTTGACGACCATATATTCTTGTAAATTTTATCTACCCAAGGACTTTTCAGAATCGGGGTCCGAGAAAGCTTAGTCCGCGATACATCGGTCCTTTTGATATCCTCGAGCGGGTGGGCAATATTAGGGTTGAATCCTGTAAAAATAGGTCCAACACAATCCTATTAATAGAGCTCAACACTACCCAACGCAGCTAACCTAGAAAAAAAAATAACTGTGTCCTAAGAGGTACTTAGTAAGATACATAATATACATGCTACTATGTAGCAGTAAATAAACAAGCAACTGATAAAGGAACAAGGAAATAAAGAAAATATAGGAAATACTGTCACGCCCCAGTCCCAAAACATAAAGGAACTGATACGTAACTAGACTAGCTGATACAATCTGTAGTGCCCCGCTCCGTGTAGGCACTATGTACAAGTGATATCGCTTTGCTTGCTCGAGGGAAAGTCTTCTCGGAGAGTTCTCAATCAAACCACAAGACAATTGATCTAAGTGAGTAGGCAGAACTTCATTCTCTGATTCTTGCACGCCTTAATAATGAATCTAATTTTTATATTTGCCTGTTCTAAGAAGATAGTTTCATATGAAGGATAATAGAATATGACTCTGTATGCTTAATAAGAGAACTCGTATTGCTTGTCATTGAAATGAATCTGCTTGCCTAACTAAAGAACTTGAATGCTTATCTAAAGATAGAACCATTGCCATGCTAAGAAAAGATATAAATATTGCATGCTTAGTTACACGGACATCACTATCGAACGAACTGCTACCATGCTAATAAGAAAGAGTAAAAGATTGCTTTCACTTATCCTTGTATCGTATGCTAAACTAGAGATAGAATTTGCATGCTAGATATATAGAACTGTTCTTGCTTGTTACTTGTTAAAAGAACTAGATTGCTTGAACATGGTCATTGATCGTACTGGAAAGAGATAGAACTGTATGAATAGCTTGAATATGTACATATAGATTAATAGTTCACCCTGAGGCTTGAAGTCCTTATTTACATAAGGGTGTGACTATTAGGCAAGAGTATAGAGACCTTCGGCTCTATTACTTGATGGATATGCTTGCTTGCTTGTTCTTGATTATGTGCATCATATAGTATTTATCTGATAGAAGTGCATGCATGCATCAGCTAGACAACTTGTGCACAAGGTTTATCTCTCAAGCAATTCCTGGGGAACTGGAGATCGTTCGGCCTAGGAGAGATCTAGATACCCTGAGGCTTGTAGTCCTTATTTACGGGAGGGTGATATAGGTCTATTAGTGAGATGGGCTTGTACGTCCCACTTGCTAATCATGGTTTCCATGGGCCATCATATAGTTAGGACGCATGCTAGGCTAGCCTTCTTGCATACCTAACTATTTGATACAGAGACGGATAGGGAAGGAGAACCTTATTTAATATATGCATATGTTGCTAACTTGTATGTCTGCTGCAGGGATAATCGTTCGGCCATGGGTAAGGATCACTGAATAAGTGATCGCTTGTATTTTCTTATATTCCTTACCATAAATGCTAAATAAGATATATTTATTTTTACTTGAATATGCTACTAGCCCCTATTGCATTGAATTGAATAGTCCACTTGATGCACTTGTCTTGATTGAGATAAATAGTCCACTAGAGATAACTTTTGTTTCTAAGAGATCGATTATGGCTTACGATACATGCTGTGCACTGCACGATAGAATACTATCCCTATAGCTTTCTTAAATGTTTGAATGTGAAAACTGATTTCAAAGACATATTTTAAAAATATGTAAACTGACTAAAATTATGTGATGCATGAAATGAATCTAGGTAAAAGTAGTAAGATCACTAGTAATGTAATATTTTGCCATATGCTTACTTAGTGTTGGTTTCAGGGAGTATTGCTTATGTTCGTTAATTCTATACTCACCAGTACTTTCTCCAAAGTGCTGACCCACCAACAGTTTGCTTGTTCTCAGGTGATGGATCGTCCGAGGAAGCGATAGTCGTGCCTCATCCCAGGGACCCAAAAATCTAGAGTTGATGCCTTGAGCCGTATCGAGATTGCTTTGAGCTGCTTTTGTATAAAGGGGTGTAATGTATGGAATAATGTTATTATAATCGAGAGAAAGAGAGCTTGAGAGAATTGTAATCTCAGCCAAGCGCCGCTTGTAATACGTCTTGATTATCAATAAAGAGCTTATTTTCATATGCCATTGTGTCTTTACTTTTCTGCAATATTGTGCCACTGCTCCTATCTTGAATAGCATACTTGCCCTTGTTCAAGTTTTGTCCTTGTGCAAGCATAGCTTAGGCTTGTACGACATCATGCCCAAGCAAGGACGAACACCCCCTACGGGATCGGGGCATGACATAATGGTATCAGAGCGACTCGACCCTATGGCCATTCTGCTGCTTAGCTTCAACTCAAGATGTTCTTTTCCACTTGATATCGTTGCCTCAATAAGCATTCCATACAATAAGTCCGTAAATATTCTCAAAGTTGCCGACAAAAAGTTTTCTGGATTTATTTTATTTCTTAAGAGTTGTGATTTGTGATTTCTGATGGCTAGAGTTTTCGATTAAGGATGGTGAGGGATGAGGACTATCGCTGCTCTGAATATTGAAAGTTTCTCCTTGAGTTTTGAGGACAAAACTCTTTCTTGGTGGGTAAGTATGTAGTGCCCCGCTCCGCGTAGGCACTATGTACAAGTGATATTGCTTTGCTTGCTCGAGTGGAAGTCTTCTCGAAGAGTTTTCGATCGAACCACGAGATGATTGATCTAAGTGAGTGGACAGAACTTCATTCTCTGATTCTTGTACGCCTTAATAATGAATCTGAGTTTTCTATTTGCTTGTTCTAAGAAGATAGTTTCATAAGAAGAATGATAGAACCTGACTCTGCATGCTTAATAAGAGAACTCGTATTGCTTATCATTGAAATGAATCTGCTTGCCTAACTAGATAACTTGAATGTTTGTCTAAACAGATAGAACCATTGCCATGCTAAAAAAGATAGAAATATTGCATTCTTAGTTATACGGATACTACTATCGAACGAACCGTTGCCATGCTAATAAGAAAGAGTAAAATATTGCTTGCACTTATCCTTGTATCGTATGCTAAACTAAAGATAGAGTTTGCATGTTAGATATATACAACCATTCTTGCTTGTTACTTGTTAAAAGAACTAGATTGCTTGAACATGGTCATTGATCGTACTGGAAAGAGATATAACTGTATGAATAGCTTGAATATGTGTATCTAGACCAATAGTCCACCTTGAGACTTGAAGTCCTTATTTACAGGAGGGTGTGACTGTTAGGCAATAGTATAGAGAGCTTTGTCTCTATTGCTTGATGGATATGTTTGCTTGCTTGTTCTTGATCACGTGCATCATATAGTATTTATCTGATAGAAGTATATTCATGCATCGGCCAGACAACTTGTGCACAAGGTTTATCTCTAGAGCAATTCCTGGGGCACTAGGGATTATTCGGCCTAGGAGAGATCTAGATACCATGAGGCTTGTAGTCCTTATTTATGGAAGGGTAATGTAGGTCTATTAGTGAGATGGGCTTGTACGTCCCACTTGCAAATCAAGGTTTCCATGGGCCATCATATAGTTAGGGCGTATGCTAGGCTAACCTTCTTGTATACCTAACTGTTTGATGCAGAGACGGACAGGAAAGGAGAACCTTGTTTAATATATGCATATGTTGCTAACTTGTATGTCTACTGCTGGAATAACCGTTCGACAGTGGGTAAGGATCACTGAATAAGTGATCACTTGTATTTCCTTATGTTCCTAACCATAAATGATAAATAAGATATATTTGTTTTTACTTGAATATGCTACTGGCCCCTATTACATTGAATTGAATAGTCTACTTGATGCACTTGTCTTGATTGAGATAAACAGTCCATTAGAGATAACTTTTGTTCCTAAGAGATCGATTATGGCTCACGATATATGTTGCGCAATGCACAATAGAACACTGTCCCTTTAGCTTGCTTAAATGTTTGAATGTGCAAACTAATTTCAAAGACATATTTTTGAAAAGATGTAAACTAACTATAATCTTTTGCTGCATGAAATGAATCTAGGTAAAAGTAGCAAGATCACTAGTAATGTAATATTTTGCCATATGCTTACTTAGTGTTGGTTTCAGGGAGTGTTGCTTCTGTTCGTTGATTTTATACTTACCAGTACTACCTCCAAAGTACTGATCCACCAACAGTTTGCTTGTTCTCAGGTGTTGGATCGTTCGAGGAAGCGATAGTCGTGCCTCATCCCAAGGACCCAAAAATATAGAGATGATGCCTTGAGCCATATCAAGATTGCTTTGAGCTACTTTTGTATAAAGGAATATAATGTATGGAATGATATCATTATAATCAAGAGAAAGAAAGCTTGAGCGAATTGTAATCTTGGCCAAGCGCCGCTTGTAATACATCTTAATTATCAATAAAGAGCTTGTTTTCATATGCCATTGTGTTCTTTACTTTTTTTGCAATATTGTGCCACTGCTCCCATATTGAATAGCTTACTTGCCCTTGTTCAAGCTTTGGCCTTGTGCAAGCGCATCTTAGGCTTGCACGATATTACGTCCAAGCGAGGACGACCAGTCCCGCAAGGACCCAAGCGAGGGTGAACGGCCCCCCTACGGGATCGGGGCAAGACACAATCTAGAATAGGTTCCAAATTTAATGGTCGTATCTATTTGTACTACTTTGTACAATGGACTAAGTCCACAACTAAACTAAAGTATGATACAAATAAACATCTAATATCATCCATAGAAAATATAAAAGAAGACTAAAATAAAAGTTGGAACTAAAACATAGGGAGTCTGTATCTCCATAATACAACTGAAATAAGTCTGATGAGGACAAACCCACTGAATACAATACTAAAAATGAAAGTACTGAAAGGCAATAAGATACTAGACTAGAACATCGGCTAACTCGATAAAGATGCTCCAGTCCAAGGTGGAAGGCTTACCAAGATCAGGGAAACTCTGATAGAAGAACCTCAAGCTCCTCAGCTTTAATGAATCTCGTCTCCTACCCTGGTCCGTACACCATCGGGTAAACTGCTCGTCTAGATCTGGATGGAAATCAGGTCCTCAGAGGAACGTAACAAAATGCAAAAAGTACATGCCAAATGTAAATACTGAGTAAAGTAAATAAAGATAAACTATCCATCTAAGTGAATGTAATCTGAGGACAACTTTGGTGCGTATGGGTAGGTGTAGGCATATAAATATCAGCCGTAACGTTCATCGAATGCCAAAGGGAATTTGTAAATATAAAATCCATAACGTCTATAGAATATGACGCCTGTAAGTATAATAGTCGTAACATTCATAGAATACCAGAGGAAATTTATATAAGGGTCATCAGTTCCCATAGCTCTTCTAGATACTATGGTTACCAATATGTGTGTCCCACACACCTACTAGTTGTCCTCCCCGCCCGATGCAAATTTATAAGTCACCTATATGACGTAAAAACTTCGTAATTATCATGCCAGGTCAAGTAAACTAGAACTATCATGACTACGCACTATATCATCACACGCGTCGTACGCACCGATAGCTAGTCGGGTATGCCAACTCGCATAAAAATCTTGAGTTTTATATCGTTTCATGAGAAATATGTAAAAAGGTATTGGAAGATATAAAAATATCTCCACAACATTGGGTGAATCAGCTAAAGACTAGGTCGATACACTAGACTCATCGACACATTCATCGACTGCACCCGAGGCATTCTCAGACGTGCACAGTTATACAATATTTAGAGTATAAAATATGTGAATAATAATAACTGAATTTAAAAAGAATCATAGGGAAAGGTATACTTTCCTGAATCTTTAAGCTATAAATGCAAAGAACCTGCTCACGAATCCATGCTCGTGGATCCCAAGAGCCTAGATATACAATAATATTAAACTAGTCACTACACTAAAGTATACCAAATACGTACAAGAGGACAACTAACACAATGTCATAACAAGTTTTCATGGGGTTGCTAAATTGCTCCCCAATACACAAGTACTAAGTGTTCTCACATTAGGGCTTTTGTACACAAACTATGTCATTAACATTGGTATTCCACTAAGTGTCAAGTTAGGTCAACTAACCTAGGGTTGTTTTACCTATGCTAACATGAAAACATGGTTATAAACATTAGACTAATTTAGGGTTTTTATCCTCATATATTCTACGGTTCAAGTATACACATTTATATGACTAAACATAACCCTCTAGCAACTACAAATGACAAGTGCACCATATCAGAATTTGTGAGCTAAATATAGCATAAACCTCATTCTAAACTTGTGTTTTCATGTAACCAATGTGCATACACTACCTTAACTAGTGTACAACCACATGGCAATTTCTACTCTCTAACATAATGTTTAAATACGACATTTTTAGCTAGCACAAAACCTAGACAAGGTGCACTACTAGTTGCAAAACTATTCTCCAAATCTCAGCCATACATTAAATATGTATATAACACCTAAAACACATTTATATATTCTGGAATTAAATACTAAATGGAGTAAATTACAAGTTTAAACAAGCTTTATTAGAGTTTTGGTCATGGCAAAGTGATACTAACTAATAGATGTGCATATATACATTCAAGATTTTGTCATGAAGTAGTGGATGTTCATGGCATTTATGATGAAAATATATATATAAAAGAGATGAAGAACATGAAGGAAAATATGAAGAACATGTAGAGGGGGTTGAGGAGGATGAGAATGAGCACTTACCAAAGTAAAATAGGAAAAAAAAAGTGGTGTGTACACAGCTTGCACAAATCTGAATTCAACTTGGACCTTCCTTGGTTCTAGCTGCTAGTGGGGCTTCTCCAAGTCATTTCAAGTGTTGTAATGCTGAGGGAGTAGGGAGGAGGTAGAGGAGGATGTTAGGAAGATCGTGGAGGTGGTAAAACTATTGTGGAGGTATGTGAGACTCGTCTTACTGTTCTAGTATACATACCTAATATACGCGTATTATACATATATAGCTTGCTTATTGTTTTATTGCTTACATCTTGCTTTATGCCATTCATGCATTGTTTAGGTTGTTTTCGTAAGTTTTCCTTAGTTGCATTCTTTGGAACATTGGTCCCTTGGTTTTCTTGGTGGGTGGCTGTGATGAACCCGGTTGAGGGGCATGGATTATTATCCAATGGCCTAAAATCAATCCATTGGCTATATAAGCAAATAATTTCTCTTTCCTTCACTTTTTTTCCTTTTATTTCTCTTTCCTTCTTCATTTCTTTCCCAGTAGAGAGTAGCAGCCGAGCTTGGCCTTGGCCGTGGTTGACCTTGATAGTGTTGGTATTAGACTAAAACTTGACCGTAGGTAAGTACATCTTGCCAACCGAAGAAACAACAATGGATCTTGCTTTGATTCTTAGTATAGCTTATTTTTAATCATTTGATCGGTTTTATTTTTGGGTAACACTTAGAACTTGTCTTATTGATGATTTTATTTTCCTTGGATTGGATTGCTCATGGAGCTCGAGAACAACAAGTCGAAGAATGCAAAGTTGGTCTGAGAATGTATACAAAAAGTACACAGGAAACCCTTGTCGCATATAGCGAAGTTCTAGTGAGCAAACTTGTGTGTGTTTCATAATTTTTTTAGAAAGTGCGCCAAGATATGTTAAGTACTCTAGACACACTTCTCTACTCCTACGTATATTTTGTACTATGGCAATTCCTTCAATAGTATGTCAATCCTACTTGGCGCACTTTTGAATGGGTTTGCAAGTCATCGAGAATGTACGCCACTGCTTGAATAGCCAAGTTGACGCACTTTGTAGATATTGCAGAGTTGGAGCAATATGGTAAAACTTTCCTTACCGGCACAATTTGTCTCTTTTGGAGAATGGCGCACTTTGTTGTGTGGCGCACTAAGTGGCATTATTCAAAGATGGCACACTTTGTAGCCCTTCATAATTACTTAATGACTAAGCAATAACTTCTGACCATTCTCGAGAATTGTGTTCTCGACTGTAGAGTTGTCTCGACTGTTGTGCCATGCCTTGGAACTTGTGTTTTGTCTTTTAGTAGTCCTTTTTATGCTTGTTTGTGCATCAAACCTCACTACTCGCATACTTGATGAAAGTGCGCGAAGTTCATAGATTGGGTAATTCATTTGTGCGCCAATGCTAGATTTATGCACCAAATTTCTGGCTCGCGCACTTCTATCATTGTGCGCCAAGGTCCTAGAAGTGCATTTTAGTATGATTTTTGTGCCACCTTTTTGCTCGGATACTTTTGTATCAAATTGCACCAAAACTGCCCAAATTAGTGATTTGTGCGCCAAAACACTTTTTGGCCATTTGTGCGCCAAACCTTTTTTTGGCCATTTATGCGCCAATAGTAGTTTTAGGCCCATTGTGCGCGGATATTATTTTCTTGTCTGATTTTACGTACCAACCCTGAATTTTTCATTTATGCACCTGTATGCCAGTATTCTCATTAATATACTTAACTCTTGATGATTACCTAGTTCTCTTTTAATCCTATTATTTTTAATTCTGCTTATTTCCTGAATCTGACATTCTTGATATTGATATTGATTTCCTGACATGATATAGTGATTGTACATTATAAATAAACTCCTGAATCCTGACACTGTACTGATAATCCTAATATTGAACTGAATCTTGATACTGTATTGATAACCCAGATACTCCAGATCCTGATAATCCTGATAGTGGCTCGACGTAGCGCACTCCTGGCTCGAGAATTCTTGTAGTGTCCTGATCAAGGCTATTAGTAGCACTTGTATTGCATGACATGTATCCTCGTGGTTGATTTTAATTATACTTGTCAAGTTACTGTCATGTCTTGCATCATATCTAAGGCAGATTCCTAAGCATCACGGTCGAGAATTCTTGATAATTGTCCAGGCTAATAACTAGAATAATAATCTAGATAGCATCTAGAGATTTTCTGGATATATACAATTCCGGTATCCCAACGACACCTGATGGATTTGGAGCTCTCCGTCGTGAGGGGCACACTTCCAGCACACCGATGAGTGTTACACTATCAAAAAGGACAAGAAAATAATTATACATGATAAACCTGTACTATGTACTCGTTTGTCTGGATAACCCGGATAGTCTGAAGGGCGTGTGGCTGTAAGGAAGCTCAAACTGCATGTATTTGTAACTAGGACTATGATAACCCTAGTTAGCTAATGATAGCAAGTCATAGGGCATGATTGGCCATGATCGCTTGATTTTCAGTCGAGTCTCGTCCTGATTTATTTAACAGGTCATCCAAAAATGGTAACCTGAGTACTAATTCCAAATATCCTTATTTAAATACTCCAGAACTGTTTAACTGTTACTTTACCTGCTATTCTTATTGATTTGTCTGCATGCTGGTTTTAGTTCATAAGATCGGCTCCCTTGTGGTACTTGCTATTTTGGGGTCTGACCCCACTGGTTTGTATGGCCGAATTTTGGAGCAGGATCGCAGCATATCCCATGCTTCCCGTATTAAGATGGTAAACACCAGAAGCATCCGAGGACATGAGTAAATTTCTTCTTTCTCACACACTTGATCATGTACATTATTCTTTTGAGGTGTTTAGTCACCGAGCATGTGTTTAGCTCATATTTTGGGACTTGACATTCTAGCCTGTGGGCATACATATAAAGTATATTCTAGACTATAGCTAGAGCTGATCATGTAATATTGTACTCTACTAGTTCTTCATTTTGGTACTAGCTTCATGATCATCTGGGTATGTATAGTTTGGGACGCCTTACTATTATATGTTGGTGATCATACATCTTGTAAACTTATTGCTTGCTTGAGATTGAGACACCTAGGATTCTTGACCCAGGATTTCCTGATGGATTATAGAGTAAACCCTCACATGCCTAGACAGTCGTGGTCGTCTCTCAGGATATAGATTACTCTGGAATACGTAGCTGGCTTTGTCTGCCCCCGCTCTCCAATATTCTGGTTCTGGGGCCGACGTGACACGGCTTGAGTGGTTGCCCATGCAGGTCTTAAAATTCAGAAGTAAGGGGTTTACCAATTTTTTTAGATGCCTCAATCATGCTACTCCTTGATCTCCTCTAGTGTCAAATTTATATCCCTGAAATCTTAATTCAATATCTACTTTGATCCTCGATAAATCATGTTCATCCCTTTGATGATCCTTATGTCCTTTATCTTTCTGGGATATTGTTCCTGATCCTTTTTATCATCTAGCTATAGTCCCTCTAGTAGCAGGACAATATTATGATGCCATATAAAACCCTTGAGGTTCAGCCTCAGCATTCCGGGGCCGGGTCCAGAACAGCTTAAAACGAGAAACCTCAAATTCAGCCAGTACCTCCCGTACAACCAGTACCTAATGCAGAAGGGAACAACAATGTGTTAATTGGTATCCTTTGGAAATTATTGGCATCTTTAAACATCGAGAAGACAAGTCAGTACAAGGGGCTTTGGAAAGAGGCGAACCTCGTGCCAACAACTCGGCAAGCAACTTCAATCGCCTCCAACCCTCGTATTTCTTTGGCACCGAGAATGCGATTACATCGGACGCTTGGCTTCAGGACACTAAGGCTATTCTAGAGGCAGCCAGAGTTTCGTCTAGAGAGCAAGTCTCGGTGATTCGATCATAGTTGCTAGATCTAGCTTGAGACTAGAGGAAAGCACAAATGGTTTCACTAACAGTACCCGTCCCCTGGGCCAAATTCAGCAAAAGTTTTAAGGTCAAATACTTTGATGCGGTATCGCATTATAATCTGAAATAGAGATTTAATATCTTGAAGCAGATGGGCAGGACTGTCGATGGCTACGCAGCAAAGTTTTGTAGGTTAAGTCAGTTTGCTCCCACCTTGGTGGTAACCAAATTAGACCGAGCAAGGAGGTTCCAGCAGGGACTTCACCTGGAGATCATATTGGCAGTGGAACAACACGAGTTTTAGACTTTTGATGCTGTGTTAAGAGCAACAAGGAGGCATGGGTATACCTTCCAGAGAATAGTGGATAGGATTGGAGGTCGTAAGAGGACCCATACTTCAGGAGGTTCTTATAACCAGTCTTCAGCACCAGCTCCAGCAGTTAGGGCTTTAACTATCAGATCTCCGAGGAGGTCAGTTTCAACAGCCTTAGTTCAGCAAACAATACCAACTCTAACTCAACAGCAAAGGACATCTTCTTCAGTGGGATATTCTTATTATGGAAAATCATGGCACATTTTATCGGAGTGTCGTAGAGCACAAAGATTGTTCTTAGCCTGTGGAGCACCAGGCCACACAGTGGGATCTTGCCTACACAGAGATAGTTCATCATCATCTTCCCCGGCAGGACCCCAGTATAGGGCTCCAGCGCCGGTTTAGCAGAACCAGGGTTCGAGGCCTTTGCCGACCCAATCTCGAGTATTCCAGCAGCATAGGCCACAGCAGTATGCGTAGGCCCAAGCTCAAGTACAAGCCAGGAAAGGAGGTCCATAGCAGCGAGGACCAGCACCGAGAGGATGAGGCTAGGCTATGGCACTCACCATAGAGGAGCAAATAGCTTTAGGTGAGGTGGTGGCAGGTACCATTCTCGTTAACTCTTATTCAGCTTCAGTATTGTTTGATTCTGGTGTATCATATTCCTTTATGTCTGCACAATTTGCGATACGAGTTGGATTAGAACCTGAATCATTATTAGTAAGACTCAATATACTTATTGATAATGGTATCATGGGATTAGATAGAGTTTATACCTTGTGTCGGGTCGTAGTATGCGAGAGAGATTTTTTTGCTAGACTGAGAGAGTTTTCTATGGGAGTTATGACGTCATCCTAGGAATGAATTGGTTGAGTGCCCGATACGCAACGGTATGTTTCCATGATGGCAAGGTTATCTTTCGTATCCCCGGAGAAGAAGAATTCTTATTTTTTTAGAGGAGAGATGGAGTCTCCGTCAGCAATCATGAGAAAGGCAGTAGCAGAAGGAGTAAAATTCCCCAGAGTGGTTAGTGAGTTTCTAGATGTGTTACCAGAAGAACTTTCAAGTATGCCACCAGAAAGAAAGAGAGTTTACCATTGATCTACTTTTCGAAACAGCACCAGTGTCAAAGAGAGTCTACGGGATGGCACCTTAGAGTTAGAATTCTTGTACTGAATGATTGAAGAATTGAGAACCAAGGAATTCATTCGTGCTAGTGGATCGCCTTGGGAAGCCTCAATGCTACTTGTGAAGGAGAATGGTAGAATGTCACAATTATGTGTTAATTATCGTACCCTTTGGAGCAACCAATGCGCCAGCAGTATTATGGATATCATGAATTGTATTTTTATTCCATACTTTGACAACTTTATGATTGTGTTCATCGATGATATCTTGGTGTATAGTCAAAGTAAAGCAGAACACGAGCAGCATCTTCGCATAGTTCTTCAAGTCCTTAAAGAACATAAGTTATATGCCAAGTACAGCAAGTGCGAGTTCTAACTTAATCGTATTTCATACTTGGGCCATATTATTGCTAAAGGAGGAGTTAAAGTGGATCCCCAAAAGTTAGAAGCCGTTGAGACATGGCCAGTTCCTCGAACAGTTGCAGAAGTTCATAGTTTTCTGGGACTAGCAACATATTATCGAAGATTTGTGTCAGACTTTGCTAGAATTTCTGTACCCTTGATACAATTGACTCGTAAGGATGTGCGCTTTGTTTAGATAGATGAATGTCAAACCTCTTTTAAGAAGCTCAAGCAAAAGTTGATTACGACAACAATTTTGACGCTTTCAGATGGGACAGGTAGTTTCATGGTATATTACGATGCGTCAGAAAAAAGACTAGGGTGTGTTATTATGCAGCATGGTAAGGTTATATCTTATGCGTCTTGGCAACTTCGAGACCATGAGAATAATTATCCTACATACGACTTAGAGTTAGCATCAGTTGTCTTTGCACTCAAACTTTGGAGGCATTACCTATATGGAGATCGAGTAGAAATTTATACTAATCATAAGAGTTTGAAGTACATCTTTACTCAGAAGGATCTCAACATGAGGCAGAGAAGATGGCTAGATTTGATGACAAATTATGATCTTGACCTTCAGTATCATCCAGAGAAGGCCAATGTGTAAAACCCCTCATTTTAAAAAAAACCGTATTAATTATTTAATTTATTTATAGTATTTCGTAGTATAATAGAAGATATAGAATTTATTTAATTTTTATTTCTAGGTAATTATGTATTTAGAGATTTATGGAGCAACTATTATTTTACCTTAATTTATTTTATGTAGGAGACCTTGTGGACGGTTGATAGATTATTTGTATGCACTAATGTAAATTTCTAGAACATGTCACGCTCCAGTCCCAAAATACGTAGGACTAGGAACAGGTAAGCATGCCAGCCGTATGTATATGGAGACTCCAATATATGAAAACCATAACACATACGTACGCTGTATTATGAACAATAATTCACAAGTGGTATATAATTATCACAAGTCACAGGCATAACTAAATCTCATCTACATAATCAAATAGGAATAAATAACCAAACTACTATATAACTGAATCTCAATATGAAGTATCAAAGAATGATAGTCAGGTGAAAACAAATCCACTGCCAAACTAGAGTATAAAAGAAACCACATAAGAACATATAATGAACCATGAGACTCGAAGAGAAGACCTCCTCAAAAGAGATAAGTAACAAGTCTTGACCCATGCTCCTGCGAATCGTCGAGATCGTCTACACCTGGAAAGGGACCAGGTCCTCAGAGGGACGTAACAAGATACATAGAAGCATGCCAATTTGAATACAGTAAAAATGCATAATAGCTAAAAATATATAAGTACGCTGTACAAGACAATCTATATGAAATGCATAATGAGGATAACTTTTCAACGTATGGGCATGGGTAGGCTACTCGATCTAAATCTCACAACTCACACCACGGCAGGGACATCAGAAATCGACATACCTCGGGGGTAGCGACCAGCGTGATACACTACCGTAGTGCATGCTAGATACTACGGTTTACCAGAGTGGTTATAGCCCATACGCCTACTGATTGTCCTCCTCTCCCATAATACTATGTGTCAAGTGTGTGTCAACATATATATATAATATATAATTATGACTGAAAGAAAAAAACATGTACAATGAACATATAAAAATATAATAAGCATGCAAAGTACTGTAAGCAATTTGGCAAGGTATCTTGCCTGGCAAGAGAGCGGCAAAGTGTAACGTCCAAGAGTCAAGCACACAGGATCAGAAACTACGGCATTAGAATGAACGTCTCCGGATGCTAAAATAAATATCACCAACGTTCCCAGAATAAGAGAGATAGCTAGAAAATACTACCCTTTCGTCCAATTTAGACACAGGGGCAAAACGGTAATTTCGGGTCAAAACGAGGTCCACATGTGGCCCACTTTGCACCAAAAGGTGTGCCAGGGGTAAAGGTCTCTAAAAGGGACAAATTATAGGTCAAATCAATTCTAAACGTCAATACGAACTCAACGGTACATCCAATTTTGGATTCCGGTGAGCCAAACACAAATTTGCCGAAAAAGTCAACCGTAGGGGCCGCAAATAGGCGACTTAGTCAACTGTCTCAGAATTGCGTGAAACTTGGATCACAGTACCAGCGCGATACCATGAGTCCAATGGCATAAGTTTTATCGTATTCTGACGAGCGTATACTAAATGGTGCGATATTTTACAAAAGTTGCGATACGGGGACTTTTTGCGGATACAGGTTGATTACGACGCGCACACGCTTCCGAATTAGTTTTCGCGAAAGCTCACACATCTGGATATACCATACGCGTCTTTAGGTGCAATTGGTATGCGACGGAGCGGTCCCGTTTGGCGGGGCGCGCTCCGTATCACAAATATTTGTGTTTCAAAAATAAGTTTTTATGAGTTTTTAACCTAATTTAATTATGTATATAACACCAAATAAAATAATGTAATTGACAGAAAATAATCTCGGTTAGGTGGTCTTCACATAGCAAAAAGAAAATCTAAGTTTGGATCTCTATGGTGGGAGATACGAGTCTTTAAACAGGGGTGGTTACAGCAGTTTTTCTGAAATTAAAGGACGTGGTTTTTCTCCAACTTGGGCTCGATTTTCGCCTAGGGTTACGTGCTGATCGAAGGAAACTAATACACAGAGTTGGAAGAGGGATAGGTCATGAACATACCGGTGAAGACGGGGTCGAATTTGGTCGAGCGATGGAACGAAAATCTACGCTTGAACTGGGCTTCGCAGCTGTGAATTTCTGCAGTGCGCGCGAGATCTCGCGAACGGCGACGAGCGGCGGCGTGCGGCTGCTCCGACGGCGACGGCAGCGTCGAGACGGCGCAGGGTTTGGGTAGTCGAGATGGTAAGGGTTTAGGGTTTGGGTTTATTATATATATATATATATATATATATATATATATATATATATATATATATATAAGAAGATGAGAAGGGGGGTCGGCTCCGCGCGCGGGGTTAGCTGCTGCTGGGATTCTAAGGGACCGGGTTAGTTTAGGAAAAATGGTTTGCTGCTATGGGGTTTTAGGTCAGGGTTTTGATTATTATTTCTTTCATTTTTTTCCTTTTTCTTTTATTCTTATATATATATATATATATATATATATATATATAATTCTAGAAAAGTGCATACAAATAATTTATCAACCGTCCACAAGGTCTCCTACATGAAATAAATTAAGTTAAAATAATAGTTGCTCCATAGATCTCTAAATGCATAATTACCTAGAAATAAAAATTAAATAAATTATATATCTTCTGATATACTATGAAATACTATAAATAAATTTAATAATTAATTAAATAAATAATATGATTTTTTTAAAATTAGGGGTTTTATATTCTACCCAACTTATAAAAATTTTGTCCTCGAAATTGACACTAACCCA
This sequence comes from Iris macrosiphon, assembly GCA_036927795.1. NCBI lineage: Eukaryota > Viridiplantae > Streptophyta > Magnoliopsida > Asparagales > Iridaceae > Iris > Iris macrosiphon. The sequence continues at coordinate 17,658,382 of JAYESA010000001.1, read as the reverse complement.
TATTCATAATAAACCACTATAGCTATTACACTTTATTGCTATCTAGCAGTGCTTCATAAAAGTCATAGTCAGTCACCCTAACACTTCTTATTTATTGTCCATACCCTATTCTATTATCCTCTAACTCGTCTATACTACCCAACTTACAGGAGTTCTACTAGTAGTCACAGTCTCTTGAGGCTATTGTCTAGGTAGTAGGACAAATTTATTTATTGGATCAAGAATTTTGGGATACCTGTCTGGAATCTCATAGCCATAATTTTTCTTTGTAACCGTCAAGTATCGTAGTCTAATACTGCTATGCCACCTGACCAGTATGTCTGCAAATACTTCGACTACTCTACTATAACGGTCTAGTTGCAACTGTCGCTACTTCACCAGCGATTTGTCATAGTCGTCAGTTCGTAACAAGTGCCTTCAACTCTTTCCTAAGCTTAGTCTAAGTTTTTGGGCAACAGTTAAGGTCTTGACTAACTTTAAAACTATAAGAAGTATGAATTATTTCAATAATCCAACTAATTCCTATTAGACTAACTGATGCTATACATGGTTTTAAAATGATAAGAGGATACAGATATTGCTATAGTGCATATACATAAGGATTATCATTATGTACTCATCTTTTAGTTATTAATCATTTACTAAACCATTTATATTTTTTTTAACTATCAAAATAAGGATAGGGTCGAAGTAAACTAAATAATTCATAATGGCACGAAAGGATACGACTATGATAGGAAGAGTTAAGCACGAGATAAGGAATGAATATAGAAGAGAAGATGAGCCACCCCAAGGGGGCGAGATGGTGATAGGGAAAGAATACTGCTACTGCTACTCGCGTCATCTATTAGCATTGCGTGTATGACATTTGGGTAGAATATCAATATATCCTCATAACTGCTAAACCACCATATATATAATTTTACGTCTACTATGCACCTAAGATCTTGTGTCATATAGGGGGTCATGAGTATGAAATGACAAATATAACTAAAGATCGTGCCTATATCTACGACTCCATGTGCCTGCGCTCTCTTATTTGTCATCATGAGCGCTTGGCCTATGGGGTATATCTAGTACTATCCGTGTATCAAACTTATACTAAGCATGAACGTTCGTCTTTTCGAAATAGGGGAAGACGAAAAACAACAATAAAGAATTTAAGGAGGAGGTGATAGAATACAAGTACGGGGTTCAAAGCAATTAAAGAATTCAAAAGGGAGTGGCCAAGGCAGTTGTGGATTGAAATCTTATTTCGGTAAATTCTTATTTGCATGTTCAAATCAATACAGTTATGTACCAGACATGATATGCTCTGACCAGTCTAGAGGGCAAGTATATTCGTCTAACAAGTTGAGTCAACTATATCTCAATCCACGTAAAGTAGTGATACGAAGAGTGAACCAAGCGCACTAAGGTTGATCATACCATAATGCACTGATTCTGATTTAGACAATGTATTAGTGTGGGCCTCCAATAATACATATGTCATGAACAAGCTCGATAAAAGAATAAGCTTGCAAAACTAGGCTATAATAGCAGCATAAGTCGAGGTAGTTCAGAAAATATAAGTACGTTGGATTATGATGGAGGAAGGTACAGAATAATTTAAGTTCACCAAGAAGATCGGTGTTGTGCCTCTACAGTTTCCATAATAACTTCTTGTCTAAGTCTAAAGTTGACCAATAGGGGTATGGGCTTCTAAGTTCTATAGTCTGGATAAACACTATCTTTTTATGCAAGTCTATAGTTGGTGTAATTCAATTATACTTCATTAATGAGTCAACAGGACTATGTGTTACTAGGTTATGACGCATACTATCCAACTTATAATAATTTAACTAATAGTGTTATTGAACAACAGAGTGTATATACCTAGTATAAATCATCTTCCTAAGCCCCTATCAAGCACGAAGGAAAGATAAGATTGACGTTGAGAAGGGATCAAGCAAGATGCAATGCAAGCAATCAAATAAGAATGCGAAATAAGATCAAGGATGGTGATCAAATAAGTAGATGAGATCCTATACTCTAATCCTATATGCAGGCTTGCTCGGTACAGTAACGTAACCGAGACAATATGCTCTCGACCTGCATGGGCCACCACAAAAATATGTCACACCCCAGTCCCAAAATATGTAGGACTAGGAATACGTAAGCATGTCAGCCATATGTATATGGAGACTCCAATATATGGAAACCATAACACATACGTACGCTATATTATGAACAATAATTCACAAATGGTATATAATTATCATAAGTCACAAGCATAACTAAATCTCATCCACAGAATCAAATAGGAATAAATAACCAAACTACTATATAACTGAATCTCAATATGAAGTATCAAAGAATGATAGTCAGGTGGAAACAAATCCACTGCCAAACTAGAGTATAAAATAAACCACATAAGAACATCTAATGAACCATGAGACTCGAAGAGAAGACCTCCTCGAAAGAGGTAAGTAACAAGTCCTGACCCATGCTCCTGTGAATCGTCGAGATCGTCTACACGTGAAAAGGGACCAGATCCTCAGAGGGACGTAACAAGATACATAGAAGCATGTCAATTTGAATACATTAAATATGCATAATAGCTAAAAATATATAAGTATGTTGTACAAGACAATCTATATGAAATGCATAATGAGGACAACTTTTCGACGTATGGGCATGGTAGGCTACTCGATCTAAATCTCACAAATCACACACATGGCAGTGACATCAAAAATCGATATACCTCGAGGGTAGCGACCAGCGCGACACCAGAAATCGATATACCTCGGGGGTAGGGACCAGCGCGACACACTACCGTAGTGCATGCTAGATACTACGGTTTACCAGAGTGGTTATAGCCCATACGCCTACTGATTGTCCTCCCCTCCCATGATACTATGTGTCAAGTGTGTGTCAACATATATATAGTATATAATTATGACTGAAAGAAAAATACACATGCAATAAATATATAAAAATATAATAAGCATGCAAAGTACTGTAAGCAATTTGGCAAGGTATCTTGTCTGCAAGAGAGCTGCAAAGTGTAACGTCCAAAAGTCAAGCACACAGGATCAGAAACTACGGCCTCAGAATGAACGTCTCCGGATGCTAAAATAAACATCACTAATGTTCCCAGAATAAGCGAGATAGCTAGAAAATACTATATTTTTGTCCAATTTGGACACAGGGGCAAAACGGTAATTTCGGGTCAAAGCAGGGTCCACATGTGGTCCACTTTGCACCGAAAAGCGTGCCAGGGGTAAAGGTCTCTAAAAGGGACAAATTATTGGTCAAACCAATTCTAAATGTCAATACGAACTCAACGCTACGTCCAATTTTGGATTCCGGTGAGCCGAACACAAATTTACCCAAAAAATCAACCGTGGGGCCCGCAAATAGGCGGCTTAGTCAACTGTCTCATAATTGCGTAAAACTTGGGTCATAGGACCAACGCGATACCATGAGTCCAATGGTGCAAGTTTTATCGCATTCTTACGAGCGTACACTAAATGGTGCGGTGTTTTGCAAAAGTTGTGATACGGTGACTTTTCGCGGATACGGGTTAATTCTGACGCGCAAACGCGTCCGAATCAGTTTCCGGAAAAGCCCACATATTTGGATATACCATACGCGTCTTTTAGTACAATTGGTACACGACGGGACGATCCTGTTTGGCAGGGCGCGCTCCGTATCATAGATTTTTGTGTTTCAAAAATAAGTTTTTTTGAGTTTTCAACCTAATTTAATTCTGTATATAACACCAAATAAAATAATGTAATTAACAGAAAATAATCTTGGTTAGGTGGTATTCACATAGCAAAAATAAAATCTAAGTTTGGATCTCTTTGGTGGGAGATACGAGTCTTTAAACAGGGGTGGTTGCAATAATTTTTCTGAAATTAAAGGACGTGGTTTTTCTCCAACTTGGGCTCGATTTTCGCCTAGGGTTACCCGCTGATCGAAGGAAACTAATACACAGAGTTGGAAGAGGGATAGGTCCATACCGGTGAAGACGGGGTCAAATTTGGTTGAGCGATGGAACGGAAATCTACGCGTGAACAGGGCTTCGATTCTATGAATTTTTGCAGTGCGCGCGAGATCTAGCGAACGGCGACGAGCGGCGGCGGGCGGCTGCTCCGGTGGCGACGGCGGTGTCAAGCCGACGTAGGGTCTGGGTAGTCAACATGGTAAGGGTTTAGGGTTTGGGTTTATAATAATATATATATATATATATATATATATATATATATATATAAGAAGGGGGGTCGGCTCCGCGCACGGGGTTAGCTGCTGCTGGGATTCTAAGGGGCCGGGTTAGTTTAGGAAAAATGGTTTGCTGCTATGGGGTTTTAGGTCAGGGTTTTGATTATTATATCTTTGAATTTTTTTTTCCTTTTTCTTTTATTCTTTCTTTTCTTTTCTTTTCATTTATTAATAAATCTATATATATATATATATAATTCTAAAAATTTATATTAGTGCATACAAATAATCTATCTACCATCCACAAGGTCTCCTACATGAAATAAATTAAGGTAAAATAATAGTTGCTCCATAAATCTCTAAATGCATAATTACATAGAAATAAAATAAATAAATTATATATCTTCTAATATACTACGACATACTATAAATAAATAAATTAATTAATTAATTAATATGATTTTTTTTAAATTAGGGGTTTTACACAATGTCGTGGCAGATACTTTGAGCCAGAGAGCATGAGCTTATTTTCTTTTGGCACAGTGAGAAATTTTAAAAGAACTTCAGGAGATGGACATAGAAGAAGTATTTTCAGGCAACACAGTATTGATGGCAGGTCTAAAAGTTTAATCCATTATAGTGGAGAGGATCATAGCAGCGCAGTCAACAGATGTCAAGCTTCAGCACAACTCAGGAAAGAGTGTGAGGCAGGACGTAGACTAGAACTAAGCATTCACAGTGACAAAACTCTCTGATTTGGTAATCGTCTTTGTGTACCAAGTGGAGATATCTGTCAAGAGATCATATCAGAATCTACAGTTCTCAGTATTCCATTGACCCAAGAGGAACGAAGATGTACAGAGATATTCATCAATATTTCTGGTGGAATGGTATGAAGAGGGAGATAGCACGGTTTATCTCCCGATGTTTGGTTTGTCAGCAAGTCAAGGCTGAGCATCAGAGGTTAGCAGGATTTCTTTAACCTTTACTAATTCTGGAATGTAAGTGGGACCTTATCACCATAGATTTTATGATCGGTCTCCCCAACTGGCAGAGATACAATTTAGGTAATAGTGGATTAACTCATAAAGGTTGCTCACTTTCTTTCCTTCGGAGTGGGATAGTCTACAGAGCAGTTGGCTCGGATGTACATGAATTAGATTGTCAAACTTCATATAGTGCCAGTCAGCATCATATCAGATAGATATTCTAGATTCATATATCACTTTTTGAAGAGTCTACAGCAGAGTCTGGGTACCCATGTAAAGTTTAGTACAGCTTATCATCTCCAAACAGATGGTCAGTCAGAATATACGATTCAGACTCTAAAAAATATGTTTCGATCTTGCACCCTTGACTTTGGTGGTTCATGGGAACACCATTTATAGTTGATGGATTTCTCCTACAATAATAGTTTTCAGGCAAGTATCCAGATGACACCCTTCGAGGCACTGTATGGCAAGAAGTACAGATCACCGTTAGCTTGTGATAATATTGGTGAGAGGCAATTTATCGGTCCCGAGATGATAGCCCAGAAAATTGAGGTAGTCAAACAAGTCTGAAAGCATCTTAAGGTGACTCAAGATCGTCAGTGTCATTGGCCGATTCATATTGGCGAATTCTTGAGTTCTCTATCGGTGACCATGTATTCCTTCAGATTTTGCCTACCTGAGGGGTCATCACATTTGGTGTGCGGGAAAAGCTTAGTCCACGGTATATTGGTTCGTTCGATATCCTTGAGCGAGTGGGAGATATTTTTTATTGCCTTGCTCTTCCGTCATTGCTCCGCGAGATACATAACGTTTTCCATGTATCTTAGTTACGATGGTATATACCGGATTCAAGCCATGTACTGGATCATTCAAAATTGGTCGTTGGTACCGACCTTTCATTTGATGAGAGACCTGTATCCATTTTAGACAAGAGAGAGAAGATTCTCAAGAACCAGACTATTCGGTTAGTCCGAGTTGCTTGGGGGCTTCACTCACCGGACGAGTCAACTTGGGAGCGAGAGGATAATATCCGTGCTCAATACCCATATTTGTATGACTCTTGAGGTATACTTGTTCGCATATCTCATACAATGATCTTGTCTTGTGCATGCTTGTCTTATTCTAGGATTGCACTTGATTCTCGTATGCCCTTGCTTACCTTGATTGCATATCCCCAGAGTTTTCTTGCTAGACCCCATGCGTTATTGAAATTTTAAGGACAAAATTTTCTAAGGAGGAGAGAGTTGTGAGACTCGTCGCACTATTCTAGTATACATACCCGATATACGCGTATTATACATGTATAGCTTACTTATTGTTTAATTATTTACATCTTGCTTTATGTTATTCATGCATTGTTTAGGTTATTTTTATAAGTTTCTCTTAGTTTCATGCTTTGGACCGTTGGTCCCTTGGTTTTCTTGGTGGGTAACTGTGATGAACCTGGGTGAGGGGCATTGATTATGATCCAATGGCCTATAATCAATCCATTGGCTATATAAGAAAATTATTTCTCTTTCCTTCACTTTTATTTCCTTTTATTCCTATTTCCTTCTTTATTTCTTTCCCAGCAGAGAGCAGCAGTCGAGCTTGGCCTTGGTCGTGGGTGACCTTGGTAGTGTTGGTATTAGGCTAGAACTTGACCGTAGGCAAGTACATCTTGCCAACCGAAGGAACAACCATGGATCTTGCTTTGATTCTTAGTATAGTTTATTGTTAATCAATCGATTTTATTTTTGGGTAACACTCAAAACATGTCTCATTGATGATTTTGTTTTTCTTGGATTAGATTGCTCATGGAGCCCGAGAATAGTAAGTCGGAGAATACAAAGTTGGCCTGAGAATGCATATAAAAAGAACGCAAGAAATTATTGTCGCATATAGCGAAGTTCCAGTGAGCGCAATTGTGTGTGTTTCATAATTTTTTTAGAAAGTGCGCCAAGATATATTGAGAACTCTGGGCACACTTTTCTACTCCTACGTACGTTTTGTACTATGACAATTCCTTCAAAAGTATGACAATCCTACTTGGCGCACTTTTGAATGGGTCTGCAAGTCATCAAGAATGTACGCCACTGCTTGAATAGCCAAGTTGATGCACTTTCCAGATATTTCAAAGTTGGTGCACTTTGGTGAAACTTTTCTTACCGGTGCATTTTGTCGCTTCTGGAGAATGGCGTACTTTGTTGTGTGATGCACTATGTGGCTTTTTTCAAAGATTGTGCACTTTGTAGGCCTTCATAATTACTTAATGACTAAGCAATAACTTTTGACCATTCTAAAGAATTATGTTTTCAACTACATAGTTGTCTCGACTATTGTACCATGCCTTAGAACTTGTGTTTTGTCTTTTAGTAGACCTTCATGCGCTTGTTTGTACGCCAAATCTCTTGTGTCACGCCCCGATCTCTCGCAGGCTATTTCGGCCGTCCCCGCTAGGCGGGAATCACCCTTGCCAGTGCTCCCGCGGGACGATTGCTTTGACCCATCCGGGCGTGATACCGCACGAGCGTGAGCCACGCCCGTGCAAGGCCATGGTTCATTGGCTGGTGATAAGAGTACTAAGCCACAGAGTCGTACAGATTGTCCGAGTGCAGCAAAGTCATAAACGCATAGCAATTTGGTAACAGGTTCACTGAGTCGACAATATAGCTGAAGCATTGAAACACAAGTTGAAGTAAAGCAAACTCTTTATTGGTATAAACATGTGTTGTAACGCCCGCAACTGCACGGTGCGTTACGCTGAGTCGGATTGAGTAAATCAAATGCTGGTTATATTTGAATTGTTGGATTTTGGGAAAAAGGATTGATTGAGTTGGTTTCATGTACAGGTGGCTAGCGGGTTCGATGGAAATTAGGTGTTCGTTCAGAACAGCACTGAATAGCTGGATGGAAGCGATAATGCCGTCTTCCTTAGTCCGATCGGTCGGATGATTTGGAGAGCACGGCCTGCTCGCACGGTCATACCAGTTGAGTAGATCGTGCTTGCATCGGACCACAGGTTTAAAGGATTGGCCGTATCGGCAGGACAGGATACCTAACGGGATTAAACATTGTGAGTAGGCTCTTTCCCTTCTCCTCTACTCCTTCATGCCTAATAATATAGAAAATACGTAAAGGCTTGAACACTTGGGCTGAAACATTGGGATTCACTATACTGAGGCGTGCATAGAGTGTACGTCGTTGGCTTGGATAGGATTGTGGCTTGAAATAATTTACGGGTTGGATAGTTGGAGCTAGAGTTGGATTATACATTTGAGGCAGTCGGTTGGATAATTGGGATTATACTTGGACGGTTGGAATGATACATTGAGGCTTTGGGAATATCGGGAATTCGGGCGAGCGAGCATGCATCTGTGCACGAGTATCACTTGGTCGCTTTGTCTTACAAAGCGGGCAGTTGTGGTTCAAAACCGAACAACTGCATCGGCGATGGTATTGTGCCACTGTTGGGGCATTGTGCCATGGGATTATTCTGAGTGTGGGGTGTTGCACCCAATGTAAAACACTGTGTTGGGAAGCGGCATTGTGCCTATGAGAATAACTTAAGATTTGGTGCCTTGGGCTATATTTTGGATGCCTTGGTTGGATTCTTTGGTTAGATAAACTTGGTTGGATGTGTTGGAAGAATGGTTATGGATATTTCGGTTGGGTTTTCGGTTGCACGAGTCTAGGATCGCTTGGTGGGGCGATAATGTTCGATCCTCTCGCCATACCTACTTTCTGCATGTCACGGACAACCTGTGTACACAGGGTTTGACATTTCCTCGAAACGGCATTCTGGGGCACTGGGACCGTATCGATCCGGAGGGAAATATTGATTCGTGCTAGTCACGATGCATTGCGGGACCTCCAGCGGGGCTTGCTACCCGGGCTGATAGGGCGCACTGTTAATGCTTGGAATATGTCCTTTATGGCTTTGCCAGTGACTTCATATAGATAAGAGTTGGTTGGCTTTACTTTGGTTGTTTGTTGCTTCGTGTAGGCGCAGCCACCTTGCCTCGGCAAGAGTGTGCACTCGAGATTGGAATATAAACTTTGGTTGAGGAAGGATATTGAGGCTTGGTTGGTGGTTCGATGTTATCGTGCAAACGATAACTTGAGTAGGACGGGTTGCATGCTAGAATCCCTCGAGTTGGTTATATATTGCTTGTCGCTTGGTTTGATTTGAATGCTTGCATGCTTAAACTGCTTTATAGCTTTCCCTAACATGTCATTCATATGCCATGAAACGAATCTAGGATTCAACTAGAAAGATCACCATATAACTGTTGCATTCACTTTTTACTTAGTGTCGGCTTAGACGAGTGGGTTACCCCGCTCACCAGTACGGCTGTGTACTGACCCACGTTTGTGGGCAATATTTCAGGTAAGCAGGTGTAGTGGCGCTGCTTGGATATACGTGACATGATGTATGAATTGTAAGTACCATTGTGGGCTAGAGAAAAGAGCAAGAGTATTTCATCGCCTTCGTGGCATCGCCTTCGTGGCATTGCCTTCGATGAGGCATTTTATTTGGACCCTATCGTGAGCTTCGCTGCGTATTACTCTGATGTGTGCTTGGTACACAATACTCGACTTTTGTTGCAACTTGGTTGTTTCAATGATAACATTTGGTGTTTGACAACATCGCCTTGTACGAGCGCAACTCCAGTCTCGTACGACATCACGTCCCGAAGAGAACGATTGTCCCACGGGAGAGCTGCAAAGTGGTGATTCATGTTCAGCGGGGACTATTGAGCTTGCGGGAGATTGGGGCGTGACATGTGTTACAGGCGGCGTATAGCCGAGATTACAAGTCACTCAAGCCTCTCTCTCTGAAACAGTAATGGCGTGCCAAGTGGCTACAATTGTGGAATGATTGTACAGGCGAGGTCCAGGCGATGTTCAGGCGATATTCAGGCGATGTTCACAACATTATGTCTTATATATGTGCTTCAGTTCTGGATGCGCCGTTGCTTCGGAGTGATCTCCACACCTTAGCACGTACGAAGGAGGCATCCGCACCGAACGAGGTTCTCCCGCACCCTGCATACAAACTGGTGGATTATCAGTATATTGAATGCACTGGTGGGGAGGCTACTCGCCCGCTCGACAAATCCAAATACGTAATACAGGTTCCGTGCACAACTATTAAGTTGTCTTTCTAGTTACCTTAGGATCAGTTTCATGCAAATATTGAATAGCCTAACTCGTATGGCAGTGCGCCGTGCAACATGAGAGAAAACACGACGAGACTTACCAACTTACCATTTCTCCTTCCCTGTCCGAGGCAACATTTAACAATTCAAGCATGGGCATGTATAAACATTCAGGCGATAGCATATGCAAACGCGAGAGTCATTTTAACATGATCGCTAAGCGAGGATGACTTATCTATATGAACATGAGTCGCTGGCATAGCCATAAAGGACCAATCTAGTCAATGACAAGGATGGAATACAACCAATGAATGTAAGCATTACAAACCAACCCGTCCTAGGACAAGAACTATCAGCCTTAATCTGCGAAGGTGGTGCAACGTTGCTGGAGACACCACCCAGCTCGTACATGAAGGCTGCATGAGTTCTTTCCCAAATGTGAGACTATACGTGCATTCAGTCTATGACGAGGATGGAATGCAGCCAAGAACATGAGCGCTACAAACCATCCCATCCAAGAATGTGAGACTGAACCATGAGTTCCATCCGGATCGGATCGGCCCCAGTGCCCCGGAACCGTCCGTGGAACTATACCTCATTTCCGAGTTGTCCGCGACATGCACTTAATTGGTTTCTTTTCTAATTCCATTATTTTGCCAAGCAGGCAATACGAATACGTGATTTGTTATTTTTCCAGCAGGCTACATGAGTACACGAGAACAGGAGTACACGAGAACATGCGAACACGGATACTTGCAGGTTCGTTCAGGCACGAAACGACTACGTAGTAGTCTCCCGAGGTTTGGATGAAAACAAGACAACATACAAGCAGACAAGCATGAGTTTCTAAGGAACATAAGCAGCACATTTTTCTCGGACCCGAAGGTAAGCCGAGAGTTAGATCGTTAGGGGACTTGGCAAGCGAGGGTCTGAATATAAGCAGTATTTCAATTTTCATGTTCTAGTATAAGCAATACAAGTTGGGATTATTCCCTTAGCTAGGTGCGTTGGATTCTTATTAGCATGCAGGGGTGATTCACCTAGCGACTAGCATGAATATTCCATATTTTATGTGTGCTGGCTAAGCAAAAACAAGTTCACCGTAGCCACCCACCTTAGCGATGATTCGCCTCGGTAGAGCAATACGTCAAGCGAGCCTCTGAAAGCCTAAGCTGAAATCCTGTATGGACAAGTCTGGATATCCTTTGCTTCTTGTTTGAGGCAAAGCGGGTCGGGACAGTTGCACTTTTGCCGTTTTAGTCGGCAGTCCGCTAGAACGGAACGGGGTGTTACATCCTACCCAACTTAGAAAAGTCTCTTCCTAGAGACTTACTGAGGACAAGCAGTACATTTCAATCAATTTCGATTTAACAATACAAGGCTGAGGCAAACCTACACAAGTCATTGTACTTGTTTCATTTGGATATTCACTTGCACAAGATCGAGATCGGTATATCGCTTAGTCTGGATCGTGCGCACTTTCGAAGTGCACTTCTAGCGTGAGCACGTCAACTAGCTTAGTGATAGCGAAGTCTTAGCACTCGAGTTTCACATCTTCTTGAGTCTTGGATGGTGCACTAGTTCAAGGCATCCCACGAATAGATGCATTCAACCAAACTTAGAGTTAGTGAAATCGGACAAGCTACTAGCGATACTCTCAAGGGTTCGCACAGGTTGGCACAAAGGCCACTCGCAGCACAATAACATACAAGCAAGCATATCATATCATTCAAAACGCATTTTGAAAGTATTTAGACTTATTGTTGGAATATCCCATCGAGGCATTAAGAGAGAGCGTGCACATAACCCACGAACGAGCTTTCGAAATAGAGATATTCAAAAAGATGTCCAAAGGCATAGAAGCCAGGCTCTGATACCAACATGTCACGCCCCGATCTCCCGTAGGCTATTTCGGCCGTCCCTGCTAGGCGGGAATCACCCTCGCTAGCGCTCCCGTAGGACGATTGCTTTGACCCATCCGGGCGTGATGCCGTACGAGCGTGAGCCACGCCTTGCAAGGCCATGATTCGTTGGCTGGCGGTAAGAGTACTAAGCCACAGAGTCGCACAGATTGTCCGAGTGCAGCGAAGTCATAAACGTATAGCGATTTGGTAACAGGTTTACTGAGTCGACAATATAGTGGAAGCAATAAAATATAAGTTGAAGTAAAGCAAACTCTTTATTGATATAAACATGTGTTACAGGCGGTGTATAGCCAAGATTACAAGTCGCTCAAGCCTCTCTCTCTGAAACAGTAAAGGCGTGCCAAGTGGCTACAATTGTGGAATGATTGTACAGGCGATGTCCAGGCGATGTTCAGGCGATGTTCAAGCGATGTTCAGGCGATGTTCACAACATTATGTCTTATATATGTGCTTTAGTTCCGGATGCGCCATTGCTTCGGAGTGATCTCTACACCTTAGCACGTACGAAGGAGGCATCTGCACCGAACGAGGTTCTCCCGCACCTGCATACAAACTGGTGGATTATCAGTACATTGATTGCACTGGTGGGGAGGCTACTCGCCCGCTCGACAAATCCAAATACGTAATACAGGTTCCGTGCACAACTATTAAGTTGTCTTTCTAGTTGCCTTAGGATCAGTTTTATGCAAATATTGAATAGCCTAACTCGTGTGACAGTGCGCCGTGCAACATGAGAGGAAACACGGCGAGACTTACCAACTTACCATTTCTCCTTCCCTATCCGAGGCAACATTTAACAATTCAAGCACGGGCATGCATAAACATTCAGGTGATAGCATATGCAAACACGAGAGTCATTTTAACATGATCGTTCAGGTGTTCAGTTGTTATTTGATGCGATGCAATAACTCGCACGCGGATAGCCTCTTAGTGAGGATGACTTATCTATATGAACATGAGTCGCTGGCATAGCCATAAAGGACCAATCTAGTCAATGACAATGATAGAATGCAACCAATGAACGTGAGCATTATAAACCACCCCGTCCTAGGACAAGAACTATCAGCCTTAATCTGCGAAGGTGGCGCAACGTTGCCGGAGACACCACCCAGCTCGTACATGAAGGCTGCATGAGTTCTTTCCCAAACGTGAGACTATACGTGCATTCAGTCTATGACGAGGATGGAATATAGCCAAGAACGTGAGCGCTACAAACCATCCCGTCCAAGAACGTGAGACTGCACCATGAGTTCCATCTGGATCGGATCGGCCCCAGTGCCCCGGAACCGTCAGTGGAACTATACCTCATTTTCGAGTTGTCCGCGACATACACTTATTTGGTTTATTTTCCAATTCCATTATTTCGCCAAGCAGGCAACACGAATACGTGATTTGTTATTTTTCCAGCAGACTACATGAGTACACAAAAACAGGAGTACACGAGAACATGCGAACTCGGATACTTGCAGGTTCGTTCAGGCATGAAACGACTACGTAGTAGTCTCCCGGGGTTTGGATGAAAATAAGGCAACATACAAGCAGACAAGCATGCGTTTCTAAGGAACATAAGCAGCACGTTTTGTTCGGACCCGAAGGTAAGACTAGAGTTAGATCGTTAGGGGACTTGGCATGCGAGGGTCTGAATATAAGCAGTATTTCAATTTCCATGTTCTAGCATAAGCAATACAAGTTAGGATTATTCCCTTAGCTAGGTGCGTTGGATTCTTATTACCATGAAGGGGTGATTCACCTAGCGACTAGCATAAATATTCCATATTTTATGTGTGTTGGCTAAGCAAAGACAAGTTTACCGTAGCCACCCACCTTAGCGATGATTCGCCTCGGTAGAGCGATACGTCAAGCGAGCCTCTGAAAGCCTAAGCTGAAATCCTGTAGGAACAAGTCTGGATATCATTTGCTTCTTGTTTGAGGCAAAGTGGGTCGGGACAGTTGTACTTTTGCCATTTGAGTCGGCAGTCCGCTAGAACGGAACGGGGTGTTACATCCTACCCAACTTAGAAAAAGTCTCAACCTCGAGACTTACTGAGGACAAGCAGTACATTTCAATCAATTTTGATTTAACAATACAAGGCTGAGGCAAACCTACACAAGTCGTTGTACTTGTTTCATTTGGATATTCACTTGCACAAGCGTCGAGATTGGCATATCGCTTAGTCTGGATCGTACGCACTTTCGAAGTCCACTTCTAGCGTGAGCACGTCAACCAGCTTAGTGATAGCGAAGTCTTAGCACTCGAGTTTCACATCTTCTTGAGTCTTGGATGGTGCACTAGTTCAAGGCGTCCCTCGAATAGATGCATTCAACCAAACTTAGAGTTAGTGAAATCGGATAAGCTACTAGCGATACTCTCAAGGGTTCGCACAGGTTGGCACAAAGGCCACTCGCAGCACAACAACATACAAACAAGCATATCATATCATTCAAAACGTATTTTGAAAGTATTTAGACTTATTGTTGGAACATCCCATCGAGGCATTGAGAGAGAGCGTACACATAACCCACGAACGAGCTTTCAAAACAGAGATATTCGAAAAGAAGTCCAAAGGCGTAGAAGCCAGGCTCTGATACCAACATGTCACGCCCCGATCTCCCGCAGGCTATTTCGGCCGTCCCCGCTAGGTGGGAATCACCCTCGCTAGCGCTCCCGCGGGATGATTGCTTTGACCCATCCGGGCGTGATGCCGCACGAGCGTGAGCTACGCCAGTGCAAGGTCGTGGTTCGTTGGCTGGCGGTAAGAGTACTAAGCCACAGAGTCGCACAGATTGTCCGAGTGCAGCGGAGTCATAAACGCATAGCGATTTGGTAACAGGTTCACTGAGTCGACAATATAGCGGAAGCATTGAAACACAAGTTGAAGTAAAGCAAACTCTTTATTGATATAAACATGTGTTACAGGCGGCGTATAACCGAGATTACAAGTCGCTCAAGTCTCTCTCTCTGAAACGGTAAAGGCGTGCCAAGTGGCTACAATTGTGGAATGATTGTACAGGCGATGTCCAGGCGATGTTCAGGCAATGTTCATAATATTATGTCTTATATATGTGGTTCAGTTTCGGACGCGTCGTTGCTTCGGATTGATCTCCATACCTTAGCACATACGAAGGAGGCATCCGCAACGAACGAGGTTCTCCCGCACCCTACATACAAACTGGTGGATTATCAGTACATTGAATGCACTGGTGGGGAGGCTACTTGTCACGCCCCAGTCCCAAAAATACGTAGGACTAGGACACGTAAGCATGCCAGCCGCATGGATATGGCAACTCCAATATATGGAAACCAAATCCACACGTACGCTGTAATATGAATATCAAATCCACAAGTGGTATAAACATATGTCACAAGTCACAGGATATAATCTAGATCTCATCCACGAACTATCAAATACGAATAAAATAACCAATGTCTATGAAACTAGATCTCAATAAGAAGTATCTAAGGATGATAGTTGGATGGAAACAAATCCACTACCAACTCAAATGGAAAAGTAAATACAATATGAGTACAACACAATCAAGTCCAATATAAGTATACCAGCTATCGATCACGGATCGAAGAGAAGACATCCACGAAGCATCTATAACCATCCGAATCTGCGCTCCTGCAAATACTCAAGAACAGGTACACCTGGCAGCGGACCAGGTCCTCAGAGGGACATAACAAGATACTTAAACACATGCCAATAAAGTACTGAAATAAATATCCAATGGGGTCGCCTAACCATCTAAGTGAATGCAGTTAAGAACAACTTTTCCCACAAGTGAGCTATCTGGCTGAAAACTTGGGATTTGGCATGGTTCTCTATTGGAGATCCAGGGGCCTAAAAAGGCACGGCGTCTTTCGAACACCGGAGGCCCGCCTGATAATAATATAATATATAGTGGTCATCACCACCCGTATCTCCAGCGGAGAATCCGGGCGCGCAATAGAAAAAGTATAAATGAGCTCAAATGCGGTACTTGTTGTTCTCCCCACCCCATGCTCTAAGCATGTCATGTCCATGACACGATAAACCTCTAATAACTGCCAAGTCTACTAGCATGCAAAGTTTCTAACAGCAGTTATTCCTAACGCACGGTCCATACATACAGGAGGCCAGACCTGCACGCAAGTCCGTGATCTACATGAGACTCACAACTCGTGTAACAACTGTGTCACGGCCATTGAATCTAATGGTGCTACATAATAATGGGGTAGTCTCATGAACAAGGTCAATGCAATACATAAATAAAAATATATCGCGACGTCACCATCGCGAGCATTTTATAAAACAATTAAAATATATGAAAAGACAGAAAATAAATATGCATGCAACATATGGAATATAAATAATAGTACAATGGCAAGGTATACTTGCCTGGCCAGAAGACTACGATATACCAATAACCTGCTCCAGAAGTTGCACAGAACAAATCCCATCAGAACATCGTGCTTCCAATTCTGTGTATGCCTGATGAAGTTCCTCTCTTCCAGCAATAGCAGTACCCCATTGGCTTGCAATTGTACCAAGCTGACTTCCTCGAGGACGGGAATGCAAGTAACTAGTTGATTTCTCATCTAAAATCTTTTGAATATTTTCTTCTACTCTCACCTGGCGATTGAGATTATTCCAATAGAAAAGAAGTGATGCACAAGGATTCTCAGCTAGATCTCGAGCCTTTTGGCTTCCGTAATTGGTATACCAAACAAAGCCTTGTTTATCTACTCCTTTTAAAAGAACCATGCGGGATGAAGGTTTTCCATCCTTGCCACAAGTTGACAAGGCCATCACATTTGGCTCTCAAAACCCAGCTGCAATTGCTTCGTTAAACCATATGTGAAATTGATCTATAGGGTTAGGCATCATTTGATCTTCAAGAAGTACCAGAGAAACGTAGTTCTCTCTCAGAGCTGAGATATCTACAAATGGAGGCTTTCCAATTCTCACGTACATTGAACTACCAGGATATTTGAGGAATTTTGAGCTCATACTTGACTATGATGGCTGGGGGAACAAATCTACCACCAAGAAAGTGGTGGGGACCAATAAATTTCTTCGCATAGAGCTTCAGAGCAGTCAATGATACCAGTATGTCAGGTTTAACACCATCACCCTCGAGATCTCCTTCTACCATATGCCAGCCAGATGGAATATCAATAGAGATAAATTTAGATTTTCTTTTTGGTGCATCTATCTCGTGCAATGAAACAAGCCTTTGAATAAGGTCATCAGATGGTGGCCTTGGCTTACCATGAAATGAGAACCCAAACATTGTATCCACTATAAGGTCAAACTCATTTGATAAGCTCAGAGGCAGGTCTTCAACTGAAAAAAATGGAACTGATAGTGATTCCAACTGAGTAACTAGGCCAGTATAAAGGCCCTGGGCTGTCTGCTTAGGATAACAAATAGACGATTTATATCCAAAGTGGTGCCGGTATCGAGCAGCTACCAGACCATCCCCACCATTATTTCCTGGACCACAGATAACAAGGACATGATTGTATTCGCCTGACTTGTACACCTCGACAATCAACGCGGCGACGCTCAGTCCCATCAATTGCATAAGTTGATCGATGCTGAATCCGAGAGGTCCCTTAAGGGCCTTGTCGATCTCAGATGCCTCTCTCTGACAAATAGGTTACCGGCTCCTCCATTCCTCTTCTTATCAATAACCCTAGAGGGAAGCTACGGCTACAGCTACGGATATGAAGTAGAGAGGAGAGAGGGGTTTTGGAACGTAGGAGAAGCTAGGGCTCGGGAAAACGAGGTCGTGTTTCTCGGAGGCGAGCGACTCGCCGAGGACGGCGGCGTTGGGGTTGGAGATGTTGCCGGCGCCGGAAGGGACCTGGGACATGGAGTCCACGTGGCGGAGATGGTCGAAGCTCGCCACGCTCCACCGACGTTGCGTCGGCTCGATCGGAAGAGAGAGTGGAGAATGGAGAGGAGGTGGTAGAGGACCAGTGGGTGGGGATTCGGTCGAGTTGTCGATGGGGTGGCCGGGTTGTACAGCGGGGTCGGCCGTGCTTCAAGCGGCGTTGGTTCTGTCGTTGGCGAGTTCGGGTGGCGAGGTCACGGCGAGGAGGCGTGGTACAAGCGGACGCGGTTGCTACTCCGATGAGACTCCGATGGAGGGTGGCGGCCAAAACAGAGAGGGAAAAGATGATGATGAATAGGAAGATGGGTGAAGGTCGGCTGAATGTATTTCTTTAGTTTTTAGGTTTTGGAAAAATAAAGAAAAGAGGAATATTTATACATGTAAAATTTTGGTTTGGGTTGACCTAGGAATTGATTTGACTTGGTCAACTACCCTTGGGGTTGGGCCTTGGGCTCACATGGGGTATTTGGAGGGCTATAAATTATATTGTCTAAATTGCAAGACTGGAATTTAATGGAGGGCGATGTGCGCGTTGTACATTCCAAAAAATTAGGAAAAAAATTCTTGCGAAGGGGAAATTGGGTTTTCTTCATGCATTGCCCAATGGTGGGGACACCTAAATGCGTTTTTGCATAAAAGCCCCCCATCAATTGAAAGAATTGCACATGAACAAAAATTAGATTTAATTAATTAAATCGAACACGCACGAGGTTCTAGAATTAATTAGAAGCACAGGGAAATAAAAATAGGCGAAACAAAGGGTCTGGGATGTAGAGGATACAGAGTAGATTATTAATAAAATTTAGGTCGTACAAAATGGTCAAGATTGTGTCCCCAATTTTGATTGGGACGCACAAGGGTACAAAATTAGAATTTATATCGAATTAAGAAATAACGTCCACAACGTTTATTGTGCGACTAAAATGTAGCACAAGAAAGTAATATTATGAGTTGCACAAGGGCCAGAAAGGTAGGCGGGCACGTCTAGGTCAATGTTGTGAAATTCGTAGATAGGCAACGGCTAGTGAGGTGCTCCAATTATCGAGCAACGGTAAGGTGCGCTACGTGTCATAATTATTTCGTAATTAAATTAAATGTCGTGTTCTAATTCTTATTGGGTTGAAACTAGCCCTAATTCTACTATATAAGCCAAGTAAACCTAATTTTTGGGTGAGGGGGTTTACACTACTCGACGGGCATGTATAAACATTCAGGTGATAGCATATGCAAATACAAGAGTCGTTTTAACATGATCGTTCAGGTGTTCAGTTGTTCTTTGATGCGATGCAATAACTCGCACACGGATAGCCGCTAAGCGAGGATGACTTATCTATATGAACATGAGTCGCTGGCATAGCCATAAAGGACCAATCTAGCCAATAACCGGGATAGAATGCAACCAATGAACGTGAGCATTACAAACCACCCCGTCCTAGGACAAGAACTATCAGCCTTCATCTGCGAAGGTGGCACAACGTTGCGGAGACACCACCCAGCTCGTACATGAAGGCTGCATGAGTTCTTTCCCAAACGTGAGACTATACGTGCATTCAGTCTATGACGAGGATGGAATGCAGCCAAGAACGTGAGCGCTACAAACCATCCCGTCCAAGAACGTGAGACTGAACCATGAGTTCCATCCGGATCGGATTGGCCCTAGTGCCCCAGAACCGTCCATGAACTATACCTCGTTTTCGAGTTGTCCGCGACATACACTTATTTGGTTTCTTTTCCAATTCCATTATTTCGCCAAGCAGGCAACAAGAATACGTGATTTGTTATTTCGCCAGCAGGCTACATGAGTACACGAGAACAGGAGTACACGAGAACATGCGAATACGGATACTTGCAGGTTCGTTCAGGCACGAAACGACTACGTAGTAGTCTTCCGGGGTTTGGATAAAAATAAGGCAACATACAAGCAGACAAGCATGCGTTTCTAAGGAACATAAGCAGCACATTTTGCTCGGACCCGAAGGTAAGCCGAGAGTTAGATCGTTAGGGGACTTGGCATGCGAGGGTTTGAATATAAGCAGTATTTCAATTTCCATGTTCTAGCATAAGCAATACAAGTTGGGATTATTCCCTTAGCTAGGTACGTTGGATTCTTATTAGCATGCAGGGGTGATTCACCTAGCGACTAGCATGAATATTCTACATTTTATGTGTGCTGGCTAAGCAAAGACAAGTTCACCGTAGCCACCCACCTTAGCGATGATTCACCTCGGTAGAGCGATACGTCAAGCGAGCCTCTGAAAGCCTAAGCTGAAATCCTGTAGGGACAAGTCTGGATATTCTTTGCTTCCTGTTAGAGGCAAAGCGGGTCAGGACAGTTGTACTTTTGCCGTTTGAGTCGGCAGTCCGCTAGAACGGAACGGGGTGTTACATCTTGATGAAAGTGTGCCAAGTTCATAGATTGGGTACTTTTGTTTGTGCGCCAATGATAAATTTATGTACCAAGCTCCTGGCTCACGCACTTCTATCATTGTGCGCCAAGGTCCTAGAAGCGCGCTTTAGTATGATTTGGCGCCACCTTTTTGCTCGGAGCACTTTTGCATCAAAGTGCGCCAGAACTGCCCGGATTAGTAATTTGTGCGCCAAAACTATTTTTGGTCATTTGTGCGCCAAAACTCTTTTTGGCTATTTGTACGCCAATAGTGGTTTTGGGCCCATTATGCGTGAATGTTATTTTCTTGCCTGATTTTATGCGCCAATCCTGAATTATTAATTTATGCACCAGTATGCCAGTATTCTCTTTAATTTGCTTAATTCTTGATGATTACCTTGTTCTATTTTAATCCTGTTATTTTTATCCTATTTATTTCCTGAATATGGCATTCTTGATATTGATCTTAATTTTCTGACATGATATAGTGATTGTACATTATAAATGAACTCCTGAATCCTGACATTGTACTAATAATCCTGACATTGTACTAATAATCCTGATATTGAACTGAATCTTGATACTGTACTGATAACCCTAATACTCCTAATCCTGATAATCCTGATAGTGGCTCGATGTAGCACACTATACTGATACTCCTGATCCTGAAAATTCTGGTAGTGGCTCGACGTAGCGCACTCCTGACTCGAGAATTCTTGTATTGTCCTGTTCAAGGCTATTAGTAGCACATGTATTGCATGCCATGTATCCCCGTGGTTGATTTTGAATGTACTCGTCAAGTTAATGTCATGTCTTGTATCATGTCTAAGGCAGACTCCTGAGCACCACGGTCAGAAATTCTTGATAATTGTCTTGGCTAATAACTAGAATAATAATCTAGATAGCATCTAGAGAGATTTCCTGGCTACATGCAATCCCGGTATCCCAACAACACCTAATGGATTTGGAGCTCTCTGTCGTGAGGGACACACTTCCAGCACACCGACAAGTGTTGCACTACCAGAAAAGATAAAAAAAAATTATACCTGATAAACATGTACTATGTACCCGTTCTTCTGGATAACCCGGATAGTCTGAAGGGCATGTGGCTGTAAGGAATCTCAAACTGCATGTGTTAGTAACTAGGACTGTGATAATCCTAATTAGCTAATGATAGCATGCCGTAGGGCATAATTGGCCATGATCACTTGATTTTTAGTCTAGTCTAGTCATATCCTAATTTATTTAACAGCTGATCTGAAAATGGTAACCTAAGTACTGATTCCAGATGTCCTTGTTTAAATACTCCATAACTGTTTAACTGTTACTTTATCGGTTATTCTTATTAATTTGTCTACATGCTGGTTTTAGTTCATAAGTTTGGCTCCCTTGTGGTACTTGCTTTTTTGGGGTCTGACCCCACTAATTTTGTATGGCCAGATTTTGGAGCAGGACTGCAGGATCTCCCATACTTCTTACCTTAAGATGGTGAACACCAGAAGCACCCGAGGACATGAGTGAGTTTCTTCTTCCTCACCCACTTGATCTTGTATATTATTATTTTGAGGCATTTAGCCACCGAGCACGTATTTAGCTCATGTTTTATGACTTAACATTCTAGCCTGCGGGCCTACATATAAAGCATATTCTAGACTATAGCTAGAGCTGACCATGTAACATTGTACTCTACTAGTTCTTCATTTTGGTACTAGCTTCATGATCATCTGGATATGTATAGTTTTGTACGACTTACTATTATATGTTGGTGATCATACATCTTGTAAACTTGTTGCTTGCTTGAGATTGAGACACCTAGGATTTTTGACCCAGGATTGTCTGATGGATTGTAGAATAAACCCTCACATGTCTAGACAATCGTGACTGTATCTCGGGGTATAGGGTACTCTGGTATACGTAGCTGGCTTTGTCTGTCATCGCTCTCTAGTATTCTGGTTCTGAGGCGTGACAAGGTGGTACAAGGGTCAGATTTTAGGGGGTTGCTAAAATCAGTTCAGCTTGGAGCCTTATTCAAGATTGTTGTTGTTGGAGGTAGTGTTGGTGTTATTAGGAGCTGTGGTGGCTAGGAGAGGTAGTGGAGAGGTAGGGGAGGAAGGTAGGGTGGCTGTGGTGCTGGTAGAATGAACATGGGGAGTGCAGCAAGGTGGGGAAGGGGGTGAAGGTTGGCGGGTTCAGCCTGGGGTAGGCTCGGGTGGGGGCTGAATGGAGGAAGATGGGGTAAGTTTTTGTGGAAGGTTTGTGAAGAGAAAGTATGGAGGAGAGGGATAAGAAGGAGGGTATGAGGGTAAATTGAAGGAAAAATAGGAGGGGAGGTCATGGGGTGGCCGACCAAGTGAGGGAGGTGCGAGGTTGTGTAAATGGGTTTAATGTTGGGGGGTTTTGGAAGTTTTGGAAGAGGAATAGGTAGAGGGTATTAGGGAGTTTTGAAAGAGGAATAGATAGAGGAAGTTGTCTGCCCTCTAAGGTGGCTGATCACACTTTGGTTTCAATATTTAAGGTTGAAAGAGGGTATGTAGTGATGGGTCAACCATAATGAGGGTGTGGCTGAATTTAAATTCTAAAGGGGTTAAATGTGAGATTTTGAGTGAGAAAACTTGATTTTTGGTATTTTGTATAGGGAGAAATGGTGTATGGTGTTTAGCACGAACCATGTGGGGGTGTGTGAAGATTTGGGTTAGGTGTGTGGACTATATTTGGGCTAGGTTAAGTCGGTTGCTCAATAGGACTAAAAATTGTGTCATTGTGATTGTCAATGAATTAAAAATATGTAGAAGTCCATTTGGGTGTGACACAAGTATCATGGATGTTGTAGGCTGAGTGTAGGTCATGGTTATATAGTTGGTTGCAAGGAACAGGTCGAAGTGGTATCTCTAATTTCGATTGGGATGGACATAAATGCAAACTTAGGTTTAAATTGAACATTGTATGATGAATGTTGTATGATTAAAATAAAGAACAAGAGAGTGTGTTTGTGAGTGAAACAAGGTCAGGATTAAAGCTTGAGCTGTCTAGGTCAAGGGTGTGCAATTTGTTGGGAGGCAAAGACTATTGAAGTATTCTAAATATCGAAGCAACGGTAAGGTGCACAAAATTGAATAGGTTGAAATTAACTCCATTCATCATTCCTAATCATCTCCAAATCAACCATAATCTCTCTCTCTAAGCTAAGTATACCAAGATTTGGGTGATAGGGTTTACAAATACAAGCGGTGACACATGAATACAAATATTGCTACTAGGCGTGGCTAAAAGCAATACCCAATAACCGTAACATGATATGTGCCTAGCGATCCTATAGAGAGTCACATAGTGCATGCTCTCAATCTATACAGGAACTCTATCGCGTCACTGTACGTGCCTAGAGATCGAAAGTAGTCAATAGCCAACTCCTAATAACGGTCATCGAAGAACTAAGGATCTCGAAAATATGTTCAAGTAATGGAATACGGAACAAAATGCTAACAAAATCACAAGTGAAAGTATACAAACAACTGATGATACAACATGTGATATAAGGTATAAGACATGAAAATAAAAATATAACAAGGGAACAAGTATCATAATAGGAAAAGAGACATGAATAAACAAAAAATTTGCATATAAATAATTGTACATAGTGTTGCAAGGTACTTGCCTAAAATTGGCCCAAATCCGTTGTACTAAGGTCAAAAAATGTCCCGGTCAGATCCTAGTTCTAAGTAGTAAAAACCTGAATTATATATATTTATCTAGTATAATCTAATTACTTAATTATGTAATATTATATATAACATAGGATTTAAGTATATAACCATTATTTGTTTATAGAATATAGTACTTATGTTGTAAACCTACTTTTTTTTAGAACCTAAGGTATAAGCCATTAATATAATATTATAGCTTAAGTATAGTAAATAACTACTAGGGCTTAGTTTGTAACTATGAAATCTAATGAGGGTTCTAAGTGAAAGTAGGTCAAGATCCTATACATAATCCATGGAGACTATTAAAGTAAATATAAGTAAACTACCTTTTTATATATATATATATATATATATATATATATATATATATATATATATATATATATATATGTTTTGATTCTCTTAATATAGAATTCAAATAGAACGGGTTGAAGAGTAAGTTAATAATAAGGAAAGAAAAAAAAAGTATTTAGATTAATCTCTTGATATGTATATAGTATGGATAGGGAGAAACTAAGACAAGATATGCAAGGAATTAAATTAGGAGTGCCGGCTATTGATTCTATTAGGTTAGATTACTTATTATTATTATTATTATTTAGGTGGCCCATTAAGTTGGAAGTCCATTTGATTTAGTTAGTAACTTGGTCCAATTGAGTTTATTAGTTAGTTAGCTCCTTTAGAATTGCAAGTATATGGTTTTCGCCCATATAATTAATAATTTTTTAACTAAGAAATTAAAAATTATCTATAAATTAGATTAATATTAAGATATTAATATAAAGGAAAATAATTCTTATAAGGTAATAATAATAAATTAAGCATTAACAATAATAATGGCTATAATGAAGAAAAATTCAATTTGAAAATTATAGGGGATTTACATAATGCCAACTCATTCAAATGTTTTGCAGAACTTCTTCTTCTTCTTCTTCTTCGACAAGGTTGATTATGCCATATTCATCTACGAGTTTATATCAGAAAAAGCAAAATGGTACATCGATTCATCACTTTCGTCCGACACTTAACGGTGAATTTTAATATAAAATATAACTGGATGTAGAAAATGTTTAAGAATGAACATAGAGATGAGATGAATGGTTGAGAATAAACATGGAGATTAGAAAGAAGAATAACATATAATTGCATGTTCTAAGTATTTGTCCTTTGTTATCAATAAAAATTGGTTATTATGTAAAGTTTTTCTATGTGCCATTGAAATTTAATAGACGTTAATATTATGTTTTTGCTACAGTTCTATTTGATTCTAGATTATATTTTTGTAACTTTGTAGAAGACATTAGTTAACATTGAGTAGAAAATTAATTATAGTTAATATTTATGCATTTTTAAATTAATAATAATAACACAACAAATAAAATTTATTAAAATTTAATTATGTTAATTTATTTTATACCTTTTTTTCTTTACATGGAACATAAATACAACAAATACTAACATAAACTAGTGATGTCAAAACAATATTTGACATGGTTTGAAATTACAACCACAAACCCAATCACAAGGATTGTTGAAATTACTGTGTTTTGTTTGATATCACCATGATTGTGATTTTAGAATCACATCCATGTCGTCTTTGTGCAATCCAGTTTGAGTACCCCCCGTTAACATTGACAAAATATCTTAATCTTAACTAATTATAGAAAGTAGGAACATGGTTCAATTTTTCGTTAAAATTTTACTTGCCAATGTTCTTATCATTTCCAAAAAAATTTATAAAATTATCAAACATAACAACTAGTATTTAATCTACAAAGAAAAGAAAAGAATCACAAAAAGCACCACAATAAAAGACGTGGAGAGGGGGGGGGGGGGTTGTACCTTAAACATCTCATTTGCAATAAATTTTTAAGAATACAAATTCTAGAATGAACGGACAAAAATTAGTCGAACCATGTGCCAAGCAAAATCAAATTTATTGGTCAACCCGACCCGATCTGATCCGATCTACAACTTTAGTGTCTAGTGCTTTTGAAGAAATAACTATGATAATATTCGATTTTTAGTCCATAAAAACATAAATAAAAAAATTACAAAAGTTAACATCTAATTTTAATCACAAAATAAGATAAAAATCTATGGGGCTTTTGGAAATACACACCTAATTTTTCGCTAAATTCCAAGAAAGCAAATTTCAATTTAGTGATGCTTATCTCAAAAAAATTCTCTCTCTCTACTCTTATAATGATTTCTTATAATGATGCTTGAAAACGGCTCAATTTTGTGCCGTCTAGGCCTTTTATAAATTCTACACAATTTATTAAAAATTAGGAATATATTGACTTTGTATCTCGAATAAGTTAAAAAATTTGTATTTGGATCTTTATAATATACATATTTAGTATTTGGGTTTGGATACTCAAATAATTGCCATATTTCAGTTCGACTGGTGCCCTAGGGAATAAAAGAATAAACTAATTAATTTAAAAACTAACTTTATTTCGTAGTAAAAATAAAAGAATCTATTCTACTATATAATGCCAAAACTAGGCTTCACCGTGAAAGTTTTTCGTTCCAAAAATACCCTTCATTAAAAACAGTAATTAAATACGTATTAAATGTATGTATGCATGCA
This sequence comes from Iris macrosiphon, assembly GCA_036927795.1. Lineage (NCBI taxonomy): Eukaryota > Viridiplantae > Streptophyta > Magnoliopsida > Asparagales > Iridaceae > Iris > Iris macrosiphon. Next base: position 17,631,555 of record JAYESA010000001.1, on the reverse strand, counting down.
TGAGACAACTTGGAAAATGATAGTTAATAAAACAAAGATATGCATGCATGCAAAGTAGGTAGTTTGGAGAATAAAACAAAAGTTAATAAAGCATTGCAAAGTATGCACATGAACCCAACAGATAAGAGAAACCTTTTATATTTCCGTCATTTAATTTCTCCCAACTTTCATGTTCCTAGCTATTATATTTCCACCTATAATAAATTAAGAAATTGTTGGTTGCTCTTTTAATAAATTGAAAAAGACCATTGATAAATAAATAAATAAATTTCCAGCAAATCTCTCTCTCTCTCTCTCTCTCTCTCTCTCTCTGATCTTATCCCTAGAAAAAAGTCGTTACCTTTTCTTTTTTTTTCCCCTCCCAAAAAAAATTTCCTCCGAATCTTTCGCCCAAAGTTTCTCAAAAATTCCTTCGATCTCCCGCCAATTTCCTAAATTTTCACCGCTATTATCGCTAATTTCACCTAGATTCAGTGTTTTAGGTCAGTTGTTCTCGTAATCCCTTTATAATTTCTAGGGTTTAGGGTTTTGTGGAGCTTTTTCTCGGTAAAGTTTGCAACTTCTCTCCAAAATCAGTTCGATTTCGATCTGGATTACGGGTTTTAGTTCAGTCTCTCCTTGTAATCCCATCGAAACTTCAGGGTTTAGGGTTTTGAGCGAGGATCATAGCTAAAGTTGGAAGCTTCCCCAGGTGTGTTTGTTATGGAGGTGAGATCTGAGAGTTTCAGCGTAAGCGGGGTCCAGAACCCGCCGGTGTCCTCGCCGTCGGCTCCTCCGCACATGCGGATGACGTTCGCCCCCGACGGCACCGCCGTGTACCGGCCCATGGTCAGCGTCGGCGCCGCCGCCACCGGAGCCGGAGCCGGAGCCGGTGACGGGAATCAGTCGGCGGAGCCGGTGAAAAGGAAGAGGGGCCGTCCGAGGAAATACGGACCCGACGGCAGCATGACGTCACCGAAGGCGGCGCCGGCGGTGGCGTCGGGAACCGGAGCTCCGGTGGCTGGATCCGAAGCGAGCGGAGGAGGAGTGGTGATACCGCTTGCTTCGGGGGACGGGTCTGCTGCTGTCGTGAAGAAGAAGGGGAAGGGCGGGAGGCCGCCCGGATCTGGAAAGAAGCTCCAGATGGACGCTCTGGGTATAGAAAAAAAAACTCATTTCCCCCCATAAAGTTCCACTTTTGATTGGTTTTACTTGTTTTAATGTTGAGGTTGCGAGTAGATCATCAATTCTTAGATAACACATTGATAAATGTGCAATTTATATTGATATTCACACCAACACGTTCATCAATGCATCGTTTACTTAAAATATGTATTGCTAAATGTAAAATGTACATTGATAAATGTGCTGGTGTGAATATCAATATAAATTGCACATTTATTAATGTGTTAACAAATATTTGTATTTTTGAAGTTTTGGTTCACCGGGAGGGACTTCATGTGCATATTTAGAAGAAGGTTTTTTGTTTTTTATGATCTTTTTTTCCCTTCCAGTCAATGGAAATTCTTTCGTGCAGGATCGGGAGGAATCGGGTTTACCCCACATGTGATCACAATTAAAAAGGGAGAGGTATGAACATGTATTCATTGTTTAGGCTTTATTTAATGTTCAAGACTGATTTTGCCAAAGTTGGAATAGTTATATAGTCCCCTGCATCTCCTGTTATAGTTTGTGGCTAATGCAAGCTCTTTGCTATTCATGTACAAACACTAGATATTCTGGCAAAATTTAGAAGTATGATGCATTGTAAATCGGGGACTCTATATCCCTGCATGTTGGAATTTAGATACTTCGTAGATATTGGATGCTTTTTTTCCTTATTGCAAAAATGTTACGCGGTTTAACATGCATCATCAGCTGCATCACTTTTGGTGCGAGTATATAAAGAAATTCATTTAATTTGGTGGAGATACTAAGGATCAGGAAATTATTGATTCTCATTAAGAGTTAAACTGGACCAGTATGATGACACTATTTGAAACCTTTTGTCCCGTTGAGCTCTGTTAAGAACTATGCTCTATGTAACATTTACAAAAGCTAATTCCTCCTTTAGAGCCTTCGTTTAGGCCTACCCCTTGTTTTAGCAGCTCTATGGACCTCCGTCTTGTAGCTCCTTCTAACATGTGTGTTTTTGGTCTATGTTGCATACATCGGTGTTTACATGGAGGAGCTTCTAAGCTTGTTTTTTTTTTATATGTTTGCAGTAATGTATATAGCATTGTAGGTTTGTGGGACTTGATTATCAATAATTGAATTTTTATTGCTTACATTCTACAGGAGGGTTATGTTATGCACAAATCCATGCTAGTCAAGCAAACTTCTGTCTTTATTATGGTCTGCTTGATGTTCTGCAAATGGGAACAATCTTTTCAAAGTCAAGTCTGTTTGAATCTAGATGTCCTCAATATCAAATAGAAATACTGGAGTGGTATTAGAGGCAGATGTCTTCAATATCAGATAGGTTTATTGGAGTCCAATAGATTACATCGACATCCATTGTCATCAAAGAAAGTGCAGTCAGCCTTTTAATTTTTTTTTTTTGTTACACCACTAGTTTGATTTGCCCCCACCCCCTCTTTTCAAGATCAGGCCATTCTAAAATTCTTGTATCAAGTATAATGTTTGACAAATAGTTTTAAGAATCTAAGATCTTAACTATGTCATTGGTACACTCTGTTTTATTACATAGTAAAAAAGTTCCAGACTAGACGTAAAATATATTGACATCATGTAAAGTGCAACCATTTTGGACACTGTTGTCCATAGGTTGAAATCCTGAGGACTATAACCTCTTACGGAGTCGGGGATAGTTCAGCCGAGAGTTCTGCATATTCCAGTTCAATCGACCTCTTCATGCATAACATCCTAGTGGAAATAATAATTTCCACTTATTATGCAAATTTATTTAGTGGGAATGTGAATAGCTGCAATGAAGAACATGTGTTTCTGATGGAATGATTATAATTGTGTCAACTAATGATGATTTTGGCTGGAGAACTTGAGTCTTTCGCTTGGTATAGAGGGTATGAGTTGGTTGATAAGGAATATCTATAGCATGTAGGTAGTGTATATTAGGATCACGTCAGGGGCTTATTTTTTCACATAATGCTGTAAGAAACTACTGAAATTTTAATAGAACTTAAAAGTTAATTTTCATAACTTTTTTTAAGTGGCTGATATATGATGGAGTGTAATTCATTTGCTTGGATTTTTTTCGGGGGTCTTGCTTCAAACTATATAAATGATAGAAGCATATGAGTTTTCAAGATACAAAAATTTATTTCCTCATGTGGATAAATAGGAAGTATGATACATATAGAAGGTCAAATATTCCTCCTTAATTTGCTTTTTTTGGTTCATATTTGGTAGGCCTATTTGTATTACAAGCTTCTCTTGGTAACAGTTTTCCATGACTACTGGTCAGTTTTTGGACAACTTACAAAAAACTTGGCTCATGCTGGTTTTGGAAGTTTGAACACACATAATACTTAAATACAGTGCGTACTTAGTCAAAACCCAAAATAAGTCTAATTTGATCAAAACATTAGAAAATATGGGAGCAACATATAGTGCAAGCTCTGTGTCTACAAATGACTGTTTTGACTTGAGCTATGTATTACTCTGTAGCCCCTCAACTTATGTTTGAAACCAAATTTGCAGTAGCGACCGGTACCAGTACATATTGTCCGTATCATATTAGTTTTGACTTACCCTAATCCGTCTGATTCATGTCGATATCGGGTGGTATTGACATTGGGGCTCTTATATATATATATATATATATATATATATATATATATATATATGAACTAACAACATCCATCCATAATATTGTTCCAGTCAAAACTATCTATTGCTGGTGTTCAAGTTAAACAATAATATCTATTGTAGGGTGATCGATTCATCACCGATGAATATTATTCCGTTGAAAACTAAGAGAAACAATGAATAATATATAAATTTATGCCAGAATGTATCAAATATTTTTTCAAGCTATTCTGTTTTGCTCTCTGAAAGTAAAAAATCCGTAACTCAATACCCTGGATACCAATACTGCAAACTTTGTTCCAAACAGCAAATGAATGCTTTCTGGGCTCTTATATATATATATATATATATTTCTTGTGTATCACTATTCAATGCAGATACATTGAAGGTCTTGAGCATTCTTGCTTTATAATTGTTGGCCTTATCCCGTCCAAATTTGAAAATGGAGAATATATTAATTCTACATATACTTTGATGAGTAAATTGTTTACCTGACTAAGTTTCCATTTCTGTTGAAATGTATAATTGATTGACAAGGGACACATTTTAGGTATTTTAATCTCATGATATTAAAAAGTGTCAAAATGTTCTTATAAAGCTCTAAACCTGTAATCTTTGTTGAACAAATCAAGGTTCACACTATTGGCAGTATCGGTGGTTTCAAGTAGGAGAATCAGATTTTTAGGTATCGGAAAGAAAATAATTATTAATAAATTATTAAAATTTTATGATTTTTTTAAAATATTTAATCATAAGTTTAAGTATTTTCTATGTTGTTTTTAGTAGTTTTGAAGTAGTAGTCACCATTGTCGATTGGTTACTTGCGGTAGATAAATTGTTTTACACGCTTTTACATTCTTGCTGATTGGTCTTTTTCATTTAATTTTTTTTGTCGAATTGACTAGGAAAGAGACCCCAAAAGTCGGTATCAATCAGTATCGGATCGGGTCACGCCAAACCGTATCGGATCAGTATCGATTGATACTGCAACTATGACAAAAATACGAATACATGCACGAATACGGACACAAGATGGATACGGGATATGAGCATTTTCAAATAGGTATAAAGGTTGTTGCTTATGTCACATGTATGGATACTGATTTAGACGATACGGATTCGGACATTATTTTGTTGTGTCCGTGCAACATAGAGTGTATTCTATATTTCGATGCAATCTGGTCTGATTTTGTTATACTAGTAAATTTGCACGTGCGTTACATGTATTTCATACTAGGAAAGATTAAACAATGGTGTCTTAATTTTTTAGTACTTGAGAAGAACAAACAACATCCCCTTAATTTTTTTTACTACTTGGGGAATAATAAACAACAGTCTCCCTTATATTTTTTTATACGTAATTATCTAACTACCCATCTTAAATTTAATGAACAATTTTAATTAGTAAATATAATAAGGACATTTTTGGAACAAAACTTCCACGGCGAAGCCTCAACTTTTCCTGTTATATAGTAGTATAGATAAAGTTGCCTTAATGTTTATATTTATAAGTTGGCTTACTCACTTGAATGTTTTCTCTATTTCCACACTTATAGCTGTTACTACAAGGATATTTGGGGAGACTACACCTTGGATAACCTTAGTTTTTCTCTCAGGACGTCTCTTCAAAAATTATGTCCTTTTCTCAGAATGGACCTCGTGCAGTGTGCATTCTTTCTGCCAACGGAGCTATATCAAACGTAACTCTTCGACAGGCAGCAACCTCTGGTGGCACTGTAACATACGAGGTTTGTATGATACCTTCCATCTAATCTCATTCCTTGTCTAAATTCACATCCCAGAAAATTAACTGATCGTATGTTAAGCATCATCTTTGCATTATGTTAGAAACATATTGTTATCAATAAACATTTTAGTATTTTATCTAATATCAACTGATAAGTCATAGTTTGAATCTTAAATTGTAAGATCCATATTCATTTTCGTCGAGCTTTCATCTTACTTTACATAATATGATGCTGAGATATCCAAAGTATAAATTTAATGTGTAAAAATATTATCCATTTATGTACAGGGTCGTTTTGAAATATTGTCACTATCTGGTTCCTTCCTTCTGTCGGAGATTGGTGGTCAGCGCAGCCGGACTGGTGGGTTGAGTGTATCGCTGGCTGGGCCAGATGGCCGTGTCTTAGGTGGTGGAGTGGCAGGACAGTTAACTGCAGCATCCCCTGTCCAGGTATTTCTTGGTTTAAATGCATGGATTGGCACTGCACTGGTATTCTATTATATATCTGTCTGCAATCCCTACTTATTCTATCAATTCTTGTAGTCATCTGCTTCATCTAGACTATAGTTTGATTACAGTTTGCAAAGCTACCCTGTGTGTAAATTATTTGACCTAAGACAGGCCTTCTCTACCTTTGGAAATTTTACAAGTCTGGAGTTGCTTTGTCTGTTACAAATTGTTGGTTTAGTAAGGAACTATAGTTTTGCAGGATGGATAATACGGTGAAAGATATATGTAGGTCGACATAAAAGAGCGTAGGTTTTGAGTGATGATGATGTTGGCGCTGAAGGAGATGGTAGTGTTTATAATAGCAAGCCTTGAGGGTAGGTTGAACAAGTGCAGCACGCATTGTTCAATTGGACTGAGCTTAGGTATTCTAGTGCATGATTCAGTTTTCGATTCTTCAGCAGCCCCATATTTTTATATTTGACCTTCAAAATATAACTACTGTTATAATTTATTACCCAATCATCTAGCCGTGCTTATATTTGATAGTTGATTGGAGTGGATTATAAACAAGTAGAAAGAGACCGTTAACACAAATGGGAAAATATCCGATTATATATATGTTTCATCGTTCATTTTTATGGGACATGTATTACAATTAAGCTTCTGAGATTACCTGACCGCTTTAGAGGCAGTAGGAGAAGCATTGAATATCAAAATTGAATGGATATGGTATTAAACATATCTTTCTTCATTAGACTCATTACTCGTACCGTTTATTTTTTTCCCCTGGTTTTCTTCTACAGTCGAAGGTAAAAGAATGTTAAAAATCACCAATTCTTAGAAAATCCTGGAGGAATTGGGGAAAGTGGCATATTTCTCTTCCATAACTTAACTCATTGTGCTCACTGCAGGCATCTAGAAATTTTATACTTGTTCTCTTTTGCATTGTGAGTGGAAAAATGTGAGAGATTCACAAAATCTTGTGAATTACTCGAGAGAAAAGGCAAAGACAGCAAAGTATTAGCAATGCCGAAAAAAACGCCATTATTCATAAGTGACTTGATCATTACATTTAAGTACTGTTAATAATCATTATACTACTATCTGTTTCATGCACCCACTTGAGAAAGTAGGGAATTACAGACTACTTTCCTTTTATGTAGCCCTAGTTCATAAAGCGTGACCATTTGCCATATCATGGGAGAGTGCCATATCATGGGAGATACTCGAGGGAAAGGCAATAGCAACAAACTATATCAATACCGGAGGCCAAGATTGACAATATTTTATCATTTTACCTTTTTGAGACTACAATTCAACACTTCAACACTTCAAGGAGTAATTGGCTTAAATTTCATGGATATTCAATTGTATTTGTGAAATTTGTTGTTATGAATAGTTCACAGAAACTGATTCATTGTGATCACTATCACAATACGAGGGTTAAGTATGGAGCAACTTTTAGTTGGAGACTAGGAATCCTTTGCTCTGTGATTTGGTGGGAAATTCTGGATGACGATAAAGTAGGAATTGGGTATGCAAAATAATATAAGAAGCCAATTGGCGGCAACAGTCAGATGATCTTGATCTGTAGCTTTTAATAAACTGATCATCTAGGTGAATAGGAAACTCGTGAATAATTTATTTCCATGTTTTTCCTTTTATGTTGCCCACAGGACCTAATGAAATATATATTTCAGGTGGTGGTTGGCAGTTTCATATCAGATCCGACAAAGGAGTCAAAACTCATGAGCCCAACTGACACTACAGTGGCCCCTGGAAAGTTTGCCGGCAGCATGATGATCGGAGCGTCTAGTCCAACATCACGAGGAACGATGAGCGAATCCTCAGGTGGTCCCGGGAGCCCGTTCAACCAGAATAACAATGGAAGTCAGCAAGGCTTATCCAACATGACTTGGAAATGAGAGAGGGGGGTTGATTTGTTCCTGTGCAATTTATTCCTCTGTAATTCCAGTAATGCTTTAGGCCTTTTGCCCCTTGTATATTTAGGCCAGGGGAAAGCAAAAACACATGGTATTTCACACATTTTCTTGTGGCATTAGGGTGGGTTTGGCACCTATTATGTAAACTTGTAGCCTGTTGTTATGTTTCTTATGTTATCTGAGCTGTAACAAAGATTCCGAAGCACATAATGGATTTGGTGGTGGATCTTTTAGGCCTTGTCTTTCATGAAAAACTTGCCATAATGTGTTTATTACGACTGCTTTATACAGGCACAATAGATTCACTTTTGTAGCTAGTATATTTTCCCATACAATACAATTGAAGAAGAGCATCTTAAAAAGGATGATGTAGAAATTTGTTATATCAAAATTTTTCATCTCTAATAGTAATTAATATTGGATCATACTTTTAAACTAAATTATTAAATTGTCTATTTTATTTTTTGACACGTAGAATTAAAAAAATATTTGAGAGTATTTTTTTGTGTACAATTTCTAAAATGGAAATTTCTATAATCGAGTTTATATTCTACTTGAAACTGTACTCTAAGAAATTTTTCTATCATAGTTGGTAAAATTTTTACATTAAAATTGTATCCAAAAAAATACTCAAAACGGTTCTCAATTTCTATTTTACGTGGTCAATTTAACAATTTATAAAAGTATGACCCAATATCAAACTCTACGAGAGGATTTTTTTTTTTTTTTTATGAGAGTTTCTATATGTCCCTAATCAGTAATTCAACATCTAAAATCCCTATAGAAAATTCTCCATCCTACATCAACGTCATTAGAATAAAAATTAAAATAAAAACCATTGTTGGAGAACTAAAAAAAAAAAAAAGTTTCTAACATAAAAATAGGAAAGATAAAAACCCATTGGAGATGGCCTAAGAAACCAAGCCCAAGTAACATAATAAGAACAAGAGAGCATGAAAAACAATGAAGGAAACACTAAATATGTTAAAAGTATCATAACAAGGCATTGCACTTAAATTTCCCTGCTGGTCACATACACAAGTGCATCATGCCTCAAGTTGAAGTGGTGGGCAAATGGGAATGATTACAGCAGCTGAAAAATTGCAGGAAAGATGGTGGCAGAGTACACATTCTACTTGCACTTCCAGAATTCAAGGATTTGATAATAATGACATTATCAGTCCTTAGAAAATGGATAAGCTATACATCATTAAAGCAAAAGAATCTATGTAATTAACTATTACACACCCAATGATAACAGGCACATCTCTAGTTTGCATACAATATATTAAAGCAATTATGCAACTGCACTAAATATCTCATTATATTATGTTATGCATTCATAATTATGTCCTTTCGCAATAATGTATTCATCTTCATCATGTCTTAGCCATCTTTCAATATTACTTCAATCAGCTCATAGTCTCGCTTTAGAGAACTAATCCAAACTGGAATTTGAATGCAGCAAAAATACCAAAACACAAAATGCCACATCTTATATTTCATTTTCCATGAAATTCATTTGTATTTCTCTAGTGCTCGAATTGGTTCCCTCCAAATGTCTGCCCGAACTGCCAATTGGACTGCGCAACATTGTACGATGTCACCATCCTTCCGCCCCTGTTGGTTACCTCAAAAGACAGAGGCTGACCGATTAGCTGTACGTTGGTCTGCCAATTCTGTCCCCAGTTTCTCGCCATCGGAATCCACCCAGTCCGCGATCCCTTCACTTTGACCGCCACGACTACGCCATCCGAGCCTACATTAGTAATCAAGACCTGGAGGAAGTAGGAGATCCCAGTTATGGTAAACCTCATTCCTCCCTCCCTCTCACAGTCCACCCTGCAATATAGACAAATAGAAAGTCATTGATCTATACAAATAATCAACTATTCTTTGATTTTTGTTGGGAAAAGATCGATGAACCTATACATTTGATTTGGATGCTAGCAAATATGTTGCAGGGACAATGGGAAAATGGTGTCAATACTCGTATCTGTGTCAGTACTTGTACAACAATGGTGACTACATTGTGCCTATTTGAAAATGTCCATATTCCATACTCGTATCTTGCCTGTAGCCGTATACGTGCCCATATTTGTGCAATATAGCTAGTTGCCTCCTTTCAGTAGTTTTTTATAGTTACGGAAGACTATTTTGACAAGTTTAATTGTTATGATTGGTATGCATATATGGCTGTCAGTTCAAAAGTCAGAAATAAAAACACTAGCAGAACATTGAAAATTTCTTGATTACACAGCTGTAAAGTTCATAAACGACCCTGAATATATGTAAAAAATAGGTATGTTTTTGTTTCATTTGTATTTTTATATCTATTACTTAATTTCAACATGATATCCTCGACTGTTCAAGTTTTTCAATTTGATACCCTAAACTTTAATATTATATCAATCACTACCCTCAACTACTGAATATTGTCAAATCGATACCCTTCGTCAGTCAGGCATTAATTTTTCAGTTTCAACAAAAACAAATAATATTTATTTGACCAAATTACCCCCCATCCTCCCTCCGGGTATTTGAAGTGATCATGGTTAGTAAAAATAATTTCAACTATGTATTTTAGAATCCGAGAATAAAATGTAAATAAATGATCTAACCGAGACCTTGTCTTGAACTTAGTTCAATATCCTTAGGACAATATTCGTCCCGCTCAGGTGCTTACGATTAAGTGGCGATTGTGTCTCTCAGGATACAACGGTACTCCTCCTCTGGTAGCAGCACTTCAAATCGCAGGAACTTGACGAAGCAACAAAGGTAGTCTCTCTCTCTCTCTTGGACTGAATGCTTGAATATATGAATGTGTGAATGAGTGACCCAAACACTAACATGACTCTCCTTTTATAGATAACGAAGAGACACAAAATAGGAATAGACACAATGTTTGGAAGGGACACTTCCTTTCAAAGAGACACAACCATCAGGAATTATTCATTCACAACCTTTGGAAAATTATTCACTTAGAATATTTTTCCCAACAATCGTGAATAAGTTTTTTTTTTGTCATTTTGGATTTTTTTCGTTACTGTGAGGATATCAAGTTGAAAATTTTGAACAGTCGAGGGTATCAAGTTAAAATTTAGCCTATTTATTATGCTGAATTATACATTTATATTTTGTTCCTTCTAAATCTTTAGTTCTACGCGGAAATAGATTGGAGATTTATGGCTAATAAAATAGAGTCACAAGTAGTATCACATACTGATACTGCTTTTGTTTGGCACTTTTAGAATGACTTCTAGTCCTGACAACGAAATTTAGTTCTGACTGAACGATACTGTGCTGTAAAATTTTGACATACTGTGCTGTAAAATTTTGACATACGTAAATTAACTTGGGTTCTGCTAGAAACAAAGAATAATAAACAAAGGCAACAATTAAATTTTTTTTCTAACAATCTCAGTTACCTTCTGTACTGAACCGGAACGATTTCGGCCTCTCTCACCGCAATCTTTGCAAATGCCGATACCGACATATCAAAGTGCTCCTGGGGGTAATTGCACCACCCTCCATAGTCCCCAGGCAGGCCATAGTTAGGAGCACAAAAGTCGGTGACAGTGACTACAACCGAGGGGCTCCCGCGTCGGCACCATAGAATGTGGTCAACGCACCGGACCTCAAAGCAACCACCGCAGCTCTGGCCCCGTACAAACAGTTCTCCGCTGACCGCCACTGCAGTTCTCTTGGTGTATCCAGACTTGTCCAGATCATTATACCCACATGCTCCGCCTTCACAAAATGTAGACAAAAGTAAGCTTCTATGCATTTTATATGCAGTTTGCAAATTTTTTTGAGTTATTTGTATTTACAAACCATCACACCCCCCCCCCCCCCCCCCCCCCCCCAACTACTACCCCACATTTCATCCATTTCTCAAGTGTTACAAGATATCAAGATCCCACATAGGACTTGGGTTCAAGCCATGGGGGAAAACAGTTAATTCCCTTGTTGGGGAAATTAATGTGAGGTGCAGCCGGTGGTGGTGCGGGTGTGATTGCGGAGCTGGGCCCTCGGGCCGAAACGTGGCCCTCGGACCGAGATGTAGCCTTCGGACTGGATTTGTAGGCCTTCGAGCCAGAATAATATTTGCGTTCTTCAAATATATATATATATATATATATATATATATATATATATATATATATATATATAATCTAAAATCTTTCCCAATAAGTTACAAGATATCCAATGGTAATGTAACTATAAGTTCCTAAGAATATATGTGTACAATAAGTTCTGCTTTGAAAGGGGGGAATAATATTGGTGATAATGACAATGGCAATGAAGCAAGTACTGGTACATGCCCATCCATTAGGCCATTGATAAAGGCGCTACCAAAATGACTCGGGATTAGTCAAGTATTGGTGCTAGTCCAATTAGAAAATTTTTTTAATCAAGCTAGCCCAAATTTTACTAGGACTGCCCACCCTCTCCACCTCCCTCCTCTTGCTCCTCCCCCACCCCCACCCACCTCCGGCCTCTCCTCCTTCCACGATTCTCCGCCTCTCCGTATCGTCGACCTCGTCATCGACCCTGCCGCCGCCGCTGAGCCACTCGACGGCCATTACTTATCATACTCCTCCTCCACCTCCACCTCCACCTCCACCTCTACCGCCGCCACCGCCGCCGCCGCCGCCGCCTCCTCCTCCTCGAAGAAGCGAGCAGCAACAACTTCTTCTTCATCTCCGGCGCTTTCGTCAGCGCCAGCGTCTCGACTGCCCTCTCCACCTCCCTCGACCCCTCCACCACCTCCTGCTCCTCCGCCGCCGCCTTCGACTCCTCCACATCCTTCTCCTCCGCCGCTCTGCCCCCCTCGACCGCCCCTTCCTCGCTGCTCTTGCCGCCGCCTCCTTCTCCTCTTCCTCCTCCTCCTCCACCTCTCCTCCTCCTCCTCCTCCGGCCCCCTCGACCACCCCTCCTCCTCCGGCCTGTCAAAATTTTCACAGTCCTACCAATTTGAAGGACTGTCAAAATTTTGATAGTCCTAAAAAGTTAACATATTTTCTTTAGGACCGTCAAAATTTTGATAGCCCATTTAGAGTCCTTCCTATTGTTAGTACTGTTAAAATTTTTACAGTCATGAAAAAAAAAATCAATTGAAAGTCGACAGCCTGGTAAGTAATTTTTGGTAAGTAATTTGTTGGGAGTGGTAAACTTGTAATTATTTAAAAAAAAAAATTGGGCCGCTCTAAGTGTATTTTGTAGTGCCGCCATCCGTAGCTATGCCTTTTTTTTCTTTCTATGTACAGTAGAGAAAAAAAAAACTGAAGTTGACATGTACAGTGCTAGTGATAGATAGGTATATGCCAAACAAAAGTAAGTAGATACCAGTGAAGGTGGAGGCATCTGGTGATTTGGTGTAGGTTGCTGTTGCTAACCCCCACTCCTCTGAACTAATGGTGCTGATTGTTGCTTCTGAGAGTACTGTGAAGAAGAAGAAGAAGAAGAAGAAGAAGGTGTGGCAATGGGAGGAAGCCATTATTATTGTCTTGAAGAGAGGCAGGCAGGAGAAGGAGAGAGAGAGAGAGAGAGAATGAAATTTAAAGAAAGAGGAGGTTGATGTCTCTTTCATTCTTTGCTAACTTTACTTTGTATAGGGATTTGTAGAGGGGGTTGGAAGGATGTTGTGGTAAAGAGAATTGAAGAAAGATTTGACTGTTTCTTTCTCTCTGTGTCAGAAGTTTAATTGCTTAGCTGCTCAGAGGGAGTGTGTGTGTGTGTGTGATGTTCATTAATGTAATATTACATGTTACATACATAATGTGTGACGGTGGTTTTAATGGAGGGTACAGGATTGGCATGACTGCATTGGGTTCTATTTCTCACTCCTACTCTCTTTGAATAAAGGTTATATATTTATTATAACTATAGATTTTATGAGTTAAAAAACACCTACCAGTAATATGAAAGAATTGAAATCTTATATCAAAACAAACTGTGTAGATGTCACGTTCCAGTATCGGAATACAGAGACGGACATGACCAGCTCCTCCGTACAAGGTATAGAACGTCGTACGACGGTCACGGCTGTAATTAGACAATGGAGTACATACTACAAACAAATTACTTAGGGTCACACAACACATCTATTGTCTCAATCAGTCAAGCAAGAACAGTAAACATAGAACATATATGACAAGGAAGTAAGGCGTCACAAACGCCATGCCACGATATTCTGGAAACCAGTTGTGCAAAATAAGAAAGCTGGCAGAGTATCAGAAGTACATGATCACGATCAGCTGCAGTCTGATTAATTACAATCATGTAAAGGAAACTAAATGTCCATATTTACGGCTAACAAGTGCTGGTGGCTAAACGCTCAAAAGACTAAAATGTACAATAACGAGTAGTCTACATATAATACGAATATCTCAATTTATTTGGATTGAATATTCCTAAATATAATAGGAATATTTTAATGGATTTGGATTGGATATTCCTATATATAATATGAATATGTCAATGGATTTGGATTGTATATTCCTATCTATAATAGGAATGCTAGTTGTGGGTTTAAGGCTATATATATGTGTCTCCTGACCCTAAAATAGATCACTCTCTCTAAAAAACAGTATAGCAACAAGGAAAGAAAAGGAGGCAAGAGTGCCATTGCAACATTGGAGAGGAGAAAGAAGGATTGGAGGCCGTTTAGAAGAAGAAGATCAGTTTCGGGTATTTCTCGTTGTCTTTCTTTTTCGTGGATATAATCTATTTTCTGTTCCAAAAGAGTTGTGGTGATCCGTTTAGATCGGTGAAAAGTTTGTAAGGAGTCGGTGTATTTCTTATTCCATTAGTGGAGGCTTTTCAGGGTTGGACTCCGATCGTCCCTGTAAACCCCCTCAACCAATTTAGGTATTATTTGTAATTTTAAAACTGAGACTAGGGACAAACCGAGATAATTAAATTACGGGAGACGATTTTTTTAGGTACCCTATGACCATATTACAGCCATAGCTACGGGATGTGAATTAACGTCGCCGCGCGCAGCTAATTTTATAAATTAGTTAATTGATTATAGCTAAATTCACCTCAACTAGGCCTGACCAAACCAGACCCTTGGACCCTGGCCGGCCCAACCCCCAAGACCAAGCCCGAAGTCATTCCCCATATAAATACTCAACTTCCTCCATGTAAAACCCTAAACCAACCAATCCCTCACAAACCCTAACCCTAGCCGCATACTTCCCCTCTCCCTTGCGCCAAACACCCCGACCACCGCCGCCAAACACCCCGACCACTGCCGCCAAACACCCCGACCACTGTCGCCTTACACCCCGACTGTTGTCGCCTCACACCCCCGACCGACTGCCCTTCAGCCCCTACATCCGCTGCCGCTGCCCCTTCAACCGACACAGCCGCACGCCGAGCGACGAACCGTCGCGGAGCCAACCCGACCCCCGTGCGTCGCTGCCGCTGCCGCGCCTGCTGTAGTGCCGCCGCCGCTGCTACAGTGTCGCCGGAGTACGCCTCGACGAGAGCCGACCCTGTCCGAACAAGCCACGTAGAGGTAACCACATTAAACCCCGTTTCTTCATGTTAATATCGTAGCGTCGTATCGACGTGTCAAGAAATGTTGA
The DNA here is from genome assembly GCA_036927795.1 of Iris macrosiphon. Taxonomy (NCBI): domain Eukaryota; kingdom Viridiplantae; phylum Streptophyta; class Magnoliopsida; order Asparagales; family Iridaceae; genus Iris; species Iris macrosiphon. The sequence goes on along the minus strand of JAYESA010000001.1, from coordinate 17,616,049 downwards.
TATCAATCACAACCCTAATTATGTGTAAATTAGAATAATGAATAATAAGGTTTAGAATCTGTATATTGACTAGCATAACACCAAGGACTAACGTTTACCCTAAAACCTGTATATAAACCACGGGTAATGAACATAGAAACCAATGAGCATGTGTTCGCACAGAACAGCGATCGTGGTCAACCCGTAACTTGAAATTATTATCTCAAGGGCTGGGATGATCGAGTACAGAACACGTGTGCACCTTAGCTACGCGCACATGTGAAGCTGTATTCGAGCAGACGTGAACTTGCGATAATATTCAAACTCGCGTCATAGTCGTGTACATTTAATGTTTAGCGTTTGATATTAGATTGTTATATTATATTGTGTTTAGGACCTTTGGATCAGCCAGGAGACATTGCAGGAACCAGCTTCTGGCATTCCCAGCTTCAGGACACAGGCAAGATACCTTGCTATATTTACTGTCTAATTTAAATATGCATAAGTTGTATTATATTCTTGTTGCTCGTAATTTATACAACCGTGCGCGTCCGAGTTGTCTCGGGTGCATTCGACGGATACGTCGATGATTAGTATATATGGACTTAGCTCTTAGCAGACTCAACCCATTGGACGATACCCTGTTATTGTCTGAGACCTGACACCTAACACGGTCACTGAGATATATTCATATTGGAATGCGGGTTGCGCACTCGACTAGCTATCATTGCGTGAAACCTATATCACGGTTAGTATGTAGTCAGGATATAATTTAGAGACTTGGCATATAGATACAGGGTATGCACGTCGAGTAGTCGATTTGTGTATCTACATTGGGCGGGGAGGACAACTAGTAGGCGTATGGGGTACACACATTGGAGTCGTAGTTTCGGAGGAGCCTCGGATCCAATGACCTTCCCTTTATACTGATGCCACGTTCTTCGGAGCGATATAAACGATATACTGTACTGATGCCATTCTCTTTGGAGCATGGACGTTATGCCTACACCTACTCATACGCACCAGCGTTGTCCTCATATTGCATTCACTTAGATGGCTAGCACACCCTTATTGTAGTTATTTTATTCAGTATTCATATATGGCATGTTGTTTTCTTGTATCTTGTTACGTCCCTCTGAGGACCTGGTACCTTTCCAGATTTAGACGAGGCTTACTACCCCACCATATACGGCCCGGGACAGGAGACGAGATTTGCTACAGCTGAGGAGTTGGAGGTGCAACCGTCAGAGTTTCCGTGACTAGTTGGTAGACCTTTAGCCTAGATGGAGGGCATCATTATCTACTCAGCTGATGCTCTAGTCATTATCTTTTATATCTCATTTCAGTACTTTATTTCGTCATAGTAGTGGGTTTGTTCCCACCAGACATCACTGGTTGTACTATGATATCTTGAGACTGGTATTTATCAACCAACAGTTTATTTAGTGTTTCTTGCTCTTTATATTGTGGATGAGATTAGATTACCTGTTATTGATTTATATTGGACATATAGTATTATAGGACAGCGTAGCACTCTTCGTGGATCCATTAAATTGGGATATCTTCGGAGACGTGTCAGCTGGCCATTACCACGTGGCCTGGTCCCGTATATTTTGGGACTGGGGCATGACATGGTTTTAGTGGTGGCCCATGCAGGTCGACTTTTCTCTTGTGGTATGGTAACATGCCCAGCGAGCCTGCAATAGGATAGAAATTATTAGGTCTTATCCACTTTTGATTCGTCCTTGAACTTCCTTCATACTGCTTCTAAATATTTGCATCTTGTTTGTTTGCTCTCGTACTTTTTTAATGAAGCTCTATCTCTTGCAGCAAGATAAATTTGTGCAGTGGACGAGGAGCACCCCGTGCTGCGGTGCCAGATAACACCGCTCAAGGAGATGAGGTACCCCAAGGGCAGCCCCCGCTACAGACCCCGCTGATACATTGGCACGAGACATCGCAGGGCGATCCTACACCGCAGCCTGAGGGACAGATTTCCCAGACGATCCCCACGCAGCATTGTGAGGGCCAGACTTCAGGAGCTACACCGATGCCGCAGACGGAGAGGCCGACATCTGAGGAGACGCCTACTGCGCAACCAGAGATTCCACTACCACCGCCTCCACCTTATCCACCCCAGATGCCACAGCTAGATGGCCAGCCACAGATGCTTCAGTTCTTCCAGGCAATGATGCAAGCACAGTGGCAGCAGACAGAGATATTGCGACAGAGTCTGATGGCAGTACTAGAGAGGACACCTGTCACGACCCTAGTACTAGCACCTCCACCAGCCCCGACAGGTGGCACTGTTAGATGGTTCCGACAGATGGGACCAGATACCTTCTCAGGCAATGAGACTGCAGAATAGATCTCCGATTGGATCGCCAACACGGAGATGCTATTAGAGGCTTCACAACTGCATCCAGACCTTTGGATTACCGCAGTGAGAGCCCAACTAAAAGGCAACGCCCATCACTGGTGGGATTCCATCGAGCGCAGTATAGGCAAGAACCAGACTTGGGAACAGTTCTTAGAGTACTTCAATGCAAAGTATTTTCCAGCAACAGTCAGAAATGCCCTGTACTCCCAGTTCCTACATCTAGAATAGGAGAATATGACTGTTGACGCATATGACGCAGAGTTTAGCCGTCTTAGCAGATTTGGAGCCGTCCTGATACCCAATGATCTAGAGAAGGCTCAGAGATTCCACCACGACCTCAATTTCGAACTACAGAGATATACTACCGCACAGGCGAGGATTTCATATGAGGAGGTTCTCGCAGAGGCGAGGATCCAGGAGGCCATTGTCAGAAGAGTTAGACGTTCCAGCACGACCATGCCAGCTAGAGTCCAGCCCAGAGCAGGAGGACCCATCCGTCGTCCCGGAGTGCAGACACAACAGAGAGCAGCACCATATCCACACCAGGAACTTCCGACTTGCCACTTCTGTAGTAAGAGAGGTCACTTCGAGAAAGACTGCCGAAAGAGACTTGGGACATGCATGATTTGTGGAGCAAGCCAGCACCTTGTCAGAGATTGCCCACAGCGCAGGGAGGCAGCCCCACAGGCCGGACAAAGGCCAGCAGCACCAGCCCCGAGGATACTACCCCCACCAGGAGGCCAGCGTCCACCAGCACCCGAAGGATTCCAGAGGGGACCACCCTTGGCCCCACAGCAGGCATAGTTTGATCGGGCCCGACAGCAGGCAGGAGGACAGAGGCACGGACAGGCCTTTGCATTAGCAGCTACCGAAGAGGAAACAGAAGGGGAAGCTATCACAGGTACCATTTTAGTCGCATCCTTACCTGCGACAGCATTATTTGATTCTGGGGCTATATTGTCATTTATATCTAGTATATTTGTAGCAATGTATAGAGTAGCGACTTTTCCCTTACCTAAGAGTTGGAAGATTCTTACCGGAGGAGGTATCGTGTCGGTTACCAGCACTATTAGAACGTGCTCGGTAGTCGTATGTGGTAGAGAGATGAGAGCGCGATTCCTGGTACTGCCTATGTCGTACTTTGACGTTGTGTTAGGCATGGACTGGTTAAGCCAGTATAACGCCGTACTGAACTGCCGGAAGGGTAGCGTCACTTTTAGACCACCAGATCAACCGGAGTTCGAGTACATGCGAGGGACCGTCGAACAAGGAGTAGGACAGACAGCTGGAACTTGCATGACTATGGAGATTGCACCCTCACCTATAGTTACAGAATTCGAGGATGTTTTCCCCGAAGAATTGCCAGGCTTACCACCCGATAGAGATGTGGAGTTTACCATTGAGCTAGTGCCAGGAGCAGCACCGGTATCTTCTAATGTGTACCAATTGGCAAAAAAGGAGTTAGACGAGCTGAAGCTACAATTGGAGGAGTTGCAGAACAAGGGATTTATCTGTCCTAGTGCATCACCATGGGGAGCACCAGTATTGTTTGTGCCTAAGAAGGATGGAACAGTACGTATGTGTATTGATTACAGAGCCCTTAATGTTTTGACTATCAAGAACAAGTACCCCCTGCCGCGGATTGACGATTTATTCGACCAGTTGACAGGAGCAGTGGTGTTCACAAAGATCGACTTAAGATCGGGTTATCATCAAGTGAAGGTGCGAAGAGAAGACATTCAAAAGACAGCATTCAGGACTCGTTATGGTCACTACGAGTTCTTAGTGATGCCTTTTGGACTGACGAATGCGCCAGCTGTATTTATGAACTTGATGAACAGAGTATTCCATCAATACTTAGACCAGTTCATGGTAGTCTTCATCGACGACATTTTGGTGTATTCGAAGAGCCACGAGGAGCACGAGAAGCACTTGAGACTAGTGTTAGAGACGCTGAGGAGAGAGAGACTTTATGCCAAGCTTAGCAAGTGCGAGTTTCTCCTAGATCGTGTCGCCTTCTTTGGACACGTCATCTCAGGAGACTGTATCTCAGTAGATCCGGCAAAGATTTCATCTGTAGAGACATGGCCAACCCCTACCAATGTCTCAGAAGTAAGGAGTTTCCTAGGACTTGTCGGATATTACCGGAGGTTCGTAGAGAACTTCGTGAAGATTACAGAGCCAATGACCCGCTTGACCCGTAAGGAGCAGGAGTTCACTTGGACAGAGGAGTGTCAGAAGGCATTCGATGAGCTAAAGAAGCGCTTGACTACAGCATCCATCTTGACCATACCTTCTGGACCCGGAGGATTCGTAATCTACAGCGATGCGTCTGGGAAAGGATTAGGATGCGTCTTGATGCAGCATGGAAAGGTTGTAGCTTATGCTTCTAGACAGTTGAGGACACATGAGAAGAACTATCCCACCCACGACTTGGAGCTTGCAGCGGTGATTTTTGCGTTAAAGCTTTGGAGGCATTACCTATATGGAGAAAGAGTGGAGATATTTACTGATCATAAGAGCCTGAAATACGTCTACACTCAAAAGAATCTAAATCAGAGACAGAGACGTTGGCTCGAGGTGATGACAGACTTCGAAATAGAGCTACAGTACCACCCAGGAAAGGCCAACGTAGTAGCAGACGCATTGAGCAGAAGACCTATGGCATTCTTCTTGACTACCCAACAACATCTGTTGAGAGATCTAGAGCAGATGGGTATAGAGGTTGTTATACCCGGAGTAGACGGACAGTTGTCGAATTTCCAATTACAATCGACACTGGTAGAGAGAATCAAGGCTGCTTTGCCGACAGATGCCAGATTTCAGAGGCTCAGACAAAGGACAGAGGCTGGATTACAGACAGGATTACGGATACATAAAGACGGAACACTGAGATGCGGAGATTGTCTCTATGTTCCAAATGGAGAACTTCGGCAGGAATTGATGACAGAGGCACATAGTTCCACCTACTCTGTTCATCCAGGAGGCACGAAGATGTACAGAGATCTAAGACAGTACTACTGGTGGCACAAAATAAAGAGAGAGATAGCACGCTTTGTGGCCAAATGCCTGGTGTGTCAACAAGTCAAGGCTGAGCACCAGAGATCTGCAGGATTGCTTCAACCGCTTCCTATACTGGAGTGGAAATGGGAGCATATCACCATGGACTTTGTTACAGGCTTCCCGAGGAGTCCTAGTGGGCGCAATGCAGTATGGGTAATCGTGGATAGACTCACCAAGTTCGCACACTTTCTACCTTTTAGAGTTAGACAATCGACGGAGGCTTTAGCAGATATGTACATGAGGGAGATTGTGCGCCTACATGGAGTGCCAGTGAGCATTGTGTCAGACAGGGATACGAGATTTACGTCTTACTTTTGGCGGAGTATGCAAGAGAGTCTTGGTACTCGCCTAAAGTTTAGCACGGCGTATCACCCACAAACAGATGGCCAGTCGGAGCGCACCATTCAGACGCTAGAAGACATGTTAAGAGCGTGCATGCTGGACTTCGGAGGATCATGGGAGGACCACTTATATTTGGTCGAGTTTTCCTACAACAACAGCTATCAAGCTAGCATTCAGATGGCTCCCTATGAAGCATTGTATGGCAGGAAGTGTCGTTCTCCAGTATGCTGGAGTGATATAGGCGAAGACAGATTCTCGGACCAGAGTTGGTGGTTCGGACGGTAGAGAAGGTAAGGAAGATCCAAGGACACCTTCGAGCAGCACAAGACCGACAGAAGCATTGGGCGAATGCGCATCGTCGACCCTTAGAGTTTCAGGTTGGGGATCACGTATTCTTAAAGATCTCACCTACTCGAGGGACTATCAGATTCAGAGGCAGAGGGAAGCTGAGTCCGAGGTACATCGGACCATTCGACATACTAGAACGCGTCGGAGAGGTTGCTTACAGATTAGCATTACCGCAGACATTGGAAGGAGTTCACGACGTCTTCCAAGTATCTCAATTGAGGAGGTACATACCGGATCTGAGCCATATACTTGACCATTCAGAGATCACAGTCGGCCCGAGCTTATCATACCAGGAGGAGCCTGTTGAGATTCTGGACAGGAGTGAGAAGGTACTACGAGGTCAGACTATTCCCTTAGTCCGCGTCGCATGGAGACATCATGCACCAGGCGAATCGACTTGGGAACGCGAGGAGGATATTAGACAACGCTATTCCCACCTCTTCGAAGGACTAGGTACGTGTTAGTACTTGACTTATTCAATTAGAAATTTCTTGTTATGCGTACGTTTAATTTCGAGGACGAAATGCTCTAAGAAGGGTAGATTGTAAACCCCCTTAACCAATTTAGGTATTATTTGTAATTTTAAAACTGAGACTAGGGACAAACCGAGATAATTAAATTACGGGAGACAATTTTTTTGGGTACCCTCTGACCATATTGCAGCCATAGCTACGCGATGTGAATTAACGTCGCCGCGCGCAGCTAATTTTAAAATTAGTTAATTGATTATAGCTAAATTCACCTCAACTAGGCCTGACCAAACCAGACCCTTGGACCCTGGCCGGCCCAACACCCAAGACCAAGCCCGAAGTCATTCCCCATATAAATACTCAACTTCCTCCATGTAAAACCCTAAACCAACCAATCCCTCACAAACCCTAACCCTAGCCGTATACTTCCCCTCTCCCTTGCGCCAAATACCCCGACCACCGCCGCCAAACACCCCGACCACTGCCGCCAAACACCCCGACCACTGCCGCCTTACACCCCGACCACTGTCGCCATACACCGCGACTACTGCCGCCTTACACCCCCGACCGACTGCCCTTCAGCCCTTACATCTGCTGCCGCTACCCCTTCAACCGACACAGCCGCACGCCAAGCGACGAACCGCCGCGAAGCCAACCCGACCCCCGTGCGTCGCTGCCGCTGTCGCGCCTACTGCAGTGTCGCCGCCGCTGCTACAGTATCGCCGAAGCCGCTGTCACCTCGCCGGAATACGCCTCGACGAGAGCCGACCCTGTCCGAACAAGCCACGTAGAGGTAACCACATTAAACCCCGTTTCTTCATGTTAATATCGTAGCGTCGTATCGACGTGTCAAGAAATGTTGATATCAATCACAACCCTAATTATGTGTAAATTAGAATAATGAATAATAAGGTTTAGAATCTGTATATTGACTAGCATAACACCAAGGACTAACGTTTACCCTAAAACCTGTACATAAACCACGGGTAATGAACATAGAAACCAATGAGCATGTGTTCGCACAGAACAACGATCGTGGTCAAGCCGTAACTTGAAATTATTATCTCAAGGGCCGGGATGATCAAGTACAGAACACGTGTGCACCTTAGCTACGCGCACATGTAAAGCTGTATTCGAGCAGACGTGAACTTGCGATAATATTCAAACGTCGCATCATAGTCGTGTACATTTAATGTTTAGCGTCTGATATTAGATTGTTAGATTATATTGTGTTTAGGACCTTTGGATCAGCCATGAGACATTGCAGGAACCAGCTTCTGGCATTCCCAGCTTCAGGACACAGGCAAGATACCTTGCTATATTTACTGTCTAATTTAAATATGCATAAGTTGTATTGTATTCTTGTTGCTCATAATTTATACAACTGTGCGCGTCCTAGTTGTCTCGGGTGCATTCGACAGATACGTCGATGATTAGTATATATGGACTTAGCTCTTAACAGACTCAACCCATTGGACGATACCCTGTTATTGTCTGAGACCTGACACCTTACACGGTCACTGAGATATATTCATATTGGGATGCGGGTTGCGCACTCGACTAGCTATCGTTGCGTGAAACCTACATCACGGTTAGTATGTAGTCAGGATATAATTTAGAGACTTGGCATATAGATACAGGGTATGCACGTCGAGTAGTCGATTTGTGTATCTATATTGGGCGGGAAGGACAACTAGTAGGCGTATGGGGTACACACATTGGAGCCGTAGTATCGGAGGAGCCTCGGATCCAATGACCTTCCCTTTATACTGATGCCACGTTCTTCGGAGCGATATGGACGATATACTGTACTGATGCCATTCTCTTCGGAGCATGGACGTTATGCCTACACCTACTCATACGCACCAGCGTTGTCCTCACATTGCATTCACTTAGATGGCTAGCACACCCTTATTGTAGTTATTTTATTCAGTATTCATATATGGCATATTATTTTTTTGTATCTTGTTACGTCCCTCTGAGGACCTGGTACCTTTCCAGATTTAGACGTGGCTTACTACCCCACCGTATACGACCCGGGACAGGAGACGAGATTTGCTACAGCTGAGGAGTTGGAGGTGCAACCGTCAGAGTTTCCGTGACCAGTTGGTAGGCCTTTAGCCTAGATGGAGGGCATCATTATCTACTCAGCTGATGCTCTAGTCATTATCTTTTATATCTCATTTCAGTACTTTATTTCGTTATAGTAGTGGGTTTGTTCCCACCAGACATCACTGGTTGTACTATGATATCTTGAGACTGGTATTTATCAACCAGCAGTTTATTTAGTGTTTCTTGCTCTTTATATTGTGGATGAGATTAGATTACCTGTTATTGATTTATATTGGACATATAGTATTATAGGACAGTGTAGCACTCTTCGTGGATCCATTAAATTGGGATATCTTCGGAGACGTGTCAGCTGGCCATTGCCACGTGGCCTGGTCCCGTATATTTTGGGACTGGGGCGTGACAGTCCCGTAATTTTTCACGCAAGGATTTTCCACGTCAAAAATCTCTGTGTCTGCGATTTGTATTTGACATTTTTGGTTTGTGCATTTTGCTCGATTCTCTCTCAGGTACTCTCTGGTTTGGGGAACAGTTTCCACACTTTCTTTTCCAACAAAATAGTATCAGAGACAGGTTCTGGAATTTCAGAAGGGTGTCAGGAGTTGAAAGGTAAACCAGGGAGGAGAGATGGACGCGAAGTCGGTGCGCATGGTAAACCTGAACGGAACCAACTATTATTACTGGAGGAGCAAGATGAAGGATCTACTATTTGTCAAGAAGCTACATCTGCCGGTATTTGCTTCCGAGAGGCCCAGTGACAAATCCGAAGAGAACTGAAATTTCGAGCATATACAGGTGTGTTGGTACATCAGGCAGTTTGTTAACGAGAATGTGTACAACCACGTTGCCAGTATTGAGCAGGCGAGAATACTGTGGGATAAGCTAGAATCTTTGTATGTGATATACCTGACACAAAGGTGTTTGAGGCCAGGGCTTCTTCCCGTGTCATTGTGTACACCTGACCTTGAGCTTGACGATGCTCTTGCTGAGGCACAGCTCGGTTTGCCTGGGGTGCTGGGGTAGGATTTAGACGCCGAGGGTGACGATCAGGGAGAGGACAGACATTAATCTGATGGGTTGGGTTACCACAACGGAGGCATGTCCCAAGCTTTCGGCGACAATTGTTGGCTGTGTGCCCTGGCTTGTTACAGAAATAGCAAATTGGCCTCTGATCCCCTTTTTGATGACTGCCGTTATTTGGATGCTTTGCAGCGTTGTTTCCTTTCCCGTTGCTATGGCGCTTGTGATTGGAGGTATGCACAGTGCCGACAACAATAGGAGAATACTACGGTTCAAGAGAAAGGGCATGGTTCAGGACTTTCCGTATCGTCTGGTACTGAGAAACGACCACATGTGCATGGATGGCAGGTTGCATGCCTCCATCAAATCGTCTGGCACGACTGGCCGCATCAGGTAAATAGGAGCTTACAAATTTGGCGAGCCGGTTGAATTCGGCAGAATACTGCTTTACTGTCATGCTGCCTTGTCGTAGTTGCACGAACTCGTTCTCCTTTTGCCGACGTATGGGAGGGGGTATGAACTCCTCTTCAAACGCACCACGGAAGGTTGCCCATGTGATCGTCTACATCGTCAACTGGAAGAGATCTTCGATGCACATCCCACCAATCATGCGCGTTCAAGTGAAGCTGCATTTGGGCACACGCGACGCATTTCTGCTCGGGTACCTCTAGTAATTTGAAATGATCCTTCCATTATGTCAGGCCCCAATCCCGAAGGTCTACCGACCACGCCCCTGCCGAACGCGAATCATCATGCCTCGGCGCTCCCGCGGGGCGTAGAGTCATTTGCTACCAGGACGTGATGTCGTGCGAGCCTGGGGTTGCGACGCACAAGGCAACATCGTTAAAGTTTGGCTATCATCGCATCTATCAAGTAAGCAGCGGAGGGATATTGTTGCAAGTATTTATCCATCTGAGTATACGGGGCAAATCGAGGCACAGGGTTCTCTGAATACAATGGCATCGTTCCATATATTATGCCCCTCTATACGAAAGTAGCTCAAGGCAATCGAAACCAGATTTCTGGATCTTGGGGATGAGGCACGCCTATCGCTTCCTCGGACGATCTAGCACCTGCGAACAAGCAAACTGTTGGTGGATCTGCACTTAGAATGTACTGGTGAGTATAAACAACTGAACAGAAGCAACATTCACTAAAACAACACTAAGTAATCATGTGATAAAATATTATTTTACTAGTGATCTTTCTAGTTTTACCTATATTCGTTACATGCCTCACAAGAATGGAGTCATATTACTTCTTTTGGAAACATATTTAAAAATATAGTTCATATTTGATTCATTCAAGCACACAAGGCAAGCCAATTGTTCTACTATCAGGGTGTGAGCAACGTGTCTGGTGAGCTATACTCAAAGACTCTAGGGATAATGCACCATCTAGGAACTATCCTTCTATCAAGCCGACACGATGAACTATCTATATGCTTTTCGGTCCCAGAGAAACTCAGGATCAGCAATGTGGCGCCCCGTTCCCCTTAATCGGGAAGCGCGGCTAAGGAATACAAACGGTATCGTTCGATCGGGATAGATTGAAACAAGAACTTATTCTCGTTATAGATTTGCTTCTTCGGAATCGATTTCCATATTCAGTGGACCGTGCCCCAAGGATCGGCTTAGCGGCAGAGTCAGGAGGTGTAATACCCCGTTCCGCTCAAGCGGACTGCCGACTCAATCGGCAATAGTGCAACTGTCCCGACCCGCTTTGCCTCAAACGAGAAGCAAAGGATATCCAGACTTGTCCCTACAGGAATTCGGCTCAGTCTTTCAGAGGCTCGCTTGACGTATCGCTCTACCGAGGCGAATTATCGCTAAGGTGGGTGGCTACGGTGAACTTGTCTTTGCTTAGCCAGCACACATAAAATCTGGAATATTCATGTTAGTCGCTAGGTGATTCACCCCCTGCATGCTAATAAATCTAACGCACCTAGCTAAGGGAATAATCCCAACTCGTATTGCTATGCTAGAACATGGAAAATGAAATACTGCTTATATTCAGACCCTCGTATGCTAAGTTCCTTAACGGTTTTATCCCTCGGCTTACCTTCGGGTTCGAGCAAATGTGCCTGCTTTTGTCCCTTAAAAACACATGCTTGTCTGCTTGTAATGTTGCCATGTTTTCATCCAAACCCCGGGAGACTACTACGTAGTCGTTCCGTGCCTGAAATAACCTGCAAGTATTCGGGACCGCTAGGTCACCAAGGCAATCTCCGCCCCAGGAGAATTGCATCAAGGCAAAGTCATTCACTGAACAACAAAACAGGCAATGCATCTTGTCTTGTACTATTATTGCCTCAACAGCTTGCCTCTTGTCTTGTACTATTGTCTTGTACGCTTGTTGCCCCAACCATGTAAATGGATAACTTACCCGAGACGCCGTTCAATCACGGACAACTTGTGCACAGGGATGGTCTAGCGGGCGATACTGGGGCACTGGCATCGTCCCGGTCCGGGCGAGACCAATTGTCTTAGTCTCTTGTTCGACGGAATGGCATGCAATGCCTCTTGTACTTTGTTGCATACCATTCTCGTCAAAGACTAAATAGTCTCTTGTTCGGCGGAGTGGTTTGCAGCGCCTCTTGTACTTCTTGCATACCATTCTCGTCAAGACTATACCGTCCATTATGGCATACGCCAGTGATCGCCTTGTACTTAACTTGTTGCATGCTTGCTGGTAAAAACAAACAAAAGATAACAAGTCATCCTCGCTTAGCGGCTATCCGCGTGCGAGATATTGTATCGCATGAAACAATTAACTGAATACCTGAACGATCTTGAAATAAGTACTCGTGTTTGCATATGCTATGCCTCCTGAATGCTTATACATGCTCCTGCTTAAATTAACAATGTTTGCCTTGGACAGGGAAGGATAAAGGGTAAGTTGGTAAGTCTCGCCGTGTTTTCTCAAACATCGCATGGCGCACTGTCCGACACATTAGGCTATTCAATATTTGCATGAAATTGATCCTAAGGCAACTAGAAAGACAACTTAATAGTTGTGCACGGAACCTGTATTACGTGTTTGGATTTGTCGAGCGGGCGAGTAGCTTCCCCACCAGTGCATTCAATGTACTGATAATCCACCAGTTTGTATGCAGGGTGCGGGATAACCTCGTTCGGTGCGGATGCCTCCAACGTGCGTGCTTAGGCGTAAAGATCACTCCGAAGCAACGGTGCGCCCGGAACTGAAGCACATATACAAGACATAATGTTGTGAACATCGTCTGATCATCACCTGTACAATCATTCCACAATTGTAGCCACTTGGCACGCTTTTACTGTTTTAGAGAGAGAGGCTTGAGCAACTTGTAATCTAGGCTATACGCCGCCTGTAACACATGTTTATATCAATAAAAGAGTTGCTGTAACGACCCGCTCCGCTCAACCCGGAGGGCCGATTCAAACGGCACAAGTGTAGCTATTCAACCCGCCTTGCTCAGCGAGATGGCTCGTTCGATGCAAAGGCTTTCATGCTGGGATCTTCAATGGAGTCAGACTTAGGCTATCAGAGGCGCGTCCGGAGTTTCGCTCGACCGATGCGATACATCGCTAAGGTGGGTGGCCCCGGTGAACCTGTCTCTACTTAGCCGCACACTAAGAAAATGAATGTTACATGCTAGTTTACGGGCGATAACCTTTGCATGCTAATAAAAGAGATGAACGCACATAGCTAAGGGGATAACCCCGCCTTATCATCGTATAGAACATGGAGATTTTACTTACTATTTGCATAGTCGAGAATGCTGGGTTGGAATGTAGTAATTTCTTCATATATGCTGTAAAGTAGTGTGAGTTCATACTGAGGCGTTGCACCGCACAGAACATGACACGGGACGGAGTAAAATCATGTTGCATGCATAGACGAGGAAGGCTATCAAGTAGTCGTCCCAAGTCAGGAGATGGAAGGAAATGAATGTACTCGGGATATACAGATCGCCGAGGCAGTCTCTAATCAGAGAGCTGCGTAAAGAAGAAAAGATTCGAGTGTAGTCCTCGGCAAGGATTGATCCGAGTGTAGTCCTCGGCAAAGATTGATCCGAGTGTTGTCCTCGGCTAGGATTGGAAGTTGGAGGAGTAGTTGCATGGTCACGGACAACTGGTTGCGCACCAGGTAGAGATAGTCCTCGACACGATTGCTGAGGCATCCGAATCGTGTCGGCCCGGGAGGACGGAGTGCCAGTGTAGTCCTGGCGATACGCTAGCTGATGACTAGCGGGCGAGAGCGAGGCATCCAGCAAGGCTTGCTACCGACCTGGATGGGCGTCGACTCGTTAGACGGCTTGGAGGCCCAGCAAGGCTAGCAACCGAGCTGGGGAGGCGGCCGTCCATCGAAGATATTGTCCAATATGGCTAACAGAGCCAGTGACCTTCATATAGATAAGTCATGTTTGCATAGCGGCTATCCGCACTGAGAAGAGGAGTGTGTTTGCACGACATTATGCATAATTAGAATGGATGTATGGTATCACCCATAGTTCTAGTAAAATGGGTCTTATGAGGCAGAGGCACGGCATAACACTTGGGTTTTATAGTTGCTTCTGTTATTTTGTAGATAACTGTTTATATTGCTGCATATGACAGGGAAGGCCAAATGGTAAGAAATGGTAAGGTGAACTCAATTGTTCATGAATATGACACTCTTGAGCTGACACGGAGATTACTTTCTTTATATTGCCATGTAACTGATCCTAAGGCAAAAGAATAGAAAGACAACAGAACTAGTCGGTGCACATAACTAATGAACGTGCTTGTTTTGTGGCGTGGGCGAGAGGCCTCCCCACCAGTGCATTCAATGTACTGATACCCAACCAGTCTGCATGCAGGGTGCAGGGGGAACTCGTACGGATTCGGAGATCGCTTAACGCAATAGGGCGCCGGACCGCACTTGGCGTCTTGGAGCGTGGCGCACGGACCTGGAGCTCGCATATACGGGACATAATGTATGGGAACATCATCATCCAGATCACTTGTGTTGGTTCTAAGCCTAAGGGCATATTCAGTGTAAGAGAGAGAGAGAGCATGAGCGAATTGTAATCTCGGCTTAGCGCCGCTTGTAATCTTCACTTCATATCAATAAAGAGCTTAATTTGGATTTAATACTTGTGTTCATTTTATATTTCTGCTATGACGACTCTGTGAACTAGTTATCAACGGCCGTTTCGGTATTTGCCTTGCGCGGGCGCAACCCCAGGCTCGCGCGGCATCGCGTCTCGATGGAAACGTACGTCCCGCGGGAGCGCTGGCGCGGTGATTCGTGCCTAGCGGGGACGGCCGATTCCTGTGGGAGATCGGGGCGTGACATATTGGTATCAGAGCACGGCTTTACGTCCTTGGAATTCGTTTCGATTCTCTCAGTTTTGAACTTGTGTGCTTGAAGAAGTGGTAGATGCTCTCTCTCGATGCTTCGATGGATGTCCCATACAATAAGTCTAAATATCTTCGAAAAGTGCATATGAATTATACGATGGCTTGAACGAGATTGTGATGCGAGAGCTTTTGTCCCAACCTGTGAAAGACATTGTGAGAGTAAACTCATGTTATAATCGGCGAGTTATATGTCGATATGAAAACACCAAGCGAGTAGGGTGCGAGACGGTATATCGTTCAGACAGTGGTCTTTGCACACGGCCTTTTGGCCAAGCTGTGTTGAGTATCGTGCACCAAGACCCTTGATGCTAGCGAGTTGCAGCGAGATTTGGGTGTTGTTCGGATAAGAATAAAGTTTGACTAAGTAGGGAAATCGATAGAGACGCTATCGGAGTGCCGCTAAGGCGAGTGATGGAATCGTGTATGGAATTTCCAGATATAGTTGGACGGTTATTCATAGCGATAAGTTATGATTTGAAGCATAGTCTGTATAGAGGACTATGAATAGAGGTGTATACAAGTCTAAGATCGCTAAGGCGATAAATAGGGACTGTGTTGGAGTTCTAAGGAACGGATTGGGAATACGAGTGAAGGATGCGAACGCGAATCAGGAGTTATTAGGATAACTCGATTCCTGAGTGGTGTATGCGATAGTCCCCTGTTCGATTATGCGAATAGTGGATAAAATGAGTTGTAAAGATTCAGGAAGTATAACTCGAACCCTGAGTGGTGTATTGGTCGGCTTAGAAATGCTAGAATGAAGTCGTAGATTCGGAGTTAAGCGAGTCTAGCGGCGAACGACGAGATTGGGTAAAGCCTTAGTATAAATAAAACAATGCCTAGCAAGTAAGCGAACTCGGAAGAATCATGCAATACTTGGTTCGAACGAGTTACGATGAGTTGAATAAGAGTTAAGGCATGCATCGAATAGGATTTCAGGACCATTGAAATTGATATCGTGGTCGGGAGAACTAAGAGGATTGTACGAGCGATTTGAGTTGAAACAAGTGAATTAGAAACTTGAGTTGAGATTAAATAATCTGAGATACGATCGGAGTAAGTGCAATTGGAAATAATGCAGCGAACGAATGAAAGCGTGCATGGAAAATTTGGATTTGAGTAGGATATCGCTCGATAGAGTTCGGTTTGAGTACGAATGCGATAATTTCAAATTCTGGGATTTTTAGACCATAACAATGGTTGGAAGATAGTGTGGATTGATGCAGGTTAGTAAAATTATGGTTTTTGTGGATCGAGTTGAGCGGTAACAGGTTTGGCTTGGAGTTTGGAAGAACGATCTTGAAATCAAGTTCGGAGAGAGAACATCCGAAATCTGTCCCAGTGAAAACGATTATTCCGCGGGAGCGCCGGCGTGGTGATTTCACGTACGGCGGGGATAATCGAACTCGGGGGAATAGCTTCGGTGATTATTCCAAACGAACACGATGAATGGATACGTGTCAAATGGGATAGACCTTGGGTTTGGGATTTGAACTTAGTTGTTTGAGGAATACTAAGAGTAGACTAAGAAATGTTCAAATGGTAATATTAAAGTTGGACGGTTTGGATAGACGAACTTGGATGGCGGTAAGAACGGTTGTTAGAAGAACATGACTTGAGGGATCAATGTACAACTTGGGATAAAACGAAAATTGATGATGAAGTGTCTGTTCGTTCGAGGATAACCATAACGATTGACCTTCTTGTCTTGTGCGGGTATAACTTCTTATTCGCACATGCGTCACGTCCGGATAGGACGATCATTCCGCGGGAGCGTTGGCGTGGTGATATCACGTCTGACGGGGATTATTGAACTAGCGGGAGACCGGAATGTGACAATCGAGGGATCATTCTGACTTGTGGTTTAATACGATAAGACAAGTTTCAGGATAAAATGAGTCTAAGGATTTTCTTGAGGAGTTAGTCTAGAAACGTGAAGTAAGAGATGTTGGATGTTTTCATGAACGGATACGTAGATTGTGCTGGACGACTTAGAGTTCATGATATACATCGATGATTTATAATGGAATTGTGGCTTGGTGATACAGGTACAGAAAGGGATGGATTGGTGAATTCTATCAACGTGATGGAAGAGATAGTTTGTGCGAATCGATGGGTTCGCCCTGAAACATGGGCGTATCATGGGTTCGGTTGGACGAGCGTGTTGGTGTGGTAGGATGAACTGTGCTCGATGTTTAGAAATCTGAGTGAAACGAGCTTGGGTAGAATACCCGTGTAAAGGAACAATGGTTTGACCTTAGGGTGTTTGGGGCGAGCGTTGTGCAACGCGGTTGCGCGATGAGTCGCAAACTTGAGTTGTACCTATGACTGTGTGAGCTGACCTAGTGACTAGGCAGACGACCTTGTGCCTTGAGTTAAACTGGAGTGGCTGACTTCAGGGTATCGTTCGGGAAGAACGATAGAACTGGGGCAACGAGACTTAGAGTTAGAATTTGGAATTGGGAATATACCATAGCAACGTTCGCATTGAAACAAACGCAATGCGAGATAGGACTCGGGTGATAATTGATTTGGTTGGATAGGTTACCCGACGGTAAAGGATAAGACGATAGCTGGATCGAACAAGAGTTCGGTCATTCATATAGCAGGACGATCTGCGTTTCGAAAGATTTTCACGAGTAGCTTGTCAGACTTAGCTGTCACTGAGCTTGGTTGAAATACACATATTTGGGGGACGCCTTGAATATGGGTACGATCCAGACTTAGCGATATGCATAACTCGGATGCAGCTGCAAAGGAAAATGTTCGGATTCGCATGGATGAGTGTGGCAACTGAAATGATTTAGCCTCAACCTAAATTTTCATAGAGGAAGGATTGTATCGTTCCTCGTGCTACCGGGATAGTTCTGCGCTAAGGCGCAGTACGAGACTGAGTTTGGGAATGCAATAGTTGAACTAATAGATCATTCGGATAAAATGATTTAGCACTCGGTCGAACGGAACGAGTCAAAACGGATAGGAAGTTAAGTTCGATTGAGCCAAAGGTGCGAAGGACTTGAGCGTACCCCAGGTGGGCAATTTAGCTCTGCGCTAAGGCGCAATATAGACTGAATCAGAAAACGTAGGTGATTGGGTGCGATTTACTTAGCGAGATTGGACGGTGACTCAAAGAAGAGTGATGCAAACGAGATTGGAAAATTAGCCCAAATCCAAACCTTTGGTTTAGGCGTAACGATGGGTTTCGATAGGCGACGTTAAGTAAACTGTCGAATGTGTTCAGATGCATTTGGTTCCTATGAGAGGTAATATAACAAGTTGGACAAGTCCACCCAATTGTGAGTTGTAAGTGCCCATTAAGTTATAGAATACCATGTGCTTGGGTATTATAGCCCTGCGCCAGGTGCAGTAGATTTTGAGTCGGGAGTGCAACGAGTGAGTTGAGTATAACTCGATAGCATTGAACGATAGAGTCGTTCGATGAGAATTGGCTAACGTTGGCGTAACGCATGGTGAGAAAATAAATGATTGTGGTATTAAGACAGTCCTTGGAAGTTAGGCAAGGTGTATAGAGTGGGTTTAGAAGATGTGCGATAGTACGAGTTGCGCTCAGGAAGTCTCGAGGACGAGACTTGTTCTGAGTGGTGTATGATGTAACGACCCGCTCCGCTCAACCCAGAGGGCCGATTCAAACGGCACAAGTGTAGCTATTCAACCCGCCTTGCTCAGCGAGATGGCTCGTTCGATGCAAAGGCTTTCATGCTGGGATCTTCAATGGAGTCAGACTTAGGCTATCAGAGGCGCGTCCGGAGTTTCGCTCGACCGATGCGATACATCGCTAAGGTGGGTGGCCCCGGTGAACCTGTCTTTACTTAGCCGCACACTAAGAAAATGAATGTTACATGCTAGTTTACGGGCGATAACCTTTGCATGCTAATAAAAGAGATGAACGCACATAGCTAAGGGGATAACCCCGCCTTATCATCGTATAGAACATGGAGATTTTACTTACTATTTGCATAGTCGAGAATGCTGGGTTGGAATGTAGTAATTTCTTCATATATGCTGTAAAGTAGTGTGAGTTCATACTGAGGCGTTGCACCGCACAGAACATGACACGGGACGGAGTAAAATCATGTTGCATGCATAGACGAGGAAGGCTATCAAGTAGTCGTCCCAAGTCAGGAGATGGAAGGAAATGAATGTACTTGGGATATACAGATCGCCGAGGCAGTCTCTAATCAGAGAGCTGCGTAAAGAAGAAAAGATCCGAGTGTAGTCCTCGGCAAGGATTGATCCGAGTGTAGTCCTCGGCAAAGATTGATCCGAGTGTTGTCCTCGGCTAGGATTGGAAGTTGGAGGAGTAGTTGCATGATCACGGACAACTGGTTGCGCACCAGGTAGAGATAGTCCTCGACACGATTACTGAGGCATCCGAATCGTGTCGGCCCGGGAGGACGGAGTGCCAGTATAGTCCTGGCGATACGCTAGCTGATGACTAGCGGGCGAGAGCGAGGCATCCAGCAAGGCTTGCTACCGACCTGGATGGGCGTCGACTCGTTAGACGGCTTGGAGGCCCAGCAAGGCTAGCAACCGAGCTGGGGAGGCGGCCGTCCATCGAAGATATTGTCCAATATGGCTAACAGAGCCAGTGACCTTCATATAGATAAGTCATGTTTGCATAGCGGCTATCCGCACTGAGAAGAGGAGTGTGTTTGCACGACATTATGCATAATTAGAATGGATGTATGGTATCACCCATAGTTCTAGTAAAATGGGTCTTATGAGGCAGAGGCACGGCATAACACTTGGGTTTTATAGTTGCTTCTGTTATTTTGTAGATAACTGTTTATATTGCTGCATATGACAGGGAAGGCCAAATGGTAAGAAATGGTAAGGTGAACTCAATTATTCATGAATATGACACTCTTGAGCTGACACGGAGATTACTTTCTTTATATTACCATGTAACTGATCCTAAGGCAAAAGAATAGAAAGACAACAGAACTAGTCGGTGCACATAACTAATGAACGTGCTTGTTTTGTGGCGTGGGCGAGAGGCCTCCCCACCAGTGCATTCAATGTACTGATACCCAACCAGTCTGCATGCAGGGTGCAGGGGGAACTCGTACGGATTCGGAGATCGCTTAACGCAATGGGGCGCCGGACCGCACTTGGCGTCTTGGAGCGTGGCGCACGGACCTGGAGCTCGCATATACGGGACATAATGTATGGGAACATCATCATCCAGATCACTTGTGTTGGTTCTAAGCCTAAGGGCATATTCAGTGTAAGAGAGAGAGAGAGCATGAGCGAATTGTAATCTCGGCTTAGCGCCGCTTGTAATCTTCACTTCATATCAATAAAGAGCTTAATTTGGATTCAATACTTGTGTTCATTTTATATTTCCGCTATGACGACTCTGTGAACTAGTTATCAACGGCCGTTTCGGTATTTGCCTTGCGCGGGCGCAACCCCAGGCTCGCGCGGCATCGTGTCTCGATGGAAACGTACGTCCCGCGGGAGCGCTGGCGCGGTGATTCGTGCCTAGCGGGGACGGCCGATTCCTGCGGGAGATCGGGGCGTGACAGTTGCTTTACTTCAAACTTGTGTTCCAAT
The DNA here is from genome assembly GCA_036927795.1 of Iris macrosiphon. Classification (NCBI taxonomy): domain Eukaryota; kingdom Viridiplantae; phylum Streptophyta; class Magnoliopsida; order Asparagales; family Iridaceae; genus Iris; species Iris macrosiphon. Next base: position 17,595,416 of record JAYESA010000001.1, on the reverse strand, counting down.
GCTTCCACTATATTGTCGACTCAGTGAACCTGTTACCGAATCGCTATGCGTTCATGACTCCGCTGCACTCCGACAATCTGTGCGACTCTGTGGCTTAGAACTCTTACCGCCAGCCAATGAACCATGGCCTTGTAAGCCCCTGATTTTTCAAATTATTAAAATTGGGATTTTTCACAATTTTCTGAAATTTTCTGGAAATTTTCTGCAATTAAAATCAAGGCTTTCAATAAATAAATGATTTTTAATTAGCAATAAATATTATTAAAATATCATGAAAATAATATTTTTGGATGTAAAATGGAAAATTGGACTTAGGGAAATTTTTCTGGAATTTATTGGGCCCCGGACCTATTTTTAAATCACCTAAAACTATTTTATTTATAAATTAATTTATTATTATTATTATTATTATTATTATTATTATTATTATTATTATTATTGTTATTAATTGTTTTAGCCCGGCCCAACAAGGCCCAGCCCAACCCACCTGTCTCAGCCCGGCCCACGGCCTAGCGGATCGGGTCGGGTCTGCCAGACCCGAACCCGACCCGAGCGACCCGCCACCGACCCGTCAGCCCACTCCCCCACGAACCCATCTTCTCCCCGCGTCCTCCGGCGGCGCCCGCGTCCGGCGCCGCTCCGCCCGGGCCGCGCGCCACGTCGGCCACGTCCCCGCCCTCAGCGCCTGACCCCGCCTTCGGCGCCGCCCCGCTCGGCTTTCCCTCCCCTCGCTCCACCCTATAAAACCTCCGCCGCTCACCCCTCTGCTCCGCCGCTCACTCCGCCGCTCACCCTCTGCTCCGCCGCCCGCTGCAGCCTCGCCACGCCCCGCGCCACCTTCGTCCCCGACGGCCCTGACCGTCTCCTCCTCCTCCCCCTCTCCTCGAGCTCCGCCGCACTCCGGCCCCCGACGAGCAGAACAGTAGCAGCATCAGCCTTGGAGCCGCCTCCCGTCGGCCTCCGGCGCCGCCCCGCCCGTCGACGGATCCGCCTCGCCCAAGCGAACACTCCCCGACCACCACCGGCCAGCCAGCGCCGCCCAGGCCTCCGGCCAGCCGCCGTAGACCCGCAAACCCTAACCCTAAATCCCCTTTTCTTCGTGTCGTGTCCGACACGACACGGACACGGTTCGACCCTGTTTTCGGGTCCCCTTCAGGTGCGCGTAACTTTTCGCTCGTAGCTCCGTTTTCAATTCCGTAAATTGCGTTGTGAAGCCTGTATGACCCTCTCGGTGTCCGGACAAACTGTTCGGGGCACCGCGGCCTGTGGTGATCGCACACCGCGATCCAAAAAAGGAAAAACCAGACCCTGTTTCACCCCGGAACCGAGTACGCCCCGCCAAACGGGACGACTTGGTCGTGCACGGTCTTCACAGATACGTGCGCAGCGTCGATACGGACGTGTGAGATTTCACGGAAGCTGATTCGGGTGTGCGTGCACACCGGAATCAACGCGTATCCGCGGACATCGCCCCGTACCCGCCTTTTCGGCAATTCACCCTAACTTCGTGCACACACGTCGGATCGAGACGAAACTTGCGCCATCGGACTCGTAGCGATACGCTGGTCCTGTGGGTCAAGTTTGGTTCGATTCTGAGAACGTTGACGAAATCGCGTGTCGTGGGCCCCACAGGCCCCGCTCGACGGGCGATTTTGTGTTCGGCTCATCGGAATCCAAATCTGGAAGTTCCGTTGGGTTCGTATCAGCGTTCCTGACCTGTTGACACTAAGTTTGGTGAATTTGGAGACCGTTGACCCGGACACGTTTTTCGGTGCAAAGCGGGCCCACCGTCGGACCCCGTTTTAACCCGAAACTGCCGTTTTTGCCCTTGTCTCCAAATTGGACCCAAGGACAGGCATTTCTAGCTAATTGACATCTTCTGAGCGTGATGGTAATGTCTATTTCAGCTTTTGGACTCATCTCTGGACTTTTCCCCCAAGAACCAATTTAATCAGATCCAAACAACAGGCAAGTACCTGCACTTCAAGTTAATCTTTATATTGTGATAATTAATTTTCTGCTCTGCTAGTACCCTTGCTGATTACACGTAGTGTTAGAATACTATATTTTATGTCTTGAATGCGGGATTTCATGTCTTGCTTTCGTGTCGGGTGGGAGAATACTAGGAGGCATGTAGTTTACCCTTCCCCAGGTCCAGATACTAGCTGTTGGTACGCGACTGTACCATCAGCCTTATACTTGATTGTTCCAGACACTAGTCGTCTATGACGGCCTTATTAGCCTTATAAACCCCTACATGCCAACTATGTATTCTAAATACACAAGTTCACACACATAGTTCTAGTCTTGTTATATTTCTTGCTGACTGTGCAGTTTCATTTCCTGTTTCACTTTATTTTCCTGCTTTCTCATATTCCTGTTTATAGCATTAAACTCTGAGATGTTGATGTTCCTTATGCAATTTCCTTAACATGATATTCAATATTTAATTGTCATAAATATTTAGTTTAATCTTGTTGTGCACTGTGTACTTTGCTCCTTTCCTGACTGGATCCGTTGTTTAGGCGATGATGAGAACCTTGCCCCTACCTATTATGGACCCTATGAGCCAGCAGGTGATACAGTCGCAGAGCCGGTTCCCACCCAGGAGACTACTCCTGCAGAGTAGTTAGCAGTAGCTATCTTTATTCTATTTCTTATCTTATTAATCGGGTTTGTCCCCGATTTCATTCTGAATTTCTGTACTAAACAATTGAATCTGTTGTCACATTTATTTTAGTTGCAATCTTAAGTTTCCATTCTCATTATTATCTTGCTTATGTTAATTGTGAATGAGCTAGTTTAGTTAAGTGTGGATTTGGTCTAGACAGCGTACTACCGCCGATTCTGCGGCGTAGGCTGGACGTGCCCACGCACTCGTGCCCGAATATCCGGGTGCGGGTCGTGACACATTTTTGTGGTGGCCCATGCAGGTCAAACGACTAAATTGTTCGGTTTCAACTTAGGGACCGAACAGGCCTGCAATCAGATTGAGGATTCTAGGGAAAAGCTCATTCACAGTATAGGGTCCTTATTTCAATTCTTGATATCATTTCTGCTCAATTTTCCTATCGCCTTTGATTTCCAAGTATTCTATTCTGATTCTCCTATCCCTTAATCTTTCAGAATGGTCCAGACCAGGAACACAGTAGGAGGCACATCAGAACCAGCTGAGCAGAATGTGCCCGAAACTCTTGCACTCCCGCCGCCTCCATCTGTTCCAGCAGTTACTCTAGATGGGACACAACTACTTGGAGTGTTCCAGGGACTAGTGGAATCCCAGAAAGAACAGACTGCACTTCTGCGGACCAGCCTCTCGGAAGCTATTAAGTCCCAGGAGTCGCCACTCAAGAGGCCAGGAAGTGCCAAAGACTTCAAGAACCTTAGGCCTCTGGAATTCTACGGAACTGAGGGCATTCTCTACGCGGATGAGTGGATAGAGAATGTCGAGAGACTCCTGAAGACTGCTCGGGTTCCCGATGATCTCAAGGTGGAGTCTGCAAGCCTGCAACTGTTCGACATTGCTCGAACCTGGTTCAGAGATGAACCCCAACTATCTACTCCCGACATCACCTGGGAGGACTTCAAGAGGCTATTCAAGGAGAAATTCTACCCCGAAGTGGCTCGGGAAGCTCTCGAAAGCCAATTCGAGAGACTGGAACAAGGTAACATGACTGTTGATGAATATACTGCTGAATTTAGCAGGTTAAGCCACTTTGCGGAGTACATGGTTCGTACCCCGGAGGACAGAGCCCGTAGATTCAAGAAGGGGCTATCTCCGGATATCCGCCTTGCTGTCACCACCAGCCGAGCTCGCACCTATGAGGAAATCCTGAGCGTGGCACAAGGCGTTGAGAGAGACATGGGGCATAAGCTAAAGCGAGAGAGAGATACCGGAAATGTGGGACCCAACAAACGCCTTTTTCAACAACAACAACAACAGCAGAGGTCCCCGCAGCAAGCCCAGCGTCCTCTCCCTCGAGCTCCAGCACCCCAACATCAAGCTCAAGGGCAGACCCAACGAGTTCCCACTTGTGGCTTTTGTCGAAAACAAGGTCACACCTGGCAAGTTTGTAGGATGAGACTAGGTGTCTGTCTATATTGTGGATCAACAGAACATCTAGTGAGGGACTGCCCCACTGCTCCAGGACGCGGACAAGCTTACGTGATGACCGTGGAGAACGCGCAAACTCTGGAAGCAGCTAATGCGCGTAAGTGATTCGTAGATATCTCTTCTAGTATTGTTTTTGTGCCTATTGGTTCGTGACCTCAGCCCCAACCTAGTAATTTTGAACTTGCTAAATAACCTAGTATGCTTTTAAAATTTGATAACTGTTTTAGAGACTTTTTGCTATTGTGCTTTTGTGTTATTTTGTGACTTCAATAATTTGCACCTCCTTTCATCATTATCTAGCGCACTTAAATTTTGCTGAACTTGATATATGCTGCTATTTATAGCCTAGTTTTGCAAGCTTACCCTTTATCGGGCTTGTTCATGACACATGTATTATTGAGGCCTGATCAACCCCACTAATACAAGTGTCTACTCAGAATCAGTGTACTACGGTCTGATCAACCTTAGTGCATTTTGATTCGCACTTCGCACGACTACCTTACGTGGATTGAGAGATATAGTGACTAGTATACTTGCCCTTAAATGTGTCCGAGCATATCGTATCAGTTACATAATTACACTGATATGAGCATGCGGAGAAAATTACCAGAATAGAATCTCAATCCATAACCGCCTGACAATCCCCATTAGAAATCTTTAAACACCTTGATCCCTATACCTCTGTTCTACCACCACGCCCTTAAACTCTTTATTATTAACCCTCGTCTTCCCTTATTTCGGAAAGACAAAATCCTGTGTTTGAGATAAGTTTGATTTGTAGTGCTAGATGATAACCCTTTATGACTAGGCAATACCCTAGGTGATGTGTTTTGTGTTGCAGACTTAAGGATTCAATACCATGATTTATTAAATTGGACCTAGCCTTACTAGTTGTACAGCCTTAGAGGATATATGGGTAAAAATTATAAGTTGGGTAGCGACCGCAATGTCTACCTGAGAGAAACCCGTTGGACTGTAATCAAGTAAGATTGGACAGAGAGAACCCTGCTATAATTTTAAATTTCGAGGACGAAATTTTTATAAGTTGGGTAGATTGTAAGCCCCTGATTTTTCAAATTATTAAAATTGGGATTTTTCACAATTTTCTGGAATTTTTTGGAAATTTTCTGCAATTAAAATCAAGGCTTTCAATAAATAAATGATTTTTAGTTGGCAATAAATATTATTAAAATATCATGAAAATAATATTTTTGGATGTAAAATGGAAAACTGGACTTAGGGAAATTTTTCTGGAATTTATCGGGCCCCGGACCTATTTTTAAATCACCTAAAACTATTTTATTTATAAATTAATTTATTATTATTATTATTATTATTATTATTATTATTATTATTATTATTATTATTATTATTATTAATTGTTTTAGCCCGGCCCAACAAGGCCCAGCCCAACCCACCTGTCTCAGCCCGGCCCACGGCCTAGCGGATCGGGTCGGGTCTGCCAGACCCGAACCCGACCCGAGCGACCCGCCACCGACCCGTCAGCCCACTCCCCCACGAACCCATCTTCTCCCCGCGTCCTCCGGCGGCGCCCGCGTCCGGCGCCGCTCCGCCCGGGCCGCGCGCCACGTCGGCCACGTCCCCGCCCTCAGCGCCTGACCCCGCCTTCGGCGCCGCCCCGCTCGGCTTTCCCTCCCCTCGCTTCACCCTATAAAACCTCCGCCGCTCACCCCTCTGCTCCGCCGCTCACTCCGCCGCTCACCTTCTGCTCCGCCGCCCGCTGCAGCCTCGCCACGCCCCGCGCCACCTTCGTCCCCGACGGCCCTGACCGTCTCCTCCTCCTCCCCCTCTCCTCGAGCTCCGCCGCACTCCGGCCCCCGACGAGCAGAACAGCAGCAGCATCAGCCTTGGAGCCGCCTCCCGTCGGCCTCCGGCGCCGCCCCGCCCGTCGACGGATCCGCCTCGCCCAGGCGAACACTCCCCGACCACCACCGGCCAGCCAGCGCCGCCCAGGCCTCCGGCCGGCCGCCGTAGACCCGCAAACCCTAACCCTAAATCCCCTTTTCTTCGTGTCGTGTCCGACACGACACGGACACGGTTCGACCCTGTTTTCGGGTCCCCTTCAGGTGCGCGTAACTTTTCGCTCGTAGCTCCGTTTTCAATTCCGTAAATTACGTTGTGAAGCCTGTATGACCCTCTCGGTGTCCGGACAAACTGTTCGGGGCACCGCGGCCTGTGGTGATCGCACACCGCGATCCAAAAATAGGAAAAACCAGACCCTGTTTCACCCCGGAACCGAGTACGCCCCGCCAAACGGGACGACTTGGTCGCGTACGGTCTTCACAGATACGTGCGCAGCGTCGATACGGACGTGTGAGATTTCACGGAAGCTGATTCGGGTGTGCGTGCACACCGGAATCAACGCGTATCCGCGGACATCGCCCCGTACCCGCCTTTTCGGCAATTCATCCTAACTTCGTGCACACACGTCGGATCGAGACGAAACTTGCGCCATCGGACTCGTAGCGATACGCTGGTCCTGTGGGTCAAGTTTGGTTCGATTCTGAGAACGTTGACGAAATCGCGTGTCGTGGGCCCCACAGGCCCCGCTCGACGGGCGATTTTGTGTTCGGCTCATCGGAATCCAAATCTGGAAGTTCCGTTGGGTTCGTATCAGTGTTCCTGATCTGTTGACACTAAGTTTGGTGAATTTGGAGACCGTTGACCCGGACACATTTTTCGGTGCAAAGCGGGCCCACCGTCGGACCCCGTTTTAACCCGAAACTGCCGTTTTTGCCCTTGTCTCCAAATTGGACCCAAGGACAGGCATTTCTAGCTAATTGACATCTTCTGAGCGTGATGGTAATGTCTATTTCAGCTTTTGGACTCATCTCTGGACTTTTCCCCCAAGAACCAATTTAATCAGATCCAAACAACAGGCAAGTACCTGCACTTCAAGTTAATCTTTATATTGTGATAATTAATTTTCTGCTCTGCTAGTACCCTTGCTGATTACACGTAGTGTTAGAATACTGTATTTCATGTCTTGAATGCGGGATTTCATGTCTTGCTTTCGTGTCGGGTGGGAGAATACTAGGAGGCATGTAGTTTACCCTTCCCCAGGTCCAGATACTAGCTGTTGGTACGCGACTGTACCATCAGCCTTATACTTGATTGTTCCAGACACTAGTCGTCTATGACGGCCTTATTAGCCTTATAAACCCCTACATGCCAACTATGTATTCTAAATACACAAGTTCACACACATAGTTCTAGTCTTGTTATATTTCTTGCTGACTGTGCAGTTTCATTTCCTGTTTCACTTTATTTTTCTGCTTTCTCATATTCCTGTTTATAGCATTAAACTCTGAGATGTTGATGTTCCTTATGCAATTTCCTTAACATGATATTCAATATTTAATTGTCATAAATATTTAGTTTAATCTTGTTGTGCACTGTGTACTTTGCTCCTTTCCTGACTGGATCCGTTGTTTAGGCGATGATGAGAACCTTGCCCCTACCTATTATGGACCCTATGAGCCAGCAGGTGATACAGTCGCAGAGCCGGTTCCCACCCAGGAGACTACTCCTGCAGAGTAGTTAGCAGTAGCTATCTTTATTCTATTTCTTATCTTATTAATCGGGTTTGTCCCCGATTTCATTCTGAATTTCTGTACTAAACAATTGAATCTGTTGTCACATTTATTTCAGTTGCAATCTTAAGTTTCCATTCTCATTATTATCTTGCTTATGTTAATTGTGAATGAGCTAGTTTAGTTAAGTGTGGATTTGGTCTAGACAGCGTACTACCGCCGATTCTGCGGCGTAGGCTGGACGTGCCCACGCACTCGTGCCCGAATATCCGGGTGCGGGTCGTGACAGCCTTGCACGGGCGTGGCTCACGCTCGTGCGGCATCAAGCACGGATGGGTCAAGCGATCGTTCCGCGGGAGCGCTGGCGAGGGTGATTCTCGCCTAGCGGGAACGGCCGATTTGCCTGCAGGAGATCGGGGCGTGACATGTTGGTATCAGAGCCTGGCTTCTACGCCTTTGGACTTCGATTCGATATCTCTGTTTCGAAAGCTCGTTCGTGGGTTATGTGCACGCCCTCTCTCAATGCCTTGATGGGATGTTCCAACAATAAGTCTAAATACTTTCAAAATGCATTTTGATTGATATGATTGCTTGTCTGGTTGTTGTAACGCCCCGTTCTCCCGATGCGAAGAGCGCGGCTAAGAAACACAAGTCGGTATCGTTCGATCGGGATAGATTGAATTAAGAACTCGTCCTCGTTATGGATTTGTTTCTTCGGAATCGATTTCCATATTCAGTGGACTGCGCCCCAAGGATCGGCTTAGCGACAGAGTCAGGAGGGACCTCTTCGCTGCTATCTTTTATTACCTCGGTTTTCGATGTCGCTTGTTGCTTTCGTGCTTTGAGTTGGTTTTGGGATTTGCTTGTTTTTCTTGAACGGTTTCGATGGTTTTCATTGTTTTCGTTCATCAACTTGCACTTCTATTCCGAGATTGGAAAGAGAGGAAGGAGTATTAATCGAGCTGTTCGTGTGCAGGTGAACGAGCAGTAGGCGGCTTGCGAGCGGAGTCGTGAAGCGCCTCTTTCCTTCTCCTTTCCAAAATCTAAGTGAGTGGCTACCAACCCGATTAGCTAGTCCTGCTTCCAAGCTTCACAGCTAATCAATCCGCACTCTTCTTTGCCCCGATCAAACGATACCAAGTAATAATAAAAGAAACCAAGATAAAAGAAAATAGACTTGGTTCTTATGCTTGTCAATCAAATATGTGAACTGTTATCATACTGTATGCTAGTTCGTTCATAACTGTTCCATAAATCGTGCTAAGTATGGAACACCTTGTATGCGCTAAACTGTTCAATGAGGCTATGTTAAATGAATCATGCAATACCGACTGTCCCGTACTACTGTTTGCCTCAACTGCATGAACTGTTAACTTAGCAACGTACTGTTCGATCACGGACAACTTGTGCACAAGGTAACTGGTTTCTGCGGACGGTCGCTAGGGCACTGGCACCGATCCGATCCGGACGGAACCCTACTGTATAGTCAACTGTACTAGACGGAATGGCTTGTAGCACCCACCGTACTTTCGCTGCAACCTATTCTCGTCTATGACTAGTGTCCTTTATGGCAAACGCCAGTGATCCATTGTATATTTAAACCTGTTGCATACTAACTTGTGTCTTCGTGGCAGGGAAGGCAAGGTAAGTATTGTGCAGGTAAATCAGACGGTCAGGTAAAATCCACCGAACGGTGGCACGTTCATTTCAGTAAATTCAATATGCTGCTTACTTGTAAATGAACTAAGACAAGATAGAAACCCACAAAATATGCATGCTTCACTAAACAACGTGTTGATTGGTATAGTCAGGCTAGCTCGCCTTCACCAGCATGTTTCGATATGCTGACCCTCGTTGAAACAGGTTCTCCGCACCAAGGCGAACCGAGAGAGGAGCCGTAGTCGTCTACCCGATCCAGTCTAAGCTGTTGGCGCACCTTCACCGCGCCTCGAAGCCTTTTGAAGCCAGAAGCTGCAACTCTTCATACACAAATGCAGCTCCGTGGCAAAGTGATCCTCCAGCCTGGAGGTCTTTATCGTTTTGAGTTTATAAAAGGATGTAATGTACAGGACTGCTATCTCATTTTGAGTCAACCCTTTTGTAAGTCGTTCGGCATATTAGCTAACTCGTTCAAGAGTTTGTAATAGATGTTAATTATCAATAAAGAGAACTTTTCTATGTTACAAATCTGTGTTTCAATTTATCTGCGTACTCTGAGTATGTGCTTGCTATGCAAATCATTAAAGCCTTGTGCGGGCGCAACTCCAGGCCCGTACGACGGTCACGACTCGGGGGACGCCTCGGGGCGTGACATAGTGGTATCAGAGCACAGTTTCAAAGTTCCTTAGACTTCGTGCTGGAAAAGTTTCTTTAACGATCAAATTCCTGTGCGAACTCTTGAACTCGCTAGGCCAAAATGAGATACGTTCATGCAATAAGTCCATAATACATTATGATTCTAATGTAATTTACCTTCTTTTGAAGGAATAGCTCCAGCGCAATCTGCAGCGCAAACTCCGGACGAAACGCAAGGCCAAGAAAGTAGTTCGGATACTTTGGAAAGTTCAAAGAGCCAGTGAGCCGTGCCAAGCATCGATCCCGTCCAACGAATGTTGCAGATGTTGGAGGCAAACCAACAAAGGGACGAGGCTCGCTATGAACGGGCCGAGAAGCGGGCGGAAGAGAGTCAGCTCAAGTTTCAAGACAATATAGAAGCACGATTCTCAGTCCAACAGAAGCAGGTGGATACCTTGCAGCAGATCGTTCAGACTTTGGCATCCAACCAGTCCGCGGCAATGCCAGCGACTCCGGTGGAACAGCCCGTGCTTGAAGTAGAGATGTCGCAAATTCCAAGGGCGAGGGATGTGACTGCCTTCGACTTTGGCCACTTCAAGAAAGTCTGCAACACCCCATTCAAAGGGACTGAGGACCCAGTCGTAGCTCTAGATTGGTTGGCCGAACTTGAAGATCACTTCGCTCTGCTAGAGGTCCCCGAAGAAAAGCGCATCGCCTGCGCGCAATTACAGCTCCGCCTCAATGCGCACGATTGGTGGGACGTGCATCGACGATCTCTCCAATTTGATCACGGAGAGGAGGCGATCTCGTGGACGACTTTTCGTGCCGCATTCGAAGAGGAGTATGTACCCCCTCCAGTCCAACGCCAGATGGAGAACGAGTTTGTGCAGCTGCGGCAAGGCAGCATGACAGTTAAGGAGTACTCCGCCGAATTCAACCGACTCTCCAAATTCGCTAGGGCCTATTTACCTGATGCAGCGAGTCGAGCTAGAAGGTTTGAAGGTGGACTACGCCCTGCCATCCATTCGCACGTAGCCGTTCCTCAGTATCGTACGATGCGTGAAGTCATGAATCATGCCCTATCGCTTGAACCACTCTATCCTCACGTTCCTGCCGGCGCTGTGCATACCTACAATCACAATCGCCAAAGCAACGATAGAGGAAACAACGCTACAAAGCGTCCGAACAACGGCGGCAAGCATGGAGAAAAGTTAGACAAAGTATGCCATTTCTGTAGACGGCCGGGGCACACAATAGATAAGTGCCGCCTGAAACTTGGGTTATGTTTAGTTTGCGGTGAAGCAAACCATACCGTTCGTGACTGTCCACTGAGCCGCCTTAACCGTCGCCCGCAACAGAATAATCCCTAACGGTAAGTTCTACCCTAAGTTTTGGGACGAAACTTCCAATTAGTTGGGTAGGATGTAACGCCCCGTTCTTCCGATGCGGAGAGCGCGGCTAAGAAACACAAGTCGGTATCGTTCGATCGGGATAGATTGAATTAAGAACTCGTCCTCGTTATGGATTTGTTTCTTCGGAATCGATTCCCATATTCAGTGGACTGCGCCCCAAGGATCGGCTTAGCGACAGAGTCAGGAGGGACCTCTCCGCTGCTATCTTTTATTGCCTCAGTTTTCGATGTCGCTTGTTGCTTTCGTGCTTTGAGTTGGTTTTGGGATTTGCTTGTTTTCCTTGAACGGTTTTGATGGTTTTTATTGTTTTCGTTCATCAACTTGCACTTCTATTCCGAGATTGGAAAGAGAGGAAGGAGTATTAATCGAGCTGTTCGTGTGCAGGTGAACGAGCAGTAGGCGGCTTGCGAGCGGAGTCGTGAAGCGCCTCTTTCCTTCTCCTTCCCAAAATCTAAGTGAGTGGCTACCAACCCGATTAGCTAGTCCTGCTTCCAAGCTTCACAGCTAATCAATCCGCACTCTTCTTTGCCCCGATCAAACGATACCAAGTAATAATAAAAGAAACCAAGATAAAAGAAAATAGACTTGGTTCTTATGCTTGTCAATCAAATATGTGAACTGTTATCATACTGTATGCTAGTTCGTTCATAACTGTTCTATAAATCGTGCTAAGTATGGAACACCTTGTATGCGCTAAACTGTTCAATGAGGCTATGTTAAATGAATCATGCAATACCGACTGTCCCGTACTACTGTTTGCCTCAACTGCATGAACTGTTAACTTAGCAACGTACTGTTCGATCACGGACAACTTGTGCACAAGGTAACTGGTTTCTGCGGACGGTCGCTGGGGCACTGGCACCGATCCGGTCTGGACGGAACCCTACTGTATAGTCAACTGTACTAGACGGAATGGCTTGTAGCACCCACCGTACTTTCGCTGCAACCTATTCTCGTCTACGACTAGTGTCCTTTATGGCAAACGTCAGTGATCCATTGTATATTTAAACCTGTTTCATACTAACTTGTGTCTTCGTGGCAGGGAATGCAAGGTAAGTATTGTGCAGGTAAATCAGACGGTCAGGTAAAATCCACCGAACGGTGGCACGTTCATTTCAGTAAATTCAATATGCTGCTTACTTGTAAATGAACTAAGACAAGATAGAAACCCACAAAATATGCATGCTTCACTAAACAACGTGTTGATTGGTATAGTCAGGCTAGCTCGCCTTCACCAGCATGTTTCGATATGCTGACCCTCGTTGAAACAGGTTCTCCGCACCAAGGCGAACCGAGCGAGGAGCCGAAGTCGTCTACCCGATCCAGTCCAAGCTGTTGGCGCACCTTCACCGCGCTTCAAAGCCTTTTGAAGCCAGAAGCTGCAACTCTTCATACACAAATGCAGCTCCGTGGCAAAGCGATCCTCCAGCCTGGAGGTCTTTATCGTTTTGAGTTTATAAAAGGATGTAATGTACAGGACTGCTATCTCATTTTGAGTCAACCCTTTTGTAAGCCGTTCGGCATATTAGCTAACTCGTTCAAGAGTTTGTAATAGATGTTAATTATCAATAAAGAGAACTTTTCTATGTTACAAATCTGTGTTTCAATTTATCTGCGTACTCTGAGTATGTGCTTGCTATGCAAATCATTAAAGCCTTGTGCGGGCGCAACTCCAGGCCCGCACGGCGGTCACGACTCGGGGGACGCCTCGGGGCGTGACAGTTGTATGCTGCGAGTGGCCTTTGTGCCAACCTGTGCGAACCCTTGAGAGTATCACTAGTAGCTTGTCCGATTTTCACTAACTCTAAGTTTGGTTGAATGCATCTATTCGAGGGACGCCTTGAACTAGTGCACCATACAAGACTTAAGGAAAGGTGAAACTAGAGTGCTGAGACTTCGCTATCACTAAGCTGGTTGACGTGTTCACGCTAGAGGGGCCCTTCGAAAGTGCGCATGATCCAGCCTAAGCGATATGCTGATTTCGAAGCTTGTGCAAGTGAATATCCAAATGAACAAGTACAACGACTTGTCTAGGATTGCCTCAACCCTAGATTACTGCTTGTCCTCAGTAAGTCTCGAGGACGAAACTTTTTCTGAGTTGGGTAGGATGTAACACCCCGTTCCGCTCAAGCGGACTGCCGACTCAATCGGCAATAGTACAACTGTCCTGACCCGCTTTGCCTCAAACGAGAAGCAAAGGATATCCAGACTTGTCCCTACAGGAATCCGGCTCAGGCTTTCAGAGGCTCGCTTGACGTATCGCTCTACCGAGACGAATCATCGCTAAGGTGGGTGGCTACGGTGAACTTGTCTTTGCTTAGCCAGCACACATAAAATCTGGAATATTCATGTTAGTCGCTAGGTGATTCACCCCATGCATGCTAATAAATCCAACGCACCTAGCTAAGGGAATAATCCCAACTCGTATTGCTATGCTAGAACATAAAAAATGAAATACTGCTTATATTCAGACCCTCGCATGCTAAGTTCCTTAACGGTTTTATCCCTCAGCTTACCTTCGGGTCCCAGCAAATATGCATGCTTTTATCCCTTAGAAACGCATGCTTGTCTGCTTGTAATATTGCCATGTTTTCATCCAAATCCCGGGAGACTACTACGTAGTCGTTCCGTGCCTGAAATAACCTGCAAGTATTCGGGACCGCTAGGTCACCAAGGCAATCTCCGCCCCAGGAGAATTGCATCAAGGCAAAGTCATTCACTGAACAACGAAACAGGCAATGCATCTTGTCTTGTACTATTGTTGCCTCAACACTTGCCTCTTGTCTTGTACGCTTATTGCCCCAACCATGTAAATGGATAACTTACCCGAGACGCCGTTCGATCACGGACAACTTGTGCACAGGGATGGTCTAGCGGGCGATGCTGGGGCACTGGCATCATCTCGGTACGGGCGAGACCAATTGTCTTAGTCTCTTGTTCGGCGGAATGGCATGCAGCGCCTCTTGTACTTTGTTGCATACCATTCTCGTCAAAGACTAAATAGTCTCTTGTTCGGCGGAGTGGTTTGCAGCGCCTCTTGTACTTCGTTGCATACCATTCTCGCCAAGACTATACCGTCCATTATGGCATACGCCAGTGATCGCCTTGTACTTAACTTGTTGCATACCATTCTCTCCGCTGCATCTTTTGTTGCCTCAGATTTCGATGTCGCTTGTTGCTTTCGTGCTTTGAGTTGGTTTTCGGATTTGCTTGTATTTTCTTGAACGGTTTCGATGGATTTTATTATTTTTGTTCGTGAACTGCATTTCAATTCTGAGTATGGAAAGAGAGAAAGAGGTATTGATCGAACTATTCATGCAATGCAGGTGAACGAACAGTAGGCGGCTTACGAGCGGAGTCTTGAAGCGCCTCTTTCCTTCTCCCTTCCAACCAACTAAGTGAGTGGCTACCATCCCGATTAGCTAGCCCTTCTTCCAAGTCTTCACACCTAAAAGTATTATATTCTTCTTGTCTCGATCAGACGATACCAAGTAATAACTAAAAGATGTCAAGATAAAATGGGAATAGACTTGGATTATATTGCTTGTCATTCAACTTGGGAACGATTACTTACACTGCATGCTTGTTCGTTTGGAATGTTCATCATATGCTTCAATTTTAGTTAGAATACATTATCTTCTATAAATTGTGCTATGCATATGGAATACACTTTGCTTGCCATAGATTGATCTGAAAGACTATGCAAAAACTGTTGTGTATGGAACTTGTATCGTGCTAGAAATTATCTTGAAACATGCATGAATTGATGGAAAACTTAACGAACGCCGTTGATTACGGACAACTTGTGCACAAGATTTTTGTTGTTTCACGGACGGTCGCTGGGGCACTGGGACCGATCCGATCCGGACGGAACATATGGATCAGTCAATTGGAATTGAGGAAGAAATCGGCATGTGGCGGGGCTCGCCACCTGCGTCGCATATCGTTTTCTATCCCGTGACTATAACTCGTCCCTTTGTGGCATCATGCCAGTGATATATATTGTATATTTAAACCTGTTGCAAACTAACTTGTGTCTTCGTGGCAGGGAAGGCATGGTAAGTATTGTGCAGGTGGTTCAGACGGACAAGTAAATATCACCGAACGGTGGTAAGTTCATTTCAGTAGTTTTATTATGTATTGCTGCTTGTAAAATAAACTAAGGCAAGATAGAAAGATCATAATAAATATGCATGCTTCATTAAAACAACGTGTTGATTGGTATAGTTGGGTTAGCTCGCCTTCACCAGTATATTTTGATGTACTGACCCTCGTTGAAACAGGTTCCCCGCACTAAGGAGAACCGAGCGAGGAGCCAAAGTCGTCTTTTCCGATCCAGTCCAGCTATAGGCGCATCCTGATCGCGCCATATTTAGAAGTAATTGAAGAAAGGAGCTTGCAACTCAATACACAATGCAGCTCCGTAGGAAGGCCGTCATCCAGCCCGGAGGTCTTTATCATTTTGAAGTTTAGCAAAGGGATATAATGTACTGGACTGCCATCTCATTTTGTATCAACACTTTTGTAAGCCCGTGTGGCAAATTAGCTGACTCGTTCAAGAGTTTGTAATAGATGTTCATTATTAATAAAGAGAACATTTCCATGTCTCAACTTGTGTTTCAATTTATCTGCGTACTCTGAATATGTGCTCTTTATGCAAAAATACTCTAGTCTTGTCCGGACACAACCCCAGGCCCGCACGGCGATCACGCCGGGGGACGCCCCTATGATTCCACGAAATCGGGGCGTGACATGTTGGTATCAGAGCACAGCTTCAAAGTTCCTTCTCGCACTGGAAAAGTTCCTTTAACGATCAAATTCCTGTGCGAACTCTTGAACTCGCTATGCCAAAATGAGATACGTTCATGCAATACGTCCATAATATATTATGATCCTAATTTAATTTACCTTCTTTTGAAGGAATGGCACCAGCACAATCCTCAGCGCGAGCACCGGACGAAACGCAAGGCCAAGAAAGTAGTTCGGGCACTTTGGAAATTTCAGGGAGCCAGCGGGCCATGTCTCACGTTGATCCCATCCAGCAATTGATGCGGATGTTGGAGGTAAACCAACAAAGGGATGAAGTTCGCTACGAACGGGCCAAGAAGCGAGTGGAGGAGAGTCAAATCAAGTTTTAAGACAATATAGAAGCTCGATTCTCAGTCCAACAGAAGCAGGTAGATACCCTGCAACAGATCGTGCAGACTTTGGCTTCCAACCATTCCGCGACAACAGCAGCGACTCCGGTGGAGCAGCCCGTGCTTGAAGTTGAGACGCCGCCAATTCCAAGGACGAGGGATATGACTGCCTTCGACTTTGGCCACTTCAAGAAAGTCTGCAACACTCCATTCAATGGGAATGAGGACTGTAAGCCCGTGATTTTTCAAAAATATTAAATTGGGTTTTTTCGCAATTTTCTAGAATTTTTTGGGAATTTTCTGTAATTAAAATCAGGGTTTTGAATTATTACATAATTTTTAATTGATAATAAATAATATTAAAATATTATGAAAATAATATTTTTGGGTGTAAAATGAAAAACTGGACTTAGGGTAATTTTTTTGGAATTTATCGGGCCTCGGACCTAATATAAAACCCCTGAAAATAATTATTAATTAATTACTTATTTATTTAATCATTTATTATTATTATTATTATTATTATTATTATTACTATTATTATTATTTTTAAAACCCATACCCCGGCCCACAGACCGGCCCGGCCCAGCCCTACCGGGTCGGGTCGGGTCTGCCCGAACCCGACCCGCACCCAAACCCGGCTCTCCCTCTCTCTCCCTGAGCCCGCTTCCCGCGCCGCCCCGCCCGGCGCGCCGCCCGCTCCGGCCAGCCACGCCACCCCCTCTCCCCGCCAGACTCGGCCAGCCCCTCCGCCTCCCTCGGCCCCACGCCACCGCCTCCTCGACCTTTAAAACCCCTCCCCTTCTCCCCCGTCGACCACCACGAACCTCCGCCACCGCCCGTAACACCTCGCCGCCACCCGCCGCCCGTCTCCGCCGCTGCAGCCCGGCTCCTCCCTCCTCTCTCCTCCCCTCCGGCGCCCCGCTCCTCCGTCCCCGGTCACCGCTCGACAGCACAGCAGCAGCAGCAGCTAGGGCAGCGCCGCCGCGCCGCCTCCAGCGCCGCCGCGAGCCCGGCTGCCGCCTCGCCGCGCTGTCCCCGGCCCCCTCCGCCTCAGCCCGGCCGCCCAGCGCCGCCCCTCGCCGGAATCCCAGAACCCTAACCCTAATTTGGATTCGCGTGTCCGACACGAGTCGGACACGACTCGACCCTGATTTTCGGGTCCCCTTCAGGTGCGTGTAACTTTCGCCTCGTAGCTCCATTTTTAATTCCGCAAATTGTGTTGTGAAGCCTGTATGACCCTCTCGGTGCCCGGATAAACCGCTCGGGACATCGCGTCCTGTGGTGATCGCACACCGCGATCCAAAAACAGGAAAAACCAGACCCTGTTTCACCCCGGAACTGAGTACGTCCGGCCAAACGGGACGACTTGGTCGCGTGCGGTCTTCACAGATACGTGCGCGTCGTCGATACGGACGTGTGAGATTTCGCGAAAGCTGATTAGGGTGTGCGTGCACACCGGAATCAACGCGTATCCGCGGACATCGTCCCGTATCCGACTGTTCTGTAATTTGTCCTAACTTCTTGTACACTCGTCGGATCGAGACAAAACTTACGCCATAGGACTCGTAGCGATACGCTGGTCCTGTGGGTCAAGTTTAGTTCGATTCTGAGAATGTTGACGAAATCGCGTGTCGTGGGCCCCACAGGCCCCGCTCGACGGGCGATTTTGTGTTCGGCTCATCGGAATCCAAATCTGAAAGTTCTGTTGGGTTCGTATCAGCGTTCCTGACCTGTTGACACTAAGTTTGGTGATTTCGGAGACCGTTGACCCGGACACGTTTTTCGGTGCAAAGCGGGCCCACCGGCGGACCCCGTTTTGACCAAAAACTGTCGTTTTTGCTCTTGTCTCCAAATTGGACCCAAGGACAGGCGTTTCTAGCTATTTGGCATCTTCTGAGCGTGATGGTAATATTTATTTCAGCATCTGGGCTCACCTCTGGATATTTTCCCAAGTACAATTAATCGGATCCAAACAACAGGCAAGTACCTGTACTTCAAGTTTAAATCTTTATATTGTAATAATTAATTCCCTGCTCTACTAGTACCCTTGATGATTACACATAGTATAGAACACTGGATTTCATGTCTTGGATACTGTATTTTATGTCTTGCTTTTCATGTCGGGTGGAAGAATACTAGAAGGCATGTAGTTTACCTTTCCCCCTATCATGTTTAATAGCTGTTGGTACGCGACTGTACCCTCAGCCGGATCTTGATTGTTCATGTTTAATAGCCGTCTATGACGGCCGGATTAGCCTTATAAACCCCTACATGCCAACTATGTATTCTAAAATAAACACAAGTTCACACAGATAGCTTCTGGTCTTGTTATAGTTCTTGCTGACTGTTATAGTTTCATTTCCTGTCTCATTTATTCCTGCTTTCTCATATTCCTGTTTATAGCATTAACTCTGAGATATTGATGTTCTTTTATGCAACTTTCTCAACATGATACTCAAGTTAATTGTCATGAATATTTAGTTTAATCTTGTTGTGCATTGTGTACTTTGCTCCTTTTCTGACTGGATCCGTTGTTTTAGGCGATGATGAGAACTTTGTCCCTACCTATTATGGCCCCTATGAGTTAGCAGGTGACACATATGAGGAGCCGGTTCCCACTCAGGAGACTACCTTTGAGGAGGAGTAGCCAGTTAGTTATTATTTTATTTTCTTTCAGCACATACTCGGGTTTGTCCCCGATCTATCTTCTGGCTTTGTATTAACTATGGATCTGTTGTCACAATTTGTTTTATAAAAGTTAGCATTCCTATTTCCTGTTACTTTCCTTGTCTATTTATTGTGGATGAGATAGATTTAAAATTACTTGTGATGACGACCTAGACAGCGTACTACCGCCGACACTGCGGCGTAGGCTGGACGTGCCCACGCACTCGTGCCCGAATAACCGGGTGCGGGTCGTGACACGTTTTTGTGGTGGCCCATGCAGGTCCGACGACTAAATTATTCGGTTTCAACTCAGGGACCGAACAGGCCTGCAATAAAGCTAGGATAAGTTTATAGGATCTCATCCACTTGCTTGAATCGTCTTTGATATCTGTATCGTATTCGAACTAATTTGAACTTGCATCATGCCTTGATTCCTGTGCACCTTTTATCGTTTATTTTTGGATGCAGAGTAAAGGATCTATCAGCAAGCGACAAGGTTCCTACAAGATCACCACGAGATGCTCTACCAGCATGATCGTGGAGAACGCGCAGGCTCTGGGAGCAGCTGATGCGCGTAAGTGATTTGTAGATACCGTTCCTAGTACTGTTTAGCTTGTGCTTATTGGTTCGTGACCTCAGCCCCAACCTAGTAACTTTAAACTTGTTAATAACCTGGTATGCTTTTGTATTTGATAACTGTAGAGTTTGTAGAATCTTTTGTTATTTTGCTTAATGTAGGTTGTTTGTGAACTTAAATAATTTGTACCTCCTTTCATCATCATCTAGTGCACTAAATTTTGATGTACTTGACTTATGCTGCTATTTTATAGCCTAGTTTTGTAAGCTTACTCTTTATCGAGCTTGTTCATGACAAGTGTATTATTGGGGAGGCCCACAATGATACATTTCAGAATCAGTGTATTACGGTCTGATCAACCATAGTGCGCTTGATTCGCCCTTCAAAATAATACTTTACGTGGATTAAGATATATAGTTGACTAGTATACCTGCCCTAGACATGTCTGAGCATAACTGTATTAATACAAGCATGTGAATAGGAATTACCAAGATAGAATTCAATCCACAATCGCTTGACAGTTCCCACTTGGATCCTCTAAACGTCTTGATCCCGATACTTCTGTTCTATCACCTCACCCTTGAACTCTGTATTATTGATCCTCGTCTTCCCTTATTTCGGAAAGACGAAACCTCGTGCTTGGTATAAGTTTGGTATATAGATAATACTAGACATGCCCCATAGGTCGATCACATACTTGAGGGTTATTCTTTCAAAATTCAGGACATATCATATGTGATATGATCGGCGTTGAAGTTTCGAGGATTGAATGGCATGAGTAAACATATTAAGGAATATTTTCTTAAAAGCATATAGTCTTTTGTGATGAATGGGTAAATTCTAAGTTGGGTAGCAATGTGTTTGTCAACTCGAGAGGAATGTCTTTTGGATTGTGACCGAGTAAGGTTAGATTGGAAGAAGCAAGCCATTCTAATTTTGAAAATTTAGAGGAGTGACTAAAATGATTAATGAATTGATATCGAGGACCCAATAGTTGTATCTTAGGTACATGATTTAAATCTTGAATAATGAACGTAAAATCTCCAATTTGAATTTAGGGGATATATGATTCGGACTTGAACATTGGTGGACTACACTTAAATTATTTTTTCAATTTAATGATTTGATTTAAGAATTAAAATTTGAAGGTTGGACTACCTAGTTAGAATATTGAGGATGTGAATTTAAAAGTTTGGAGCATACAAATGGGAATACTGTTGGACTCGAATCACTTCTAGAGGAATTATGATAGTTAGAATAGTGAGGCAAGGTCATAAGCATGTGCAATCCTTGAAGATGTTATAAGGACTTACTCTAAAATCTGCCTGTGGGTAATTTGAGAAAGTAAGAAGTGATAACCATAAGTTGAATTTTTTTTGATTCGAACAGTAGTCATCTTAACCTTGAAGTAATTGCAATGAACAAGATTTGGATTTTTTTAATTGTCGCAAGGAGATTGCAATTGACATATTTTAGGTACATGAAGGGTTAACAGAGTATGGCTTAAATTTTAAATTTCGAGGACGAAATTTTTATAAGTTGGGTAGATTGTAAGCCCCTGATTTTTCAAAAATATTAAATTGGATTTTTTCGCAATTTTTTGGAATTTTCTGGGAATTTTCTGTAATTAAAATCAGGGTTTTGAATTATTACATAATTTTTAATTGATAATAAATAATATTAAAATATTATAAAAATAATATTTTTGGGTGTAAAATGAAAAACTGGACTTAGGGTAATTTTTCTGGAATTTATCGGGCCTCGGACCTAATTTAAAACCCCTGAAAATAATTATTATTTATTTATTTATTTATTTAATCATTTATTATTATTATTATTACTATTATTATTATTTTTAAAACCCATACCCCGGCCCACAGCCCGGCCCGGCCCAGCCCAGCCCTACCGGGTCGGGTCGGGTCTGCCCGAACCCGACCCGCACCCAAACCCGGCTCTCCCTCTCTCTCCCTGAGCCCGCTTCCCGCGCCGCCCCGCCCGGCGCGCCGCCCGCTCCGGCCAGTCACGCCACCCCCTCTCCCCGCCAGACTCGGCCAGCCCCTCCGCCTCCCTCGGCCCCACGCCACCGCCTCCTCGACCTTTAAAACCCCTCCCCTTCTCCCCCGTCGACCACCACGAACCTCCGCCACCGCCCGTAACACCTCGCCGCCACCAGCCGCCCGTCTTCGCCGCTGCAGCCCGGCTCCTCCCTCCTCTCTCCTCCCCTCCGGCGCCCCGCTCCTCCGTCCCCGGTCACCGCTCGACAGCACAGCAGCAGCAGCAGCTAGGGCAGCGCCGCCGCGCCGCCTCCAGCGCCGCCGCGAGCCCGGCCGCCGCCTCGCCGCGCTGTCCCCGGCCCCCTCCGCCTCAGCCCGGCCGCCCAGCGCCGCCCCTCGCCGGAATCCCAGAACCCTAACCCTAATTTGGATTCGCGTGTCCGACACGAGTCGGACACGACTCGACCCTGATTTTTGGGTCCCCTTCAGGTGCGTGTAACTTTTGCCTCGTAGCTCCGTTTTTAATTCCGCAAATTGCGTTGTGAAGCCTGTATGACCCTCTCGGTGCCCGGATAAACCGCTCGGGGCATCGCGTCCTGTGGTGATCGCACACCGCGATCCAAAAACAGGAAAAATCAGACCCTGTTTCACCCCAGAACTGAGTACGTCCCGCCAAACGGGACGACTTGGTCGCGTGCGGTCTTCACAGATACGTGCGCGTCGTCGATACAGACGTGTGAGATTTCGCGGAAGCTGATTCGGGTGTGCGTGCACACCGGAATCAACGCGTATCCGCGGACATAGCCCCGTATCCGACTGTTCTGCAATTCGCCCTAACTTCTTGTACACTCGTCGGATCGAGACGAAACTTGAGCCATCGGACTCGTAGCGATACGCTGGTCCTGTGGGTCAAGTTTGGTTCGATTCTGAGAACGTTGACGAAATCGTGTGTCGTGGGCCCCACAGGCCCCGCTCGACGGGCGATTTTGTGTTCGGCTCATCGGAATCCAAATCTGAAAGTTCCGTTGGGTTCGTATCAGCGTTCCTGACCTGTTGACACTAAGTTTGGTGATTTCGGAGACCGTTGACCCGGACACATTTTTCGGTGCAAAGCGGGCCCACCAGCGGATCCCGTTTTGACCCGAAATTGCCGTTTTTGCCCTTGTCTCCAAATTGGACCCAAGGATAAGCATTTCTAGCTATTTGGCATCTTCGGAGCATGATGGTAATGTTTATTTCAGTATCTGGGCTCACCTCTGAATATTTCCCCAAGTACAATTAATCGGATCCAAACAACAGGCAAGTACCTGCACTTCAAGTTTAAATCTTTATATTGTGATAATTAATTCCCTGCTCTACTAGTACCCTTGATGATTACACGTAGTATAGAATACTAGATTTCATGTCTTGGATACTGTATTTCATGTCTTGCTTTTCATGTCGGGTGGGAGAATACTAGAAGGCATGTAGTTTACCTTTCCCCCTATCATGTTTAATAGCTGTTGGTACGCGACTGTACCCTCAGCCGGATCTCGATTGTTCATGTTTAATAGCCATCTATGATGGCCGGATTAGACTTATAAACCCCTACATGCCAACTATGTATTCTAAAATAAACACAAGTTCACACAGATAGCTTCTGGTCTTGTTATAGTTCTTGCTGACTATTGTAGTTTTATTTCCTGTCTCATTTATTCCTGCTTTCTCATATTCCTGTTTATAGCATTAACTCTGAGATATTGATGTTCTTCTATGCAAATTTCTCAACATGATACTCAAGTTAATTGTCATGAATATTTAGTTTAATCTTGTTGTGCATTGTGTACTTTGTCCTTTCCTGACTGGATCCGTTGTTTTAGGCGATGATGAGAACTTTGCCCCTACCTATTATGGCCCCTATGAGTTAGCAGGTGACACATATGAGGAGCCGGTTCCCACTCAGGAGACTACCTTTGAGGAGGAGTAGCCAGTTAGTTATTATTTTATTTCCTTTCAGCACATACTCGGGTTTGTCTCCGATCTATCTTCTGGCTTTGTATTAACTATGGATCTGTTGTCACAATTTGTTTTATAAAAGTTAGCATTCCTATTTCCTGTTACTTTCCTTGTCTATTTATTGTGGATGAGATAGATTTAAAATTACCTATGATGACGACCTAGACAGCGTACTACCGCCGACACTGCGGCGTAGGCTGGACGTGCCCACGCACTCGTGCCCGAATAACCGGATGCGGGTCATGACAAGGACCTAATCGTTGCTCTAGATTGGTAGGCCAAATTTGAAGACCACTTCGCTCTGCTAGAGGTCCCCGAAGAGAAGCACGTCGTATGCGCTCAACTGCAGCTCTGCCTCAATGCGCACGATTGGTGGGACGTGCATTGACGATATCTTTAATTTAATCATGGAGAGGAGGCAAACTTGTCACGACCCGTACCCGGAAATTGGGCATGAGTCGTGGGTACGTCCAGCCTACGCCGCAGCATCGACGGTAGAACACTGTCTAGGTCTCAACATAATATATCCTGTCAATAGTCTCAACTCCGTACGGAGGACAATGATAAATAATCCACAGTTCTATAAATATACTCAATCACAAGCTATAAGAATAATGGGCACGATGAGAATGGAAAAGAGTTCTATTAAAACCAACCACAATAAGTCCAACTCAAATCTTGAGTCTAGATGACCTCACAAAGTCACAAAATAATAAATACAACTCAGTCTCAGTCTGAAACAATAAATACAAAAGAAATAATCTAAGTATTGGTAGGTAAGATCTCCTCTAGGATAGGCAACTCCTCTGGGATTTCCGGAGTAAAATCTCCCTCTGAACCTGGGCCGTAATGAGTGGGGCAAAGGTTATCCAGGTCCTCTGAAAAATGTTATCCAGTCAGGATTGGAGCGAAGCACAAGCACTAACAGCAGTTTCATTAAATTGACAAAAACTATAAACAGTGTAAGAAATACAAGATGAGAATATATGCTGAAAATGTGAAGTACTGGAGAAAATGAATATAGGCAATAGAGCATCTAGCAATGAACAATAACCAGTGAATGCTAGAACAAGTGGATCTGAATAAAATAGACATCTAGCTAAGTGTTTGAATTATCAGTTTATTATGTGATCGGCTTGGGACTAGATCAGGCTGATTATATATGATTAGCTATGATTCTTGTAGGTCAGGCTAACCATATGGTTAGCTATGATGCATGTAGTGGTCAGGCTAATCATATATAACAGCTATGATGCATGTAAATATTTGGATATGATCACATAATCTACTAATAGTTCCCCATCCCCCAGCTAGCACGATGGATTCCAATCACGACTCCTCATGATGGGGATCTAGGGTGCTAACCCGTGTATCCATAGTGTCAGAATCAAGTATGTAATACAACTGAGTTATAGAAATAATCAACAATGAAAACTGTCAGAGAATGTACTCGCCTGTGGTCCTGAGCAAGGTGTGAGGATCGATGTCCAAAGTGGGATCACAATGACCTATTTGTGGAATATAAATGTTAGATATTGAATTAAGGAAATAACATGTTAACTAATTAAGAAATGAGGCTTCTAGGTCATGGCTCTGGCTATACTAGGTTTACTAGGGCTTATCTGGCCAATCTAGACAATACAAGACAGTACTAGCTATTACTACTAACTAGGTTAATATGGAGCTATACTAGATACTACCAATACATATAACTTACACAGGTATATATACATATCTCATAAACCAGTACTCCTAACAATATACAACTAGCTAATTTAGTAAAAACTAGATCAACCAACCCAAATTCCTGAGACCCTGCTCTACCACACTGCCTCATGTCTACCCCCATACCCTGTTGCATTTCCCTGCACTGTATTTCTGATAACAAAATACACTAGTCTAGAACTGACACTTACTACACAATTTCACAGAATGATAACTGATATAGTGAACTACTCACAGTTACACAGTCTGAAGTTGTTCAGACTGTACCTACACATAGTCACACAAGTTGCACACACACTCAGAGCATTCTCACACACTCCTGATACACTGACACCCACCCACACAGTTACATTCTGATACTTAAATACCTACACACAGATTTTACCTCAATGAACTCACTGACAGTAACACTCACAGGCACACTGACAAACACTAGCTACTGATACACTAGTTCTCCCAGTAGGTACACAGCACACACAGGTAATACTAGTTACTGATACATTTGAGAACTCACTGACCCCCCTATACTTGTATACCTCCTATACTCCTCCTGTCCCTGCCTGTGTTCACTTGATCATACCAGCCTCACACACTTTCTTCCCCATCTCTGATACACACAGACACATAGGCTCACAAAGCTTGACTGCACAGGAAACCCAAACACAAGCACTCACAGCTACACTCACAGACACTTAAGTTCTCACATACACACTAACATTCACATACACTAGATATTGCTCACACGACTACACAGGAACTCACCTACAGGCACATACACAGAATACAGGTTGACACACTGGCACATATACACACATAAGTAGACACTGCTACTCACACTGGTACAAGGTTACCCACACACAGTTATACTCTCCTCTACTGATACACATACACTGGGAACACACAGCTACACAGTGTCAGGTTTCTTCTAACTGAGACACACAGATTTACATAGGTTACCTATACTCACACAGAAAATACTCACACAGGCAGACTTAACTAGCTACTGAACTACACATAACTTACTGCTACACATGGACACAGGAACTGAAATTCTCTGATACCCTCACACAACTGCACAAAGCCTTAACACCTACACACACTGAACTGCTCATACTTACTGATACACTAACCTACTCCCTACTGAATCACACACAGATCTCACTTCCCCCCCTGCACACTGATACCTCACTGCACTCATAGGTACCATCTACACACAGTTCACAGTTCAAATACTGAACATAATACCTTACACACATACTGAGAAACACCCACACACACAGATACACTCTCAGGTATCTTACCCCCAATTCACTGCACACACCTACAGAGCACAGATACACTCTCAGGTATCTAACCCCCAATTCACTGCACACACCCACAGTGCACAGATCCCTGAGAAAATTACACAGGTACACACTCTCTGTGACCCAGATACACATATACTGACACAGAATTCTCATACATAGAACTTCTCACTGCTGCTCAAGGATACACACTATTCAGTAAAATCCTAACTGTGCACAGAACTAAAAACTCTGCAAACCCAACTCTACACAGAACCTTATCCCTTGTTCCTACGGTCGATACACACTGATACTCAACCCGAATGTGCACAGAACTCCTACTACACACAGCACAAAACATATCCCGAACACACAACCTATTCCCCCAATGCAAGTATCTCTATACCCAGATTGGTATATCGAAACATGCAGTTACTTAGTATACATAGATAGGCAAACCCCTAACAATCATTTCATCAAACACAAGAAGTACAAGAAAAATGATTTTGCACAAGAACCCATAAATTCCTCAAATCAAAACCCTAAAATCGAGTTCAACTCGAAGTACATGAGATGAAATCTGTCTACATGTAAACCTTTAGGGTTAGGGTTCACAAAATTGGGGGAAATCTAATGTAGGTCACCAAAACCCAATTCAAAACCCTAAAATCGAAATCTAAACATCAGGGTGGGTTCCTAATGGCCATTAACATCAGAAAAACAGAATTAAAAGAATTAAAAATTCGGATTTACCTATAGGGAGATGGTTTCCCTATGAAAGTTCTTCTTCCCCAAGGCTTCTTGACCCCAGATCCTTGTTTTCCCTTTTGCTTTGGAGATGGAAGATGGAATCCTAGGGTTTGATTCCGAATTTGGGGTGGGGAAGTAGTTTTTCTAATGGAGGCTAGGGTTTCCTTTCTTCATGAAGGAAAAGAGGGTTCCCTTTTATATTAAACTAGGTTCTAGGGTTTCAATGCATAGTTTTTAGGTTAACCCCCCCCCCCCCCAGCTAGGTCATGAAGAACCTAATTAACTAGGGTTTAGTCATTTTAGGGTTTGAGGTCCAAACCTAAAGTTTGAATTCTAGGGTTTCACTAGAATTGGGTTTTCAACTAGGGTTAGCCATATTGACTTCTAGGGTTTGACCTAAACCAACACAACCAACAACAAATAAATAGTTTTAAAAACTCAGCAGATTTATTAAACACATAATTATTCTAAATAGTAAAATTACCCAAATGCCCTTATCTGGAAATGTGGTAGTGACAGATCTCGTGGGCGACTTTTCATGCCGCGTTCGAAGAGGAGTTTATACCCCTTCCAGTATGACGTCAGATGGAGAACGAGTTCGTGCAACTGAGGCAAGGCAGCATGACAGTTAAATAATATTTCGCCGAATTCAACCAACTCTCCAAATTCGCTAGCGCCTATTTACGTGATGCAGCGAGTCAAGCTAGAAGGTTCGAAGGAGGTCTATGCCTTGCCATCCATGCACATATAGTCATTCCGTAGTATCAAACAATGCGGGAAGTCATGAATCACGCTCTATCTCTTGAACCGTAATATCCTCACGTTCCTATCGGCGCTGTGCATACCTCCAATCACAAACGCCAAAGCAACGATAGAGAAAACAACGCTACAAAGCATCAAAACGATAGTGGTCGTCAGAAAGAGAACCAAGGAAAAGGGTTATGCTTCTATTGTAAGAAGCTGGGGCACACAGCAAATAACTGCCACATCAGAAAGGGTCTGTGCTTCAACTGTGGCGGTCCAGGCCACATATTTCGAGATTGTCCCCTCCCCTCTAAGTTTCTGCCTCAACGTAATGTTCCTTAGAGGTAGGCTCTATTCTTAAGTTTTGAGATAAAACTTCCAATTAGTTGGGTAGGATGTGGCTTCCGTCCCCCTTAATCGGGAAGCGCGGCTAAGGAATACAAATAGAATCGTTCGATCGAGATAGATTAAAACAAGAACTTATTCTCGTTATGGATTTTCTTCTTCGGAATCGATTCCCATATTCAGTAGACCATGCCCCAAGGATCGACTTAGCAGCAGAGTCAGGAGGGACCTCTCCGCTGTATCTTTTGTTGCCTCAGATTTCGATGTTGCTTGTTGCTTTCGTGCTTTGAGTTGGTTTTCGAATTTGTTTATATTTTCTTGAACGGTTTCGATGCGTTTTATTATTTTCGTTCATGAACTGTATTTCAATTTCGAGTATGGAAAGAGAGAAAGAGGTATTGATCGAGTTGTTCGTGCAATGCAGGTGAACGAGCAGTAGGCGGCTTACGAGCGGAGTCTTGAAGCGCCTCTTTCCTTCTCCCTTCCAACCAACTAAGTGAGTGGCTACCATCCCGATTAGCTAGCCCTTCTTCCAAGTCTTCACACATAAAAGTATTGCATTCTTCTTATCTCGATCAGACGATACCAAGTAATAACTAAAAGATGTAAAGATAAAATAGGAATAGACTTAGATTATATTGCTTGTCATTCAACTTGGGAATGATTACTTACACTGCATGCTTGTTCGTTTGGAATATTCATCATTGCTTCAATTTTAGTTAGAATACATTATCTTCTATAAATTGTGCTATGTATATGGAACACACTTTGCTTTGCCACGTATTGATCTGAAAGACTATGCAAAAACTGTTGTGTATGGAACTTGTATCGTGATAGAAATTGTCTTAAAACGTGCATAAATTGATGGAAAACTTAACGAATGCCGTTGATCACGGACAACTTGTGCACAAGGTTTTTGTGGTTTCGCGGACGGTCGTCGGGGCACTGGGACCGATCCGATCAGGACGGAACATATGTATTAGTCAATTGGAATTGAAAAAGAAATCAGCATGTAGCGGGGCTCGCCACCTGCGTCGAATATCGTTTTCTATCCCGTTATTATAACTTGTCCCTTTGTGGCATCATGCCAGTGATCTATATTATATATTTAAACCTGTTGCAAACTAACTTGTGCCTGTGGCAGGGAAGGCATGGTAGGTATTGTGCAGGTGGTTCAGACGGACAGGTAAATGTCAACGAACGGTGGCAAGTTCATTTCAGTAGTTTTATTATGTATTGCTGCTTGTAAAATGAACTAAGGCAAGATAGAAAGATCACAATAAATATGCATGCTTCATTAAAACAACGTGTTGATTGGTATAGTTGGGTTAGCTCGCCTTCACCAGTATATTTTGATGTACTGACCCTCGTTGAAACAGGTTTTCCGCACTAAGGAGGACCGAGAGAGGAGCCAAAGTCGTCTTTCCCGATCCAGTCCAACTGTAGGCGCATCCTGATCTTGCCATATTTTGAAGTACTTGAAGAAAGGAGATTGCAACTCAATACACAATGCAGCTCCGTGGAAAGGCCGTCATCCAGCCCGGAGGTTTTTATCATTTTGAAGTTTAGTAAAGGGATATAATGTACAGGACTGCCATCTCGTTTTGTGTCAACACTTTTGTAAGCCCCTGCGGCAAATTACCTGACTCGTTCAAGAGTTTGTAATAGATGTTCATTATTAATAAAGAGAATATTTCCATGTCTCAACTTGTGTTTCAATTTATCTGCATACTCTGAATATGTGCTCGTTATGCAAAAATACTCTAGCCTTGTGCGGGCGCAACCCCAGGCCCGCACGGCGGTCACGCCGGGGGACTCCCCTACGATTCTACGAAATCTGGACGTGACAAGCAGTGGTAATCCAGCTAACCAATGAATCATTTATCTGATGCTATTAGCAGCTGTGACTCATGGTTGCTCTTCACTATCCCTGTAGCAGCCGTGACCAAGGTTCAACTCTTCACCAATAGCCATTATTCGACCGATGCAAATGCATAAAACACTATCAGATAAACTCTAGGATGCAGATGAGATGAACCAGCAGACTATCTATCTCTGTGCGGACTAGTCGCCCTCTCTGAACAAGTTCAAGCACGATATTGTTCTCTCGAATCACAAGCGATAGTAAAATATGTTCAAGCAATCTCTTACTCTATAGACAAGCATTCCAAGTTCTCTAGTTAAGCAGACAAGTTTGTTTCAAAGACAAGCTATGTGAGTTCTCTTATTAAGCATGCAAGGCAGGTTATATCATTCTTCTTATAAAACTATCTTTAAGCAAACAAGCATTCGAAAACTCAGATTCACTATTAATGCGTGCAAGAATCAGAGAATACAGTTCTGTCCACTCACAAGTTAGTTGGAGAGAGAAAAGAAAAGAGGTGCATCAAGACTCCGCTCATACGTCGTCTACCGCTCGATCACCTACATTGCCACGAATAGCTGATCAATACCTCTTTCTCTCTTTCCAAGCTCAGAATTAAAGTGCAGCTTAACGAACAAAAATAATAAAATCCATCGAAACCGTTCAAGAAAATGCAACAAATCTGAAAACCAACTCAAAGCACGAAAGCAACAAGGCGACAACGAAAATTAGGCAAGAAAACTTGCAGCATAGATGTCCCTCTTGACTTTGCCGCTAATTCGATCCTCGGGGCACAGTCCACTGAATATGGGAATCGATTCTGAAGAAGCAAATCGATAACAAGGATAAGATCTTATTTTAATCTATCCCGATCGAACGATACCGACTTGTATTTCTTAGGCGCGCTCCGCGAATAGGGGGAACGGGGCACCACATCCTAACCAACTAATTGGAAGTTTCATCCACGAAACTTAGGAATAAAACCTACCACTAGGAAACAATGAAGGGAACCTTTCCCTCATCTCAGATTCAAGCTCCCAAGTAGATTCTTCAACCGAATAATTTTGCCAAAGCACGCGCACGAGAGGAACCGAACGACTTCGAAGCAGCTTCTCTTTTCGATCCAAAATTTGCACAGGATGTTCAACATAAGTCAAGTCTGCCCTTAGATCCAGTTGATCAAGATCCACCACATGACCTGGGTCGTACACGTACTTCCTAAGCTGTGAAACATGGAAGACATCGTGCACTTCGGATAGTAACAGTGGCAGTACGATCTGATATGCAACCGAGGTGACTCACTTTAGTATCTCAAACGGACCGACAAATCTTGGACTTAGGTTCCCTTTTGCTCCAAATCTAGTAACTCCTCGCATGGGCGAGATTTTGAGAAATACCCAACCACCTTCTATGAACTCAAGAGGTCGTTGATGCGTGTCTTAGTAGCTTTTCTGACGACTCTGTGCTACCTTTAGCCGTTCTCGAATCAAGCGGATCTTCTGGATGGTTTGCTCCACAAGTTCAGGGCCAAAAATTTGCCGTTCACCAACTTCGTCCCAACAAATTGGGGATCTGCACTTTCGTCCATACAACGCCTCATACTACGCCATTTGGATACTGGATTGATAGCTATTGTTGTATGCAAATTCGGCTAATGGTAGATGCATGTCCCAACTCGTCTTCAAGTCCAAGGTGTAGAGTCGTAGTATGTCTTCGAGGATTTGGTTGACATATTCTATTTGACTGTCTGTCTGTGGATGGTAGGCGGAGCTGAATTTTAACGTTGCCCCATTGCTGACTATAGGATTTCCTAAAATGCGATAAGAATCGACCATTTCTATCGGAGACAATGGATACGGGCACGCCGTGGAGCCGAACGATTTCGTTGAGGTAGATATGAGCCAAGCGGTAAGCACTCCAAGTACTTTTGATAGGCATAAAGTGAGCTGACTTGGTGAATCGATCAACGATGACCCAGACGACATTATTCTCCCGTTGCGTCTTCGACAAACCAATAATGAAATCCATTGTTATGTGTTCCCATTTCTACTCTGGTATAGCGAGTTCTGCATCTCTCCGCCCGACTTCTGGTGCTCGGTCTTTACCCTCTGAAAAGCCATGCATTGCGACACGAATAGCGCCACATCTCTTTTTATGTCGTGCCACCAAAATGTTATCCGAAGATCTCGATACATCTTTGTGCTACTCGGATGTGAAGTATAACTTGCATAGTGGGCTTCCGTGAGTATCTCTTTTCTGAGGGCTGCATCGTTTGGAACACACAATCTTTCCTTCACTCGGATCATCCCGTCCGTGCCTACCGCAAAGTCGGTTGCCTTTCCTGCTGAGATAAGACCTTGCATCTTTTGCAGAAATAGGTCATCCTTCTGAGCGGACTTGACATTTTCTAATAAGTCGGGTTTGAGGCACAACTGAGCCACTTGTGCCCCCTTTTTGTATCTGATTTTAAGTGTAATGCCCAAAGCTTCAATATCCTAACGCAGCTTGTCATCGATAGCTAGGCTCAGTCACGACCCGTACCCGGTTTAGGGGCACGAGAGCGTGGGTACGTCCAGCCTATGCCGCAGCATCGGCGGAAGAACGCTGTCTAGGTCAAGTGCTATCTAAACAATCTCACGCTAGTATCCAACTCCATAAGGAGACGTGGATATCATAAAATAAATCTAGAAATACTCAATCACAACTACAGCACGATAGGAATGAAGAAATAAAAGAATATAACACGAGTCTAATGACACAATAATCATACCTGCAATCATTAACTTCCAATCCTCAAGTGTCGGAACCAGTCTACTAAGGTCACAGTCTGGAAAAATATTTTCCAGTCAGGAAGGAGCAAAGTAACAATCTCAAATAACAGTTCCATTAATTGATAATGTCTATAATACAATAAAACATGTCATGCTAGCTACTGAGAAGACAGTGAAATAAATGCAATGGCAATTTAAGAGAGCCAGGTAATATAAAGAGACGGGCAATAGGCAATATGATACAGTCAGTGCATGTATGAAAATGAAAAGAACAAGGAGCAGTATCATACACGGGTGATGTAGCATATGATCTAAAATAGAGAACTGTAACTATTCTAAGTGTTTGAAATTGTAGTTTTGAAATGTGATCGGCTTGGGACTTGTACGATTGCTACAGTCTGGCTAATCATACGTGGGGGTATGATTAACACCAATAATATAAACTTGTACGATAGGTATTTGATCACATTTCTCACTAGCAATTTTCTCGCCCCCAACTAGTACTGTGGATCCAATCATGACACGTCACGATACACGAGCAAGTCAAGTCTATCATGTACAATGTTTAATATCAATGTCTAATTATCAATGTCTAATTATCATGTCGTGTACAATGTCAATACGATAATCAAGGTAACATCTCATGACTGCAGATCCAGGCTATATACTAGTCCGTGTAGCACAGTGTCAAAGATTCAGTTGTAATATTTCAAGATCATTGAACTTATAAAAATTATCAAGGATTGGAAATTATCAGAGAATGTACTTGCCTTGGTCCTTAGCTGGTATTTATGGAGGTCCTGTTCCAGAGTATCCCCTGGGTGAAGTAGCAGTCCTAGAAACATATCACAATTACAACACTTGTATCAGATGCTATCCTAACACACAGAAGAAACACACTGGCCTTAGGGCTACGCTAGGTACGGTAGGGGTCATCTACTAGATAGGCCAACTATATCTTAATATCCCTTAATTACAATAATAGATATAAGTAAAATATATATACACTTTAAATAAAACTAATACCTGTATGTACATACAACATATCTCAAATTAAATACAACTACAAAATATACATGTATATATTATAAAAATGTACTAAGGGTTTATACAAAATATACCTACACATATATATATCTATGTCAATTGAACAATAAAGATATATATATATATATATACACACCAAAAATAGTACGTATACTATCATTTTTATATACTAAATTATACCAATTAAATTATACAATACTATATACAGATGAATATACCAATTAAATATATTTTGAAAATATGCTATGTATATATATATTTAAAATACATATAGTAGCACACGTATTTATATATATCAATCATATATATATAAAT
Organism: Iris macrosiphon; assembly: GCA_036927795.1. NCBI lineage: Eukaryota > Viridiplantae > Streptophyta > Magnoliopsida > Asparagales > Iridaceae > Iris > Iris macrosiphon. The sequence continues at coordinate 17,560,823 of JAYESA010000001.1, read as the reverse complement.
ATATTAAATGTATGTACAAAATATACATTTGAAATTATAACAAGTATATATATATATATATACAATATATATATATATATATATATACCAACTTAATTATAGAATTTATTTAAATATATACTATACTCATACAATTGATTTCTAATAATTAAATAATATACAATTTACATATTTATATATTTTTACCAAAAATAATACATATACCAAATACGTTGTATATACATTTGCCTTGATTAAATACATACTTAATTATATAATTTATTTAATTACCTACTATGCTCATATAATCAGATATTAATAAAGTAATAATATAATATGCTAATTACCACATTAATTTAGATATATAAACAAACATTTATATATATATATACATTAGATATATATATATATATACATTAATCAATATATACACAAATACCTATACATAGTTATATATATACACTAATATATTTTACAAGTTATTTACATACAATTAATTAAAAATAATTACTATACATATTTATTTTAAATACATACATTTACAAAATATACATTAATCATGTATTTCCATTTTACATTTAATTATATATATTAAGTATATAAGAAATATACATTTATACGTATACCAATACTATTAAACAATTAATAAAAATAATACTATATACACATTAATATACATATTACATTTTACTAATACATTAATTATATTAACATACTAATACACTAATTCTTAACATACTAATACATTATGTATACATATATATATATATATACATATATAAAGAAGGAGGGAGAGGAAGAAGAAAGAACTTACAGCAGAGAGGAGTTGCTGCCGGCCGGAGTCGCTCGCCGGACTGAGCAGGGAGGCCGGAGGAGCAGCCGTGGGAGGGAGTTCGCCGAGCAGCGCAGTGGGCCGCCGGACGCTGAACTGTGGGCCGTCGGAGGGGAAATAGATGAGGGTGGTGATGATAGGTTGATGGTGGTGGTAGGTGCATTGGCAGCGGCCCGGAGGAGCTTCGCCGGGGAAGATGATCAGGTGTGGGGAGGAGGAGTCAGGAGGATGGGGTTGGCCGCCGGAGCACAGTCGGGCAGCGGCTGACCGGAGGGGAATCCGTGAGGGGGTCGCCGGAGTACGGGATCGGGAAGGAGATGGCTGAACCGCAGCAGGCCGGAAGGAACAGCGGTCGGCTCGGCCGGTCTCGGGGCTGGCCGCCGGGGTACTGAGGAGCAGCGGTGAGGAGACTCGAGGAGGAATGGGGCGGCCGGAGAGTAGAAGCGCAGGGGGATGGGGAGTTGGGGGAGCTCGGGTTGCTGACCGGGCCGCCGGAGGGTGGCCGGAGCAGTCGACCACGGGGGATCTCGAGCGCGAGGGAAGTCGGCTCGAATGACAGTGGAGGGGACTCGACTGGTCGAGTCAGCCGACCGGAGTGCAGAAGCCGCCGGAAAACTGAACAGGAAGTCGGCCGCCGGAGGAGTAGACCGCCGGCTGAACAGTATGGGGGGTGAACAGTGTCCCCCCCCCTTCCTCTTCTCTTTGAATTTGAATTCAAAAACAAGAAAAAGAAGAAGAAGAAAAAGAAGAAGAAGAAAGGAAAGAGAAGAAGAAAGGAAGAAGGAGAAAAAGAAAAGAAGGAGGATTCCTACGTTGGAGAGAGGAGAGGAGGCTGGTGTTTCCTAGGTAGTCTAGGGATTAGGGTTTGATGGTGACATTTAAATAGGGGAGAGGGTTGTTGAATGAAGGGTTGTGATTAACCCTCTAGAATGAGGGGTCCAGATTAAACATGAAGGAAAAATAATTCATGGAGGATGAGGGTGAGAGATTTAATTAAAATATTAGGTTCCCTCATTGTTTAAACAATTGGGTGAGGCCACAAATGCAAATTTGCAATTTAGCCCCCTTAAATTTGGGAAATTGCACAAACACATGAAATGACGAAAATTGGGCGGGCGATTCGGGGTCCGATATTTTGTAGGGTCAGGGGGCACTGTAAGATCGGTATGGGCTCAAATAACAGGGCACTAGAATTAAATTGGGATTTTAGAATCAGATAAAATAGTATCCTCAATTTAAATAGAAATAAATGCAAGTTGTGTTCAACAATTAATTAGGGGTACATGGGGCCAAAATCAGGTCAAGTCATCAATACCAATAATGAAGAAGACTCAGAACAGAATATTACCCTAATTTGGGCCGCACGAAAAATAGGTCAAGATGGCCTCCAATTTTCGATTGGAACGCACAACGATAAAAAATAGGAATTTTAAAATAAACGTCCGCGACGATTTTTGTGCGGCCAGAAATAATGTACAGAGAGCATAATGGTGAGTTGCAAAAATAGCAGAATTGAAGGCGGGCATGTCTAAGGCAAGATGGTAAAATTTGTTGGGAGACAAAAGTCAGGGTAGCGCTCCAAATATCGAAGCAAAGGCAGTGCGCAAAAATATTAATTAAAATACAGTAATTAATTACACCTCCAATAAAATAATTCTAAAATAAAACAATTAACCTCAAAATTCCATAATTCCGACAGGTGCTCATCTACTGGCTTCTAGGTCTAGTCTGCTAGCTAACATAAAATAATAAATACTGCATATAATTATGTATATTGAATTACACATCGCACAAAATTATTTAAATCAAATACACTATCATGCAATTAATTAATTGTAAATAACATAATATTAAATATTGAAAAAAAATCGAAAATACCCCTGTTTTCGGAATGTGGTAGTGACAAGTCTACCCACCTTAAAAGAATTTCGTCCTCGAAATTTAAAATCTTCAAAGTAGCATTAAATCATACACACTATTATTCCCTCAATTTAAATTCATTAACCATGAATAATCCACAAGGTCTTTTCACAATTTCAAAATTTTAAAAATTATTGCATAACCTGAAAATCCTCGAAATAAAATCAAAGTCCATTTATCAAAAATTTCCTAAAATTTTTTAGTTACTAATTCAATACTCGGAATTTAATATCCACTCCTCAAAATACTCAACAATATGATATTTAAGGATTCTCCAAATGTTACATCCAAATATAAAGTTCTAAAATTCATAACTTGCAATTAAATAAATACATTGATAAATCTCCCAAAATTTCCAAATTAATAACCAACTTAACCATGTCATAATCTTTCCTGGAATTAATTAACCACCAATTATGCAATGTTAATTTCTTAACCCTGTATTTAAATCAATGGTTATCCTCGAATTTTTAAATCCTCGATTGTTTTATTTATTTATTTACTACCATCAAAATTAAATTCATCAAATCATATAATCACGAACCACTCCATATTGTTATTTCACAAAAAAAAAAAAATTTCTCTAAAATTCTGTAAATATCATATCCCTAAAATCTTCAAATATAAATCAATCCCATTCTTATCACAATATCCTCCAAAATTTTAAGTTAATAACGAAATACAAGAATTTAATACTCAATCCTCTAATTGAAATCCAATCAATGCATATTTCTAAAATTGAATCTCATCCCAAAATTTGAATTCAACACTAATCCATTTGTGTTCTTATTCCTCGATTTTTTTTTTTTCACATAATATGCGACGATGTAATACTTATGAAACCTCCAAAACAATATTCAAGATATAAGTTCGTAACTTGCAGTCCAATAAATATATCGATGGCCTTCTTAAATTCCTCAAATTCAATGATAAATTCAATCATTTCATAATTTTCTTAAAAATCAATGATTTAACAAAACTTCAATTATGCCATATTAAATTCCCAACTCTTTATTTAATTTAATATTTTTTCCTCAAAATTTAAGGCACCTTGTCTCTCTTTGTCAAGTCATAACCTCTTCGTTAATCTTTACTACAGTTAAATCCTCGACAATTAAAGTCTAAGAGAATTCTACCTACAACCATACAACATGCAACCTAAGGGAAATATGTATGATCATGGTGTCTTTTGTCATGGTATTGCAGTCTCTGTATCAGGGGTACTACTAACTATATTATAACAAAATCACGCATACAAGCTACGGTACTAAGGTATCAATCAATCAGAAGAAAAAAAAACATGAGGAAAGAAAAGAACCTGCTAACATATCACTTGCAATATCTTCTATCTCTAACATAATCATAGATCAAATGATGCATGTGAAGTTTGATACCTCTATCTCTTTAGGTACCACACTTTACTACAAGCATACTCACTGCTAGCTTCCTTACCTACTGCAATCGCTACTAGTGTTCTTATCACTCAAATGCATATCAATTTCAACACTCTATACTAAGTACTGCTCTCTCTAATACAATCTTAGATGGACACCCAAGTCAGTGGGCAGTGATATCTCAATTATACTCAAGCCAACAGATCCTTACACATGCATCTTACCTACTTATATTATAATATATCTCTCTCACTATAAGATTTTATCCTCAAATAAAATTCCTCAAAAATAACTCCTTGAATAAAATTTAAAGTAAATGCATACACTTTCCTCAAGACCAATTATCTAAATACTGAAATAAAAAATTTTATCAATCCCAAAAATCCTTATAGCTTGTCTAGGTTCATCAAATTGAATCTGAATTCCTCAAAATAAAATTTTAATAACCATATTTCAACTCCTCAATTTTTGAAATTTTGCAATTCATTGAAATCTTCAAAATAAGATTTTTATAACATAATATCTCAACCTCTCAAATTCTAAAATTTGAAATTTACTTTCAATCTTCAATTAAAAATTTTAAATCCACCTTCTGTAGTCCAATAGCTCTAATGTTTAATCATTTTCACTGCCCTCATTGACGGGCATCATCAAATAGTACCATAAATCAGTCTGCAATTTATCTTGATATGAAATCCAACCCTACTAGGAAACCAAAATCCTAATTTAATACCTAATCAATAACAACAAGCAAATTCAACATCAATAAGTGAGAATGGACGGAACAAAGGAATGATTTAAATTAGAAATTTTAACAAGGAATCCTTAGAGAATGTGAGTTCAAAAGAACTGGATTGAGGACGGAAGGTATCTTTACCGCTAGTAAAGAAGCGATGGAACAAGTCCTGGAATAACAGAAAATAGATAAGTCTTGAGATGATACTTTAAGAACCAATTTAAGATACAACCTGATAATCATACACGTCTGTCAGAAATCATGACACACAGAATCCTCGCCACGCCAGTAAGCAGAGATGCGATAAACGACAGGTTCCGTAACTAAGGTATGCAACCCTATAATCATGTCATCTAGAATCCTCGCCACGCCAACCGGTATGGCTGCGAGAGACCCTAAGTTTCATAACTACAGTATGTACATCCGAGTCAGGTTCCTACGTTCTCGTCACGACAGCTAATATGGCTGCGATAAACTCTAGGTTCCATAACCAAAGTAGACGTTTTACCTTTCTCACTGTCCTCATCAATATATGTCATCAGATGATACCATAAATTCTAGTCCGTAAAATCCATCTCAATATGAAATCAACTCAGCAACGATACCAAGAATTTAAGTTAACAACTGGTCAACAAGAATGAACTCAATAATGATACCAAGATTTTAATTTAATGACTGATCAACAAGAATCAAGTTCAGTAACAACAAGCGAGAGCAGACGAAACAAGGGAAAGGAATTTAAAATTAGAAATTGTAATAAGATTCTCAAGGGTCATCCCAGGAATCTCTCAAGAATTTGTGATTGAGTATCCTCTCTCATCCTAGTATCCTATGTCCTATATTCTATAGCAGGCACGTAGTAGTACAACTATGATGCCGCACTACTACGACATCGCACAACTCGCAGGTTCGAGACCTGCATGGGCCACCACTAAAACGAGTCACGACCCGTACCCGGTTTAGGGGCACGAGAGCGTGGGTACGTCCAGCCTACGCCGCAGCATCGGCGGTAGAACGCTGTCTAGGTCAAGTGCTATCTAAACAATCTCACGCTAGTATCCAACTCCATAAGGAGACGTGGATATCATAAAATAAATCTAGAAATACTCAATCACAACTACAGCACGATAGGAATGAAGAAATAAAAGAATATAACACGAGTCTAATGACACAATAATCATACCTGCAATCATTAACTTCCAATCCTCAAGTGTCGGAACCAGTCTACTAAGGTCACAGTCTGAAAAAATATTTTCCAGTCAGGAAGGAGCAAAGTAACAATCTCAAATAACAGTTCCATTAATTGATAATGTCTATAATACAATAAAACATGTCATGCTAGCTACTGAGAAGATAGTGAAATAAATGCAATGGCAATTTAAGAGAGCCAGGTAATATAAAGAGACGGGTAATAGGCAATATGATACAGTCAGTGCATGTATGAAAATGAAAAGAACAAGGAGCAGTATCATATACGGGTGATGTAGCATATGATCTAAAATAGAGAACTGTAACTATTCTAAGTGTTTGAAATTGTAGTTTTAAAATGTGATCGGCTTGGGACTTGTACGATTGCTACAGTCTGGCTAATCATACGTGGGGGTATGATTAACACCAATAATATAAACTTGTACGATAGGTATTTGATCACATTTCTCACTAGCAATTTTCCCGCCCCCAACTAGTACTGTGGATCCAATCATGACACGTCACGATACACGAGCAAGTCAAGTCTATCATGTACAATGTTTAATATCAATGTCTAATTATCAATGTCTAATTATCATGTCGTGTACAATGTCAATACGATAATCAAGGTAACATCTCATGACTGCAGATCCAGGCTATATACTAGTCCGTGTAGCACAGTGTCAAAGATTCAGTTGTAACATTTCAAGATCATTGAACTTATAGAAATTATCAAGGATTGGAAATTATCAGAGAATGTACTTGCCTTGGTCCTTAGCTGGTATTTATGGAGGTCCTGTTCCAGAGTATCCCCTGGGTGAAGTAGCAGTCCTAGAAACATATCACAATTACAACACTTGTATCAGATGCTATCCTAACACACAGAAGAAACACACTGGCCTTAGGGCTACGCTAGGTACGGTAGGGGTCATCTACTAGATAGGCCAACTATATCTTAATATCCCTTAATTACAATAATAGATATAAGTAAAATATATATACACTTTAAATAAAACTAATACCTGTATGTACATACAACATATCTCAAATTAAATACAACTACAAAATATACATGTATATATTATAAAAATGTACTAAGGGTTTATACAAAATATACCTACACATATATATCTATGTCAATTGAACAATAAAGATATATATATATATACACACCAAAAATAGTACGTATACTATCATTTTTATATACTAAATTATACCAATTAAATTATACAATACTATATACAGATGAATATACCAATTAAATATATTTTGAAAATATGCTATGTATATATATATTTAAAATACATATAGTAGCACACGTATTTATATATATCAATCATATATATATAAATATATTAAATGTATGTACAAAATATACATTTGAAATTATATCAAGTATATATATATATATACAATATATATATATATATACCAACTTAATTATAGAATTTATTTAAATATATACTATACTCATACAATTGATTTCTAATAATTAAATAATATACAATTTACATATTTATACATTTTTACCAAAAATAATACATATACCAAATACGTTGTATATACATTTGCCTTGATTAAATACATACTTAATTATATAATTTATTTAATTACCTACTATGCTCATATAATCAGATATTAATAAAGTAATAATATAATATGCTAATTACCACATTAATTTAGATATATAAACAAACATTTATATATATATATATATATATATACATTAAATATATATATATATATATATATATATATATATATATATACATTAATCAATATATACACAAATACCTATACATAGTTATATATATACACTAATATATTTTACAAGTTATTTACATACAATTAATTAAAAATAATTACTATACATATTTATTTTAAATACATACATTTACAAAATATACATTAATCATGTATTTCCATTTTACATTTAATTATATATATTAAGTATATAAGAAATATACATTTATACGTATACCAATACTATTAAACAATTAATAAAAATAATACTATATACACATTAATATACATATTACATTTTACTAATACATTAATTATATTAACATACTAATACACTAATTCTTAACATACTAATACATTATGTATACATATATATATATATATACATATATAAAGAAGGAGGGAGAGGAAGAAGAAAGAACTTACAGCAGAGAGGAGTGGCTGCCGGCCGGAGTCGCTTGTCACGCCCCGATCTCCCGCAGGCAATCGGCCGTTCCCGCTAGGCGGGAATCACCCTCACCAGCGCTCCCGCGGAACGATCGCTTAACCCTTCCGGGCGTGATGCCGCACGAGCGTGAACCACGCCCGTGCAAGGCCATGGTTCATTGGCTGGCGGTTAGAGTTCTAAGCCACAGAGTCGCACAGATTGTCCGAGTGCAGCGGAGTCATGAACGCATAGCGATTCGGTAACAAGTTCTCTGAGTTGACAAATATAGCGGAAGCATTGGAACAAGTAAAGTAATCTCTTTATTGATATGAACAAGTGTACAGGCGGCGTATAGCCGAGATTACAAGTCGCTCGAGCCTCTCTCTCTGAAACAGTAAAAGCGTGCCAAGTGGCTACAACTGTGGAATGATTGTACAGGCGATGTCAGGCGATGTTCACAACTTATGTCTTGTATATGTGCTTCAGTCCCGGACGCACCGTTGCAAGGCTTCAGAGGGAACTCCTGGCCTTAGCACGTACGAAGGAGGCGTCCGCACCGTACGAGGTTCTCCCGCACCCTGCATATCAAACTGGTGGATTATCAGTACATTGAATGCACTGGTGGGGAAGCTACTCGCCCGCTCGACAAATCCAAACACGTAGTACAGGTTTCGTGCACAACTATTTAGTTGTCTTTCTAGTTGCCTTAGGATCAGTTTCATGCAACATTGAATAGCTATCGTGTCGGGCAGTGCGCCGTGCGATGTTTGAGGAAACACGGCGAGACTTACCATCTCCTTCCCTGTCCAAGGCAAACATTGTTAATTCAAGCACGGGCAAGTATAAGCATTCAGGAGCATAGCATATGCAACATGCAAACACGAGGGTCATTTAACATGGTCGTTCAGGTGTTTATTTGTTCTTGATGCGATGCAGTGACTCGCACGCGGATAGCCGCTAAGCGAGGATGACTTATCTATATGAACAGGAGTCGCTGGCGGAGCCATTACTGGACGTAGTCGAGGACAAGGATAGCATGCTACGCGTATACACGAGGCACACGAACACGATGCGTTGCAAGCTATCCTTCCTGCACACGAGACTACACACGAGCTCCATCCGGACCGGATCGGCCCCAGTGCCCTGGTGACCGTCCGTGGAACTAGTCCGCGACATGCAGTGGTTGGGTCAGTCAATTATCAGGAGATACACGGGAACAAGAGTGCACTGGAATTGATGGCGCAAATGCACTTTGAACACGAGAACACGAGATATTTGAATCTTGATTCTGTACAGTGATTGACTTGTCTTGATGCATTCCCCTGGTTCGGGACTGCCTGATGACCCAACGGTCTTAGATACTTGCAGGTTCAATCACGCACGGGACGACTACTTAGTAGTCTCCCGGGGTTTGGATGAAAACAAGGCAAACATTAAGCAGACAAGCATGCATTTCTAAGGAACATAAACAGGCACGTTGCTCGGACCCGAAGGTAAGCCGAGAGATGAAACCGTTAAGGGGCTTAGCATGCGAGGGTCTGAACATAAGCAGTATTTCATTTCCATGTTCTAGCAAGCAATATGAGTTGGGATTATTCCCTTAGCTAGGTGCGTTGGATTTATTAGCATGCAGGGGGTGAATCACCTAGCGACTAGCATAAACACTCCAGATTTTATGTGTGCTGGCTAAGCAAAGACAAGTTCACCGTAGCCACCCACCTTAGCGATGATTCGCCTCGGTAGAGCGATACGTCTGAGCGAGTCTCTGAAAGTCCAAGCCGGGTTCCTGTAGGGGCAAGTCTGGATATCCTTTGCTTCTTGATTGAGGCAAAGCGGGTCGGGACAGCTGCACGATTGCCGTTTGAGACGGCAGTCCGCTTGAGCGGAACAGGGTGTTACATCCTACCCAACTTAGAAAAAGTCTCGTCCTCGAGACTTACTAAGGACAAGCAGAAATCTAGGGTTGAGGCAATCCTAGACAAGTCGTTTGTACTTGTTCATTTGGATCTTCACTTGCACAAGCTTCGATCTTAGCATATCGCTTAGACTGGATCGTGCGCACTTTCGAAACGCGCTTCTAGCGTGAACACGTCAACCAGCTTAGTGATAGCGAAGTCTCAGCACTCGAATTCACCTTTTCTTAAGTCTTGGATGGTGCACTAGTTCAAGGCGTCCCTCGAATAGATGCATTCAACCAAACTTAGGGTTAGTGAAAATCGGACAAGCTACTAGCGGTACTCTCAAGGGTTCGCACAGGTTGGCACAAAGGCCACTCGCAGCATACAACCAGACAAGCAAGCATATCATTCAAAACGCATTTTGAAAGTATTTAGACTTATTGTTGGAACATCCCATCGAGGCATTGAGAGAGAGCGTGCACATAACCCACGAACGAGCTTTCGAAACAGAGATATCGAATCGAAGTCCAAAGGCGTAGAAGCCAGGCTCTGATACCATTCTGTCACGCCCCGATCTCCCGCAGGCAATCGGCCGTTCCCGCTAGGCGGGAATCACCCTCACCAGCGCTCCCGCGGAACGATCGCTTAACCCTTCCGGGCGTGATGCCGCACGAGCGTGAACCACGCCCGTGCAAGGCCATGGTTCATTGGCTGGCGGTTAGAGTTCTAAGCCACAGAGTCGCACAGATTGTCCGAGTGCAGCGGAGTCATGAACGCATAGCGATTCGGTAACAAGTTCTCTGAGTTGACAAATATAGCGGAAGCATTGGAACAAGTAAAGTAATCTCTTTATTGATATGAACAAGTGTACAGGCGGCGTATAGCCGAGATTACAAGTCGCTCGAGCCTCTCTCTCTGAAACAGTAAAAGCGTGCCAAGTGGCTACAACTGTGGAATGATTGTACAGGCGATGTCAGGCGATGTTCACAACTTATGTCTTGTATATGTGCTTCAGTCCCGGACGCACCGTTGCAAGGCTTCAGAGGGAACTCCTGGCCTTAGCACGTACGAAGGAGGCGTCCGCACCGTACGAGGTTCTCCCGCACCCTGCATATCAAACTGGTGGATTATCAGTACATTGAATGCATTGGTGGGGAAGCTACTCGCCCGCTCGACAAATCCAAACACGTAGTACAGGTTTCGTGCACAACTATTTAGTTGTCTTTCTAGTTGCCTTAGGATCAGTTTCATGCAACATTGAATAGCTATCGTGTCGGGCAGTGCGCCGTGCGATGTTTGAGGAAACACGGCGAGACTTACCATCTCCTTCCCTGTCCAAGGCAAACATTGTTAATTCAAGCACGGGCAAGTATAAGCATTCAGGAGCATAGCATATGCAACATGCAAACACGAGGGTCATTTAACATGGTCGTTCAGGTGTTTATTTGTTCTTGATGCGATGCAGTGACTCGCACGCGGATAGCCGCTAAGCGAGGATGACTTATCTATATGAACAGGAGTCGCTGGCGGAGCCATTACTGGACGTAGTCGAGGACAAGGATAGCATGCTACGCGTATACACGAGGCACACGAACACGATGCGTTGCAAGCTATCCTCCCTGCACACGAGACTACACACGAGCTCCATCCGGACCGGATCGGCCCCAGTGCCCTGGTGACCGTCCGTGGAACTAGTCCGCGACATGCAGTGGTTGGGTCAGTCAATTATCAGGAGATACACGGGAACAAGAGTGCACTGGAATTGATGGCGCAAATGCACTTTGAACACGAGAACACGAGATATTTGAATCTTGATTCTGTACAGTGATTGACTTGTCTTGATGCATTCCCCTGGTTCGGGGCTGCCTGATGACCCAACGGTCTTAGATACTTGCAGGTTCAATCACGCACGGGACGACTACTTAGTAGTCTCCCGGGGTTTGGATGAAAACAAGGCAAACATTAAGCAGACAAGCATGCATTTCTAAGGAACATAAACAGGCACGTTGCTCGGACCCGAAGGTAAGCCGAGAGATGAAACCGTTAAGGGGCTTAGCATGCGAGGGTCTGAACATAAGCAGTATTTCATTTCCATGTTCTAGCAAGCAATATGAGTTGGGATTATTCCCTTAGCTAGGTGCGTTGGATTTATTAGCATGCAGGGGGTGAATCACCTAGCGACTAGCATAAACACTCCAGATTTTATGTGTGCTGGCTAAGCAAAGACAAGTTCACCGTAGCCACCCACCTTAGCGATGATTCGCCTCGGTAGAGCGATACGTCTGAGCGAGTCTCTGAAAGTCCAAGCCGGGTTCCTGTAGGGGCAAGTCTGGATATCCTTTGCTTCTTGATTGAGGCAAAGCGGGTCGGGACAGCTGCACGATTGCCGTTTGAGACGGCAGTCCGCTTGAGCGGAACAGGGTGTTACATCGCTCGCCGGACTGAGCAGGGAGGCCGGAGGAGCAGCCGCGGGAGGGAGTTCGCCGAGCAGCGCAGTGGACCGCCGGACGCTGAACTGTGGGCCGCCGGAGGGGAAATAGATGAGGGTGGTGATGATAGGTTGATGGTGGTGGTAGGTGCATTGGCAGCGGCCCGGAGGAGCTTCGCCGGGGAAGATGATCAGGTGTGGGGAGGAGGAGTCAGGAGGATGGGGTTGGCCGCCGGAGCACAGTCGGGCAGCGGCTGACCGGAGGGGAATCCGTGAGGGGGTCGCCGGAGTACGGGATCGGGAAGGAGATGGCTGAACCGCAGCAGGCCGGAGGGAACAGCGGTCGGCTCGGCCGGTCTCGGGGCTGGCCGCCGGGGTACTGAGGAGCAGCGGTGAGGAGACTCGAGGAGGAATGGGGCGGCCGGAGAGTAGAAGCGCAGGGGGATGGGGAGTTGGGGGAGCTCGGGTTGCTGACCGGGCCGCCGGAGGGTGGCCGGAGCAGTCGACCACGGGGGATCTCGAGCGCGAGGGAAGTCGGCTCGAATGACAGTGGAGGGGACTCGACTGGTCAAGTCAGCCGACCGGAGTGCAGAAGCCGCCGGAAAACTGAACAGGAAGTCGGCCGCCGGAGTAGTAGACCGCCTGCTGAACAGTATGGGGGGTGAACAGTGTTCCCCCCCCCCCTTCCTCTTCTCTTTGAATTTGAATTCAAAAACAAGAAAAAGAAGAAGAAGAAAAAGAAGAAGAAGAAAGGAAAGAGAAGAAGAAAGGAAGAAGGAGAAAAAGAAAAGAAGGAGGATTCCTACGTTAGAGAGAGGAGAGGAGCGGAGGCTGGTGTTTCCTAGGTAGTCTAGGGATTAGGGTTTGATGGTGACATTTAAATAGGGGAGAGGGTTGTTGAATGAAGGGTTGTGATTAACCCTCTAGAATGAGGGGTCCAGATTAAACATGAAGGAAAAATAATTCATGGAGGATGAGGGTGAGAGATTTAATTAAAATATTAGGTTCCCTCATTGTTTAAACAATTGGGTGAGGCCACAAATGCAAATTTGCAATTTAGCCCCCTTAAATTTGGGAAATTGCACAAACACATGAAATGACGAAAATTGGGCGGGCGATTCGGGGTCCGATATTTTGTAGGGTCAGGGGGCACTGTAAGATCGGTATGGGCTCAAATAATAGGGCACTAGAATTAAATTGGGATTTTAGAATCAGATAAAATAGTATCCTCAATTTAAATAGAAATAAATGCAAGTTGTGTTCAACAATTAATTAGGGGTACATGGGGCCAAAATCAGGTCAAGTCATCAATACCAATAATGAAGAAGACTCAGAATAGAATATTACCCTAATTTGGGCCGCACGAAAAATAGGTCAAGATGGCCTCCAATTTTCGATTGGAACGCACAACGATAAAAAATAGGAATTTTAAAATAAACGTCCGCGACGATTTTTGTGCGGCCAGAAATAATGTACAGAGAGCATAATGGTGAGTTGCAAAAATAGCAGAATTGAAGGCGGGCATGTCTAGGGCAAGATGGTAAAATTTGTTGGGAGACAAAAGTCAGGGTAGCGCTCCAAATATCGAAGCAAAGGCAGTGCGCAAAAATATTAATTAAAATACAGTAATTAATTACACCTCCAATAAAATAATTCTAAAATAAAACAATTAACCTCAAAATTCCATAATTCCGACAGGTGCTCATCTACTGGCTTCTAGGTCTAGTCTGCTAGCTAACATAAAATAATAAATACTGCATATAATTATGTATATTGAATTACACATCGCACAAAATTATTTAAATCAAATACACTATCATGCAATTAATTAATTGTAAATAACATAATATTAAATATTGAAAAAAAATCGAAAATACCCCTGTTTTCGGAATGTGGTAGTGACAGGCTCCCAACGAATACTCGACTCAGCGCTTTAGCTACAACATTACCCTTGCCAGGTGTGTATCTGATCATCAAGTCAAAATCGCTAAGGAGTTCAAGCCAACGCCATTGTCGAAGCTTCAAATCCTTTTGTGTATAGAGATATTTTAGGCTCTTATGGTCCGTATAGATCTCGTACGGCACACCATAAAGGTAGTGGCGACACAACTTCAGCGCGAACACTACCGCCGCAAGCTCTAGATCATGTATTGGATAATTCTTCTCGTGAGGCTTCAACTGCCTCGACGCAAAAGCTATCACCTTGTCCCTTTGCATAAGGACACATCCCAAACCCTTTCCTGAGGCGTTACTATATATCTTAAAATTATCGGGTCCATCTGCAATGGTAAGAATTGGTGCTGAGATGAGGCGCTGCTTTAACTCCATAAATGAAGCTTCACAGTCGTCCGTCCATGCGAACGTTACTCCCTTCCGAGTGAGCTGAGTCAGAGGCGAGGCGATCCTCACAAAATCTTTAATAAATCTTCTGTAGTAGCCCGCCAGACCAAGGAAACTTTGAATATCGCTAGCTGACTCAAGCCTCCTCCAGTTCACGATGGCTTCTATTTTCTTTGGGTCAACTGAGATGCCCTCAGTAAAAATAATGTGCCCTAGAAAGGATATGCTGTCCAACCAAAACTCGCACTTGCTAAGCTTCGCGTACAACTTATTGTCTCGAAGGGTTTGAAGCACCATCCGTAGGTGTCCTGCATGTTCATCCTTATTCTTCGAGTACACTAAGATGTCTGTAACGCCCCGCTCCGCGTCAGCGTTATGTATCAAGGTAAGTGGGTAGAACTTCATTCTCTGATTCTTGCACGCCTTAATAATAACCTGAGTTTTTGCTTGCAATATTTTTATAAGAGAATGATAGAACCTGCCTTGCATGTTAATGAATGAACTCACCTAGCTTGTCTTTGAAACAATGTCTGCTTAACGTGAATCCTGAATCGCTTGCTTAGAATGCATGAACATGTTCACTATCGTCTATGCTTCGAGAGAACCATACTGTGCCTGAACGTGTTCAAGTGATATGTCGGATTGCCCCGCAACAACGATTATATTCTGATGGTTCATCTCATCTGCATATTAGAGTTTATTTGATAGTGTTCCATGCATTCGCATGCGGTCGGACAATGACTATTGGTGGAAAGCTGAACTACATGTGTCACGGCTGCTATAGAGATAGTGGAAAGCAACCATGAGTCACAGCTGCCTCTAGCATCAGATAAAGAGTCATTGGTATGCTGTACAACCAGCTGCCGATCCTGAGATACTCGGGGACCGCCCTGCATATAGCTAAGTCATTGTGTTGGCTTGGATAGATGACTGCCCCTAAGATTATGCATCGTGTGTCTAGCTTTGCATCAGACCCTGGAGTCGCACGAGACACGCTGCGCACACCCTGGAACATGAACGATTGCTTGCTTGCTTATTGCATATGAAACTCTGTTTTCAAACATGTTTACAAAGAATGTAATATGACTCTGCTAGAACTGCATGAAACGAACCTAGATAAAACTAGAAAGATCACTAGTAATGTAATATTTTATAACATGATTACTTAGTGTTGGTTTGAGTGAATGCTTTTTTCTGTTCAGTTGTTTTATCTCACCAGTACTTATATAAAGTGCTGACCCACCAACAGTTTACTTGCTTGTAGGTACTGGATCGTCCGAGGGAGCGATAGGCGTGCCACAGTCCCCAAGACCCGGAATCCTGGTTTCGATTGTTGCCCCGAGAATGCTATCGTATAAGAGGGCATAATGTATGGAACGAACGTGTGCCTTTGCTAAAGGAAACCCAAGTTGCCTCCATTGTCCTGAATACTCAGTTGGCTAAATGCATTGCATTGCAACAAGTCCCTTTTCGCTGCTTACTCGATTGATACGATGATAGCCAACTATCAACTTAAACTATTGGCCTTGCACGGGCGCAACCCCAGGCCCGTGCGGCATCACGTCCCCCGAAAGCTCGAACGGGCCATACGCTTAGCTCCCTTCCTCCCTCGCACCCGCGGGACGGGCGCGGTAATTCGCGTCCAGTACGCTGAGGCACGATGATTCGTGCCTGGTTCGATAATTCCGGCCACACGGGGCGGGACAGGGCGGAGCGGCGGCCCGGGCGGGTCCGGGGCGTGACAGAATGGTATCAGAGCGGATCGATTCTCTGGCCCAAAACCGTTGCTATGACTCTGAGTTATGATATGGTATTACAATCGAGCGTTCCATACAATAAGTCCATAGTTATTCTCAAACTGCAAATATTTTTTGAACTTGAATTGCTTGATTGTTTCGTTTGAGTACGGCGAGGGATGGCACTATCGCTACTCGGAATATCGAGAAGTTTATCCTTGAAGTTTCGAGGACAAAACTTTTTGTTGGTTGGTAAGTATGTAACGCCCCGCTCCGCGTCGGCGTTATGTATCAAGGTGAGTGGGCAGAACTTCATTCACTGATTCTTGCACGCCTTAATAGTAACCTGAGTTTTGGCTTGCAATGTTTTCATAAGAGAATGATAGAACCTGCCTTGCATGTTAATGAATGAACTCACCTAGCTTGTCTTTGAAACAATGTCTGCTTAACGTGAATCCTGAATCGCTTGCTTAGAATGCATGAAACGAACCTAGGTAAAACTAGAAAGATCACTAGTAATGTAATATTTTATAACATGATTACTTAGTGTTGGTTTCAGTGAATGCTTGTTTCTGTTCAGTTGTTTTATCTCACCAGTACTTGTATAAAGTGCTGACCCACCAACAGTTTACTTGCTTGCAGGTACTGGATCGTCCGAGGGAGCGATAGGCATGCCACAGTCCCCAAGACCCGGAATCCTGGTTTCGATTGTTGCCCCGAGAATGCTATCGTATAAGGGGGCATAATGTATGAAACGAACGTGTGCCTTTGCTAAAGGAAACCCAAGTTGCCTCCATTGCCCCAAATACTCAGTTGGCTAAATGTATTGCATTGCAACAAGTCCCTTTCCGCTGCTTACTCAATTGATGCGATGATAGCCAACTATCAACTTAAACGATTGGCCTTGCACGGGTGCAACCCCAGGCCCGTGCGGCATCACGTCCCCCGAAAGCTCGAACGGGCCATACGCTTAGCTCCCTTCCTCCCTCGCACCCGCGGGACGGGCGCGGTGATTCGCGTCCAGTGCGCCAAGGTACGGTGATTCATGCCCGGTTCGATAATTTTGGCCACACGGGGCGGAGCAGGGCGGAGCGGCGGCCCGGGCGGGTCCGGGGTGTGACAATGTCATCGATAAAAACTACCACAAATTTATCGAGGAATGATCAGAACACACGATTCATCAAATCCATAAAACGACAGGGGCGTTCATCAGTCCAAACGACATAACATAAAACTCGTAATGTCCATAGCGGGTTCAGAATGCAAACTTGGGCATGTCCTCAGACTTAATCTTCAACTGGTGGTAGCCCGAGCGAAGATCAATTTTTGAGAACACTGTTACCCCTTGCAGCTGATCGAATAGGTCATCTATCCTGGGCAGATGATACTTGTTTCTGATAGTGACCTTATTCAACTCCCGGTAATCGATGTAGAGTCGCAACATTCTATCCTTTTTCTTCACGAAGAGCACAGGCGCGCCCCAAGGAGACATGCTCGGACGGACGAACCCACGATCCAGCAGTTCTTGAAGTTGGTACTTTAACTCCTTCAATTCAGCAGGGGTCATTCTGTACGGAGCCTTGGAAATCTGCTGAATATTTGGGAATGTGTCAATGGTGAACTCGATCTCTCGGTCAGGTGGCATGCCGGGTAGTTCGTTCGAAAATACATAAGGGAACTCCGCCTCAACAGAAGAAGACTCAATGTTTGCATAATCCAGCTACGTATCCCGAACCGATGCTAGGTATCCCTTGCAGCCAGAGTGTAGCATCCACCGAGCAGATATCGCCAAAATTACCATGCAGGCCCTGGACGCATCAGTTGCTGGACTACTCGTGTAGCAGAATTTGGCTTCTCTAGGTAGGCAGAAGATGACTCATTTCTCTGCACGTTCGATAGTTGCCGAGCAAACGCCGAGCCAATCCATCCCCAAAATGATGTCGTAATCCCGAACATCTAGGACTAAAACATCTAGCGATAGTTTCCTTCCTCCAATACAGATGTAACCGCCTTGACATACTGAATGGACATGTATTTTCGTGCCCGAGGGGGTGCTAACACTAAGGTCTAGATACAACGGTGTTATTTCTATATTATTTTTCACGACAAAATTTGTTGATATAAAGCTATGCGTTGCACCAGAATCAAATAGCACATGTACAGGTATGTTATTAAAAAACAATATACCTGACACAACGGTGTCTGAGGCCAGGGCTTCTTCCGATGTCATTGTGTACACCCGAACTTGAGCTTGATGACGCTCTTGCTGAGGCACAACTCGGTTGGCCTGGGGTACTGGGGCAGGATTTGGACGCTGAGGGAGACGATCAGGGAGCGGACAGACATCAATCTGATGGGTTGGATCACCACAACGGAGGCATGTCCCAAGCTTTCGGCGGCAATTGTTGGCTGTGTGCCCTGGCTTGTTACAGAAATGGCAAATTAGCCTCTGATCCCCTTTCTGATGACCGTCGTTATTTGGATGCTTTGTCGTGTTGTTTCCTTTCTCGTTGCTATGGCACTTGTGATTGGAGGTATGCACAGTACCGGCAGCAACGGGAGGATACTGTGGTTCAAGAGAAAGGGCATGGTTCAGGACTTTCTATATCGTCTGGTACTGAGGAATGACCACGTGCGCATGGATGGCAGGTCGCAGGCCTCCTTCAAATCGTCTGGCACGACTCGCCGCATCAAGTAAATAGGAGCTTGCAAATTTAGCGAGCCGGTTGAATTCGGCGGAAGCATGGTGGGCCCATAACCCACAGGTCCCAAGATCGAAACCTGGCTCTGATACCAATATATCATGTCCCGATTCCGTGGAATCGATAGTCTTCCCCCGGGCATGACGCCGTGCGTGCCTAGGTTGCACATCGCACAAGGCTAAGGTATTTTGCATAATGTGCACATATTCTGAGTACGCAGATAATTGAAACACAAGTTGAAACATGAAAAAGTTCTCTTTATTGATAATGAATATCGTTTTACAAACTCTTGAACAAGTCAGAAGGTTGCTGCACGGGCTTATAAAAAGTTGACACAAAATGAGATAGCTGCATGAGTTATGTTTTGCTAGCTCCTGGGTCTTCAAAAATGCTTCAAGTAAGGCATGATCAGGGCGTGCCGACAGCTGGACTGGATTGGGAAGTGACTTCAGCTCCTCGCAGGCTCTCCTTGGTGCGGGGAACCTGTTTAAACGAGGGTCAGTACATCGAAACGTACTGGTGAAGGTGAGCTAACCCAACTATACCAATCAACACGTTGTTTATGTGAAACATGCATATTATTTATGGTATTTCTATCTTGCCTTAGTTCATATTACAAGCAAGCATTTATATGGAAATTTACTGAAATGAACTTGCCACCGTTCGGTGACGCCCGTCTGAACCACCTGCACAATACTTACCATGTCCTTCCCTGCCACGAAGACACAAGTTAGCTTGCACAGGTTTAAATATACGAAGGGATCACTGGCTTATGCCATAAAGGATAGGTCATAGTACATGAATGAAATAACAAGTAACGCAATGAACATGGGCATCACAGGTCATTCCATCCGAAACAGGCGACTATTCAGGAGTTTCGTCCAGACCGGATCGGTGCCAGTGCCCCATCGACCGTCCGTAGGAACTAAGACCTTGTGCACAAGTTGTCCGTGATCAAGCGTAGTCCACTAAGTTATCAATTGAGGCAATTCAGGGCAGTACAGGCGCAGGACAAGTAACAGGGCAAGATCTAGTTTTGTATAGTCTTCCTGTTCAGTTTATTGCATGGCAGGATGAGTTCTATACACAGCACAATATATAGAAGAAGTATACATTCTAACTTAAAATTTATGCATATGAAGAACATTCTAAATGAACTAGCATGCAATAAGGTAACCGTTCACAAGTTGATTGACAAGCATAAAGCAGTCTAAGTCTATTCCTTCTTATCTTGACATCTTTTAGTTATTACTTTGGTATCGTTTGATCGGGGCAAGCAAAAATACAAGATTTTAGATGTGAAGACTTGGAAGAAGGGTCAACTGAATCGAATATAAGCCACTCACAAGTTAGTTGGAGGGAGGAAAGGAAATAGGTGCTTCAAGACTCCGTTCGTACGTCGTCTACCGCTCGATCAACTACATTGCCACGAACAGCTGATCAATACCTCTTCCTCTCTTTCCAAGCTCAGAATTGAAGTGCAGTTCAACGAACGAAAATAATAAAATCCATTGAAACCGTTCAAGAAAATGCAATAAATCCAAAAACTAACTTAAAGCACGAAAGCAACAAGGCGACAACGAAAACTAGGCAAGAAAACTTGCAGCGAAGATGTCCCTCTTGACTCTGCTGCTAAGTCGATCCTCGGGGCATAGTCCATTGAATATGGAAATCGATTCCGAAGAAGCAAATCCATAATGAGGATAAGATCTTGTTTCAATCTATCCCGATCGAACGATACCGACTTGTATTTCTTAGCCACGCTCCCCGAATAGGGGGGACGTGGCACCACAAGCAGGAGCAATATCCTTTGATTTACGGTAGTCAGAGTGATATTCACCTTGTGAAGAACCAGACATTCCATAGCCGGTCCAAGTATATTGATACCCGGTATCATTGGATACAGGATGTGGTTGACAAGAAGGAAGCGATGCTTGAGAAGGTTCATACAGATGACAACGGAGCAGATATGTTCACAAAGGTTCTACCAAGATAAAAGTTAGAGTACTGCAGGCGGATCGTCGGGATGACGACCCCCTCCACATAGTTGTGAATGGGGAGATTTGTTTGAGTGGGTGGGGTTCCCAACCTATATGGAAAATACCTCGGAGTAGGATTGAGTATTTCTACATATAATAGGAATACCTCAATTTATTTGGATTGAATATTCCTAAATATAATAGGAATATCTCAATGGATTTGGATTGAATATTCCTACATATAATAGGACTATGTTAATGGATTTGGATTTGGATATTCCTATCTATAATAGGAATGCTAGTTGTGGGTTTGATGCTATATATAGGTGTCTCCTGGCCCTAAAATAGATCACTCTCTCTAAAAAAAATAACAACAAGGAGAGAAAATGAGGCAAGAGTGCCATTGCAACATTGGAGAGAAAAAAATTTGGATTGGAGGCCGTTTAGAAGAATGAGATCAGTTTCGGGTATTTTTTGTTGTCTTTCTTCTTCGTGGTTATAATCTATTTTCTGTTCCAAAAGAGTTGTGGTGATCCGTTTATCGGTGAGAAGTTTGTAAGTAGTCGGTGTATTACTTATTCCATTAGTGGAGGCTTTTCAGTGTTGGACTCCGATCGTCCCGTGATTTTTTTCGCAAAGATTTTTTATGTCAAAAATCTCTGTGTCTGCGATTTATTTTGGCGTTTTTGGTTTGTGCATTTTGCTCGGTTCTCTCGCAGGTACTCTCTGGTTTGGGGGACAGTTTTCGCATTTTCATTCCCAACATTGGGGTGTTAAAATATAATTAGATTTAGGATTATATTTCTTCTCGTGTTTGGATTCAGATTCATCACTCATATACGGATATGAATTCGTTCTCGTCATATATATATATATATATATATATATATATATAGTTGTATGGATTTATACATTATCCATTAATAAAATTAATATTGTTGATTTATTTCAAGTTTGTAATTGTCAAGAGGAAATTGAAGAAAGCTCGCACGTCAGCTAAAAAAAAACTTCTTTTGGAGATAATCAACAATATTGATTATCTAAAAAAGATTTCGAATGGCCATGTGATTGAAATCCTAGGCTCTGATACCATGAATGCGCATAAACAATGTGTATGCAAACTCTCAATTTTCAGATTTTTTTTTTCTTTGTTATACTTCGCTGAATCAAACATGTCCTAAATTCGGGTCCTAAGAGGAGCTATGGATTCGACATTTTTCTCTACAGTTGTACACTGATTGGTTATTTGCAAACCATCTTAACTTACGTTATTGGTGTAGAGGGGGTCGTTTGGATGAAGGTTTTGTATTTTCATGGAAAATGAATTCAACATTCTCATACCCATGTTTGATTAGATTAGGTTAAGAATGTGGAAAATGAATATTAATTTATTTAGTTTTTCATAAATATTATTTCATGCTTCTATTACCTAAATTTACATATTTGGAATATAAGTTAAAATTTGAAAGTAAAATGATTGTGTTATTGTCCAAACAAAATATTCAAACAACATTTCTAGAAAAATAAAACTATTTTCAAAGGGGGCATTGAGAATTACTTCCCCACAACAATAAAAATATAAAGTCTCTTATATTCTTTCCTAATTTTCAATTCTAGACATACCAAACAAAAATAAAAAATCTAAATTTTATTTTTAAGTCTTCAAAATTTGAACCAAACGTTCCCTAAAATTCCTTTCTACGATATAACCCAAAATTCTATGCAGCTCATCGTTGGTGTATTCTAATCGTTGGTGTATTCTATTGACAAGGGATAATCCAAAAGAAAGCATAACTTAAAAACTAATTGGAGTAGAAAAGTTCACTGTTATCTTCTTTTGCCAGGTTAACAACTACACGCATTAATCTTAAAATATTTCTACGGTTAGGGTTTGTTTCCTTTCATTAGTTGGCATGTAGGTCTGTCTGGTCACTGGCCCTTCTTTTTAGGACCTGTCATAGTAAAATAGAATGGAGGGCTGAGCCCCCCTATATAGTCAACACAGACCCATAGAATAGTACCCACTAGTTAAAAAAAACAAACATAATATAGGACTAAAGTTTGTCTACCACTTGTTAGGAGATGCTAATATTTTTCAATTCTCAAGTTAGGACCTTAAGTTCCTAAAGTTCCTCATTTTATCTCCTCCTAACATAATATTGAGACAGCCGATGTAGCATCTAATGTTCTTTGAGACTATTTTTTTTTTTTCACCTACCAAAATTTATATGATGCTGACAATTCCATCCAAAAATTACCACATGTCAATCTAAAATTTCTAATATTCAAATTATGAATACTTTTAAGGATTGCATACAGAAGGAAAGAAGCATGGGCATATACTAATTAATTTTAGGTTTATCCCTAATCATTAGAAGAGAACAAATAACAAGTTATATCTGAACCAGACTCACTTGGAATGCACCCTTACCTAAACCGCATTGCTTAGTTCGACCTCTTCTTCCTTCATGTACAAATTTATATCAAAATAATAATAATTTTCCTCTAAAAGGAAAAGACACATTTTCAACAACATTATCAATAAAAACTGTCATCAGAGATGCTTTTTTTTGTCCATTGTAGTATTGGTAATTGTACTATTGTACAATGGACTCTGATCCTCTTCCTCCCTTCCTTTAGTTGGTCTGTTTGTAGAGGCGGATCCAAGGCCGGTCCGGAAATTTTCGGGTCGTAGGGAAGGTTTGAAAGTAAAATTTTTTGAACCGATAAATATAAAAATATTTAATTTTTCTAAATGAATTATATATATATATATATATATATATATATATATATATATATATATATATATATTTCAAATCAATTTATCAATTAACTTAACAAATAAAATATTTTTAAAATAAATAAATAAAATTATAATTAAAAATAGACTAAATTGTAACTTAATACCCTCAACTATTCGATTTTTTCAACTTGATACCCTCCGTCATCCTAACGTTAATTTTTACGTTAAATTATCTCTCCCCCCACCTCTCCTCCCCAAACTACCTACTTCTTCCCCACTCCCTCCCCCCCCACCCCACGCACTCCAAACCCACCGCTGCCACCCCCCTTCCCCATCGCTGCACACCACCCCCCTCCGTCGCGCGCAACCCCCCCTCCATCCCTGCTGCTTGCGGCTATTGCTTCTCCTCACTGCTGCCCCCCCCCCCCCCTTCGGCTGCCGACGTCGGAGAAAGAGAAGGTAAACTACTGGAAATGGGAGAAGAGAGATGTTTGAGAAGGATACTTTTGTCATTTTCTATTTCGATTAACACCGTTAGAACAAAAAAATGGAAAGAGAGTATTAAGTAGATGCCTATCAAAGTCAAGGGTATCAAGTTAAAAAATTCAAAATATTGATGGTATCAAGTTGTAATTTAACCTTTAATAACATTACTAACGTTTTTTTTTATAGTCAAGAAGACAAATAAAACACAACTGTTAGAATAATAAAAAATAGAATTATTTGTATTTACCCACGTTACTCATCTCCCACTCTGTTTTTTTCTCCATTATTAATTTAACTAGTACTAACTCCATTACTTTGATTTGTACCCAGAGGATACAGAAGGAAAGGGTCCATTGGCGGTCTTTTAAAAAAAAAAAAAAAACATAATACCCAAGGGTTCATTTCTGTTCACCCACCAAGCGCAGATCTTTTCCGACCCACTCAACGCTCTGATTGCAGGCACAGCCACCCTTCTTACAAATGTGATAATCATGAAACAGTTTCAAACGAAATACTACAAAGTCGTGGTACAGCAGCAGCAGTAGCTGCTGTTCTTGCTATCAAACTCCCTCTATATGTACTGGTTCATAATCATAACAACATAACAGACCCATTGAGCAACATTAAATTTATTACAATTTCCATAAATCCTCCGCAGGTATGAATAAATCAAGACTACTGTTGCTTGGCTCTCTTCAGCAGATACCTCAAGGAGAAAAAGCCTAGGACAAAAGTTTGCCACAGCCACCCCTTAGAATTCCTGGGATCCACCCTTCTTGCCAGATACCACGCGTAGATACCCTCGATAACGTGAAGAGACACCGAGACGAGGAACGCCAACCGCATTGTCCATATTGACCGGAAGACGAACAGATGAACGGCTTGCACCCACTTCAGCGGGCCGAGAGGGGGCAAGTAGGCTGCGCAGAAGAGAGCAACCATCCCGTGTATCACAAACATCCATGCGAAGATGGAAGGGCCCTCCACTTCCCTCCTCTTTCTCTCTTTCCAGTACAAGATCGTAGCAGAAAGGCCGTCCTGGGGGCTCACCATAGGAAAATACCCCAGCTCCTGCCTTGCTTTCAGATACGAGAAGTAGTGCGTCACACCGATCTGTATAAATAACTCAATATGATGATGATGCTGAGTTTACTAGCTCAAAAGCATGAACATCTGACAAGAAAGTTATATGACACCAGGTCGAATCTCTGCATAAAATTACACATGTCAAGCATTCATATTTTTTAGAATAAGCATGTCGTAATATTTACCAACACTCTCCATGCTGCAGACTTCCACAAAACGTCATATTTTATAGGGAGAAATTATTGGTTTTTGATGTAACCATCAGAACGAATCAGTCATCTCATTCTCCTAGTGCCAATATGATTAGAACTCAACTCCGTCAACTTAGCCAAGAAACTTCAATTTTTTTAATAATAATGTTGGCGTTGGGTGGGGTTCTTATTCTACGTGGAGTTTACTTTGGAGTGTTACGAGCACCATCTGTGTGTCGGAAGTCGAAGGCGACATAAAGGAGCTCAATGAAGCTAGATACTTTACTTATCAAAACTATATCAGAGGAGGCAACATACCGACAACGTACCACCTGTTACTTAGAGGTTGCAAATTGGTTCATAACTATTCTGGACATTTTTTATGCTCATAAGCATACCATTGGCGTACCGACGACAATACCGTCGAGGAGCTGAGTTAAATTTTCAACATTTAATTTGGTCCATTGGTTCAGTTTGAACGACCATAATTGCTTAGTGATTAGCGAGACTTAAATAGGGACTTCCTAACCCTATTTACAACAACCATTCACTAAGGGAGAAATCATAGTTTGAAGTATCGGCCGATACCGATCCGATACGGCCGATACCGATACAGTTTGGCATGTCCCGATCCGATACCGACTGATACCCGATACTGACCGATACCGACATTAGAGGTCTCTTTTTCGGTCAATTCGGCAAAGAAAATTGAATTAAAAAGACCAATTAGCAAGGGAGTAAAAGCATAGTAAGGTTGTAAAAGCATATAAAAAAGAAAAAATTATTTATTGCATATAAATCAATCGACAAGGGTGACTACTATTTCATTCAATTTCAAAAATACTAAGAAACAACACTGAAAATACTTTAAATTATGCATAAATGTATAAAATATATTTTCTAAAATGTTAATAATTTACTAATAGTTGTTTGCTTTCCAATACCAAAAAATCCGATACTCCGATCCGAAACCGCCGATACTCATAGGAATGGTCCGATACTGATTCCGATATCGATACTTTGAACTTGAGAAATATCCTCAAAAGAGTTGAACTTTCGAAGGAGAGACAGAGGAATTTGAAGGAGAGGGCTTCAGTTTGTTTTGAAGGAGATTTTTTGAGGAGGGTCACATCGATCTGTTTTCGTGATCTTGTTTTTAGTAAACCTATTTTTCTAATGTAATATATTACTTAAATTCCAGTCGTTGTGGTGATCTGTGTTGGATCGATATGAGAAGTTAAAAGAGAGTCGACGTATTTCCTTTCTTCACTAGTGAAGTTTTTCCAGGTTGGACTCATATCGTCCTGTGGTTCTTCCCTTCAGGGTTTTTCGCGTAAATATCATTGTGTTTATCATGTGCTCGTTTGTGTGAATTTTGGCATCGCCTGTAGGTTATGCATTTCACTTCGGTTAACGATGATTCTTCCAATTTGGTAACGATATCTATTTTGCTAGTTTCGTGTTCGTTTCTAATAAAGTGATATCAGAATTTATGGTTATATGTGTTAAGAGTCTAATATTCAAATTGGGTAGAAAATAAGGATACAAAACCACTACACATGGTTATCCTGAAAGAGTACCAACTATCACTATTGGCGAAGCAAGATGAAGGATGTTCTAATCGTTAAGAAGCTGCATTTGCCAGTATTTGCTTCCGAAAAGCCTACTAATAAATCGTAGGAGGACTGGACGTTCAAGCATACACAAGTATGTTAATACATCAGGCTATTTATGGATAAGAATGTGTATAATCACATTGCTAATATTGAGCACACAAAGACATTATAGGAGAAGCTGGAATGTTTGTATGCCAAGAAGACTATGGTAAACATGTTCCTAGTTGGACAGATAATGGGTCTTAGGTACGAAGATGGTACATCTATTACATATCACTTTAGTGAGTTTTCGGATTTTGTTGACTAGTTATCCGCTATGAGGATCAAGTTTGACGACAAAGTACAGGAACTTTGGTTGTTGGGTACTTCGCTAAACTAGTGGAAAATCGTACGAGTGTCTATGACCACTTCTACTCCATAATGTGTTGTTACTCTAGAGTTTGCCAAGAGTGGGGTGCTGAATGAGGAGATGCGGAGAAAATCTCAGTTACATCACATTAAGAGGCATTGGTTTCAGAGAGCTGAGAAATGAGCAAAAGTAAATGTCCAGGCGGCGGCAAAGACAAAAGGAGAGAAAAATCTAAGGGTCGATACGAGGAATCTCAATGTTACCATTATGGTAAGAAATATATATAGGCAATGGTGACCCACCACTTCTTGAGTTTTTCCAATGTGAGACCAAAGTACACACAATACTAAGGATGCTCAAAGAGACATACAATATAGACTAGCTACCTCCTACAAAAAGAACTTGTCAGGAGTTCAATACTGAAACTTTCAATGTTCCTTTGGTCTTCAGGACTTGGATTATATCTTGAAAATTGAAAATTGCAACCTTCCATAAGAATAAGAATTTGTCTTCAAAACTTGTTCTCATAGATCTTCAATTGGATTTTGAGATTTTAAATAAAGTTTACTTCATCAAAATCAATTGATTAATGAGATTTGCATACCAAAACTAACATTTCAAGAATAGTGGATTGAGCTTCTGGTATCTTTCAACAAATCAAAGATCTCGCCATTCTCCTCCACGATCATGACAACTCCTTCATTCTCCTCCATAAGAAAGATAAAGATTTGAATTCTTCTTTGTGCTCTTCTTTTTAGCGTTACGATGTTATAAGTTTCTTCCTCTTACTGAATCTGTTAACTTTCATTAGCTGACTTGTTTTCACTGGTTTTTACCTCTTGGACTTGTTCTTAACATTTTTCAAGTACTTTTACAATTCCAGGAGTCGAATATTGAGGAAGTGAGTCATGTGATCATATCTAGCTTGATTAGGGTTTGATCACCACAATGATTATGTGGGTGGACCTAATATCTTCTCTATCCTTTTAAGTCTCTTCTCAGACCTCTGCACCTTTTTTCTAAACTATTGTCACTACTACTCGCACTACACTTGTACAGGGTGCATCACTGTTGTGGCTTTGCTAACAGTTATTTAAGACTTGAGACAAATCAAGGCTCTGCTATCACTTTCTGCAAGATGATTGCAAAGTAGGCGATTTTGATCGAATCACAACTGTGAGGGATAAGTACTTCGAATCTACTAAACACTACTCAAAATCCACTGAGCAATGATCCTAAATCCACAAGGGAACTAGAACCGACCACAGATGGGAGTTGAGACTTTTGGAAAGTTGTCCATAACACTCTGAATACAAAACATAAACTATCGAATATCTTCAGAAGACTCCTAACCCTACTATGAAAGCAATTGGATAGAAAGGAAACTACGGTAACACAACAGAAGATGAAATCAAATACGAAGATATTTATGTGAGAGGAATACTATATGGACTCAAACTAAAGTTTCCAAAATCTGACCCCACTCTGGGACTTTAACTTTGGCCACTACAGCATATTTTGAGATGTAAACGACAAAATTAGGAAAACTTCTAGCACATAAGTGGTACCC
Organism: Iris macrosiphon; assembly: GCA_036927795.1. Taxonomy (NCBI): domain Eukaryota; kingdom Viridiplantae; phylum Streptophyta; class Magnoliopsida; order Asparagales; family Iridaceae; genus Iris; species Iris macrosiphon. The sequence continues at coordinate 17,531,477 of JAYESA010000001.1, read as the reverse complement.
AATGTCCCTATCTTTCTGCATCATCTTGAAATTTCCAAATCCAAAATAACGTGTTGAAATTAACCGCTAAAATGCCCAATTGTGTCATAGTTTCAAACCTGAATAATTTGACACCTAATCATCTTACATCAGAGGGTCAACCAAATACAATGACATTCTTCTCATTCTGCTGAACTTTCTCGACTTACTAAGAAGCTATATACATCTGTGCCAATACAAGAGTCCATAAAGTTGCCTCTGCCATTCCATTTACTATGTACATGGACTATATAAACTCACTTTATACAGGTTTAATTGTACAACAATGTAGTGGTCCACCTGAGGTGAAAATACTTCTTGTTGGAACTAAAATTTGATGTCTGATGACATTTTACAATAATGCAGGACAATTGCACAAATGAATCGGTTCTTTGAATCTCAATTCATAAAGGAAAATAGGTTTTGTAGAATTAGGATTTATGAATATGGAAAAAATAATTAAGTCTTGAGTTCATGGAAATTTTGGTGATTTTGATGTCTTCAACTTTAGGGATTTTAATAGAAGAAAGATCCTGCTGGACTTTACTCGCTAGGCAGATTTTAGGGGCCGAAAAGAGGTGGTTTTGATTTATGTTACATGGATACAACACAGTAAGGAAACAGTGACACGAACGTGGCACCTATTTTGGAGTCCTAATGTATTTGTCCGAGTTGTGTCCAATACGTGTCCGACACAATATGACCCACATTTTTTGAGTGTCCTGCGCTTCCTAGTTTTTGAATCAAGAACTAGGTATTGATTTTGGGATTTGATATGACTTAAGCTATACAAGGTTTGGGGCTGTTTTAGATGGGCGTGGAAGGGGTTTTGATGACCAACTGGATCAACTACATATGAGACTTTTAGAGGTAAAAGAAGGCTTCGGTACCGTGTATGGGGATGATGGCAGTAAGGCTTACGACATAGTAGGATTTATGTCTCCTAGGTTGTAGGGAAGGAGAGAATGGGTCTAGGGATATTTATTGAGGTTAAAGAGGAGATTATGGTCAAGTTCAGATATGAAGGGCAGCAACTAATAGGGAAAACTTAGGGTCTTGTTGGGAGAAAATAATGAAAAAGAAAAGAAGGGAAAGACTTCACACATTTCTTTCTTAGGCTTCACATCCAAGAATTGCAGCTCCAAACTCAATGTCGTTAATCCATACAAGTCATCTCGATACTGAGGAACTCCTATTTCATTCATTCATGTACAAAATCCAAAGAATAGAGCATCACCCACATGTCAAGGTGTTCAAAAGGGCGGTGCGCATACTGTAAGAAACTTTTGACCCCTTCAATTAAAGTTGGACATAATTTTGGTGTTTGATAATTAGAAAACTTGGAATTTTAACAGCTGGAATAACCTTAATGACTTTCTCTTCTATTTTAAAGTTGAAATATTCTATGTTGCCATTGTAATATATTAAAGAATAAGAAATGAGTTTACACATAGGAAGTTGGGTGCCGGTACCGAATTGAGGATAAGTGACAGAAAATCGTTTGAGGTGGTATGGACATGAAGCAACTGGGACCTGTAGATGCACCAGTTAGGAGTCGTGGGATCTTACTTAAAGGAGCTATTAGAGCTAGGGTTAGGCCTAAGCAGACATGGAATGAGTTTATGAAAATAAATATAGCATTATTTAATCTTAGAGAGAAAGCAGCCCTTACAAGAACAGAATACAATAAAAGGATAGATGTAGCTGACCCAAAAAATTTGAGATGAAGGCTTTTTTGTTGGTATTGCTAGTGTTGTACACTATATTTTCGCCACAGGAAGCAAAAATAGTTGTATGGGAAGCCCACAGCCGACATTTAGATATCTGTGTTTACTTTTGGGGTTACTGAAGTGTAGGATGGGGTGGGGAATCCAATCAGTACTCAGATTGACTACATCACATTGAATTTCACCTCTTTCATAACTAGAAACCTGATACAGATGTTTTGGAAGTTTGGTTGGAAATAATCGACAAGCAGCTATGATCATCGTAAAGATTCATACAAACTCTAGCAAGAGAAGCAATATATGGAGGACTTAGTATTGTTGTTTATACTTTATAAGAAAACCCAAAAAGGATTGATGTAGCCGACCCAAAAAATCTGAGATGAAGGCTTTTTTGTTGGTATTGCTAGTGTTGTACTCTACTCTATTTTTGCCACAGGAAGCAAAAATAGTTGTACAGGAAGCCAGTAGCCAACATTTAGATATCTGTGTTTACTTTTGGGGTTACTGAAGTGTAGGATGGGGTGGGGAATCCAATCAGTACTCAGATTGACTACATCACATTGAATTTCACCTCTTTCATAACTAGAAACCTGATACAGATGTTTTGGAAGTTTGGCTGGAAATAATCGACATGCAGCTATGATCATCGCAATAGATTCATACTAACTCTAGCAAAAGAAGCAATATATGGAAGACTTAGTATTGTTGTTTATACTTTATAAGAAAACCCTCTAGGACTAGTATCTCTAATATTTGATATTTCCTCAAATGCGTATAGGTTGCTGTTATATTATATCTCTTCGTATCCACTGTAAGCTTATAGGTTCAAGGCAGCCTTCCACACTTCAATTTTCATATCCTTGTATCTAGTCTTCTTACTTAAAATAAAATATTAGGTAAAGCCAAGAGCCAAGTTGTGGTGCCCCGTTCCCCCTATTCGGGGAGCGCGGTTAAGAAATACAAGACGGTATCGTTCGATCGGGACAGATTGAAACAAGATCTTATTCTTGTTATGGATTTGCTTCTTCGGAATTGATTCCCATATTCAGTGGCCCGTGCCCCCATGATCGACTTAGCGGCAGAGTCAGGAGAGACCTCTCCGCTGCATCTTTTGTTGCCTAGTTTTCGTTGTCGCTTGTTGCTTTCGTGCCTTGAGTTGGTTTTCGGATTTGCTTGCGTTTTCTTGAACGGTTTCGATGGATTTCATTGTTTTCGTTCGTTGAACTGCACTTCAATTCCGATATAGGAAAGAGTGGAAGAGGTATTGATCAGCTGTTCGTGGCAATGCAGGTGAACAAGCAGTAGGCAACGCGCGAGCGGAGTCCTAAAGCACCTCTCCTTCTTCCTTCCAACAAACTTGTGAGTGGCTTATATTCGATTCAGTTGGCCTTTCTTCCAAGTCTTCACATCTAAAATCTTGTATTCTTGCTTACCCCGATCAGACGATACCAAGTAATAACTAAAAGATGTCAAGATAAAAAGGGAAGACTTGGATTATTATGCTTGTCAACCAAACTTGTGAACGGTTACTTATTTGCATGTTTGTTCATTTGGAATGTTCATCATATGCTTCAATTTTAGTTAGAATGTATACTTCTTCTATAAATTGTGCTATGCATATAATAACACACTTTGCTATGCGATATATTGATCAGAAGGACTATGCAAAACCGTTTATGCTATGGAACTTGTATCGTGCTCGTATGTCCTAAATTTGCATGAATTGATTGAAAAAACTTAATGGACGCCGTTTGATCACGGACAACTTGTGCAAAAGGTTTTATGGTTTCCGCGGACGGTCGCCGGGGCACTGGGACCGATCTGATCCGGGCGGAACATTTAGTATTGTTGTTTGTCATGGACGGAGCGCTATGTAGCGGGGCTCGCCACCTGTGTTGCATATCGTTCTCGTCTCGAGACTATAACCCGTCCCTTCGTGGTATTAAGCCAGTGATCCTTTCGAATATTTAAACCTGTGCAAACTAACTTGTGTCTTCGTGGCAGGGAAGGACATGGTAAGTATTGTGCAGGTGGTTCAGACGGGAAGGTAAAAGTCACCCGAACGGTGGCAAATTCATTTCAGTAGTTTATACATACTGCTTGCTTGTAAAATGAACTAAGAGAAGATAGAAAACCACAAAATAATATGCATGCTTCATCTAAACAACGTGTTGATTGGTATAGTTGAGTTAGCTTGCCTTCACCAGTACGTTTCGATGTACTGACCCTCGTTGAAACATGTTCAACGTACTAAGGAGATCCGAGCGAGGAGCCGAAGTCATCCCCCAATCCAGTCCAGCTGTTGGCGCGTCCTGATCGTGCCACCCTTTGAAGTATTTTGAAGCAATGAACTAGCAACCCAACTCAATGCAGCTCCGAGGGAAAGCCATTGTCCCGCCAGGAGGTCTTACATTTTGAAGTTTAGTAAAGGATGCAATGTAAATGATAATTATCTCATTTTGTGTCAATATTTTGTAAGCCCGTGCGACGACCCTTATGACTCGTTCAAGAGTTTGTAATAGATGTTCATTATCAATAAAGAGAACTTTTCCATGTTACAACTTGTGTTTTCAATTTATCTGCGTACTCTGAATATGTGCTCGCTATGCAAAATACGTTAGCCTTGTGCGGTGCGCAACCTAGGCCCGCACGGCGTCACGTCCGGGGGGACGACTATTGATTCCACGGAATCGGGGCGTGACATGTTGGTATCAGAGCACAGCTTCAAGTTCCTTGACCCTCGAACTGGAAAAGTTCCTTTAATCATCTAAATCCCTGTGCGAACTCTTGAACTCGTTAGGCCAAAATGAGATATGTTCATACAATGAGTCAATAATACATTATGATCCTGATGTAATTTACCTTCTTTTGAAGAAATGACACAAGCGCAATCTTCAGCGCAAGCACCGGACGAGACGCAAGCCCAAGAAAGCAGTTCCGACACTTCGAGAAGTTCTCGGAGCCAGAGAGCCATGTCTCGTGTTGACCCCATTCAGCAAATGATGCGGATGTTGGAGGTAAACCAACGGGGGGAGGAGGCTGTCACGCCCCGAGGCGTCCCCCGAGTCGTGACCGCCGTGCGGGCCTGGAGTTGCGCCCGCACAAGGCTTTAATGATTTGCATAGCAAGCACATATTCAGAGTACGCAGATAAATTGAAACACAGATTTGAAACATAGAAAAGTTTTCTTTATTGATAATGAACATCTATTACAAACTCCTGAACGAGTCAGCTAATATGCCGAACGGCTTACAAAAGGGTTGACTCAAAATGAGATAGCAGTCCTGTACATTACATCCTTTTATAAACTCAAAACGATAAAGACCTCCAGGCTGGAGGATCGCTTTGCCACGGAGCTGCATTTGTGTATGAAGAGTTGCAGCTTCGGACTTCAAAAGGCTTTGAGGCGCGGTGAAGATGCGCTAACAGCTGGACTGGATCGGGAAGACGACTTCGGCTCCTCGCTCGGTTCGCCTTGGTGCGGAGAACCTGTTTCAACGAGGGTCAGCATATCGAAACATGCTGGTGAAGGCGAGCTAGCCTGACTATACCAATCAACACGTTGTTTAGTGAAGCATGCATATTTTTGTGGGTTTCTATCTTGCCTTAGTTCATTTACAAGTAAGCAGCATATTGAATTTACTGAAAATGAACGTGCCACCGTTCGGTGGATTTTACCTGACCATCTGAATTACCTGCACAATACTTACCATGCCTTCCCTGCCACGAAGACACAAGTTAGTATGCAACAGGTTTAAATATACAGGGTGGAAATAGTCATGGACAAGGATAGGATGCAACGATAAACACACGAGGCGTTGCAAGCCGTCCAGTCCGCACACGATGACTATGCCACAGGTGATCACTGGCTTGGTAGCCATTTTGGACTAGTCATGGACTAGTATAGGATGCAACGATAGCTCATAATGGATACACGATAAACACACGATGCGTTGCAAGCTATCCAGTCCGCACACGATGACTACACACGAAGTTCCGCCCGGATCGGATCGGTGCCAGTGCCCCAGCGACCGTCCGCAGAACTTATACCCTTGTGCACAAGTTGTCCATGATCGAACACACGATGTTTAGTTAAGTTATCCATTCACGCAGTAGAGGCAACACGAGGAATGCATAGATATAATGCATTGATAGCACAATTATAGAAGAAGATATATTCTAACTAAAATTGATGCATATGATGAATATCCCGAACGAACAAGCATGCAAGTAAGTAACCGTTCACGAGTTTGATTGACAAGCAGTAATAACCAAGTCTATTTTCTTTTATCTTGGTTTCTTTTATTATTATTTGGTATCGTTAGATCGGGGCAAAGAAGAGTGCGGATTGATTAGCTGTGAAGCTTGGAAGCAGGACTAGCTAATCGGGTTGGTAGCCACTCACTTAGATTTTTGGAAAGAAGAAGGAAAGAGGCGCTTCACGACTCCGCTCGCAAGCCGCCTACTGCTCGTTCACCTGCACACGAACAGCTCGATTAATACTTCTTCCTCTCTTTCCATTCTCGGAATAGAAGTGCAAGTCAATGAACGAAAACAATGAAAACCATCGAAACCGTTCAAGGAAAACAAGCAAATCCTAAAACCAACTCAAAGCACGAAAGCAACAAGCGACATCGAAAACCGAGGCAATAAAAGATAGTAGCGGAGAGGTCCCTCCTGACTCTGCCGCTAAGCCGATCCTTGGGACGCAGTCCACTGAATATGGGAATCGATTCCGAAGAAACAAATCCATAACGAGGACGAGTTCTTAATTCAATCTATCCCGATCGAACGATACCGTTTGTGTTTCTTAGCCGCGCTCTCCGCACCGGAAGAACGGGGCGCTACATCCTACCCAACCAATTGGAAGTTTCGTCCCGAAACTTAAGAACAATGCTTACCATTAGGGATTTTCTCGTCGAGAACGACGATCAGAAAGGTTCGGGCAAGAATTTATGGCATGGCCTAGATTGCCACAAGCAAGACATAACCCAAGTCTCTTGCGACATTAATTAATGGTGTGCCCAGATTTCTTACAGAAGTTACACCATTCTTGATTTCCTCTCCGGGAACTGCCGTGGTTAGGACGCTTTGCAGCGGTGTTTCCTCTATCATTGCCTTGGCGTTTATGATTGTAGGTATGCACAGCGCCGGTGGAAACGTGAGGATACTGCGGTTCGAGGGATAGGGCGTGATTCATGACTTCACGCATTGTCCCGTACTGATTATTGACCACGTGCGAATGGATGGCAGGGCGTAGTCCACCTTCAAACCTTCTGGCTCGACTCGCTGCATCAGGTAAATAGGCCCTAGCGAATTTGGAGAGTCGGTTGAATTCGGCGGAGTACTCTTTAACTGTCATCCTGCCTTGCCTCAGTTGCACGAAGTCATTTTCCATTTGACGTTGTACTGGAGGCGGTATAAACTCCTCTTCGAACGCGACACGAAAGGTCGTCCACGAGATCGCCTCCTCTCCGTGATCAAATTGGAGAGATCGTCGATGCACGTCCCACCAATCGTGTGCGTTGAGGCGGAGCTGCAGTTGCGCACAGGCGACGCGCTTATCTTCGGGGACCTCTAGCAGAGTGAAGTGGTCTTCAATCTCGGCTAGCCAATCTAGAGCTACCACTGGGTCCTCAGTCCCGTTGAACGGGGTGTTGCAGACTTTCTTGAAATGGCCCAAGTTGAAGGCAGTCACGTCCCTCGGCCTTGGGATTTGAGGCGTCTCCACTTCAAGCACGGGCTGTCCCACCGGAGTCGTTGCTGTTGCGGCGGAATGGTTGGCAGCCAAAGTCTGAACGATCTGTTGCAGGGCATCTACCTGCTTTTGTTGGACTGAGAATCGGGTCTCTAGATTACTCTCGAGCTTGGCTTGGCGAGCATCGTCTCGTTGTCGTTGCGATTCTAACATTTGCATTACCCGCTCAAGCGGGTCGACTTGAGACATGCCTCTTTGGCTTCGAGAGCTTCCCGAATTGCCCGAACTGCTTTCTTGTGTTTCGATCGGTGGTTGCGCTGCAGATTGCGCTGGATCCATTCCTTCAAAGAAGGTAAATTACATTAGAATCATAATGTATTATGGACTTATTGCATGAACGTATCTCATTTTGGCCTAGCGAGTTCAAGAGTTCGCACAGGAATTTTGATCGTTAAAGGAACTTTTCCAGCACGAAGTCTAAGGAACTTTGAATCTGTGCTCTGATACCACTATGTCACGCCCCGAGGCGTCCCCCGAGTCGTGACCGCCGTGCGGGCCTGGAGTTGCGCCCGCACAAGGCTTTAATGATTTGCATAGCAAGCACATATTCAGAGTACGCAGATAAATTGAAACACAGATTTGAAACATAGAAAAGTTCTCTTTATTGATAATGAACATCTATTACAAACTCCTGAACGAGTCAGCTAATATGCCGAACGGCTTACAAAAGGGTTGACTCAAAATGAGATAGCAGTCATGTACATTACATCCTTTTATAAACTCAAAACGATAAAGACCTCCAGGCTGGAGGATCGCTTTGCCACGGAGCTGCATTTGTGTATGAAGAGTTGCAGCTTCGGACTTCAAAAGGCTTTGAGGCGCGGTGAAGATGCGCTAACAGCTGGACTGGATCGGGAAGACGACTTCGGCTCCTCGCTCGGTTCGCCTTGGTGCGGAGAACCTGTTTCAACGAGGGTCAGCATATCGAAACATGCTGGTGAAGGCGAGCTAGCCTGACTATACCAATCAACACGTTGTTTAGTGAAGCATGCATATTTTTGTGGGTTTCTATCTTGCCTTAGTTCATTTACAAGTAAGCAGCATATTGAATTTACTGAAAATGAACGTGCCACCGTTCGGTGGATTTTACCTGACCGTCTGAATTACCTGCACAATACTTACCATGCCTTCCCTGCCACGAAGACACAAGTTAGTATGCAACAGGTTTAAATATACAGGGTGGAAATAGTCATGGACAAGGATATGATGCAACGATAAACACACGAGGCGTTGCAAGCCGTCCAGTCCGCACACGATGACTATGCCACAGGTGATCACTGGCTTGGTAGCCATTTTGGACTAGTCATGGACTAGTATAGGATGCAACGAGAGCTCATAATGGATACACGATAAACACACGATGCGTTGCAAGCTATCCAGTCCGCACACGATGACTACACACGAAGTTCCGCCCGGATCGGATCGGTGCCAGTGCCCCAGCGACCGTCCGCAGAACTTATACCCTTGTGCACAAGTTGTCCATGATCGAACACACGATGTTTAGTTAAGTTATCCATTCACGCAGTAGAGGCAACACGAGGAATGCATAGATATAATGCATTGATAGCACAATTATAGAAGAAGATATATTCTAACTAAAATTGATGCATATGATGAATATCCCGAACGAACAAGCATGCAAGTAAGTAACCGTTCACGAGTTTGATTGACAAGCAGTAATAACCAAGTCTATTTTCTTTTATCTTGGTTTCTTTTATTATTATTTGGTATCGTTAGATCGGGGCAAAGAAGAGTGCGGATTGATTAGCTGTGAAGCTTGGAAGCAGGACTAGCTAATCGGGTTGGTAGCCACTCACTTAGATTTTTAGAAAGAAGAAGGAAAGAGGCGCTTCACGACTCCGCTCGCAAGCCGCCTACTGCTCGTTCACCTGCACACGAACAGCTCGATTAATACTTCTTCCTCTCTTTCCATTCTCGGAATAGAAGTGCAAGTCAATGAACGAAAACAATGAAAACCATCGAAACCGTTCAAGGAAAACAAGCAAATCCCAAAACCAACTCAAAGCACGAAAGCAACAAGCGACATCGAAAACCGAGGCAATAAAAGATAGCAGCGGAGAGGTCCCTCCTGACTCTGCCGCTAAGCCGATCCTTGGGACGCAGTCCACTGAATATGGGAATCGATTCCGAAGAAACAAATCCATAACGAGGACGAGTTCTTAATTCAATCTATCCCGATCGAACGATACCGTTTGTGTTTCTTAGCTGCGCTCTCCGCACCGGGAGAACGGGGCGCTACAGAGGCTCATTATGAACGGGCTGAGAAGCGAGCGGAAGAGAGACAAACCCAGTTTCAAGACCAAATAGAAGCCCGATTCTCAGTCCAACAAAAGCAGGTAGATACCCTACAACAGATTGTTCAGACCTTGGCCTCCAACCAGTCAGCAGCAACAGCGGCGACTCCAGTGGAGCAACCAGTACCTGAAGTCGAGACGCCTCAGACTCCAAGGAAGAAGGATGTGACAGCCTTCGACTTTGGCAACTTCAAGAAAGTCTGCAACACACTATTCAAAGGGACTGAGGATCCAATAGCTGCTCTAGATTGGTTGGCCGAACTGGAAGACCACTTCAAACGGCTAGAGGTGCCCGAGCAGAAGTGCGTTGCGTGTGCCCAACTCCAGCTCCGTTTGAATGCGCACGACTGGTGGGACGTGCATCGATGATCTCTTCCAACAGACGATGATGAAGAGACGATTGCATGGGCTACTTTTCGTAGCGCGTTTGAAGAGGAGTTTATACCCCCTCCCGTACGTCGTCAGAAGGAGAACGAGTTTGTGCAACTACGCCAAGGAAGCATGACGGTAAAGCAGTATTCCGCCGAATTCAATCGGCTCGCCAAATTTGCCAGCTCCTATTTACCTGATGCAGCGAGTCGTGCCAGGAGATTCGAAGGAGGTCTGTGTCCTGCTATCCATGCGCATGTGGTCGTTACCCAGTACCAAACGATGCGGGAAGTTCTCAATCACGCCTCTCCCTCTGTAACGCCCCGCTCCGAACGGTTACTTTTGGAACACTAAGCTGCTTCGACTCGGTTGATAATCGAGTCTCGGGGAAATCTTACCGCCAAATCAACACGGACGAAGTGCAATGAACCCTTCGAATTAATCGAACGGCTTCTATTGAAATAAGTCCAAGAGTTTTCGTTGGTTGCTTTGCTTCTTGGTTTTGTGTTGCTTTGTGTTTTGAGTTGCTTTCGATGACTTGGTTTTCATGGTTTCGCTTTCTCGCTTGCGCTTTCTTTCGAATCGTAAAGGAAAGAGATTTAAGTATGCTAACCAAGTATTGTTGCATTTTCAGGACGCATAACCAAAGAGTGAACGTCGCTTAAGGCTTCCCCATCCTCTCGTTCGATTCATTCGGTGAGTGGCTTAGGCCCCTCGATGAATCTTTCAGTCCACATGCCTAATGAAATGATCTCTAGTTCACTAAATGTTGCCTCACTAAAAAGATAAGCTAAAGAAATGAACTGCATGCTTCTATAATAGAGTTCTGCTTTAGTTCTATTGAATGTTGCCCCTTACTCACTTGTTGCATCACTATATCGTGCATAAAACCTTCATGGTTAGTGTTTGTGTCATGTGTAAAAGAATGAATGAGAATAGTCTAGTGGTCCTACCTGATGTTCCAGTCCTACGGGATCTAGGGGGGTGTGGCTATTAGATTGTCATATGCTTGCTAATGTTGCGCATCCTAAGAGTTTGATTTATAAATGTTGCTTGCCATGCATGGGTCTCGGACAACTTGTGCACAAGGTAATAGTCTCTCGATCGGTTTCTGGGGCACTGGGAATCGGTCGGTCCGGAAGGGATTGTGAGAGCACCCTGATGTTCCGTTCCTACGGGATCTAGGGGGTGTTGTCCACCAATGGAGAAACTCATGGACCGTCATATAGATAGGGCGCATGCTAGGTTTACTTTCTTGCATACCTATCATATTGTGACACCAAAGATTGATACATAAGTTTATGCATATATGCAAATTGTGGCTAACTTGTGTGTCTGCTGCAGGGATAACCGCTCGATCGTGGGTAAGATTATCATATGCTATACATCGTCTATGTTTCCTTACATGAATTGCTAAAAAGAAACTAGACAACCAGAAAAATCACCTAATAATGCTAGCTTCATATGCTTACTTAGTATGGATTTTTCTTAGGTGAGTTTGGCCACGGTCGCTTACCAGTACATGTGGTAGTACTGACCCACGTTTGTGGGCAAATATCCAGGTGCTGAAAGCGAGCTTCATATGCTTACTTAGTATGGATTTTTCTTAGGTGAGTTTGGCAGGTGCTGAAAGCGAGAGTTTGGCAAGCTTCTTGAATCTGAATCAGTGTGTGCGCACCCTTCCTTAGGACTGTTCGTGCTGCTTCCTCCGCTGCTTACCTCTCCAGTGGGCTACTTTTTCTTCTGCTAGAAGTTTTACTATTTTGGTGCTACTACAAGGACATAATGTAATGGACGTTGTGGCTAATTTTGGGAATGTAAAAAGAGTTGTAAGCCTTCTAAGACATATTTTGTAACTCAGCCAAGCAAGCATTTGTAATCCAAATATTCAAGTATTCAATGAAAGAAAGTATTTTGTGTACTATCAAATGTGTTCAACTTTGGTTATCTGCATTTTTACTCTGTGCCTATATACATATATTTTCGTCTCTCTTGTGTCTTGTGCAGGTACGTTGCCTGGTGCAAGCGCAACTTAGGCTTGCACGGCATCGTGCCCAAGCGAGGACGATCGGCCCCTAAGGGATCGGGGCACGACAGGTTGTATCTGAGCATAGCTTTACGTCCTTGGCCTCTTCAAACATCGTTTTCGAAAATGATATAAATTTTCAAACGATTTCAAAAGTCCCGAATTTCGAAAATAGATTTCAAATCTATAAGAAGTAAATCGAGAGTATGAAAGGTCCCTAAGAGTATGAAAAACCCAATGTCCCATACAATAAGTCCATAATACGTTATGAGACTAATGCAAGCTACTCTCTTTTGTAGCAAAGATGACAAAAACAGGTGCTAGTAACCCTGAGACATCGCGCGCAACGAGCGTGAGCGATGATCAAATCGATAGGCTGATTGCAATGTTTCAGAATCAGAATGATCGTCATGCTGCACAACAAGAACGAGTTGAGGCTCAGCAGCAAGGAGCAGATGCTAGAGCCTCAGCACAGCAGCAGCAGCTTGAGTCCCTGGCACAGATTGTGACAACACTTGTAGCACATAGTGGTGCATTGGGAACCGCTGCAACACCAATGACTGCCCCGACCATGCCTCAAGAAGCAGGATTAGCAGAAACAAATGAGCCTCGTCGTGCGGCCGAGAAGTCTACCTTTAAAGGTGCTGAGTTCCTGAAGTTGAACCCTCCGGAGTTTGAAGGCAGGACCACGCCGGATAAGGTGATGGACTGGATCGCAAAGATGGAGAGCTTGTTTAGCTTTGCTTCAATACCTGCGAACAAGAGGGTGGTGTGTGCAGATATGCAGCTGCGGTTACGTGCACACGACTGGTGGGAAGTGAAGAAAGCAGATCTAGCCACCAAGCATCAGGATGGTAGGATCACTTGGGGAATGTTCAAGGAAGCATTCCTTGCACATTATCTTCCGCCAGCTGTCAGACAGAGAAAAGAAGACGAGTTTACCGAACTTAAGCAAGGGAGCATGTCCGTCGAAGATTATGAGTCGGAATTCTCCAAACTTGCTAAGTTCGCTAGCTCGATGATTCCTGATGAGGGAGCCCGCACACATCGGTTCATAAAAGGCTTAAACGATAATATGAGAAAAGATGTTATGAACCGGGAGTGCAAAACGTACATCCAAGCATTTGAGGCAGCCGTGCAGAATGAGCAGTTCATGCCACAAAGTGCTGTAGAACAGGCACCGGCTCCTCAAAACCCTCCTACAAAAAGATACTACAATGGTGAGAAAAAGGCCGATACTGAGAAACAGGCCGATGCTAGAGGGAACCGCGGAAAAGTGTGCAGCTTCTGTGGCCGTCAGGGTCATACCAGAGAGACTTGTCGTTTTCTCCACAAACTATGCTTTAAGTGTGGGCAACTCGACCATGAATTACGTGATTGCCCTAAGAGAAAAGCCACAGAGAACCCAGGGGATGACGCACCGGGTCCTGCTCTTGATCCAACTGATTAGATACGAAGGCCGAGAGTTTATCAGTTGAATATAGAGCGTGATGAGAGTGGGCACGATGTTGGTGAGTCTGATTCCTTTAATCTCTTGATGCTTTGTTTATCGCCTCCTTGATCTCTTAAGTTTCGAGGACGAAACTTCTTCTAAGTGGGGTAGTATGTAATGCCCCGCTCCGAACGGTTACTTATGGAACACTAAGCTGCTTCGACTCGGTTGATAATCGAGTCTCGGGGAAACCTTACCGCCAAATCAACACGGACGAAGTGCAATGAACCCTTCAAATTAATCGAACGGCTTCTATTGAAATAAGTCCAAGAGTTTTCGTTGGTTGCTTTGTTTCTTGGTTTTGTGTTGCTTTGTGTTTTGAGTTGCTTTCGATGACTTGATTTTCATGGTTTCGCTTTCTCGCTTGTGCTTTCTTTCGAATCGTAAGGGAAAGAGATTTAAGTATGCTAACAAAGTATTGTTGCATTTTTAGGACGCATAACCAAAGAGTGAACGTCGCTTAAGGCTTCCCCATCCTCTCGTTCGATTCATTCGGTGAGTGGCTTAGGCCCTTCGATGAATCTTTCAGTCCACATGCCTAATGAAATGATCTCTAGTTCACTAAATGTTGCCTCACTAAAAAGATAAGCTAAAGAAATGAACTGCATGCTTCTATAATAGAGTTCTGCTTTAGTTCTATTGAATGTTGCCCCTTACTCACTTGTTGCATCACTATATCGTGCATAAAACCTTCATGGTTAGTGTTTGTGTCATGTGTAAAAGAATGAATGAGAATAGTCTAGTGGTCCGCCCTGATGTTCCGGTCCTACGAGATCTAGGGGGGTGTGGCTATTAGATTGTCATATGCTTGCTAATGTTGCGCATCCTAAGAGTTTGATTTATAAATGTTTCTTGCCATGCATGGGTCTCGGACAACTTGTGCACAAGGTAATAGTCTCTCGATCGGTTTCTGGGGCACTGGGAATCGGTCGGTCCGGAAGGGATTGTGAGAGCACCCTGATGTTCCGTTCTTACGGGATCTAGGGGGTGTTGTTGTCCACCAATGGAAAAACTCATGGACCGTCATATAGATAGGGCGCATGCTAGGTTTACCTTCTTGCATACCTATCATATTGTGACACCAAAGATTGATACATAAGTTTATGCATATATGCTAATTGTGGCTAACTTGTGTGTCTGCTGCAGGGATAACCGCTCGGTCATGGGTAAGATTATCATATGCATATGCTATACATCGTCTATGTTTCCTTACATGAATTGCTAAAAGAAACTAGACAACCAGAAAGATCACCTAATAATGCTAGCTTCATATGCTTACTTAGTGTGGATTTTTCTTAGGTGAGTTTGGCCACGGTCGCTCACCAGTACATGTGGTAGTACTGACCCACGTTTGTGGACAAATATCCAGGTGCTGTAAGCGAGAGTTTGGCAAGCTTCTTGAATCTAAATCAGTGTGTGCGCACCCTTTCTTAGGACTGTGTTCGTGCTGCTTCCTCCGCTGCTTACCTCTCTAGTGGGCTACTTCCTCTTCTGCTAGATGTTTTGCTATTTTGGTCCTACTACAAGGACATAATGTAATGGACGTTGTGGCTAATTTTGGGAATGTAAAAAGAGTTGTAAGCCTTCTAAGACATATTTTGTAGTTCAGCCAAGCAAGCATTTGTAATCCAAATCTTCAAGTATTCAATGAAAGAAAGTATTTTGTATGCTATCAAATGTGTTCAACTTTGGTTATCTGCATTTTTACTCTGTGCCTATATACATATATTTTCGTCTCTCTTGTGTCTTGTCCAGGTACGTTGCCTGGTGCAAGCGCAACTTAGGCTTGCACGGCATCGCGCCCAAGCGAGGACGAGCGGCCCTTACGGGATCGGGGCGCGACACCCTCGAACCGCAGTATCCTCCTGTTGCTGCCGGCACTGTGCATACCTCCAATCACAAGCACCAAAGCAACGCGAAAGGAAACAACGCTACAAAGCGTCCAAACAACGGCGGTCGATACAAAGGAAATGCAGGGCCGCGTTGTGAACACTGTAACAAGCCAGGGCACACCATCGATAAATGCTACTTGAAGAACGGGTCCTGCTACAAGTGTGGTGGAAAGGGCCACTTGATCAAAAACTGTCCGCTCCTCCCCCCTCAGCATCCAAATCAGGCTACTGCAACCCAGGCCAACCGAGCTGCGCCTCAGCAAGAGCGTCGCCAAGCTCAAGGTCGGGTCTACACAATGACACGAGAGGAAGCTCTGACCTCAGACACCGTTGTGTCAGGTACTTTGCTTTTTAATAACATACCTGCACGCGTGCTATTTGATTATGGTGCAATGCATAGTTTTATATCCACAAATTTTGTCGTGGAAAACAATATAGAAATGACTCCGTTGTATCTAGACCTTAGTGTTAGCACCCCCTCCAACACGAAAATACCTGTCCGTTCAGTATGCCAAGGTGGTTACGTCTGTATTGGAGGAAGGAAACTATCGTTAGATGTTTTAGTCATAGATGTTCGGGATTACGACATCATTTTGGGGATGGATTGGCTCGGCGCTTGCTCGGCAACTATCGAATGTGCAGAGAAACGAATCGTCTTCTGCCTACCTGGAGAAACCGAATTCTGCTACACTAAGCAACTGATGCGTCCAGGACCTGCATGGTAATTTCGGCGATATCTGCTCGGCGGATGCTACACTATGGCTGCGAGGGATACATAGCGTCGGTTCTGGACACGCAGCTGGATTACGCAAACGTTGAGTCTTCTTCTATTGAGGCAGAGTTCCCTGATGTATTTTCGAACGAACTACCCGGCATGCCACCTGACCGAGAGATCGAGTTCACCATTGACACATTCCACATGTTGATATATGGTTTTCCATTGTCATCATAATTAACAATTAAATATAAAATTGTATCAATTTTTTCCAATAAACTATTTATTTGATATACATGTGAGATGCATTAATTAAATATGCAATGATGACAAAGATAATAAGTTAAGACCTACATAAATTAATAATCTGTAAAAAGTAATACAAGTGCATGCAAATATAGACATTTCATGTATAAACAAATTAGGTTACAGATATCAATGGAAATGAATGGTTGATAGTAAAAAAAAAAAAATACAAAATTGACACAGTATATGCTCATTGTTGGCATAAATCCAGTCTCCTATTTAAACTGGGTTGGGGGATATTTTATGTCATATCCTCTATTTCCATCATGGTTCGCAGTATTGGTATTGGACACTTCTAATTTGGCAGTTTCAGGGCAGTTTTGGTGGTGTTTAATTAGTTGGTTTCAGTAGTTTGTGTCACGTCCCGATCTCCCGTAGGCTAAATCGGCCGTGCCCGCTAGGCGAGAATCACCGCACCAGCGCTCCTGCGGAACGATCGCTTTGACCCATCCGGACGTGATGCCGCACGAGCGTGAGCCGCGCCTGTGCAAGGCCGTGGTTCATTGGCTAGCGGTAAGAAGTCTAAGCCACAGAGTCGCACAGATTGTCTGAGTGCGGCGGAATTATAAACGCATAGGCGATTTGATAACAAGTTCACTGAGTCGACAATAGCGAAAGCAATGAATAACACAAGTTGAAGTAAAACAAACTCTTTATTGATATAAACAAGTGTTACAGGCGGCGCATAGCCGAGATTACAAGTCGCTCAAGCCTCTCTCTCTGAAACAGTAAAAGCGTGCCAAGTGGCTACATTTTGTGGAATGATGCATAGACGATGTTCCAACATTATGTCTTGTATATGTGCTTCAGTTCCGGACGCAGCGCTCCAAGGCTCCAGAGTGAACTCCACGTCTTAGCACGCACGAAGGAGGCATCCGCACCGAACGAGATTCTCCCTCACCCTGCAAACAATCTGGTGGATTATCAGTACACGAATGCACTGGTGGGGAGGCTACTCGCCCGCTCGACAAATCCAAACACGTAATATAGGTTCTGTGCACCAACTATTATGTTGTCTTTCTAGTTGCCTTAGGATCAGTTTCATGGCAAAGACTGAATAGCCTAACTCGTGTTCACGACCCGATTCCGTAGAATCGTTTGAGGCGTCCCCCGAATCGTGACCGCCGTGCGGGCCTGGGTTTGCGCCCGCACAAGGCTTTAATGATTTGCATAGCAAGCACATATTCAGAGTACGCAGATAAATTGACACAGATTTGAAACATAGAAAAGTTCTCTTTATTGATAATGAACATCTATTACAAACTCTTGAACGAGTTAGCTAATATGCCGAACGGCTTACAAAAGAGATGACTCAAAATGAGATAGCAGTCCTGTACATTACATCCCTTTATAAACTCAAAATGATAAGGACCTCCAGGCTGGAGGACGGCTTTGCCACGGAGCTGCATTTGTGTATGAAGAGTTGCAGCTTCTGGCTTCAAAATGCTTCAGGGGGCGCGGTGAAGATGCGCCAACAGTTGGACTGGATCGGGTAGACGACTTCGGCTCCTCGCTCGGTTCGCCTTGGTGCGGAGAACCTGTTTCAACGAGGGTCAGCATATCGAAACATGCTGGTGAAGGCGAGCTAGCCGAACTATACCAATCAACACGTTGTTTAGTGAAGCCTGCATATTTTTGTGGGTTTCTATCTTGCCTTAGTTCATTTACAAGTAAGCAGCATATAGAATTTACTGAAATGAACTAGCCACCGTTCGGTGGATTTTACCTGCCCGTCTGAATGACCTGCACAATACTTACCTTGCCTTCCCTGCCACGAAGACACAAGTTAGTTTGCAACAGGTTTAAATATACAGGATGATCACTGGCTTGATAGCCATAAAGGACTAGTCTGTGACGAAGATGGTTTGCTACGTGCTAGTACGTTAGGCGCCGCATACCACCCTGTCCTAGTACGTGAGACTAAACGTGAGTTCCGTCCGGAGCCGGAACGGTGCCAGTGCCCCAGCAGCCGCCCGCAGGAACTATACCTTGTGCACAAGTTGTCCGTGATCGAACGTTAACAATCATTCGCCCGGAGGCTACGTGAACAATCATTCGCCCGAAGGCTACGTGAGCACAAGACGAGCAGTATTGCATGATTCGTTTGTACATTGCATCTACGTTTCATTCATGCATCGGGACAATAAAAGAGAAGCATACATTCAAACTTGTATCTATGCATATAATGATGAACATTTCCGAACGAACAAGCATGCAAAGATATAACCGTTCACAAGTTTCATTGACAAGCATAAGTACCAAGTCTATTCTCTTTTATCTTGGTTTCTTTTAGTTATTACTTGGTATCGTTTGATCGGGGCAAGAAGTGAAGCTTGGAAGCAGGGCTAGCTAATCGGGTTGGTAGCCACTCACTTAGATTTTTGGAAAGAAGAAGGAAAGAGGCGCTTCACGACTCCGCTCGCAAGCCGCCTACTGCTCGTTCACCTGCACACGAACAGCTCGATTAATACTTCTTCCTCTTTTTCCAATCTCGGAATAGAAGTGCAAGTCAATGAACGAAAACAATGAAAACCATCGAAACCGTTCAAAGAAAACAAGCAAATCCCAAAACCAACTCAAAGCACGAAAGCAACAAGCGACATCGAAAACCGAGGCAATAAAAGATAGCAGCGGAGAGGTCCCTCCTGACTCTGCCGCTAAGCCGATCCTTGGGGCGCAGTCCACTGAATATGGGAATCGATTCCGAAGAAACAAATCCATAACGAGGACGAGTTCTTAATTCAATCTATCCCGATCGAACGATACCGTCTTGTGTTTCTTAGCCGCGATCTCCGCACCGGGTGTGGTGCCCCGTTCCCCCTATTCGGGGAGCGCGGCTAAGAAATACTAAGACGGTATCGTTCGATCGGGATAGATTGAATTAAGAACTCGTCCTCGTTATGGATTTGTTTCTTCGGAATCGATTCCCATATTCAGTGGACCGTGCCCCAAGGATCGACTTAGCGGCAGAGTCAGGAGGGACCTCTCCGCTGCATTCTTTGTTGCCTAGTTTTCGCTGTCGCTTGTTGCTTTCGTGCCTTGAGTTGGATTTCGGATTTGCTTGGGTTTTCTTGAACGGTTTCGATAGATTTCATTGCTTTCGTTCTTAGGACTGCACTTCAATTCCGATAATGGAAAGAGAGGAAGAAGTACTGATCAGCTGTTCGTGTCAATACAGGTGATCCAGCACTAGGCGTCGCTCAAGCGGACTCCTAAATCACTTCCTTCCTTCCTCCTTCCAACCACTAAAAGTGAGTGGCTACCAACCCGATTAGCTAGCCCTTCTTGCTAGTCTTCACATCTAATTCTTGTGTTCGCGCTTGCCCCGATCAAACGATACCAAGTAATAACTAAAAGATATCAAGATAAGGGAAATAGACTTGGATCTGTATGCTTGTCATTAAAACGTGTGAACGGTTACCTACTACATGCTTGCCTATTCAAAATGTTTACCATATGCATATATACAAGTTAGAATGCTTACTTCTTCTTCTATAAATATGCTATATGTAGAACACCCTTGCCATGCATCAATTATTCAGGGAGACTATGCAAAATACATCACACAATGCTATATATCCCCTGATTTCAATGCCTCAGCTACATAAATGCAAACTTAACACAAACGCCGTTGATCACGGACAACTTGTGCACAAGGCCTCTCGGTTCCTGCGGACGGTCGCTGGGGCACTGGCACCGATCCGATCCGGACGGAACCTCAAGATTAGTCTCTCCCATAGGCGGGATGGCGTGCAGCGATACATGTGCCTCCGTCACCTTAGCCTGAGACTAAGACCGTCCATTATGGCATCAAAGCCAGTGATCCCCTCGTATATTTAAACCTGTTGCAACTAACTTGTGTCTTCTTGACAGGGAAGGCAAGGTAAGTATTGTGCAGGTGGTTCAGACGGAAAGGTAAATGTCACCGAACGGTGGCGGGTTATTTCAGTAATTCTATATCTATGTCTTGTTGTAAAATGAACTAAGGCAAGATAGAAACCCACGATAAATATGCATGCTTCAATAAGACAACGTGTTGATTGGTATAGTTGGGTTAGCTTGCCTTCACCAGTACGTTTCGATGTACTGACCCTCGTTGAAACAGGTTCCCCGCGCTAGGAGAACCAAGCGAGGAACAGGAGACAATCCCCAATCCAGCTGTAGGCACGCCTCGACCGTGCCACCTTTGACGCATTTTGAAGAAGACGCCCTTTTGAAGAAGAAACTAGCCACCAAAGCAATCATGCAGCTTCGTGGCAAGGCAGTCGTTCCGTCCCAAGGTCTTATATTTTGAGTTTAGTAAGGGATGTAATGTACAGGACTGCTATCTCATTTTGTGTCAACACTTTTGTAAGCCCATAGAGGCAATCCATATGACTCAGTTCAGGGAGTTTGTAATAGATGTTCATATTATCAATAAAAGAGAACTTTTTCATGTTTCAATCTGTGTTCAATTATCTGCGTACTCTGAATATGTGCTCGCTATGCGAAACAAAAATACTTAGCCTCGTGCGGTGCGCAACCTAGGCCCGCACGGCGGTCACGCCCGGGGGACGACTAACGATTCCACGGAATCGGGGCGTGACATGTTGGTATCAGAGCACAGCTTCAAAGTTCCTTTTATTCATGAACTGGAAAAGTTCCCTTAGCGATAACTCGCTTATGCGAACTCCTGAACTCGTTAAGGCCAAAATGAGATACGTTCATGCAATAAGTCCATAATACATTATGATCCTGATGTAATTTACCTTCCTTTCAAGGAACGACGCAAGCGCAACCATCAGCGCTGGCGCCAGGCGAGCCTCGGACTCAGGAGAGCAGCTCCGGAACATCAGGAAGCTCTCGGAGCCAACGGGGCATGTCTCAAACAGACTCGATTCAACAAGTGGTGCAAATGTTAGCCGAGCAAAGACAGAGGGATGATGCCCGCCAAGCCAAGTTCGAGAGCAACCTAGAGGCACGGCTCTCAGTCCAACAAAAGCAGGTAGATACCCTGCAACAGCTTGTTCAGACCCTGGCCTCCAACCATTCTGCCGCAACGACAGCTACACCAGTGGAGCAGCCAGCGCTTGAAGTCGAACCATCGCCCGTGCCAAGGACGAGGGAAGTGACTACCTTCACCTTTGCAAACTTCAAGAAGGTCTGCAACACGCCATTCAAAGGGACTGAGGACCCAATCGTGGCCCTAGATTGGCTCGCCGAGCTTGAAGATCATTTTTCCCTCCTGGACGTGCCGGAAGACAAGCGCGTCACTTGTGCCAAACTACTGCTTCGCTTCAATGCGCACGACTGGTGGGACGTGCATCGACGATCTCTTCAACTTGGCCATGGAGAGGAGGCGATCGCGTGGACGACCTTTCGTGCCGCGTTTGAGGAGGAGTTTATACCCCCGCCTCTACGACGTCAACGAGAAAATGAGTTTGTTCAGCTCCGGCAGGGCAGTATGACGGTGAAGCAATACTCGGCAGAATTCAACAAACTGGCCAAATTTGCCACCGCTTACCTACCGGACGCAGCGAGTCGTGCCAGACGATTCGAAGGAGGGCTACGTCCTGGCATCCACGGGCACGTATCCGTTCCACAGTATCAGACAATGAGGGAAGTTTTGAACCATGCCCTCTCCCTCGAGCCGCAGTATCCTCACGTTGCCACCGGCGCTGTGCAAACTCCTAATCACAAACGCCAAGGCAACGATAGAGGAAACACAGCTGCAAAGCGCCCTAACAACGGCGGTTCGAAAAAGGGAAACTCGGGGCAACGATGTGATTTCTGTAGAAGGACAGGGCACGTCGAAAGTGAATGTCGCCGGAAGCACGGGTTATGTCTCATTTGTGGAGCTTCCGATCACGCCCTTCCCAACTGTCCAAAGTTCACCGAGCGCCGTCCTCCGCAACAAAATCAGACTCCGGCACCTCAGGCAAATCGAGCGGCGCCTCAGCAAGGGCGTAATCAAGCTCAAGGCCGAGTCTACACCATGACACGGGAAGAAGCGTTAGCTTCGGATACCGTCGTGTCAGGTACCTTACTTTTCAATAATATACCTGCTCGTGTTCTATTTGATTCAGGTGCAACGCATAGTTTTATTTCCACAAATTTTGCCGTGGAAAACAATGTAAAAATGACTCCGTTGCACTTAGATTTAAATGTTAGCACCCCCTCTGGTACAAAAATCCCTGTTCGTTCAGTATGCCTAGGTGGTTACATTTGTATTGGGGAGAAGAAGCTGTCGCTCGATGTCTTAGTTCTAGATGTTAGGGACTATGATATCATCTTGGGAATGGACTGGCTAGGCGCATGCGCGGCAACCATTGAGTGTGCAGAGAAGCGAGTCGTTTTCCGTCTGCCCGGAGAAGCCGTGTTCTGTTACACCAGTAGTCCAGCGAACGATGCGACCACGGCCTGCATGGTGATTTCGGCAAAATCTGCTCGGCGAATGCTCTACACAGGCTGCGAGGGATTTCTAGCATCAGTTCGGGACGCGCGGCAGGACTACGCAAACGTCGAGCCTAATTCCGTTGAGGCGGAGTTCCCCGACGTGTTTCCGAGCGAACTACCCGGCATGCCGCCCGATCGAGAGATTGAATTCACTATTGACACATTTCCGAACACGCAGCCGATCTCCAAACCTCCATACAGAATGGCCCCTGCAGAGCTGAAGGAACTAAAGTGCCAACTCCAAGGATTACTTGACCGTGGGTTCATCCGTCCGAGCGTGTCTCCTTGGGGCGCTCCCGTGCTCTTCGTGAAGAAGAAGGACGGAACTCTACGCCTATGCATCGACTACAGAGAATTGAATAAGGTCACAATCAGAAACAAATATCCTCTGCCACGGATTGATGACTTGTTCGATCAACTACAAGGAGCAGCAGTGTTTTCAAAAATAGATCTTCGCTCGGGCTATCACCAGCTGAAGATTAGGCCAGAGGACACCCCCAAAACTGCTTTCCGAACCCGGTACGGTCATTACGAGTTTTCCGTGATGCCGTTCGGACTGATGAATGCTCCTGCGGCATTCATGGACGTTATGAATCGGGTATTTAGACCTTTCATCGATAAATTTGTAGTGGTTTTTATCGATGATATCTTGGTGTACTCGAAGACTAGGGATGAGCACGCAGGACACCTGCGGATGGTGTTGCAAACCCTTCGAGACAATCAGCTGTACGCCAAACTTAGTAAATGTGAGTTTTGGCTAGACAGTATATCCTTTTTGGGCCATGTTATCTCGTCTCAAGGCATCTCAGTTGACCCGAAAAAGGTAGAAGCCATTACACAGTGGAAACATCCGGAATCAGCTAGCGACATCCGAAGCTTTCTTGGACTGGCAGGATACTACCGTCGGTTCATACAGAACTTTGCTAGAATTGCTTCGCCCTTGACGCAGCTCACACGCAAGGGTGCGAAGTTTACTTGGGCGGACGACTGTGAAGCTTCGTTTACGGAGTTAAAGCAGCGCCTCGTCTCCGCCCCGGTCCTTACTTTGCCAAACGGACCTGACGACTTCAAAATATATAGCGATGCATCAGGAAGGGGACTAGGATGTGTCCTGATGCAACGTGACAAAGTGATCGCCTACGCGTCTAGACAGCTAAAGCCTCACGAGCAGAACTACCCAACGCATGACCTCGAGCTTGCCGCGGTAGTGTTTGCATTGAAGCTGTGGCGCCACTATCTTTATGGAGTGCCGTGTGAAATCTATACGGACCATAAAAGTTTAAAATATCTTTACACTCAAAAAGATTTGAATCTTCGGCAGCGGCGATGGCTTGAACTCCTAAGCGACTTCGACCTCATGATCAGATACACGCCTGGCAAGGGAAACGTCGTAGCTGACGCACTGAGTCGAGTGTTTGCAGGAAGTTTGGCTATTGATGATAGGCTGCGCCGGGATCTTGAATCACTGGGCATTACCTTAAAAATCAGATACACAAAGTGGGCGCAAGTATCACAACTGCGCCTCGAACCCGACTTGTTACAACGAGTAAAGACCGCTCAGAAAGACGACCCGTTCCTGCAAAAGATTCATGCCCTTATCTCAGCAGGGAAGGCGTCCGACTTTGCGGTAAGCACGGATGGGATGCTTCGAGTGAAGGGAAGACTGTGCGTTCCAAGCGACGCGGCCCTCAGAGAAGAAATACTCACGGAAGCCCACTATGCTAGCTATACTTCTCATCCGGGTAGCACAAAGATGTATCGGGATCTTCGCACGACGTTCTGGTGGCACGGCTTGAAAAAGGATGTGGCGCAGTTTGTGTCGCATTGCATGGCTTGTCAACGAGTAAAGGCCGAACACCAGAAACCAGGCGGAGAACTACAGAGCCTTGCTATTCCGGAGTGGAAATGGGATGATATAACGATGGACTTTATTGTTGGCTTGCCGAGGACGCAACGGGGACATGATGCAGTCTGGGTTATCGTCGATCGACTCACCAAGTCAGCTCACTTTCTGCCTATCAAATCTACTTGGAGTGCCGATCGCCTGGCTCAGATATATCTCAACGAAATCGTTCGACTCCATGGCGTGCCCGTAACCATAGTCTCCGATCGAGATGGTCGATTCATATCACGTTTCTGGGGAAGCCTGCAGTCAGCAATGGGGACGAAGTTGAAGTTTAGCTCCGCCTACCATCCACAGACCGACGGCCAAACCGAGCGTGTCAACCAGATCCTCGAAGACATGCTGCGACTCTACGCCTTGGACACGAAGACTAGTTGGGACCTTCATCTACCTTTAGCTGAATTTGCTTACAACAATAGTTATCAATCAAGCATTCAAATGGCGCCGTATGAGGCGTTATACGGGCGGAAGTGTAGATCTCCTATCTGCTGGGACGAAGTTGGAGAACGGCAAGTACTTGGCCCTGAGCTCGTGGAGCAGACCGTCCAGAAGATTCGGCTGATTCGGGACAGATTAAAGATAGCTCAAAGTCGTCAAAAGAGCTATGCGGACATACATCGAAGACCGCTAGAGTTCCAAGTAGGCGACCGAGTATTCCTCAAGGTCTCGCCCATGCGAGGAGTCAGCAGGTTCGGAGCGAAGGGAAAGCTAAGTCCAAGATTTGTCGGCCCGTTCGAAATACTAAAGCGGGTTGCCTCAGTTGCGTATCAAATTGCTCTACCACCATCCCTATCCGACGTGCACGATATATTCCATGTTTCACAGCTTAGGAAATATGTGTACGACCCGAGCCATGTGGTAGACCTGGACCAACTGAACCTTCAAGCCGACTTGACGTACGTAGAACAGCCTGTGCAAATTTTGGATAGAAAAGAAAAGCTGCTTCGGACTCGTTCGGTTCCTCTAGTGCGCGTGCTTTGGCGGAATCACTCAGTCGAAGAATCTACTTGGGAGCTTGAATCTGATATGAGGGAACGGTTCCCCTCGTTATTTCCTAGTGGTAGGTTTTATTCCTTAAGTTTCGGGACGAAACTTCCAATTGGTTGGGTAGGATGTGGTGCCCCGTTCCCCCTATTCGGGGAGCGCGGCTAAGAAATACTAAGACGGTATCGTTCGATCGGGATAGATTGAATTAAGAACTCGTCCTCGTTATGGATTTGTTTCTTCGGAATCGATTCCCATATTCAGTGGACCGTGCCCCAAGGATCGACTTAGCGGCAGAGTCAGGAGGGACCTCTCCGCTGCATTCTTTGTTGCCTAGTTTTCGCTGTCGCTTGTTGCTTTCGTGCCTTGAGTTGGATTTCGGATTTGCTTGGGTTTTCTTGAACGGTTTCGATAGATTTCATTGCTTTCGTTCTTAGGACTGCACTTCAATTCCGATAATGGAAAGAGAGGAAGAAGTACTGATCAGCTGTTCGTGTCAATACAGGTGATCCAGCACTAGGCGTCGCTCAAGCGGACTCCTAAATCACTTCCTTCCTTCCTCCTTCCAACCACTAAAAGTGAGTGGCTACCAACCCGATTAGCTAGCCCTTCTTGCTAGTCTTCACATCTAATTCTTGTATTCGCGCTTGCCCCGATCAAACGATACCAAGTAATAACTAAAAGATATCAAGATAAGGGAAATAGACTTGGATCTGTATGCTTGTCATTAAAACGTGTGAACGGTTACCTACTACATGCTTGCCTATTCAAAATGTTTACCATATGCATATATACAAGTTAGAATGCTTACTTCTTCTTCTATAAATATGCTATATGTAGAACACCCTTGCCATGCATCAATTATTCAGGGAGACTATGCAAAATACATCACACAATGCTATATATCCCCTGATTTCAATGCCTCAGCTACATAAATGCAAACTTAACACAAACGCCGTTGATCACGGACAACTTGTGCACAAGGCCTCTCGGTTCCTGCGGACGGTCGCTGGGGCACTGGCACCGATCCGATCCGGACGGAACCTCAAGATTAGTCTCTCCCATAGGCGGGATGGCGTGCAGCGATACATGTGCCTCCGTCACCTTAGCCTGAGACTAAGACCGTCCATTATGGCATCAAAGCCAGTGATCCCCTCGTATATTTAAACCTGTTGCAACTAACTTGTGTCTTCTTGACAGGGAAGGCAAGGTAAGTATTGTGCAGGTGGTTCAGACGGAAAGGTAAATGTCACCGAACGGTGGCGGGTTATTTCAGTAATTCTATATCTATGTCTTGTTGTAAAATGAACTAAGGCAAGATAGAAACCCACGATAAATATGCATGCTTCAATAAGACAACGTGTTGATTGGTATAGTTGGGTTAGCTTGCCTTCACCAGTACGTTTCGATGTACTGACCCTCGTTGAAACAGGTTCCCCGCGCTAGGAGAACCAAGCGAGGAACAGGAGACAATCCCCAATCCAGCTGTAGGCACGCCTCGACCGTGCCACCTTTGACGCATTTTGAAGAAGACGCCCTTTTGAAGAAGAAACTAGCCACCAAAGCAATCATGCAGCTTCGTGGCAAGGCAGTCGTTCCGTCCCAAGGTCTTATATTTTGAGTTTAGTAAGGGATGTAATGTACAGGACTGCTATCTCATTTTGTGTCAACACTTTTGTAAGCCCATAGAGGCAATCCATATGACTCAGTTCAGGGAGTTTGTAATAGATGTTCATATTATCAATAAAAGAGAACTTTTTCATGTTTCAATCTGTGTTCAATTATCTGCGTACTCTGAATATGTGCTCGCTATGCGAAACAAAAATACTTAGCCTCGTGCGGTGCGCAACCTAGGCCCGCACGGCGGTCACGCCCGGGGGACGACTAACGATTCCACGGAATCGGGGCGTGACATGTTGGTATCAGAGCACAGCTTCAAAGTTCCTTTTATTCATGAACTGGAAAAGTTCCCTTAGCGATAACTCGCTTATGCGAACTCCTGAACTCGTTAAGGCCAAAATGAGATACGTTCATGCAATAAGTCCATAATACATTATGATCCTGATGTAATTTACCTTCCTTTCAAGGAACGACGCAAGCGCAACCATCAGCGCTGGCGCCAGGCGAGCCTCGGACTCAGGAGAGCAGCTCCGGAACATCAGGAAGCTCTCGGAGCCAACGGGGCATGTCTCAAACAGACTCGATTCAACAAGTGGTGCAAATGTTAGCCGAGCAAAGACAGAGGGATGATGCCCGCCAAGCCAAGTTCGAGAGCAACCTAGAGGCACGGCTCTCAGTCCAACAAAAGCAGGTAGATACCCTGCAACAGCTTGTTCAGACCCTGGCCTCCAACCATTCTGCCGCAACGACAGCTACACCAGTGGAGCAGCCAGCGCTTGAAGTCGAACCATCGCCCGTGCCAAGGACGAGGGAAGTGACTACCTTCACCTTTGCAAACTTCAAGAAGGTCTGCAACACGCCATTCAAAGGGACTGAGGACCCAATCGTGGCCCTAGATTGGCTCGCCGAGCTTGAAGATCATTTTTCCCTCCTGGACGTGCCGGAAGACAAGCGCGTCACTTGTGCCAAACTACTGCTTCGCTTCAATGCGCACGACTGGTGGGACGTGCATCGACGATCTCTTCAACTTGGCCATGGAGAGGAGGCGATCGCGTGGACGACCTTTCGTGCCGCGTTTGAGGAGGAGTTTATACCCCCGCCTCTACGACGTCAACGAGAAAATGAGTTTGTTCAGCTCCGGCAGGGCAGTATGACGGTGAAGCAATACTCGGCAGAATTCAACAAACTGGCCAAATTTGCCACCGCTTACCTACCGGACGCAGCGAGTCGTGCCAGACGATTCGAAGGAGGGCTACGTCCTGGCATCCACGGGCACGTATCCGTTCCACAGTATCAGACAATGAGGGAAGTTTTGAACCATGCCCTCTCCCTCGAGCCGCAGTATCCTCACGTTGCCACCGGCGCTGTGCAAACTCCTAATCACAAACGCCAAGGCAACGATAGAGGAAACACAGCTGCAAAGCGCCCTAACAACGGCGGTTCGAAAAAGGGAAACTCGGGGCAACGATGTGATTTCTGTAGAAGGACAGGGCACGTCGAAAGTGAATGTCGCCGGAAGCACGGGTTATGTCTTATTTGTGGAGCTTCCGATCACGCCCTTCCCAACTGTCCAAAGTTCACCGAGCGCCGTCCTCCGCAACAAAATCAGACTCCGGCACCTCAGGCAAATCGAGCGGCGCCTCAGCAAGGGCGTAATCAAGCTCAAGGCCGAGTCTACACCATGACACGGGAAGAAGCGTTAGCTTCGGATACCGTCGTGTCAGGTACCTTACTTTTCAATAATATACCTGCTCGTGTTCTATTTGATTCAGGTGCAACGCATAGTTTTATTTCCACAAATTTTGCCGTGGAAAACAATGTAAAAATGACTCCGTTGCACTTAGATTTAAATGTTAGCACCCCCTCTGGTACAAAAATCCCTGTTCGTTCAGTATGCCTAGGTGGTTACATTTGTATTGGGGAGAAGAAGCTGTCGCTCGATGTCTTAGTTCTAGATGTTAGGGACTATGATATCATCTTGGGAATGGACTGGCTAGGCGCATGCGCGGCAACCATTGAGTGTGCAGAGAAGCGAGTCGTTTTCCGTCTGCCCGGAGAAGCCGTGTTCTGTTACACCAGTAGTCCAGCGAACGATGCGACCACGGCCTGCATGGTGATTTCGGCAAAATCTGCTCGGCGAATGCTCTACACAGGCTGCGAGGGATTTCTAGCATCAGTTCGGGACGCGCGGCAGGACTACGCAAACGTCGAGCCTAATTCCGTTGAGGCGGAGTTCCCCGACGTGTTTCCGAGCGAACTACCCGGCATGCCGCCCGATCGAGAGATTGAATTCACTATTGACACATTTCCGAACACGCAGCCGATCTCCAAACCTCCATACAGAATGGCCCCTGCAGAGCTGAAGGAACTAAAGTGCCAACTCCAAGGATTACTTGACCGTGGGTTCATCCGTCCGAGCGTGTCTCCTTGGGGCGCTCCCGTGCTCTTCGTGAAGAAGAAGGACGGAACTCTACGCCTATGCATCGACTACAGAGAATTGAATAAGGTCACAATCAGAAACAAATATCCTCTGCCACGGATTGATGACTTGTTCGATCAACTACAAGGAGCAGCAGTGTTTTCAAAAATAGATCTTCGCTCGGGCTATCACCAGCTGAAGATTAGGCCAGAGGACACCCCCAAAACTGCTTTCCGAACCCGGTACGGTCATTACGAGTTTTCCGTGATGCCGTTCGGACTGATGAATGCTCCTGCGGCATTCATGGACGTTATGAATCGGGTATTTAGACCTTTCATCGATAAATTTGTAGTGGTTTTTATCGATGATATCTTGGTGTACTCGAAGACTAGGGATGAGCACGCAGGACACCTGCGGATGGTGTTGCAAACCCTTCGAGACAATCAGCTGTACGCCAAACTTAGTAAATGTGAGTTTTGGCTAGACAGTATATCCTTTTTGGGCCATGTTATCTCGTCTCAAGGCATCTCAGTTGACCCGAAAAAGGTAGAAGCCATTACACAGTGGAAACATCCGGAATCAGCTAGCGACATCCGAAGCTTTCTTGGACTGGCAGGATACTACCGTCGGTTCATACAGAACTTTGCTAGAATTGCTTCGCCCTTGACGCAGCTCACACGCAAGGGTGCGAAGTTTACTTGGGCGGACGACTGTGAAGCTTCGTTTACGGAGTTAAAGCAGCGCCTCGTCTCCGCCCCGGTCCTTACTTTGCCAAACGGACCTGACGACTTCAAAATATATAGCGATGCATCAGGAAGGGGACTAGGATGTGTCCTGATGCAACGTGACAAAGTGATCGCCTACGCGTCTAGACAGCTAAAGCCTCACGAGCAGAACTACCCAACGCATGACCTCGAGCTTGCCGCGGTAGTGTTTGCATTGAAGCTGTGGCGCCACTATCTTTATGGAGTGCCGTGTGAAATCTATACGGACCATAAAAGTTTAAAATATCTTTACACTCAAAAAGATTTGAATCTTCGGCAGCGGCGATGGCTTGAACTCCTAAGCGACTTCGACCTCATGATCAGATACACGCCTGGCAAGGGAAACGTCGTAGCTGACGCACTGAGTCGAGTGTTTGCAGGAAGTTTGGCTATTGATGATAGGCTGCGCCGGGATCTTGAATCACTGGGCATTACCTTAAAAATCAGATACACAAAGTGGGCGCAAGTATCACAACTGCGCCTCGAACCCGACTTGTTACAACGAGTAAAGACCGCTCAGAAAGACGACCCGTTCCTGCAAAAGATTCATGCCCTTATCTCAGCAGGGAAGGCGTCCGACTTTGCGGTAAGCACGGATGGGATGCTTCGAGTGAAGGGAAGACTGTGCGTTCCAAGCGACGCGGCCCTCAGAGAAGAAATACTCACGGAAGCCCACTATGCTAGCTATACTTCTCATCCGGGTAGCACAAAGATGTATCGGGATCTTCGCACGACGTTCTGGTGGCACGGCTTGAAAAAGGATGTGGCGCAGTTTGTGTCGCATTGCATGGCTTGTCAACGAGTAAAGGCCGAACACCAGAAACCAGGCGGAGAACTACAGAGCCTTGCTATTCCGGAGTGGAAATGGGATGATATAACGATGGACTTTATTGTTGGCTTGCCGAGGACGCAACGGGGACATGATGCAGTCTGGGTTATCGTCGATCGACTCACCAAGTCAGCTCACTTTCTGCCTATCAAATCTACTTGGAGTGCCGATCGCCTGGCTCAGATATATCTCAACGAAATCGTTCGACTCCATGGCGTGCCCGTAACCATAGTCTCCGATCGAGATGGTCGATTCATATCACGTTTCTGGGGAAGCCTGCAGTCAGCAATGGGGACGAAGTTGAAGTTTAGCTCCGCCTACCATCCACAGACCGACGGCCAAACCGAGCGTGTCAACCAGATCCTCGAAGACATGCTGCGACTCTACGCCTTGGACACGAAGACTAGTTGGGACCTTCATCTACCTTTAGCTGAATTTGCTTACAACAATAGTTATCAATCAAGCATTCAAATGGCGCCGTATGAGGCGTTATACGGGCGGAAGTGTAGATCTCCTATCTGCTGGGACGAAGTTGGAGAACGGCAAGTACTTGGCCCTGAGCTCGTGGAGCAGACCGTCCAGAAGATTCGGCTGATTCGGGACAGATTAAAGATAGCTCAAAGTCGTCAAAAGAGCTATGCGGACATACATCGAAGACCGCTAGAGTTCCAAGTAGGCGACCGAGTATTCCTCAAGGTCTCGCCCATGCGAGGAGTCAGCAGGTTCGGAGCGAAGGGAAAGCTAAGTCCAAGATTTGTCGGCCCGTTCGAAATACTAAAGCGGGTTGCCTCAGTTGCGTATCAAATTGCTCTACCACCATCCCTATCCGACGTGCACGATATATTCCATGTTTCACAGCTTAGGAAATATGTGTACGACCCGAGCCATGTGGTAGACCTGGACCAACTGAACCTTCAAGCCGACTTGACGTACGTAGAACAGCCTGTGCAAATTTTGGATAGAAAAGAAAAGCTGCTTCGGACTCGTTCGGTTCCTCTAGTGCGCGTGCTTTGGCGGAATCACTCAGTCGAAGAATCTACTTGGGATCTTGAATCTGATATGAGGGAACGGTTCCCCTCGTTATTTCCTAGTGGTAGGTTTTATTCCTTAAGTTTCGGGACGAAACTTCCAATTGGTTGGGTAGGATGTGGTGCCCCGTTCCCCCTATTCGGGGAGCGCGGCTAAGAAATACTAAGACGGTATCGTTCGATCGGGATAGATTGAATTAAGAACTCGTCCTCGTTATGGATTTGTTTCTTCGGAATCGATTCCCATATTCAGTGGACCGTGCCCCAAGGATCGACTTAGCGGCAGAGTCAGGAGGGACCTCTCCGCTGCATTCTTTGTTGCCTAGTTTTCGCTGTCGCTTGTTGCTTTCGTGCCTTGAGTTGGATTTCGGATTTGCTTGGGTTTTCTTGAACGGTTTCGATAGATTTCATTGCTTTCGTTCTTAGGACTGCACTTCAATTCCGATAATGGAAAGAGAGGAAGAAGTACTGATCAGCTGTTCGTGTCAATACAGGTGATCCAGCACTAGGCGTCGCTCAAGCGGACTCCTAAATCACTTCCTTCCTTCCTCCTTCCAACCACTAAAAGTGAGTGGCTACCAACCCGATTAGCTAGCCCTTCTTGCTAGTCTTCACATCTAATTCTTGTGTTCGCGCTTGCCCCGATCAAACGATACCAAGTAATAACTAAAAGATATCAAGATAAGGGAAATAGACTTGGATCTGTATGCTTGTCATTAAAACGTGTGAACGGTTACCTACTACATGCTTGCCTATTCAAAATGTTTACCATATGCATATATACAAGTTAGAATGCTTACTTCTTC
Organism: Iris macrosiphon; assembly: GCA_036927795.1. Classification (NCBI taxonomy): domain Eukaryota; kingdom Viridiplantae; phylum Streptophyta; class Magnoliopsida; order Asparagales; family Iridaceae; genus Iris; species Iris macrosiphon. The sequence goes on along the minus strand of JAYESA010000001.1, from coordinate 17,498,071 downwards.
TTCTATAAATATGCTATATGTAGAACACCCTTGCCATGCATCAATTATTCAGGGAGACTATGCAAAATACATCACACAATGCTATATATCCCCTGATTTCAATGCCTCAGCTACATAAATGCAAACTTAACACAAACGCCGTTGATCACGGACAACTTGTGCACAAGGCCTCTCGGTTCCTGCGGACGGTCGCTGGGGCACTGGCACCGATCCGATCCGGACGGAACCTCAAGATTAGTCTCTCCCATAGGCGGGATGGCGTGCAGCGATACATGTGCCTCCGTCACCTTAGCCTGAGACTAAGACCGTCCATTATGGCATCAAAGCCAGTGATCCCCTCGTATATTTAAACCTGTTGCAACTAACTTGTGTCTTCTTGACAGGGAAGGCAAGGTAAGTATTGTGCAGGTGGTTCAGACGGAAAGGTAAATGTCACCGAACGGTGGCGGGTTATTTCAGTAATTCTATATCTATGTCTTGTTGTAAAATGAACTAAGGCAAGATAGAAACCCACGATAAATATGCATGCTTCAATAAGACAACGTGTTGATTGGTATAGTTGGGTTAGCTTGCCTTCACCAGTACGTTTCGATGTACTGACCCTCGTTGAAACAGGTTCCCCGCGCTAGGAGAACCAAGCGAGGAACAGGAGACAATCCCCAATCCAGTCCAGCTGTAGGCACGCCTCGACCGTGCCACCTTTGACGCATTTTGAAGAAGACGCCCTTTTGAAGAAGAAACTAGCCACCAAAGCAATCATGCAGCTTCGTGGCAAGGCAGTCGTTCCGTTCCAAGGTCTTATATTTTGAGTTTAGTAAGGGATGTAATGTACAGGACTTCTATCTCATTTTGTGTCAACACTTTTGTAAGCCCATAGAGGCAATCCATATGACTCAGTTCAGGGAGTTTGTAATAGATGTTCATATTATCAATAAAAGAGAACTTTTTCATGTTTCAATCTGTGTTCAATTATCTGCGTACTCTGAATATGTGCTCGCTATGCGAAACAAAAATACTTAGCCTCGTGCGGTGCGCAACCTAGGCCCGCACGGCGGTCACGCCCGGGGGACGACTAACGATTCCACGGAATCGGGGCGTGACACCGGGAGAACGGGGCGCTACATCCTACCCAACTAATTGGAAGTTTCGTCCCGAAACTTAAGAACAGGACCTACCATCAGGGAACGTTACGTTGGGGATGCTTAGCAGAGTAATTGGGGCAGTCACGCATTTTGTGGCTTGCAGCACCACAGATGAGGCATAATCCTTGTCTCAGACGACATTCGTTGGCCAGGTGCCCTGGCTTCTTGCAGAAGTGACATAGCTGCCCTCTCTGCGGACCACCATTGTTGCGGCGCTTTGCAGCGGTGTTTCCTCCTTCGTTGCTTTGGCGTTTGTGACTGGATGTATGCACAGCGCCGGCAGCAACATGAGGATACTGTGGTTCTAACGATAAGGCGTGATTCATGACTTCACGCATGGTCCCGTACTGATTATTGACCACGTGCGAATGGATGGCAGGGCGTAGTCCACCTTCAAACCTTCTGGCTCGACTCGCTGCATCAGGTAAATAGGCCCTAGCGAATTTGGAGAGTCGGTTGAATTCGGCGGAGTATTGCTTCACAGTCATACTGCCCTGCCTCAGTTGCACGAAATCATTTTCCATTTGACGTTGTACTGGAGGGGGTATAAACTCCTCTTCAAACGCGGCACGAAAAGTCGTCCACGAGATCGCCTCCTCTCCGTGATCAAGTTGGAGAGATCGTCGATGCACGTCCCACCAATCGTGCGCGTTGAGGCGGAGCTGTAGTTGCGCGCAGTCGACGCGCTTCTCTTCGGGAACTTCTAGCAGAGCGAAGTGATCTTCAAGCTCGGCTAGCCAATCTAGAGCTACCACTGGGTCCTCAGTCCCGTTGAATGGGGTGTTGCAGACTTTCTTGAAGAGTCCCAAGTTGAAGGCAGTCACGTCCCTCGGCCTTGGAATTTGTGGCGTCTCTACTTCAAGCACGGGCTGTTCCACCGGAGTCGTTGCTGTTGCGGCGGAATGGTTGGCAGCCAAAGTCTGAACAATCTGTTGCAGGGCATCCACCTGCTTTTGTTGGACTGAGAATCGGGTCTCTAGATTGCTCTCGAACTTGGCTTGGTGAGCATCATCTCTTTGTCGTTGCGATTCTAACATTTGCATTACCCGCTCAAGCGGGTCGACTTGAGATATGCCTCGCTGGCTCCGAGAGCTTCCCGAAGTGCCCGAACTGCTTTCTTGTGTTTCGTTCGGTGGTTGCGCTGCAGATTGCGCTGGATCCATTCCTTCAAAAGAAGGTAAATTACATTAGGATCATAATGTATTATGGACTTATTGCATGAATGTATCTCATTTTGGCCTAGCGAGTTCAAGAGTTCGCACAGGAATTAGATCGTTAAAGGAACTTTTCCAGCACGAAGTCTAAGGAACTTGAATCTGTGCTCTGATACCACTATGTCACGACCCGATTCCGTAGAATCGTTTGAGGCGTCCCCCGAATCGTGACCGCCGTGCGGGCCTGGGTTTGCGCCCGCACAAGGCTTTAATGATTTGCATAGCAAGCACATATTCAGAGTACGCAGATAAATTGACACAGATTTGAAACATAGAAAAGTTCTCTTTATTGATAATGAACATCTATTACAAACTCTTGAACGAGTTAGCTAATATGCCGAACGGCTTACAAAAGAGATGACTCAAAATGAGATAGCAGTCCTGTACATTACATCCCTTTATAAACTCAAAATGATAAGGACCTCCAGGCTGGAGGACGGCTTTGCCACGGAGCTGCATTTGTGTATGAAGAGTTGCAGCTTCTGGCTTCAAAATGCTTCAGGGGGCGCGGTGAAGATGCGCCAACAGTTGGACTGGATCGGGTAGACGACTTCGGCTCCTCGCTCGGTTCGCCTTGGTGCGGAGAACCTGTTTCAACGAGGGTCAGCATATCGAAACATGCTGGTGAAGGCGAGCTAGCCGAACTATACCAATCAACACGTTGTTTAGTGAAGCCTGCATATTTTTGTGGGTTTCTATCTTGCCTTAGTTCATTTACAAGTAAGCAGCATATAGAATTTACTGAAATGAACTAGCCACCGTTCGGTGGATTTTACCTGCCCGTCTGAATGACCTGCACAATACTTACCTTGCCTTCCCTGCCACGAAGACACAAGTTAGTTTGCAACAGGTTTAAATATACAGGATGATCACTGGCTTGATAGCCATAAAGGACTAGTCTGTGACGAAGATGGTTTGCTACGTGCTAGTACGTTAGGCGCCGCATACCACCCTGTCCTAGTACGTGAGACTAAACGTGAGTTCCGTCCGGAGCCGGAACGGTGCCAGTGTGGTGCCCCGTTCCCCCTATTCGGGGAGCGCGGCTAAGAAATACTAGACGGTATCGTTCGATCGGGATAGATTGAATCAAGAACTCATCCTCGTTATGGATTTGTCTCTTCGGAATCGATTCCCATATTCAGTGGACCGTGCCCCAAGGATCGACTTAGCGGCAGAGTCAGGAGGGACCTCTCCGCTGCATTCTTTGTTGCCTAGTTTTCGCTGTCGCTTGTTGCTTTCGTGCCTTGAGTTGGTTTTCGGATTTGCTTGGGTTTTCTTGAACGGTTTCGATGGATTTCATTGCTTTCGTTCTTAGGACTGCACTTCAATTCCGATAAGGGAAAGAGAGGAAGAAGTACTGATCAGCTGTTCGTGTCAATACAGGTGAACCAGCTGTAGGCGTCGCTCGAGCGGACTCCTAAAGCACTTCTTTCCTTTTCCTTCCAACTACCAAAGTGAGTGGCTACCAACCCGATTAGCTAGCCCTACTTGCTAGTCTTCACATCTAAATCTTGTGTTCGTGCTTTGCCCGATCAAACGATACCAAGTAAATAACTAAAAGATATCAAGATAATAAGGGAATAGACTTGGGAAATATTGCTTGTCAAATGAAACTTGTGAACGGTTACTTACTTATATGCTTGCTCGTTTGGAATGTTCATCATATGCATAAATATAAGTTAGAATGTAATTTCTTCTTAAAAACTGTGCTATGTATAGAACTCATTTTCAATGCAATAACTCAACAGGAAGACTATGCAAAAGTAGATCTTGCCCTGTTATTGCCCTGTGCCTGATTTGCCTCAAATGTTAACTTAGTGTACTGCGTTGATCACGGACAACTTGTGCACAAGGTCTTAGTTCCTGCGGACGGTCGCTGGGGCACTGGCACCGATCCGATCCGGACGGAACTCACGATAGTCGCCTGCTTCGGATCGAGTGGCTTGTGGCGCCTCCTGTTCTCTGCGCCGCACGCCTTTCCGTCCCGAGACTAGCCCGTCCATTATGGCAACGTGCCAGTGATCCCCTCGTATATTTAAACCTGTTGCTACTAACTTATGTCTTCTTGGCAGGGAAGGCAAGGTAAGTATTATGCAGGTGGTTCAGACGGGCAGGTAAATGTCACCGAACGGTGGCGAGTTATTTCAATGATTCTATATATATGTCTTGCTGTAAAATGAACTAAGGCAAGATAGAAACCCACAAATATGCATGCTTCATTAAAACAACGTGTTGATTGGTATAGTTGGGATAGCTTGCCTTCACCAGTACGTTTCGATGTACTGACCCTCGTTGAAACAGGTTCCCCGCGCTAAGGAGAGCCGAGCGAGGAGCAGGAGACAAACCCCCAATCCAGTCCAGCTGTAGGCACGCCTCGACCGTGCCAACCTTTGAAGCATTTTGAAGAAGAAGAAGCATTTTGAAGTTAGAAGCTAGCCACCAAGCAACCATGCAACTTCGTGGCAAAGCAGTCGTTCCGACGCAAGGTCTTATATTTTGAGTTTAGTAAAGGATGTAATGTAAAGGACTGCTATCTCATTTTGTGTCAACACTTTTGTAAGCCCATAGAGGCAATCCTTATGACTCAGTTCAAGGAGTTTGTAATAGATGTTCAAATTATCAATAAAAGAGAACTTTTCCATGTTTCAATATGTGTTTCAATTATCTGCGTACTCTGAATATGTGCTCGCTATGCGAAACAAAAATACTTAGCCTTGTGCGATGCGCAACCTAGGCCCGCACGGCGGTCACGCCCGGGGGACGACTATCGATTCCGCGGAATCGGGGCGTGACATATTGGTATCAGAGCACAGCTTCAAAGTTCCTTTGACTTGAACTGGAAAAGTTTCCTTAACGATAAATCCCTGTGCGAACTCCCGAACTCGTTAAGGCCAAAATGAGATACGTTCATGCAATAAGTCCATAATACATTATGATCCTGATGTAATTTACCTTCCTTTCAAGGAACGACGCAAGCGCAACCATCAGCGCTGGCGCCAGGCGAGACAAGGACTCAGGAGAGCAGTTCCGGAACTTCAGGAAGCTCTCGGAGCCAACGGGGCATGTCTCGATCAGATTCCCTTCAGCAGGTGATGCAAATGTTCACGGAGCAACGACAGAGGGATGATGCCCGCCAAGCCAAGTTCGAGAGCAACCTAGAGGCCCGGCTCTCAGTCCAACAAAAGCAGGTAGATACCCTGCAACAGCTTGTTCAGACCCTGGCCTCCAACCATTCTGCCGCAACGACAGCTACACCAGTGGAGCAGCCAGTGCTTGAAGTCGAACCACCGCTAGCGCCAAGGACGAGGGAAGTGACTGCCTTCCCCTTTGGCAACTTCAAGAAGGTCTGCAACACGCCGTTTAATGGGACTGAGGACCCGATCGTGGCCCTAGATTGGCTCGCCGAGCTTGAAGATCATTTTTCTCTCCTAGAAGTGCCGGAAGACAAGCGCGTCACCTGTGCCCAACTATTGCTTCGCCTCAACGCGCACGACTGGTGGGACGTGCATCGACGATCTCTTCAACTTGGCCATGGAGAGGAGGCGATCACGTGGACGACTTTTCGTGCCGCGTTCGAGGAGGAGTTTATACCCCCACCACTACGACGTCAACGGGAAAACGATTTCGTTCAACTCCGGCAGGGCAGCATGACGGTGAAGCAATACTCGGCAGAATTCAATAAACTGGCCAAATTTGCTACCGCTTATCTACCGGATGCAGCGAGTCGTGCCAGACGATTCGAAGGGGGGCTACGTCCTGGCATTCACGGGCACGTAGCCGTTCCGCAGTATCAGACGATACGGGAAGTATTAAACCACGCCCTTTCGCTCGAACCGCGGTATCCTCACGTTGCCGCCGGCGCTGTGCAACCTTCCAATCACAAACGCCAAGGCAACGATAGAGGAAACAACGCTGCAAAGCGTCAAAATAACGACGGTCGTCAGCGAGAAAACCAGGGGCAGCATTGCACCTACTGCAACAGAAGAGGGCACACCGAGAATGTCTGTCGCAAGCGGCTCGGCACTTGCCTCAGATGCGGCGATCCTGGCCATCAGATTAGCAGCTGTCCGCTTCGTCCACCGCAACAACCAGATCAAACTCCGGCTCCTCAGGCAAATCGAGCGGCGCCTCAGCCAGGGCGTAATCAAGCTCAAGGCCGAGTCTACACCATGACACGGGAAGAAGCTCTAGCTTCGGATACCGTCGTGTCAGGTACCTTACTTTTCAATAATATACCTGCTCGCGTTCTATTTGATTCAGGTGCAACCCATAGCTTTATTTCTACAAACTTCGCCACGGAGAACAATGTTAAAATAACTCCGTTGCATTTAGATTTAAGCGTTAGCACCCCATATGGTACAAAAATTCCTGTCTGTTCAGCATGCCTAGGCGGTTATATCTGTATTGGGGAGAGAAAGCTGTCACTTGATGTTTTAGTTCTTGATGTACGGGACTATGATATCATTTTGGGAATGGACTGGCTAGGCGCGTGCGCGGCAACTATTGAGTGTGCAGAGAAGCGAGTCATTTTCCGTCTGCCCGGAGAAGCCGTGTTGTGTTACACCAGTAGTCCAGCGAACAATGCGACCAGGGCCTGCATGGTGATTTCGGCAAAATCTGCTCGGCGAATGCTCTACACAGGCTGCGAGGGATTCCTAGCATCGGTTCGGGACACACGGCAGGACTACGCAAACGTCGAGTCAACTTCCGTTGAGGCAGAGTTCCCCGATGTGTTCCCGAGCGAACTACCCGGTATGCCGCCAGACCGAGAGATTGAATTCACTATCGACACATTTCCAAATACACAGCCAATTTCCAAGCCTCCGTACAGAATGGCACCTGCAGAGCTGAATGAATTAAAGCGCCAACTCCAGGAATTACTTGATCGCGGGTTCATCCGTCCGAGCGTGTCTCCTTGGGGCGCTCCTGTGCTCTTTGTGAAGAAAAAGGACGGAACTCTACGCCTCTGCATAGATTATAGGAAATTAAACAAGGTCACAATCAGAAACAAATATCCTCTGCCACGGATAGACGACTTGTTTGATCAGTTACAAGGGGCAACGGTATTTTCTAAGATTGATCTTCGCTCGGGTTACCACCAGCTGAAGATTAAGCCAGAAGACGTGCCCAAGACTGCTTTCAGAACCCGCTACGGCCATTACGAGTTTTCCGTGATGCCGTTTGGACTGATGAATGCTCCTGCTGCATTCATGGATATGATGAACCGTGTCTTTAGGCCCTTCATCGATAAATTCGTGGTGGTGTTTATCGATGACATCTTAGTGTACTCGAAGACTAGGGATGAGCACGCAGGACACCTGCGGATGGTGCTGCAAACCCTTCGAGACCACAAGTTGTATGCCAAATTAAGCAAATCAGAATTTTGGCTGGACAGTATCTCGTTTTTGGGGCATATCATCTCCTCGGAGGGCATCTCAGTTGATCCGAAGAAGATAGAAGCAATCACGCAGTGGAAACGACCGGAGTCAGCTAGCGACATCCGAAGTTTCCTTGGTCTGGCAGGGTACTACCGGAGATTTATACAAAATTTTGCTAGGATTGCTTCGCCCTTGACTCAGTTGACACGAAAGGGTGCGAAGTTTACTTGGACAGAGGACTGTGAAGCTTCGTTTACGGAGTTAAAGCAGCGCCTCATCTCTGCCCCAATTCTCACTCTGCCGAACGGACCGGATGACTTTAAAATATATAGTGATGCCTCAGGAAAGGGTCTAGGATGTGTCCTAATGCAGCGCGACAAGGTGATAGCCTACGCTTCTAGACAGCTAAAGCCACACGAGCAGAATTACCCAACGCATGATCTCGAACTTGCCGCGGTAGTGTTTGCATTGAAGCTGTGGCGTCACTATCTTTATGGCGTGCCGTGTGAGATTTATACGGACCATAAGAGTTTGAAATATTTGTACACTCAAAAGGATTTGAATCTTCGGCAGCGGCGATGGCTTGAACTCCTGAGCGACTTCGATCTCACGATCAGATACACGCCTGGAAAGGGAAACGTAGTAGCTGACGCGTTGAGTCGAGTGTTTGTAGGGAGTTTGGTTATTGATGATAGGCTGCGCCGAGATCTTGAATCACTGGGTATTACACTGAAAATAAGATATAAGAAGTGGGCGCAAGTAGCTCAACTGCGCCTCGAGCCCGACTTGTTACACAAAGTGAAGGCCGCTCAGAAGGACGACCCGTTCCTGCAGAAGATACATGCCCTCATCTTGGCAGGAAAGGCGTCCGACTTTGCGGTAAGCACGGATGGGATGCTTCGAGTAAAGGGAAGACTATGTGTTCCGAACGACGCGGCCCTCAGACAAGAGATACTCACGGAAGCTCACTATGCTAGTTATACTTCTCATCCGGGTAGCACTAAGATGTATCGGGATCTTCGCACGACGTTTTGGTGGCACGGCTTAAAACGGGATGTGGCGCAGTTTGTGTCGCATTGCATGGCTTGTCAACGAGTAAAGGCCGGACACCAGAAACCAGGCGGAGAGCTTCAGAACCTTGCTATTCCGGAGTGGAAATGGGATGATATAACGATGGACTTTATTGTTGGCTTGCCGAGGACGCAACGGGGACATGATGCAGTCTGGGTTATTGTCGATCGACTCACCAAGTCAGCTCACTTTCTGCCTATCAAATCTACTTGGAGTGCCGACCGCCTGGCTCAGATATATCTCAACGAAATCGTCCGACTCCACGGCGTGCCCGTAACCATAGTCTCCGATCGAGATGGTCGATTCATATCACGTTTCTGGGGAAGCCTGCAGTCAGCAATGGGGACGAAGTTGAAATTCAGCTCCGCCTACCATCCACAGACCGATGGCCAAACAGAGCGCGTCAACCAGATCCTCGAAGACATGCTGCGACTCTACGCCTTGGACACGAAGACTAGTTGGGACCTTCATCTACCTCTAGCCGAATTTGCTTACAACAATAGTTATCAATCAAGCATTCAAATGGCGCCGTATGAGGCGTTATACGGGCGGAAGTGTAGATCTCCTATCTGTTGGGACGAAGTCGGGGAGCGGCAAGTACTTGGCCCTGAGCTCGTGGAGCAGACCGTCCAGAAGGTTCGGCTGATTCGGGACAGATTAAAGATAGCTCAAAGTCGTCAGAAGAGCTATGCGGATGTTCATCGGAGACCGCTAGAGTTTCAAGTAGGTGACCGGGTATTCCTCAAGGTCTCGCCCATGCGAAGGGTCAGCAGGTTCGGAGCGAGGGGAAAGCTAAGTCCACGATTTGTCGGCCCGTTCGAAGTACTAAAGCGGGTTGCTTCAGTTGCTTATCAGATCGCTCTACCACCATCCCTAGCTGACGTACATGATATATTCCATGTTTCCCAACTTAGAAAATATGTGTACGATCCAAGCCACGTGGTAGACCTGGGACAACTGAACCTTCAGCCCGACTTGACGTATGTAGAACAGCCGGTACAAATTTTGGATAGAAAAGAAAAGCTGCTTCGGACCCGTTCGGTTCCTCTAGTGCGCGTGCTTTGGCGGAATCACTCTGTCGAAGAATCTACTTGGGAGCTCGAATCCGATATGAGGGAACGGTTCCCCTCATTATTTCCTAGTGGTAGGTTTTATTCCTTAAGTTTCGGGACGAAACTTCCAATTAGTTGGGTAGGATGTGGTGCCCCGTTCCCCCTATTCGGGGAGCGCGGCTAAGAAATACTAGACGGTATCGTTCGATCGGGATAGATTGAATCAAGAACTCATCCTCGTTATGGATTTGTCTCTTCGGAATCGATTCCCATATTCAGTGGACCGTGCCCCAAGGATCGACTTAGCGGCAGAGTCAGGAGGGACCTCTCCGCTGCATTCTTTGTTGCCTAGTTTTCGCTGTCGCTTGTTGCTTTCGTGCCTTGAGTTGGTTTTCGGATTTGCTTAGGTTTTCTTGAACGGTTTCGATGGATTTCATTGCTTTCGTTCTTAGGACTGCACTTCAATTCCGATAAGGAAAAGAAAGGAAGAAGTACTGATCAGCTGTTCGTGTCAATACAGGTGAACCAGCTGTAGGCGTCGCTCGAGCGGACTCCTAAAGCACTTCTTTCCTTTTCCTTCCAACTACCAAAGTGAGTGGCTACCAACCCGATTAGCTAGCCCTACTGTGGTGCCCCGTTCCCCCTATTCGGGGAGCGCGGCTAAGAAATACTAGACGGTATCGTTCGATCGGGATAGATTGAATCAAGAACTCATCCTCGTTATGGATTTGTCTCTTCGGAATCGATTCACATATTCAGTGGACCATGCCCCAAAGATCGACTTAGCGGCAGAGTCAGGAGGGACCTCTCCGCTGCATTCTTTGTTGCCTAGTTTTCGCTGTCGCTTGTTGCTTTCGTGCCTTGAGTTGGTTTTCGGATTTGCTTGGGTTTTCTTGAACGGTTTCGATGGATTTCATTGCTTTCGTTCTTAGGACTGCACTTCAATTCCGATAAGGGAAAGAGAGGAAGAAGTACTGATCAGCTGTTCGTGTCAATACAGGTGAACCAGCTGTAGGCGTCGCTCGAGCGGACTCCTAAAGCACTTCTTTCCTTTTCCTTCCAACTACCAAAGTGAGTGGCTACCAACCCGATTAGCTAGCCCTACTTGCTAGTCTTCACATCTAAATCTTGTGTTCGTGCTTTGCCCGATCAAACTATACCAAGTAAATAACTAAAAGATATCAAGATAATAAGGGAATAGACTTGGGAAATATTGCTTGTCAAATGAAACTTGTGAACGGTTACTTACTTATGTGCTTGCTCGTTTGGAATGTTCATCATATGCATAAATATAAGTTAGAATGTACATTTCTTCTTCTTAAAATTGTGCTATGTAAAGAACTCTTCTCATATGCCATAAACTGAACAGATAGGCTATGCAAAAGTAAATCTTGCCCTGTACTGCCCTGCTCCTGATATGCCCTGATTTGCCTCGATTGCTAACTTAGTGTACTGCGTTGATCACGGACAACTTGTGCACAAGGTCTTAGTTCCTGCGGACGGTCGCTGGGGCACTGGCACCGATCCGATCCGGACGGAACTCATGATAGTCGCCTGCTATAGGACGGAATGCCTTGGGACGTCCTGATCTATGCGTCGCACGGCACTCCGTACTGAGACTAGCCCGTCCATTATGGCAACGTGCCAGTGATCCCCCTTGTATATTTAAACCTGTTGTTACTAACTTGTGTCTTCTTGGCAGGGAAGGCAAGGTAAGTATTATGCAGGTGGTTCAGACGGGCAGGTAAATGTCACCGAACGGTGGCGAGTTATTTCAATGATTCTATATATATGTCTTGCTGTAAAATGAACTAAGGCAAGATAGAAACCCACAAATATGCATGCTTCATTAAAACAACGTGTTGATTGGTATAGTTGGGATAGCTTGCCTTCACCAGTACGTTTCGATGTACTGACCCTCGTTGAAACAGGTTCCCCGCACTAAGGAGAGCCGAGCGAGGAGCAAGAGACAAACCCCCAATCCAGTCCAGCTGTGGGCACGCCTCGACCGTGCCAACCTTTGAAGCATTTTGAAGAAGAAGAAGCATTTTGAAGTTAGAAGCTAGCCACCAAGCAACTTCGTGGCAAAGCATTCGTTCCGACCCAAGGTCTTATATTTTGAGTTTAGTAAAGGATGTAATGTAAAGGACTGCTATCTCATTTTGTGTCAACACTTTTGTAAGCCCATAGAGGCAATCCTTATGACTCAGTTCAAGGAGTTTGTAATAGATGTTCATATTATCAATAAAAGAGAACTTTTCCATGTTTCAATATGTGTTTCAATTATCTGCGTACTCTGAATATGTGCTCGCTATGCGAAACAAAAATACTTAGCCTTGTGCGGTGCGCAACCTAGGCCCGCACGGCGGTCACGCCCGGGGGACGACTATCGATTCCGCTGAATCGGGACGTGACATGTTGGTATCAGAGCACAGCTTCAAAGTTCCTTTGACTTGAACTGGAAAAGTTCCCTTAACGATAAATCCCTGTGCGAACTCCTGAACTCGTTAAGGCCAAAATGAGATACGTTCATGCAATAAGTCCATAATACATTATGATCCTGATGTAATTTACCTTCCTTTCAAGGAACGACGCAAGCGCAACCATCAGCGCTGGCGCCAGGCGAGACAAGGACTCAGGAGAGCAGTTCCGGAACTTCAGGAAGCTCTCGGAGCCAACGGGGCATGTCTCGATCAGATTCCCTTCAGCAGGTGATGCAAATGTTCACGGAGCAACGACAGAGGGATGATGCCCGCCAAGCCAAGTTCGAGAGCAACCTAGAGGCCCGGCTCTCAGTCCAACAAAAGCAGGTAGATACCCTGCAACAGCTTGTTCAGACCCTGGCCTCCAACCATTCTGCCGCAACGACAGCTACACCAGTGGAGCAGCCAGTGCTTGAAGTCGAACCACCGCCCGCGCCAAGGACGAGGGAAGTGACTGCCTTCACCTTTGGCAACTTCAAGAAGGTCTGCAACACGCCATTTAACGGGACTGAGGACCCGATCGTGGCCCTAGATTGGCTCGCCGAGCTTGAAGATCATTTTTCTCTCCTAGAAGTGCCGGAAGACAAGCGCGTCACCTGTGCCCAATTACTGCTCCGCCTCAATGCGCACGACTGGTGGGACGTGCATCGACGATCTCTTCAACTTGGCCATGGAGAGGAGGCGATCGCGTGGACGACTTTTCGTGCCGCGTTTGAGGAGGAGTTTATACCCCCACCACTACGACGTCAACGGAAAAACGATTTCGTTCAACTCCGGCAGGGCAGCATGACGGTGAAGCAATACTCGACAGAATTCAATAAACTGGCCAAATTTGCTACCGCTTATCTACCGGATGCAGCGAGTCGTGCCAGACGATTCGAAGGAGGGCTACGTCCTGGCATTCACGGGCACGTAGCCGTTCCGCAGTATCAGACGATGCGGGAAGTATTAAACCATGCCCTCTCCCTGGAACCGCAGTATCCTCACATTGCTGCCGGCGCTGTGCAAACTTCCAATCACAAACGCCAAGGCAATGATAGAGGAAACAACGCTGCAAAGCGTCCAAATAACGGCGGTAAACAGCGTGGAGACACCAACAAGACCTGCAACTTTTGCAGGAAGCCAGGACATATCGAAAAAGATTGTCGCCGCAAGCTTGGGACTTGTCTCCGTTGCGGCGATCCAGGCCATCAGATTAGCAGCTGTCCGCGTCGTCCACCGCAACAACCAGATCAGACTCCGGCTCCTCAGGCAAATCGAGCGGCGCCTCAGCCAGGGCGTAATCAAGCTCAAGGCCGAGTCTACACCTTGACACGGGAAGAAGCTCTAGCTTCGGATACCGTCGTGTCAGGTACCTTACTTTTCAATAATATACCTGCTCGCGTTCTATTTGATTCAGGTGCAACCCATAGCTTTATTTCTACAAACTTCGCCACGGAGAACAATATAAAAATGACTCCGTTGCATTTAGATTTAAGCGTTAGCACCCCATCTGGTACAAAAATTCCTGTCTGTTCAGCATGCCTAGGCGGTTATATCTGTATTGGGAAGAAAAAGCTGTCACTTGATGTTTTAGTTCTTGATGTACGGGACTATGATATCATTTTGGGAATGGACTGGCTAGGCGCGTGCGCGGCAACTATTGAGTGTGCAGAGAAGCGAGTCGTTTTCCGTCTGCCCGGAGAAGCCGTGTTCTGTTACGCCAGTAGTCCAGCGAACAATGCGACCAGGGCCTGTATGGTGATTTCGGCAAAATCTGCTCGGCGAATGCTCTACACAGGCTGCGAGGGATTCCTAGCATCGGTTCGGGACACACGGCAGGACTACGCAAACGTCGAGTCAACTTCCGTTGAGGCAGAGTTCCCCGATGTGTTCCCGAGCGAACTACCCGGTATGCCGCCAGACTGAGAGATTGAATTCACTATCGACACATTTCCAAATACACAGCCAATTTCCAAGCCTCCGTACAGAATGGCACCTGCAGAGCTGAATGAATTAAAGCGCCAACTCCAGGAATTACTTGATCGCGGGTTCATCCGTCCGAGCGTGTCTCCTTGGGGCGCTCCCGTGCTCTTTGTGAAGAAAAAGGACGGAACTCTACGCCTCTGCATAGACTATAAGGAATTAAACAAAGTCACAATCAGGAACAAATATCCTCTGCCACGGATAGATGACTTATTTGATCAGTTACAAGGGGCAACGGTGTTTTCTAAAATTGATCTTCGCTCGGGTTACCACCAGCTGAAGATTAAGCCAGAAGACGTGCCCAAGACTGCTTTCAGAACCCGCTACGGCCATTACGAGTTTTTCGTGATGCCGTTTGGACTGATGAATGTCCCTGCTGCATTCATGGATATGATGAACCGTGTCTTTAGGCCCTTCATCGATAAATTCGTGGTGGTGTTTATCGATGACATCTTAGTGTACTCGAAGACTAGGGATGAGCACGCAGGACACCTGCGGATGGTGCTGCAAACCCTTCGAGACCACAAGTTGTATGCCAAATTAAGCAAATCAGAATTTTGGCTGGACAGTATCTCGTTTTTGGGGCATATCATCTCCTCGGAAGGCATCTCAGTTGATCCGAAGAAGATAGAAGCAATCACGCAGTGGAAACGACCGGAGTCAGCTAGCGACATCCGAAGTTTCCTTGGTCTGGCAGGGTACTACCGGAGATTTATACAAAATTTTGCTAGGATTGCTTCGCCCTTGACTCAGTTGACACGAAAGGGTGCAAAGTTTACTTGGACAGAGGATTGTGAAGCTTCGTTTACGGAGTTAAAGCAGCGCCTCATCTCTGCCCCAATTCTCACTCTGCCGAACGGACCGGATGACTTTAAAATATATAGTGATGCCTCAGAAAAGGGTCTAGGATGTGTCCTAATGCAGCGCGACAAGGTGATAGCCTACGCTTCTAGACAGCTAAAGCCACACGAGCAGAATTACCCAACGCATGATCTCGAACTTGCCGCGGTAGTGTTTGCATTGAAGCTGTGGCGTCACTATCTTTATGGCGTGCCGTGTGAGATTTATACGGACCATAAGAGTTTGAAATATTTGTACACTCAAAAGGATTTGAATCTTCGGCAGCGGCGATGGCTTGAACTCCTGAGCGACTTCGATCTCACGATCAGATACACGCCTGGAAAGGGAAACGTAGTAGCTAACGCGTTGAGTCGAGTGTTTGTAGGGAGTTTGGTTATTGATGATAGACTGCGCCGAGATCTTGAATCACTGGGTATTACACTGAAAATAAGATATAAGAAGTGGGCGCAAGTAGCTCAACTGCGCCTCGAGCCCGACTTGTTACACAAAGTGAAAGCCGCTCAGAAGGACGACCCGTTCCTGCAGAAGATACATGCTCTTATCTTGGCAGGAAAGGCGTCCGACTTTGCGGTAAGCACGGATGGGATGCTTCGAGTAAAGGGAAGACTATGTGTTCCGAACGACGCGGCCCTCAGACAAGAGATACTCACGGAAGCTCACTATGCTAGTTATACTTCTCATCCGGGTAGCACTAAGATGTATCGGGATCTTCGCACGACGTTTTGGTGGCACGGCTTAAAACGGGATGTGGCACAGTTTGTGTCGCATTGCATAGCTTGTCAACGAGTAAAGGCCGAACACCAGAAACCAGGCGGAGAGCTTCAGAACCTTGCTATTCCGGAGTGGAAATGGGATGATATAACGATGGACTTTATTGTTGGCTTGCCGAGGACGCAACGGGGACATGATGCAGTCTGGGTTATCGTCGATCGACTCACCAAGTCAGCTCACTTTCTGCCTATCAAATCTACTTGGAGTGCCGACCGCCTGGCTCAGATATATCTCAACGAAATCGTCCGACTTCACGGCGTGCCCGTAACCAGTCTCCGATCGAGATGGTCGATTCATATCACGTTTCTGGGGAAGCCTGCAGTCAGCAATGGGGACGAAGTTGAAATTCAGCTCCGCCTACCATCCACAGACCGATGGCCAAACAGAGCGCGTCAACCAGATCCTCGAAGACATGCTGCGACTCTACGCCTTGGACACGAAGACTAGTTGGGACCTTCATCTACCTCTAGCCGAATTTGCTTACAACAATAGTTATCAATCAAGCATTCAAATGGCGCCGTATGAGGCGTTATACGGGCGGAAGTGTAGATCTCCTATTTGTTGGGACGAAGTCGGGGAGCGGCAAGTACTTGGCCCTGAGCTCGTGGAGCAGACCGTCCAGAAGGTTCGGCTGATTCGGGACAGATTAAAGATAGCTCAAAGTCGTCAGAAGAGCTATGCGGATGTTCATCGGAGACCGCTAGAGTTTCAAGTAGGTGACCGGGTATTCCTCAAGGTCTCGCCCATGCGAGGGGTCAGCAGGTTCGGAGCGAAGGGAAAGCTAAGTCCACGATTTGTCGGCCCGTTCGAAATACTAAAGCGAGTTGCTTCAGTTGCTTATCAGATCGCTCTACCACCATCCCTAGCTGACGTACATGATATATTCCATGTTTCCCAACTTAGAAAATATGTGTACGATCCAAGCCACGTGGTAGACCTGGGACAACTGAACCTTCAGCCCGACTTGACGTATGTAGAACAGCCGGTACAAATTTTGGATAGAAAAAAAAAGCTGCTTCGGACCCGTTCGGTTCCTCTAGTGCGCGTGCTTTGGCGGAATCACTCTGTCGAAGAATCTACTTGGGAGCTCGAATCCGATATGAGGGAACGGTTCCCCTCATTATTTCCTAGTGGTAGGTTTTATTCCTTAAGTTTCGGGACGAAACTTCCAATTAGTTGGGTAGGATGTGGTGCCCCGTTCCCCCTATTCGGGGAGCGCGGCTAAGAAATACTAGACGGTATCGTTCGATCGGGATAGATTGAATCAAGAACTCATCCTCGTTATGGATTTGTCTCTTCGGAATCGATTCCCATATTCAGTGGACCGTGCCCCAAGGATCGACTTAGCGGCAGAGTCAGGAGGGACCTCTCCGCTGCATTCTTTGTTGCCTAGTTTTCGCTGTCGCTTGTTGCTTTCGTGCCTTGAGTTGGTTTTCGGATTTGCTTGGATTTTCTTGAACGGTTTCGATGGATTTCATTGCTTTCGTTCTTAGGACTGCACTTCAATTCCGATAAGGAAAAGAGAGGAAGAAGTACTGATCAGCTGTTCGTGTCAATACAGGTGAACCAGCTGTAGGCGTCGCTCGAGCGGACTCCTAAAGCACTTCTTTCCTTTTCCTTCCAACTACCAAAGTGAGTGGCTACCAACCCGATTAGCTAGCCCTACTGTGGTGCCCCGTTCCCCCTATTCGGGGAGCGCGGCTAAGAAATACTAGACGGTATCGTTCGATCGGGATAGATTGAATCAAGAACTCATCCTCGTTATGGATTTGTCTCTTCGGAATCGATTCCCATATTCAGTGGACCATGCCCCAAGGATCGACTTAGCGGCAGAGTCAGGAGGGACCTCTCCGCTGCATTCTTTGTTGCCTAGTTTTCGCTGTCGCTTGTTGCTTTCGTGCCTTGAGTTGGTTTTCGGATTTGCTTGGGTTTTCTTGAACGGTTTCGATGGATTTCATTGCTTTCGTTCTTAGGACTGCACTTCAATTCCGATAAGGGAAAGAGAGGAAGAAGTACTGATCAGCTGTTCGTGTCAATACAGGTGAACCAGCTGTAGGCGTCGCTCGAGCGGACTCCTAAAGCACTTCTTTCCTTTTCCTTCCAACTACCAAAGTGAGTGGCTACCAACCCGATTAGCTAGCCCTACTTGCTAGTCTTCACATCTAAATCTTGTGTTCGTGCTTTGCCCGATCAAACTATACCAAGTAAATAACTAAAAGATATCAAGATAATAAGGGAATAGACTTGAGAAATATTGCTTGTCAAATGAAACTTGTGAACAGTTACTTATGTGCTTGCTCGTTTGGAATGTTCATCATATGCATAAATATAAGTTAGAATGTACATTTCTTCTTCTTAAAATTGTGCTATGTAAAGAACTCTTCTCATATGCCATAAACTGAACAGATAGGCTATGCAAAAGTAAATCTTGCCCTGTACTGCCCTGCTCCTGATATGCCCTGATTTGCCTCGATTGCTAACTTAGTGTACTGCGTTGATCACGGACAACTTGTGCACAAGGTCTTAGTTCCTGCGGACGGTCGCTGGGGCACTGGCACCGATCCGATCCGGACGGAACTCATGATAGTCGCCTGCTATAGGACGGAATGCCTTGGGACGTCCTGATCTATGCGTCGCACTGCACTCCGTACTGAGACTAGCCCGTCCATTATGGCAACGTGCCAGTGATCCACCTTGTATATTTAAACCTGTTGTTACTAACTTGTGTCTTCTTGGCAGGGAAGGCAAGGTAAGTATTATGCAGGTGGTTCAGACGGGCAGGTAAATGTCACCGAACGGTGGCGAGTTATTTCAATGATTCTATATATATGTCTTGCTGTAAAATGAACTAAGGCAAGATAGAAACCCACAAATATGCATGCTTCATTAAAACAACGTGTTGATTGGTATAGTTGGGATAGCTTGCCTTCACCAGTACGTTTCGATGTACTGACCCTCGTTGAAACAGGTTCCCCGCACTAAGGAGAGCCGAGCGAGGAGCAAGAGACAAACCCCCAATCCAGTCCAGCTGTGGGCACGCCTCGACCGTGCCAACCTTTGAAGCATTTTGAAGAAGAAGAAGCATTTTGAAGTTAGAAGCTAGCCACCAAGCAACCATGCAACTTCGTGGCAAAGCAGTCGTTCCGACCCAAGGTCTTATATTTTGAGTTTAGTAAAGGATGTAATGTAAAGGACTGCTATCTCATTTTGTGTCAACACTTTTGTAAGCCCATAGAGGCAATCCTTATGACTCAGTTCAAGGAGTTTGTAATAGATGTTCATATTATCAATAAAAGAGAACTTTTCCATGTTTCAATATGTGTTTCAATTATCTGCGTACTCTGAATATGTGCTCGCTATGCGAAACAAAAATACTTAGCCTTGTGCGGTGCGCAACCTAGGCCCGCACGGCGGTCACGCCCGGGGGACGACTATCGATTCCGCTGAATCGGGGCGTGACACCTACTTGCTAGTCTTCACATCTAAATCTTGTGTTCGTATTTTGCCCGATCAAACGATACCAAGTAAATAACTAAAAGATATCAAGATAATAAGGGAATAGACTTGGAAAATATTGCTTGTCAAATGAAACTTGTGAACGGTTACTTACTTATATGCTTGCTCGTTTGGAATGTTCATCATATGCATAAATATAAGTTAGAATGTAATTTCTTCTTAAAAACTGTGCTATGTATAGAACTCATTTTCAATGCAATAACTCAACAGGAAGACTATGCAAAAGTAGATCTTGCCCTGTTATTGCCCTGTGCCTGATTTGCCTCAAATGTTAACTTAGTGTACTGCGTTGATCACGGACAACTTGTGCACAAGGTCTTAGTTCCTGCGGATGGTCGCTGGGGCACTGGCACCGATCCGATCTGGACGGAACTCACGATAGTCGCCTGCTTCGGATCGAGTGGCTTGTGGCGCCTCCTGTTCTCTGCGCCGCACGCCATTCCGTCCCGAGACTAGCCCGTCCATTATGGCAACGTGCCAGTGATCCCCTCGTATATTTAAACCTGTTGCTACTAACTTGTGTCTTCTTGGCAGGGAAGGCAAGGTAAGTATTATGCAGGTGGTTCAGACGGGCAGGTAAATATCACCGAACGGTGGCGAGTTATTTCAATGATTCTATATATATATGTCTTGCTGTAAAATGAACTAAGGCAAGATAGAAACCCACAAATATGCATGCTTCATTAAAACAACGTGTTGATTGGTATAGTTGGGATAGCTTGCCTTCACCAGTACGTTTCGATGTACTGACCCTCGTTAAAACAGGTTCCCCGCGCTAAGGAGAGCCGAGCGAGGAGCAGGAGACAAACCCCCAATCCAGTCCAGCTGTAGGCACGCCTCGACCGTGCCAACCTTTGAAGCATTTTGAAGAAGAAGAAGCATTTTGAAGTTAGAAGCTAGCCACCAAGCAACCATGCAACTTCGTGGCAAAGCAGTCGTTCCGACGCAAGGTCTTATATTTTGAGTTTAGTAAAGGATGTAATGTAAAGGACTGCTATCTCATTTTGTGTCAACACTTTTGTAAGCCCATAGAGGCAATCCTTATGACTCAGTTCAAGGAGTTTGTAATAGATGTTCATATTATCAATAAAAGAGAACTTTTCCAGGTTTCAATATGTGTTTCAATTATCTGCGTACTCTGAATATGTGCTCGCTATGCGAAACAAAAATACTCAGCCTTGTGCGGTGCGCAACCTAGGCCCGCACGGCGGTCACACCCGGGGGACGACTATCGATTCCGCGGAATCGGGGCGTGACAGCCAGTGCCCCAGCAGCCGCCCGCAGGAACTATACCTTGTGCACAAGTTGTCCGTGATCGAACGTTAACAATCATTCGCCCGGAGGCTACGTGAACAATCATTCGCCCGAAGGCTACGTGAGCACAAGACAAGCAGTATTGCATGATTCGTTTGTACATTGCATCTACGTTTCATTCATGCATCGGGACAATAAAAGAGAAGCATACATTCAAACTTGTATCTATGCATATAATGATGAACATTTCCGAACGAACAAGCATGCAAAGATATAACCGTTCACAAGTTTCATTGACAAGCATAAGTACCAAGTCTATTCTCTTTTATCTTGGTTTCTTTTAGTTATTACTTGGTATCGTTTGATCGGGGCAAGGAGTGAAGCTTGGAAGCAGGGCTAGCAAATCGGGTTGGTAGCCACTCACTTAGATTTTTGGAAAGAAGAAGGAAAGAGGCGCTTCACGACTCCGCTCGCAAGCCGCCTACTGCTCGTTCACCTGCACACGAACAGCTCGATTAATACTTCTTCCTCTCTTTCCAATCTCGAAATAGAAGTGCAAGTCAATGAACGAAAACAATGAAAACCATCGAAACCGTTCAAAGAAAACAAGCAAATCCCAAAACCAACTCAAAGCACGAAAGCAACAAGCGACATCGAAAACCGAGGCAATAAAAGATAGCAGCGGAGAGGTCCCTCCTGACTCTGCCGCTAAGCCGATCCTTGGGGCGCAGTCCACTGAATATGGGAATCGATTCCGAAGAAACAAATCCATAACGAGGACGAGTTCTTAATTCAATCTATCCCGATCGAACGATACCGTCTTGTGTTTCTTAGCCGCGATCTCCGCACCGGGAGAACGGGGCGCTACATGGCAGTGCGCCTGTGTGATATAAGAGAAAACACGGCGAGACTTACCAACTTACCATTTGTCCTTCCCTGTCCAAGGCAAACCAAGTCAGCATACACAGGCTTAAATATACGAGGGGATCACTAGCGTATGCCATAATGGACGATATAGTCTTTGACGAGAATGGTATGCAACGAAAGTACAAGAGGCGCTGCAAACCATTCCGTCAAGTACAAGAGACTAAACAATAGGCCTCGTCCGGACCGGATCGGTGCCAGTGCCCCAGCGACCGTCCGCGAGAGCCGTGACCTTGTGCACAAGTTGTCCGTGATCAACCGACGTCTAGGCTAAGTTATCAATTCATGCTGTTGAGGCAACAAGAGTACAAGACAAGTGGCATGGCAACAAGAGTGTAACGACCCGCTCCGCTCAACCCAGAGGGCCGATTCAAACGGCACAAGTGTACCTATTCAACCGCCTTGCTCAGCGAGATGGCTCGTTCGATGCAAAGGCATTTATGCTGGGATCTTCAATGGAGTCAGACTTAGGCTATCAGAGGCGCGTCCGGAGTCTCGCTCGACCGATGCGATACATCGCTAAGGTGGGTGGCCCCGGTGAACCTGTCTCTACTTAGCTGCACACTAAGAAAATGGATGCTACATGCTAGTTTACAGGCGATAACCTTTGCATGCTAATAAAAGAGATGAACGCACATAGCTAAGGGGATAACCCCGCCTTATCATTTTATAGAACATGGAGATTTTACTTGCTATTTGCGTAGTCGAGATTGTTAAGTTGGAATGTAGTCAGTTCCTTCATATATGCCATAAAGTAGTGTGAGTTCATACTGATGTGTTGTACCGCACGGAACATGACACGGGATGGAGTAAAATCATGTTGCATGCATAGACGAGGAAGGCTATCAAGTAGCCGTTCCGAGTCAGGAGATGGAAGGAAAGGAAGGTACTCGGGATATGTAGATCACCGAGGCAGTCTCTAATCAGGGAGCTGCGTAAAGAAAAAAAGATCCGAGTGTAGTCCTCGGCAAAGATCGATCCGAGAGTTGTCCTCGGCTAGGATTGGAAGTGGGGGGAGTAGTTGCATGGTCACGGACAACTGGTTGCGCACCAGGTAGAGAGTGTCCTCGACACGATTGCTGAGGCATCCGAATCGTGTTGGCCCGGGAGGACAGTGCCAGTGTAGTCCTGGCGATACGCTAGCTGATAACTAGCGGGCGAGAGCGAGACATCCAGCAAGGCTTGCTACCGACCTAGATGGGCGTCGATTCGTTAGACGGTTGGGAGGCCCAGCAAGGCTAGCAACCGAGCTGGGAAGACGGCCGTCCATCGCAGATTATGTCCAATATGGCTAGCAGAGCCAGTGACCTTCATATAGATAAATCATGTTTGTATAGCGGCTATCCGCATTGAATAATGGAGAAACGGGAAGGAGTGCGTTTGAACGACATTTTGCATAAGTAGAATGGATGCACGGTATCACATATATTTCTAGTAAAAATGGGTCTTGTGAGGCAGAGGCACGGTATAACACTTGGGTTTCATAGTTGCTTCTTGTTATTTCGTAGATTATTGTTTATATTGCTGCATATGACAGGGAAGGCCGAATGGTAAGAAGTGGTAAGTTGAACTCATTTGTTCATTGTCATGACACTCTTGAGCTGACACGGAGATTACTTTCTTTATATTGCCATGTAACTGATTCTAAGGCAAAAGAATAGAAAGACAACGAAATCAGTCGGTGCACATAACTAATGAACGTGCTTGTTTTGTGGCGTGGGCGAGAGGCTCCCCACCAGTGCATTCAATGTACTGATACCCAACCAGTCTGCATGCAGGGTGCAGGGGGGAACTCGTACGGATTCGGAGATCGCTTAACGCAATGAGGCGTCGGACCGTACTTGGCGTCTTGGAGCGTGGCGCTCGGACCTGGAGCTCGCATATATGAGACATAATGTATGAGAACATCATCATCCAGATCGTTTGTATTGGTTCTGAGCCTAAGGGCATGTTCGTTGTAAGAGAGAGAGAGAGAGAGAGAGCATGAGCGACTTGTAATCTTGGCCTAGCGTCGCTTGTAACCTTTACTTCATATCAATAAAGAGCTTGATTAGATTCAATACTTGTGTTCATTTTATGTTTCCGCTATGTCGACTCTGTGAACTAGTTATCAACGGCCGTTTCGGTATTTGCCTTGCGCGGGCGCAACCCCAGGCTGGCGCGGCATCGCGTCTCGATGGAAACGTACGTCCCACGGGAGCGCTGGCGCGGTGATTCGTGCCTAGCGGGGACGGCCGATTCCGGCGGGAGACCGGGGCGTGACATATTGGTATCAGAGCACGGCTTTACGTCCTTGAAATTCGTTTCGATTCTCTCAGTTTTGAACTTGTGTATTGAAGAAGTGGTAGATGCTCTCTCTCGATGCTTCGATGGATGTTCCATACAATAAGTCTAAATATTTTCAAAAAGTGCGTGTGAATTATACGATTGCTTGAACAGGATTATGATGCGTAGGCTTTTGTCCCAACCTGTGAAAGACATTGTGATAGTAGGCTCGTGTTATAATCGGCAAGTTATATGTCTATATGAAAACACCAAGCGAGTAGAGTGCGAGATAAGAATATCGTTCAGACAGTGGTCTATGCACAGGACCTTTTGGCCAAGTTGCGTTGAGTATCGTGCACCAAGACCCTTGGTGCTAGTGAGTTGCAACGAGATTTGGGTATTGTTCGGATGAGAATAAAGTTTGACTTAGAAGGGAAATCGATAGAGATGTTATCGGAGTGCCGCTAAGGCGAGTAATAGGAATCGTGTATGGAATTTTCAGATATAGTTTGGACGGTTATCTATAACGATAAGTTATAATTTACAACATGTTTGTATGGTGGACTATCGATAAGGGTACATACGAGACCGAAGGAGTTAGGCGACAAATAGGGATTTTGTTGGAGTTCTAAGGAACGAATTGGGAATACGAGTGAATGATGCGAAAGCGATTCAGAAGTTATTAGGATGACTCGATTCCTGAGTGGTATATACGATAAGTCCCCTGTTCGATTAGGCGAATTGTGGATACAATAAGTTATATAGATTCATGGAGTATAACTCGAACCCTGAGTGGTGTATTGGTCGGCTTAGAAATGCTCGAACGAAGTCGTGGATTCGGAGAGTTAAACGGGTCTAACAGCAAGCGACGAGATCGGGTAAAGTCTTAGTATAAATAAACAATGCCTAGCAAGTAAGCAAACTTGGAGGAGCATGCAATATTTGGTTCGAACGAGTTGCAATGATTTGAATAAGGGATACGGCTTACATCAAATAGGAATTCAGGGCAATTGAAATTGATATCATGGTCGGAAAAACTTAAAGGATTGTACGAGCGACCTTGAGTTGAAACAAGCGAATTAAAACTTGAGTTAAGATTGAATAATCGGAGATGTGATCGGAATTAGTGCAATTGGAAATAATATAGCGAACGAATGACAGCGTGTATGGAAAATTTGGATTGAGTAGGATATCGCTCGATAGAATTCGGTTTGAGTACGAAAGCGATGATTTCAAATTTTGGGAGATTTTAGACCATAACAATGGTTGGAAGATAGTATGGATTGATGCAAGTTAGTAAAATTATGATTTTGATGGATCGAGTTAAACGATAATGATTTGGCTTGGAGTTTGGAAGAACGATCTTGAAATCAAGTTCGGAAGGATAACATTCGAAATTTGTCCCAGCGAGAACGATTATCCTGTCCAAACGAACTCGATGAATGGAACGTATCAAATGGGATAGATTTGGGTTTGAGATTTGAACTTAGTTGTTTGAGGAATGCTAAGAGTAGACTAAGAAGCGATCAAATGGTAATATTGAAGTTGGACGGTTTGGTTAGGCGAACTTGGGTGGCGGTAAGAACGGTTTTTAGAAGAACATGGCTTGGTGGATCAAAGTACAACTTGGGATAAAACGAAAGGTGATGATAAGGTGTCTGTTCGTTCGATGATAACCATAACGATTGACCTTCTTGTCTTGTGCGAGTACGACTTCTTGCTCGCACATGTGTCACGTCCGGATTAACGATCTAAGGCTGAGACAAACCTATACAAGTCATTATGCTTGTTCATTTGGATATTCACTTACACTAGCATTGAGATCAGCATATCGCGAGTCTGGATCGTGCACATATTCGAAGTGCCCCTCAAACATATGCATGTCAACCAACTCAGCGATAGCGAAGTCTTAGCACTCGAGTTTCACATTTTCTTGAGTCTTTGGATCGTGCACACGTTCAAGGCGTCCCTCAAAACATATGCATTCAACCAAACTTAGAGATAGTGAAATCGGACAAGCTACTTGCAAAATCTCAAGGATTTTGCACAGGTCGGCACAGAGGCCTTAGCATCACGATTCATACAAGCAATTACATCATTCAAATGCGCTTTTTGAAAGTATTTAGACTCATTGTTGGAACATTCCGTTTGGGACATTGAGAGAGAGCGTACACATAACCCACAAACGAGCTTTCGAAACTGTGAAAATCGAAACAAAGTCCAAAGGCGTATAAGCCAAGCTCTGATACCAATCTGTCACGCCCCGATCTCCCGCAGGCTAAATCGGCTGTCCCCGCTAGGCGAGAATCACCGCGCCAACGCTCACGCGGGACGATCGCTTTGACCCATCCGGACGTGATGTCGCACGAGCGTGAGCCGCGCCCGTGCAAGGCCGTGGTTCATTGGTTGGCGGTAAGAAGTCTAAGCCACAGAGTCGCACAGATTGTCCGAGTGCGACGGAATTATAAACGCATAGGTGATTTGGTAACAAGTTCACTGAGTCGACAATAGCGAAAGCAATGAATAACACAAGTTGAAGTAAAACAAACTCTTTATTGATATAAACAAGTGTTACAAGCGGTGCATAGCCGAGATTACAAGTCGCTCAAGCCTCTCTCTGAAACAGTAAAAGTGTGCCAAGTGGCTACATTTTGTGGAATGATGCATAGACGATGTTCCAACATTATGTCTTGTATATGTGCTTCAGTTCCAGACGCAGCGCTCCAAGGCTCCAGAGTGAACTCCACGCCTTAGCACGCACGAAGGAGGCATCCGCACCGAACGAGGTTCTCCCACACCCTGCAAACAATCTGGTGGATAATCAGTACACGAATGCACTGGTGGGGAGGCTACTCGCCCGCTCGACAAATCCAAACACGTAATATAGGTTCCGTGCACCAACTATTATGTTGTCTTTCTAGTTGCCTTAGGATCAGTTTTATGGCAAAGACTGAATAGCCTAACTCGTGTGGCAGTGCGCCTGTGCGATATAAGAGAAAACACGGCGAGACTTACCAACTTACCATTTGTCCTTCCCTGTCCAAGGCAAACCAAGTTAGCATACACAGGCTTAAATATATGAGAGGATCACTGGCGTATGCCATAATGGATGATATAGTCTTTGACGAGAATGGTATGCAACGAAAGTACAAGAGGCGCTGCAAACCATTCCGTCAAGTACAAGAGACTAAACAATAGGCCTCGTCCGGACCGGATCGGTGCTACTGCCCCAGCGACCGTCCGCGAGAGCCGTGACCTTGTGCACAAGTTGTCCGTGATCAAACGGCGTCTAGACTAAGTTATCAATTCATGCTGTTGAGACAACAAGAGTACAAGACAAGTGGCATGACAACAAGAGTACAAGACAAGTGGCATTGCCTGATTCATTTTGCATAGCCTTCTTGAACAATATTTTGCATAACATGATGTGTTCCATACTTAGCACAATTTGTAGAGGAAGTAGGTAACAAACTAGCATACAATTAGATAATCGTTCACAAGTTGATTGACAAGCATTGAATCGAGGCAAGAGTACAAGTTAACATATAGCAGGCAAGCATTGCATTCATAAGAAAACTTAAGCATTTACATTGGCTCGGGCCCGAAGGTAAGCCAAGGGGTGAAACCGTAAGGAAACTTTCCGAGCGACATGATCTAGGGTCGTGCAGTGTAAACAAGTGAACAGTGCACTACAGAGCATATGTATATCGTTCTACTTGAGGCATAGCGGGATCTGGTTGCACAAGGCAAAGGTAGCATGCAGGGGGTATGAATATAAGCAATGTTTCATTTCCATGTTTTAGCACAAGCAATACAAGTTGGGATTATTTTCTTAGCTAGGTGCGTTGTATTCTTATTAGCATGCAGGGGGTGATTCACCTAGCGACTAGCATGTATCGTTCCATATTTTAAGTGTGTTGGCTAAGCAAAGACCAGTTCACCGTAGCCACCCACCTTAGCGATGATTCGCCTCGGTTGAGTGATACTTCGAGCAAGCCTCTGAAAGCCTAAGCCGAAATCCTGTAGGGACAAGTCTGGATGTCCTTTGCCTCAAACGAGTATTCTCGCCTGAGCAAAGCGGGTCGGGACATTGCACTTTTGCCGTTTGAATCGGCAGTCCGCTTGAGCGAAACAGGGTGTTACAGTTTGGGTGGTAAGACTGGGATTTCCACGCTTCACAGGTTTGACATTTATGCGGATACACAGTCCTTCCTAGTAACTAGTATCTTAACAGTGAGAACTAGTTCAGGTGCCAATTATTTACATAGAAACAAAATTTAGTATCAAGCCTTCTAGATCTCTACACATATTCACAATGTACTGCCAATCATCCTTGATCCCAACAGTGGCTTCTTTTATCAGGGGCACTGGTAACTGTCATCTTACATCTCATGAGCTTCCATCTGCAATCATAAATTGGATCCTACCAACTCAGCTTATTTTAATGCATGAACTCCACCGATTTTATACCCTTTTAACTTCAAAAGCATAGTTTTTACCACCTTTTCTGAACCCCCACGTAGGTTGATGTACTTGGAGTCTTTAGGTCAACAGTATGTTGATACGTACGAGCTAGTGGATACGAGAGGGAAAATAGATACTCAAGGGCATCTTTTGGATAACTACAGTAGCCCATAGGAGATTATGTAGAACATAGAAATGGAGAGATTACTCACACTTATCATTAGTACCATCAAGTGGCTATTGGATCCTATTATCATTACTAAAGTTTCGGTGACAACACCCTTGCATGACAGTGATGACACATGCATTGCAAATGGGAACATTTTCAACAGAATTAGATATAAGACAGCCTTAATCTCTATGGGATACAGCTCTGGATCTGATACCACTTAGGCAGCCCTAGGCCTACACAGTTACGGTTTCAGCACAAGAAGGGAAAGAGAAATACATAATTATAAAGGAAAATGCACTCCCCTTGACACACTCCATAGCCACACTGATGTGGCAGTGCATTATTGGATGTCAAGGGAAGCCTTAAACAGGAGGAAATAATTAAGGTCCAATAATGCACTGCCACATCAGTGTGGCTATGGAGTGTGTCAAGAGGAGTGTCCCCATCACATTACTCAATTATAAAGTATTCTGAAATTGGAAACTAAATATGGCTTATTAATGCTGCAAAGCATACCGAAACAAATGCCATTAATATGCAAATCAACCATCAATATTTTATCAAAATTGACGGAATTTAATATGCTGATTTCAGCCATCAAACTTTTACCAACAATGACAAGATTTGACATACTCAAATCAGCCATTAAATCTTACCAAAATTGGAAAAATTGTGGCACACTAGATACAACATAATCTGGTGCAGTCTAACAGCTCCAATTAAGTCTAACAGCTCCAATTAGGTCTGGCGTTGATGTAGGATGGAGAATTTCTATAGAAACCCTCATAGAAACAGCTCCAATTAGGTCTGGCGTTGATGTAGGATGGAGAATTTCTATAGAAACCCTCATAGAAATTCTCCCTTTCTCATAGAAATTATTATTGGGCCATACTTTCAAACACTAAATCATTAAATTAACCCTTTTTATTTTATGCCACGTAGGATAGAAATTGAGAATCATTGGAGAGTGTTTTTTTGGGTGCTATTTCTATGTAGAAACTCTGCCAACTAGGATAGAAATTTCCTTGATGTACAATACCAAGTAGGATAGAAACTCAATTTAAGAAATCCTCATTGGAGATAGCCTAAGACAGTTTGTTTCTCCGAATATTGCTGCTAAAAAGTATCAACAGGCCACTACTACATCCAATTATTGGGGGTGATGACCGTTTTTACCATAACATAAAACCAATGCAGCTACAAAACGCATTTTGAAGGGGGTGAATTGAGTAAATAACTAGCAGCTTATAAATATACGAAAAACAACGGCGTTAACTGACAAACTGATAATGTAATTCTGAATTAGTGAATGGAACTCAATAACAATGAACATGTCATGCCTTCGAGGAATAGGTACGTTCTCACCTTGTAAACTTCAGCAGGAAGTAGAAGAGGCCCAGGAAGCCATCGCCGATCAAGCCATGGATACAAAAGAGTATATATCACCCATATTATACGAGACATAAAGATAGCGTGCTTCACATCCAATGTGTACTTAGGTACGTCATACTCCAAGCTCCGAAGTAAAGGGTTAACAATAAATTCAAAGGTGTTGACAGGTGAACCTGTATATAAATAACTAGTTTGTCAAGATATGTAAATATACATCACAAAAGCTCATCCACACTGATGAGGGCAATGCAATCAAAATAAGCAATCAGCAGATGATGAAATGCTTTCCTGCCACCTTAACTTGAAAAGGTAAAATAGGGAGCAAGTTGAAAATATAATCCTATAGAAGTTTTGTGTTACAACCACTAAAGAACAAAAGAACCTAGAAATCCATAATCCAAGTTAGGTTGTTCAAATGAACATAAACATGTTGGAGGCATAAGTACATCTCATGAAATGTCAACTGTGATACGTGTGAAAGTGTTTGCAACTCGGCAGTTTGAAGCTTATATTCGAAAAATATCAGCACAAAACATAGTCTTTGAGTTATGATGAATAGCTTCCCATTGAGACTAATGTGAAGAATGCACTGATTTTATGAAATAAAATATTATTTACAACCTCCCGTTAATAAAATATTATTTACAACCTCCCGTTGCCAAAGAATAATGAACTTTTGGTTTTGCTTGTTTACTGTGAATTGTGATTGAGTGAATTGGTCTAATTCGCCAGGTTTGGTAAACAAGAATTTTTGAATCGGTATCTGAATTCCCTCTAGTATACAAAAGTGAGGAATTTGAATTCATTTTATAAGTGAATTCAAATTCAAGGATTGGTTGTGTTATCCTTATTCCATGGTAATACCTCCCAAATGAAAAGGGTATTCATTCCAATACAAGTTTGTCTACTCAATAATTAGGAGGTAATCTTACGTTTCAAAATGAATAGGTTATTGTATTAAAAAAATCATGCCAACCAAACGTATGGAAGAATTTCGAGTTCACTGATTTATACTCAACCAATCTAACACATGGATTCGGAATTGCAATTTCATGACTTTTAATTCAAGGAATCCTACCAATTTATCAAATTCCAATTTATAGTAATCAAACAGACTCTTGGACAACTCCACGATAATTAAACACTAGACCAACTAGTGCATCCAAAGCCCTGGACCTACAATTTTCTGAATCCAGATATCCTTGCTTTGGAAAAATGACATTTCCATGCTCGTGCAGTACTTTCAATGCTTAGTGAGATAACTTTTAAGATAGACTAGATTAATTCCTAGTTGCACACCTATAGCTTCTTTTTTATTTGCATTTGTAGCTAATATAGGGTGACAACAGAAAACCGATGCTCATTTGCACCAATTGACGGGGATATAAGGAAATCTGAAACCTTCTTCTAGTTCATTGGAACCCTATTTTACAGGAATCAAGTTTGTTAAGGTGGCACGAGGTGGGAGCCTCGAGACAAATTAGGGTGTGTACTAGGTAACTTAAGACAAGCTTAAGCTTTAGACCAAGGTTCGCAGTATCGATACCGAAATCAGTATCGAATACTTCCTATGAGTATTGGGATCAACGATATCGGGTTTCAGATCGGAGTATCAAATTTTTTGGTAAATAAAACGAATAATTATTAATAAATTATTAAAATTTTAGAAAAAATATTTTATACATTTTGCCATAATTTTTAGTATTTCCTATGTTGTTTCATAGTAATTTTGGAATTAAATGAAATATTAGTTGCCCTTGCTAATTAGTTTACATGCAATACATAAGTTTTCTTCTTTTACATGCTTTTACAACCTTACTATGCTTTTATTAGTCTTTTTCGTTCAATTTTCTTCGCCGAATTGACGGGAAAAGAGACCTCATATGTCGGTATCGGTCAGTATTGTATAGGATTCGGAAATGCCAAACCATATTGGTTTCAGCCAATAATGCAAACTATGCTTTAGATCTTCTGCTGTGGTTTGGGTCTTAAATTCTATGCAAATCTTGTTGTGCATTCATAAGTACGAGACCTCAACAACAACTGAAATGAAGTGTTCAATCAAAAAACAAGTAAACAACTAAATTCTACCAATAAGGACTTTCAAACTATAAATAACGCTAAAATACATTATAATTGAAATGTTAAATATGTAAAATAAGAAGGGGAAAATGATTTTAAGAAACTGCAGATGAGGAGCTGAGAACGACAATACCCTATTGGTAAGAGAACACAAATTTTCCAAAACAAAAAGGGAGAGAGAGAGAGAGAGATCAACAACTGTCAAAGCGTCAAGTCAATCGCAGACGTTGGGATCCTTGAGCAATGACATGAGAAAAAAGAAGAGAGAGAGAGAGAGAGAGAGTTACCTATTGGCATCTAAAAGTTCATGTTGGAGTCCGAGATGGGATACCATGAGTAGTACAACCACATAAGGCAAAAGAACTGAGAGGGAAAAGACTTATGTTCCTTTAAATTCTCTGATATCTATATTACTTTAATTAATAATATATATAACTTTAAGTTATTTGACTAAGCTAGATTCCAAAGTAAAAAAAAAAGTACCTAGCAGTGTTACACTAAGTCAAGGCGGGTAAAGGCACTTGACGCAGCCCAAGGCAACTTGACATGGCTGCCTCCCATTCCAAGGTGGGTGGCTCAGGATCTACCACCAAAATACTAGTTGCTTACGCATCAGGATATCTGAAACGCCTAGGCAGCTGCCTAAGTCGGTGAGATGTCTGCCTTTTAAAACACTGGCAGGAAGTGGTACAGAATTTAGAGTGACACTGGGTTTATTCCTGTCACCAATCTCTTCTGCAAATCATGCCATACTATGTCCCTTATTCCTTTCTCATTAATCTTGAAAGATTGAGACAGAAAACTGATTGTCCTATGCATCAAATAAGAAGGATTTTAGGGAAATTTGTAACCATATTGTAGTCCTTTGGGATCCTATTTTGCAGCCAGTGGTATCAGAACTGAGGGTATGATCAGTTTATTCCTGTAGCAGACCCCTTTGCAAATAATGTACAACATCCTTTGCTCCTTTCTTGTTAACATCATTTCTAGGGATCTTCTATCGAAATTTGGTTAAGGACTTAATTTTCTATGTTGAGATATCTATCATAAGCAAACTCCTTTTGCATGTGGAGAATAAAAGGGAGATTATCATCACCAAACAGTAGAAATTGGATATGATTTTAGATGGATCAATTATAAGGTGGTATTTGACAAGGTTAAACTTTACCTCCAGACCTCTTGTTTAGGAAACCTTGAATGACCGACCATACAATGATACAATTTCCACTCTCTCTTCAGAGCATCCTTTGTTGGTGTTATTTCCGAGCACTATTAGATCCAATCGGGTAGTTATTGAACTTAATATGTGCACAATTTTGGATGAAACAACCTTGATTCTTTGCAAGTCCACCTCCTCTAACCAAAACCAAGCCTCCTATGGGGCCTTTACCACATCCTAGGTGACCATTTAAGTAATTCAATAGCCATATCCTACACCATTCAAAGCCAAAGTCGGCACCGTAGGAGCACTACAGCCAGCACCAGAATGACAGCTAGGAAGTCGTGTTATGTAGTTTTTCTAAAACTTAGCTCATAGATGTAGGTAATTATACTGAGAAAAGTAAAAAAAAAGTTAAGATATTAGCGAACATATGAATCTCTCGTCCCTTGAGGGACACAAGATTGCGACTAAAGTATGGATTAAAAGCCTCATCATCATTGTTCAAGCCTTTTCCTATCATAATGGGATTGGCCATGGAGAAAGAATTGACAAAAAATTTCAGCTGAATTGGTGCCAAATTTTCAGCCAAGGCCATGCAAACTTACAAAGTCAGTTGACGGGTAGGTAGACCTACATTTTCGCTATGCAGTTTAAGCTCATGCAACCAAAGAGCACCCTCCATGATCTCCTGGACTATAAAGAAACTAGATAAAGATGTAAGGCTCTTATTTTAAAAGCATATAAGATATAATTACATCAAAGTTGTTGCCACTGTACCCAAACTTTAGAGTGTTGGTGAGGGAGGAGGGTTATATATTCATATTGGTCAAACCCATTTTATTGGTTGACTGCTGGACTTTTTACGATTTGAGGGCTAGATTATATAGCACTATATTTTTTATATAAAATCCAATTAAAATGCGCACTAGATAGATTGAACCTGTGTTACTCTCATACTATGTTAAAGTCCTCGCTACTGCACCAAAACTCCGAAGTGTTAGGGTAATTTATTTATATTTGTTAAGTATTAGTATTATTTAGCTTTAGTCCCACATCAGATAGAACAATAGGGAGAGGGGTTAGCCTCTTCTATATATATATATATATATATATATATATATATATATATATATATAATCCTCTCCTCAATAATAATCATAATATTATTATTTCTAACATTGTAGAGCTAAAAATTTGAATCTCTCCCACCTCTCTTCCCTCTATTTTAAAACCCTAATTTCTCCACCCCCCTACCTACAGCCCTCACCCCCCCCCCCCCCGCCTGCAGCCCCCTTCTGTTGACGCCGCTACTGCACCCTGCTGCCCCCCCTTGTCGATCAGACCCTCCCTTCCTCCGCCTCTATCCAAACTCGAGCCGTGGAAAACATGTCCAAAACCCTAACTCTAACCTAGCCGCCACCCAACCCAAACCCTAGTCGTCTTTCCAAAAAAAAAGGAAAAAAAAAATATTGGGATCCTCAGAGGGTAAAGAACGGTTTGTTTGCTGGAATCTCTGACTCCCAATATCGGCATTAAGAGTTTAACAAAGAACAGACAAGTTGCTTGTTTTGTATAAATCTTTGTTTCTTTCCTTACTTGATCTTCACATCAGGATCTAACAGAGAGTAACATGGCTTTGTCCTGGCTTGTGTGATCACATTAAATCTCTGCTTTCCATGAGCGTGCCGGTTCTGGCCACGTTTCTAGCGGTCGAATCAGGAGCACTGAAGGATGACAAGAACTGACACGGATAATAGTGCTACAAACACTAGTGTCAGAAACGCAATGGCGTGACCAACGTGCACTGGCATGACGATTTCATCGATTCGACTTGTCGATCAACGGTTGGACAAATCAGAGGACTACTCGACATAGCGAAAGAAGGTCGAGAAGATGCTTCGGGAAATGCAATTGTCCAAACATCTAACTGACAACCCTCCAGAAGAAACTGATCCCATATTTGAGCAGTGGGAGATATATGACAGTCGACTGTTTACACATTTGATGATTTCAATGGAACCATCGGTGGAAGACATGGTTCAAAATACAAATTCGGTGAAGGAATTATGGGAGGTCCTAGCGGTGGCGTTTGATGAAAAACGCAATTTGTCTCGTATTTATGACTCTGTCGTTGGCATCTACCGAGCAAATCAGGGAGACAAATCTTATAAGGACCACTTCCGGGCCTTTAAGGCTATGACTGATGAGATAGACCGTGTACTACCTCTAACGACGGATATCAATGAGGCAAGGACTCAACGTGAGCAACTTCATGTCATGGCATATCTTGCCTCTCTCCGTCCTGATCCGGATTCTGCTCGCTCTCAGATCATTGTTGGATCTGATGTTCCATCTCTGATGGAAGCTCACTTTCGTGTCCTACGAGCAACGAAAGTCGTTGAGACCACTCCGAGTGATGCTCCTGCTGATCGATCTGCCCTTGGTGCTGCTCGTGCTGGATTTCGTGTTGGACGACGTGGTGGCCGTAATACTGGCCGTGATGGTGGACGGGACAAAGACGGTCGTGATGAAGGTAGACCGTGCACATGCTTCAACTGTGGTCTGTAAGGCCATTTCCAGTGGCAATGTCCTAAAGCTCCTGCCGCCAATGTTACATCAAATGCTCCTGATGATGGCATTCAATCTATCCAGATAACTGCAGAGTCATATACATATTTTTTGACTTCCAAGTTCAACGACGTGGTGAAGCATCAACATCTGGATCTACAGTCGGGTACTCAGCAGCGGCATGTGTGGTGAGGTCGAAGCAGTGGGTGATTGACTCTGGTGCATATGCTCACATGACTGACGACGCAGGTATGATATGCAATTATATATCGGTGGGTCGTGTTTCCAATATTACTGTAGCCAATGGTGGTTCACTAAGAGTCCGTGGACATGGAAGTGCCCGTCTTACTTCCGGACTGTCACTCAATTCAATTTTACATACGCCTAAAAATCCGTTCAGTTTACTTTCAATTAGCCAGATTACTTTTGACATGCTTTGCCCGGTAATGTTTTTTCCTGATGGTTGTGTTTTTCAGGACCTGAAAACTGGAAAGACTGTCGGTAAAGGACATGTGGCTGGAGGCTTATACCTGTTTGACGTACCTTCTTATGTTGCTTGTGTCGGTGTAGAACTCGATCCTTTCGAGTTACATTGTCAGTTAGGCCATCCATCAATCCAAGCTCTCCAAAAAATATATCCATCTTTAGATGTTCCAGTTATTTTTCATTGTGAGTCGTGTCGCGTGCCAGCGCTACTACTTGACTTGAGTGCCAGCACGTAGCTGTGCTTTCAGCAAGAATTTCACCATTGGGAGCCGGCGCCTTTCGAAGCACTTTCACGTGTGAACCTGCTTCTTGTAGTCTCCGTCTTTACGTCGGTTTTAGCTAAACATCACCGGATTACCTATCCGGTGAGTCATAATAAAATTGCATCAGCTCCTTTCGAGTTGGTGCATCATGATATATGGGACCTTGTCGGGTCTAATCAATGTTGGGTTTCAAGTACTTTGTTACATTTGTTGATGACTACTCACGTGTCACTTTTGTCTATCTGATAAAAATCACTCCGAATTATTTAAAATTTGGTACAATTTTTATGCAGAAATTAAAACACAATTTGGTGTTCCGATTAAATGCTTTCGAAGTGACAATAGTCGTGAGTATCTATCTTGTGAGTTCAATATCCATCTGTCCCGCAATGGCATCATCCACCAAACTTTCTGTCCTTACACACCACAACAGAATAGTGTGGCCGAACGCAAGAATCTCCATATATTGGAAACAACACGTGCTCTTATGTTTCAAGCACGTACTCCCAAATATTTTTGGTCGAATGAGGTACTTACAGCTTGCTATCTTATTAATCGCATATCATCGTCGGTTTTTAATAATGCTACTCCCTTTTCTCGGTTATATTTCTAACGAGCCGTTTCCTCTACCTCTAAATTTTTTTGGTGGCTTGTGCTATGTTCGGGATACCCGACCAACCCTTTCTAAATTAGATCCTAAGGCAATCCAATGTGTTTTTCTTGGGTATCCTAAAGATCAGAAAGGGTATCGTTGTTTTTCTCCTACCTTGATGCAGTATTTTCTCTCTGGATGTTACCTTTGTTGAAACCGAGTTTCCTCCACTTCCACAAACTACAGGTCAAGTTCCCCCAGTCTACCCAGAAGAGGGTTTCTTGTTGTTCTCTGTTCAAACACAACACAGCCCCCCGAAAGGGGATGCCCTGCCCTACCGAGGCAGTATCCCGGTCCGACGGTCCGCAAACACCAGTTCAGTCAGTACCGACGTCACCTGAACGACCATTGCAGATAGTGCCTATTGTCACAGAACCATCCTCCTCCTCTAGCTCCACTGATTCGCCTCCGCCTGTTCCACCAACTCGACCTCGTCGTGCCTGCTGGGGTCATCTCTTGTATGTTGAAAACTACAAAGGGCTCGTGGGCCACACTCAGTCCTTGGTAGCCACTATTGATGGATTCAAATTTCCAATACTGCCAAGGAGGGTCTCAAACATCCCGGTTGACGTGCTATTATGAAAGAGATAAAATGGCTTCGGGAGAACCATACTTGAGACTTGGTAGATTTATCCGCTGGTAAGCAGGCAGTAGGTTACAAATGGGTATTCACGATCAAGGTGAAGCCAGATGACACTCTTGATCGCCTAAAGGCTCATCTGGTGGCTAAAGGATATTCTCAGACCCATGGTGAGGATTATTTTGAGACCGCTTCAGTTGCCAAGATGACATTAGTGTGCGTACTCTTGACCTTTGTTGTTCGCTATGACTGGCCATTGCTTCAGCTGGATATCAAAAATGCATTTCTCCACGGGGATATTAAAAAAGAAGTATATGTGGTGCAACCTCCCGAGTTCGTTGCAAGGGAGGGTAAAGTGTATCATCTGCAGAAGGTCCTCTACGGTCTCAAACAATCACCTCGTGCGTGGTTTGATCGATTTACATGTGTTGTTACTCAGTTTAGCATGTATCAACCAAAGAAGGATCATTCGGTACTCTACCGACAGATATCAGCTGGAAGGATACTACTTGGTGTCTATGTTCACGACATTGTAATCACGGGAGACATCAGGGTATTACAGGACTAAATAAGTTTCTGGAAGAACAATTTCAGACCAAGGATATGGGTTCGTTGAACTACTTCTTGGACATTGAAGTCACACGGGGTAAGTGGGACATTGTAATGTCTCAGAGGAAGTATGTAATGGACATACTAAATGATGCAGGACTGATGCAAGCCAAGGGGGCAACTTCGCCCATGGATCCAGGGACAAAGTTACTCCCATACGATGGGGTCCTAACGACCAATTCGGATCAGTATCGTCGAGTGGTTGAAAAACTCAACTACTTGGCGGTCATGACTCGCCCGGACATTTCTTTCGCCGTAAGCGTCGCAAGTAGATTTATGGCTTCTTCACGAGTTTCATACTGGCTGGCAGGCCTACCTCAGAATTCTGCGCTAATTAGTCCAGAATCCAGGAAAAAAAATTCGGATGGAGAATCATGGTCATATTCGTGTTGAGTGCTTTACTGATGCTGACTGGGGTGCAAGTCTGACGGATAGAAGGTCTACATCTGTCTACTTGGTATTTATTGGCGGAAACTTAGTATCGTGGAAGAGAAAGAAGCAAAGTGTGATAGCACGGTCGAATTCAGAAGCAGAATATCGAGCCATTGCTCATGGCACAGCAGAGATATTATATCTGCAACATCTTCTATAAGAGCTGGGAGAAAAAATATAATCTAAAGCAGCAGATATGTGGTGTGATAACCAGTCTACTATCTATATTGCTATTAATCTTGTATTTCAAGAAAGGACAAAGCACATTGAAATCGATATCTACTTTGTCCGTGATGAGTATAAAAAGGGAATGATAAAGTTTCACCTCGTGAGGACCGGTGATCAGATAGCCGATATCTTCACAAAGTCTCTTTTGGGTCTTCCGGTTCAATTTCTGTGTAACAAGTTGGGCATGATTAACATCTATGCTCTAGCTTGAGGGAGAGTTTTAAGTATTTGTAGTAGTAGTAGTATTAGTAGTATTGGACTTTAGCCCCACATCGAATAGACCAATTGGGAGAGGGGTTAGCATCTCCTATATATATGTAACCCTCTCCTCAATAATAATCATCCTATTATTATTTCTGACAATACTCAACAAATACAATTTTAGCATTCACAAAACCATTAGATTGATAGTGGAGAAAGGCTACTCGTGACTTGAAATGAGTGAGTACCATGGGTGGTAGGCTCCAAACTAAAAGAGTTTTTTAAGTCCAGTCAATGATAATACAATAAATGGGTTGTGTTGAAGCACTGTCATGCACACTCTTTGCTATATGTAAGCCAAACTCTTTGACAGTTACTGTTAATAAATAGATAACACTTGCTTAACAAAAGGGCAATAAATTATAAACCTACTAGCACATGCCGATACATAGTCAATGCAAGTGCTTTTGGTTGCATCACTATATGGTTATATGATTCTATTATTTCAAGCGAGATGATATGACAATAAACTTCATATTTCCACAAAAATATCTAGTTGGATCATTAGTATGTTATATCTAAAAAAATACTTACTGGGTGAAGAAATCAAGTTAAGCCAAGAAAGTGATAACTATCACAAACAAAGTATTGAATTATAAACCAAAATGTGCAGAGTATGGCAGTTGTTCACATGATCCAATATTACAAGCATGGGAATACTTGAGTAATCATATACAATATTAGGGTTGTAGGTAGAAAAACATTTCTAAGCATGATAATCGATGCAAGTCTTACAGGTTCAGAGGTTATTACCATCTGATATGAAATATGATTGACCTGCAGCAACAGGATGCTTTCTGCCAGGAATGTCATCCAAAAGCCCCATGCTTGCCAATATTAGTGAAAGCACAAGGTTGTCGACATACACCCAGTCGGACTTCACACTCGAATCACCAACTTTGAAAACTAAAAGACCCATCTTAGCAAGGGAGAGTATCCTTGGAAGGTGCCTCTCCTCACCTGGGCCATAGATAGCAGCAGGACGAATTGCACAAGTATAAAGGCGGACACCATCCTTTTTTCTATAACATAAAAAAGAAAAGTTCAAAAAATATTTGGCAAACCACAATTTGCATCAGAGATACTACCCCAGAAGAATCTTACTTGGAGGGACGACCATTGCTCTTAAGAACAAGCTGTTCAGCAACAGATTTACTACGACCATACGGGTCAACATGCTCATCGATAGGAAAATACGGTAAAGCTTCGTTCCCATTTACAATCTCCTTTCCGCCAAACACAACATTGTACGTACTAACATAAACAAGTCTTTTGATCCCAACCTCATGGCAAGCATCCAACACATTGCAGGTCCCATTTATGTTAACTCGGTCAACACGCCCCGCCTGGAGCATTTCTTTCCCTGACATCCCATAGGAAGCAAGGTGGAAAACACAGTGTGCCCCTCGCAAAGCTTTCTCCACATCCTTTTTCTGGCCCACATCCCCTGTCATATTCATATGAATTATATGGTTTATGTACAAAATTGTTAGAAAAACCTAGTCAAATTAGAAATTTACAATAGTACATCAGTTGGAATAAGAAGAGAACCTGTTAGCTTCATGGGTTTATCTTACGTGTGTTTTTCCTCTACAGAAGGGCAGCCATGGGTATTAATTAAGAGGATAGGAGGAAAGTTGATGGAATGAGTCCCTGTTCACAAGAAGTGAGTAACATATCCACATACATAAGGTCAAAACCAGCGGAGAGGCCAAAAACATCCCACCAAATCTTTTTTGATTAAGATGTTATATTTTGCACAGGTTATTGAGATTATCCAAATATTTTCTTTATTAGGATTCTTTGTGCTTTATTTGTTTTCGTAATTTAATTAAGACTAGTTTCTTACGGTTCAAGTATGTTATTTACTACAAATAGGGCTATGTAGAAAACAATAAACATGTTCATTGCTACTAATTTCTTATTGATTCGCGTGCTTGAGAATTAGGATTTTAGTCCTCGTTATCTTGCGTCGTTGGTTTTTAGCGATTGGCGTTTCCATGTTACATCAAGTGGTATAAGAGTCTCACTGTGTAGCGAGACATGGTGGGAACCAAAGACGACGACGAAGACAAACAACTTATTGCCGAAAGCAGGAGGTTGAAGGCCTCTTTGGCAGTCCGTAGCATTAAAATCTCTCTTTAGGATTTGACCCTATACGTCCAACGAAACAAGCATGCGGTAGGCAATTAGGAACATTGAGGCAACCGGTTGGTGATCAAGAAATGACGCCACATATGAGAAATGATTGCCACCTCCGGGAAGATTGTCAAGGATTGGCACGAGAGCATCATTTACGGAGGACTCGAGTAGATTTGTCTAGTTCGAGTGACGAGGAGTTTGATGATTTCGTCAGTTGGGGTTATGAAGACGATTGTGGCAGTAATAGACTTCCTAACCGACGGAACTACGACAGTCGGCACTGCGTCAACGGACGTCATCGATATGGAGACTACAGAAGGAACGATTTTCGTTGTGGCATAGATCGATTCGACGACGACTATGCTTATCAACTTGGCGATCATGGGGAAGGTTTGTTCAGTAAAGGAGATGAATTCGAATTGAAGGTCGATATTTCAATTTTTTATGGAGATCCCGACATCGAAGAGTTCATGGATTGGTTGTCAGAGGTGAATCGATTCTTCGATTACATAGAGATCTCTACGAACAGAAAAGTCAAGTTGGTGGTTTGCCAACTAAAGTCAAGGGCATAATGGATGGACTTGACATTTGTCACATGTTACTTGAGCGACAATGGCAATTTGACGTTGGATTCAAGCATAACGGACGTCTCAACACTTATCGGTTGATAAAGAATAGAGCGGGTTACACATTTACGCCATCAAAGAAGAATATCTGAACTGATATTTAAAAAAAGGAGGGAAAGATGTTCCTTTCATTGAAAGTCTCCACGAAGGAAGAGGCTTATGAGGTACATGTTTTGGTAGTAAAATGGTGCATAAAGGCCGAAGAGTCGACGGAGGAAAGATCGACTCCAGCAAAGATACGACCAATCCTTGAGGAGTTCCGTGACATTCTTTTATATGAGCTTTCCAGAGGATAACCACACATACAGGGCATACAAGATTGCATTGATCTTGTGTCCGGGTAAGTTAACCAAATTTACCATATTATCATATGAGCCCGCAAAAAAACAAAATTCTACAGAAGGTGGAGGATTTGCTACATAAGGGGTTATATTAGAGAAAGCATGAGACTGTGCGAGGGTCCAA
This sequence comes from Iris macrosiphon, assembly GCA_036927795.1. Classification (NCBI taxonomy): domain Eukaryota; kingdom Viridiplantae; phylum Streptophyta; class Magnoliopsida; order Asparagales; family Iridaceae; genus Iris; species Iris macrosiphon. Next base: position 17,455,591 of record JAYESA010000001.1, on the reverse strand, counting down.
CACTTTTGGCAACGAAGAAAGATGGCGGTAGTGGCAATTCTCATGTTCCTTGGTTAAAAAAAGGGGGGTTGTTGGATGCGGGATCTACTCCACGAGGAACGATAAGGACGTAGATGATATCATCACGATGGAAGTTGGAGGATGTGTGTTGATAGACGTGCTATCAACAAGATCATGATTGGTTACAAGTTTCCGATACCATGATCGGATAATATGCATGATCATTTGAGTGGCATCGAGATCTTCCCAAGATATACCTTCGATGCGGGTACTATCCAATTCGCATCCGACCGGGAGATGAGTGGAAGACGACACTTAAGACATGAGACAGATTATTCGAATGGATTGTCGTGCCATTCGGATTGTCCAGTGCACCAGGTACTTTCATGTGTCTCATGAATTAGACACTTCAACCTTTAATTGGTGGGTTTGTTGTAGTTTATTTTGATGATATACTAATCTACAATAAAGACTGTTAGAGTTATTTTATTTTGTTATTTATCATATGAGGGTATAATAGTAATTGTGGGTGTATTGCATATCAATATAAATAGACATGAGATGCAACCTAGGGTTTAAGGCCCTTGCAATCTCCTTTTCTCATATTCTCTCTTCTTCTACTTCCCCTTCTCCTCTCCATCTCCATCTCCAGACTTCACTTGGTATCAGAGCATATATTTGTAAGTACTGTACATCCCATCCCCGACAGGGCCGATCGAACTTTTCATGATTCGTCGTTCGTCGTTCGTTGTTCGTGGTTCGTTTATGAGATCTAGGGTTTCTACAGATCTCCGTTGGTTATTCGTCGTCGGTTGAGGTTCGTTGTGAGATCTAGGGTTTCAAAGATCTCGTCTTTCTGTTGCATCTGCAAGTATGGTGGGGACCGAATCTTCTAGCGAGATTAATAGTGGTGGTGGTAGCGGAGGTGGTTCTCCTTTTACTGTTATTCATAATGATGAATTGGGAAAGTCGATTACAGCGGTGAAACTCAATGGTGCGAACTACCTTGCCTGGTCCAAGTCTATCAAAGTGGTGTTAAGGGCGAAGAAGAAGTTGAAGTTTTTAACGGAAGAACCCCTGCCTGAAACTTCCGCTGAGTATGAGGATTGGATGAGTGCAGATGCATACGTTATGTCGTGGTTGTGACATAGTATGGAACCACATATCGCTGCTAATGTTCAGTGGTGTGAATCAAGCAAACAGATTTGGGCATCTCTGGAAGAATCATATTCGCATAAGCGAAACGTTGCCCGTATCTATGAGTTGTACGAGTTATTGTTCAATACAAAGCAAAATGGAAAGCCTGTGAATGAATATCTGGCTTCAAAGAAGGCTTTGTGGGAGGAACTGCTTCAATATCATCCTGTTACTACTGATTTGAAGGAAGCTCGTAGACAGAAGGAAGAGTTTCATGTTTCACTTATCCTATCCGGCTTGGATCCTGCGCTCGAACCTTATAAAGCTCAAATCCTTGCTGGAGAGCAGTTACCTACGGTTGCAGATATTTTCTCCCGTCTCAATCGTTCCTTTCTGGGACAGAGTTCTGTGGTGCCGAGTACTGACTCTTCTGCCCTAGTTTCTAGTGTTGGTCGTGGTGGTGGACGTGGTAGTGGACGTGGCGGTAGAGATGGTGGTCGTAGTTTTGGTCGAGGAGGAGGCCGCGGTGGTAGAGACAATGGTCGTGGTGGTGGCCGCGGTGGTGGTGGCCGTGGTCAACCACGGAAGTATAACTATTGTGGAATGCTCGGTCATGTAGAAGACTACTATTGGGACAAGTGGGGCAAACCAGAATATGCACATCAAGTGCATGCTGAAAATATGCAGTCCCAGGTCACCACTTATGCTCCCAGAGATGATACTTCGGGTTTCAATCAGACTTCAACGTCCGATACCTCATCTCCATTTCAACAGATCCTCCAGAAGTTGAACGCGCTTGCTAGTACCACCTCCCAACCTACTGCAACCATGGCACATATAGGTAATCCTGCTTTTGTGGCAACCCAGTCACCATCCACCTCTTGGGTCATCGACTCAGGAGCAAGCTCTCACATGTCTGGTATAACATCTATCTTTCATAATCGTAGTTCCATGAAACATAATATTATCTTGGCTGATGGGTCTACTCGTCCTGTGCTTGGGAAAGGTGTCATTCACCCTACTCAATCACTATCATTATTTGATTCATTATATGTGCCTAATTTTTCATTTAATTTGTTATCTGTGAGCCAGTTAACCAAATCTCTTCAATGTTCTGTGACATTTTCTTCCAATTCGTGTGTTTTTCAGGACCTCAGGACGAAGAAGATGATTGGTTCGGGGCATGAAAAAGATGGTCTGTACTACTTGGATCTACCTGGAAAAGCCTTCACTTCTGTTTCTACTTCTCCGTTGCAGTGGCATTATCGTTTGGGACATCCGTCTTTGGCTAAGTTGCGTCAAGTTGTTCCTAGTTTGAGTCATGTTTCTAGTCTTGAATGTGAGGCTTGTCAGTTAGGCAAGCATCACCGTAGTTCCTTTCCTCGTCGTAGTGAGAGTCGTCAATTAGAGTCTTTTGATCTTGTTCATTCTGATATTTAGGGTCCGTCTAGAGTCAAAAGTCCGAAAGGATTTCAGTATTTTGTTATTTTTATTGATTATTATTCCAGAATGACTTGGTGTTATTTAATGAAAGAAAGATCTGAGTTTCCAAATGTGTTATCTGTCTTTTATAATGAAGTCTATGTTCAGTTTAATAAACGTATCAAAATTTTGCGTTCTGATAATGCTTTGGAGTATACTCAATCTTCTGTGAACAAGTTCTGTGTTGATCGTGGTATGATTCATCAAACCAGTTGTGTCCACACCTCTCAACAAAATGGTATAGCCGAACGCAAACATCGACACATTTTAGATGTGGCTCGAACTCTCATGTTCAATATGCATGTCCCTAAACAGTATTGGACAGATGCCGTTCTTACTGCATGTTATCTTATTAATCGTATGCCATCATCTGTATTAAATAACAAAGTTCCATTTACCATATTACATACAGATGTCGCACCATTTTCCTTATCTCCTCGAGTGTTTGGGTGTGTCGCTTTTATTCATAACTTGGAATCTAATCGAGATAAGTTGCCTCCTAGATCTCTGAAGTGTCTTTCTTGGTTATCCCCGTACTCAAAAAGGTTATCGTTGTTACAGTCCACAGTCACGCAAATATTATGTCAGTGCAGATGTTACATTCTTTGAGTCTACCCCTTTCTTTCCTTCAGGAGACCGTTGTATTCCTTTTACAACAGATTTGATATCTTCTATACCACTTCCGGTCATTCCTGAATCAATTTGTCTCCATTCCCCATTTACAGGTTTATCAGAGATCCAAGGACAGGCCAGTGGTTCTGCAAAATCCAGCCTTCAACCAATCTTCTTCCGTGCCTGAGGTTTCTGCTCCCATCACCACAGATCCAGATGATCTTCCTATTGCTCTCAGAAAAAGACAACGCCTTTGTACCACAAAGAATAAGCATCCCATTTCTAACTATGTTTCATTACACCGTGCTTCATCATCTTTTCATGCATTTGTTGTTTCATTGTCTTCTACTTTTATTCCCAAAACTTACAAGCAGGCTATGTCATCTTCTGGTTGGAAAAATACAATGGATGAGGAGATGTATGCTTTACATCAAAATCAAACTTGGGAGCTTACATCACTTCCTGTTGGAAAACAAACAGTGGGTTGTAGATGGGTGTACACTGTTAAGTATCACCCTGATGGTTCTGTTGAGCGCCTCAAGGCACGGTTGGTTGCCAAAGGGTATACTCAGACATATGGCGTGGATTATATGGAGACTTTCTCTCCAGTGGCTCGGCTGAATTCAGTTCGGATTCTTATTTCTGTGGCGGTTAATCACCAATGGCCTATATATCAGCTGGACATAAAGAATGCTTTCTTGCATGGTGACTTACATGAGGAGGTTTATATGGATCAACCACCGGGATATGTTGTAGCAGGAAATAAAAGACTCGTATGTCGATTGAAGAAAGCATTATATGGACTGAAACAGTCACCTCGTGCTTGGTTTGACAAGTTCAGTTCAGTTCTCATTCAGTATGACTTTCGGCGTACCATATCAGATCATTCAGTATTTTGCCATTCTTCCTCAGCAGGTATTATCGTGTTGATTGTTTATGTTGATGATATCATTATATCTGGGAGCGATCATGCTGGAATTGTGGAATTGAAGGCCTACCTTAGTCGTCAGTTTCATACTAAGGATTTGGGTCTTCTTCGATATTTTCTTGGAATCGAGGTTGCTCGATCTAAGAAAGGTGTGTATCTGTCACAACGCAAGTATGTTCTAGACTTGCTCTCCGAGACTGGGATGTTGGAGTGTCGGCCAGTTGAGACTCCTATGGATTATCATGACAAGCTTGATGCTGACAGGGGAGAGTTATTTGAGGATGTTGGATATTATAGACGTTTGGTTGGCAAACTTATATATCTTACTGTTACTCGACCAGACATCACATATGCAGTTGGAGTAGTTAGTCAGTTTATGCATGCCCCTCGGCAACCACATTGGGAGACTATCTCTCGCATTCTTCGATACTTGAAGGGTGCACCTGGAAAGGGTTTGTTGTACAAACCTTCCCAGTTGTTTACGGTGACTGGGTTCAGTGATGCTGATTGGGCAGACAGTCGCAGTGATAGGAGGTCTACTTTGTAGCGTCCCGTTCTCCCGATGCGGAGAGCGCGGCTAAGAAACACAAGTCGGTATCGTTCGATCGGGATAGATTGAATTAAGAACTCGTCCTCGTTATGGATTTGTTTCTTCGGAATCGATTCCCATATTCAGTGGACTGCGCCCCAAGGATCGGCTTAGCGGCAGAGTCAGGAGGGACCTCTCCGCTGCTATCTTTTATTGCCTCGGTTTTCGATGTCGCTTGTTGCTTTCGTGCTTTGAGTTGGTTTTGGGATTTGCTTGTTTTCCTTGAACGGTTTCGATGGTTTTCATTGTTTTCGTTCATTGACTTGCACTTCTATTCCGAGATTGGAAAGAGAGGAAGAAGTATTAATCGAGCTGTTCGTGTGCAGGTGAACGAGCAGTAGGCGGCTTGCGAGCGGAGTCGTGAAGCGCCTCTTTCCTTCTTCTTTCCAAAATCTAAGTGAGTGGCTACCAACCCGATTAGCTAGTCCTGCTTCCAAGCTTCACAGCTAATCAATCTGCACTCTCCTTTGCCCCGATCAAACGATACCAAGTAATAATAAAAGAAACCAAGATAAAAGAGAATAGACTTGGTTAATACTGCTTGTCAATCAAACTGTGAACGGTTACTTAACTGCATGCTTGTTCGTTTGGGACATTTATCATATGCATAAATACAAGTTAGAATGTTTGTTCTTCTTTAAATTATGCTATGAAATATACTGAATCAAGAGGCTATGCAACTGAATCATAATACTGCTTGTCCTGAACTGGCATTGCCTCAACTGCATGAACTGTTAGCTTAATGAAACAATACCGATTCGATCACGGACAACTTGTGCACAAGGTCACTGGTTCCTGCGGACGGTCGCTGGGGCACTGGCACCGATCCGATCCGGACGGAACTCACTGTAGTCTACTGCATCTGAACGGGATGGATTGCAGCCACTACTGAATCTTCGCTGCATTCCATCCTCGTTCAAGACTAAACGGTCCATTATGGCATCCTAGCCAGTGATCCACTGTATATTTAAACCTGTTGCATACTAACTTGTGTCTTCGTGGCAGGGAAGGCATGGTAAGTATTGTGCAGGTAATTCAGACGGTCAGGTAAAATCCACCGAACGGTGGCACGTTCATTTCAGTAAATTCAATATGCTGCTTACTTGTAAATGAACTAAGGCAAGATAGAAACCCACAAAATATGCATGCTTCACTAAACAACGTGTTGATTGGTATAGTCAGGCTAGCTCGCCTTCACCAGCATGTTTCGATATGCTGACCCTCGTTGAAACAGGTTCTCCGCACCAAGGCGAACCGAGCGAGGAGCCGAAGTCGTCTACCCGATCCAGACCAAGCTGTTGGCGCATCTTCACCGCGCCTTGAAGCCTTTTGAAGCCAGAAGCTGCAACTCTTCATACACAAATGCAGCTCCGTGGCAAAGCGATCCTCCAGCCTGGAGGTCTTTATCATTTTGAGTTATAAAGGGATGTAATGTACATGACTGCTATCTCATTTTGAGTCATCTCTTTTGTAAGCCGTTCGGCATATTAGCTGACTCGTTCAAGAGTTTGTAATAGATGTTCATTATCAATAAAGAGAACTTTTCTATGTTTCAAATCTGTGTTTCAATTTATCTGCGTACTCTGAATATGTGCTTGCTATGCAAATCATTAAAGCCTTGTGCGGGCGCAACTCCAGGCCCGCACGGCGGTCACGACTCGGGGGACGCCTCGGGACGTGACATAGTGGTATCAGAGCACAGATTCAAAGTTCCTTAGACTTCGTGCTGGAAAAGTTCCTTTAACGATCAAATTCCTGTGCGAACTCTTGAACTCGCTAGGCCAAAATGAGATACGTTCACGCAATAAGTCCATAATACATTATGATTCTAATGTAATTTACCTTCTTTTGAAGGAATGGATCCAGCGCAATCTGCAGCGCAACCACTGAACGAAACACAAGAAAGCAGTTCGGGCACTTCGGGAAGCTCTCAGAGCCAAAGAGGCATGTCTCAAGTCGACCCGCTTGAGCGGGTAATGCAAATGTTAGAATCGCAACGACAACGAGACGATGCTCGCCAAGCCAAGCTCGAGAGTAATCTAGAGACCCGATTCTCAGTCCAACAAAAGCAGGTAGATGCCCTGCGACAGATCGTTCAGACTTTGGCTGCCAACCATTCCGCCGCAACAGCAACGACTCCGGTGGGACAGCCCGTGCTTGAAGTGGAGACGCCTCAAATTCCAAGGCCGAGGGACGTGATTGCCTTCAACTTGGGCCATTTCAAGAAAGTCTGCAACACCCCATTCAACGGGACTGAGGACCCAGTGGTAGCTCTAGATTGGCTAGCCGAGCTTGAAGATCACTTCGCTCTGCTAGAGGTCCCCGAAGAGAAGCGCGTCTCCTGCGCGCAACTACAGCTCCGCCTCAACGCACACGATTGGTGGGACGTGCATCGACGATCTCTCCAATTTGATCACGGAGAGGAGGCGATCTCGTGGACGACCTTTCGTGCCGCGTTCGAAGAGGAGTTTATACCCCCTCCAGTACAACGTCAAATGGAAAATGACTTCGTGCAACTGAGGCAAGGCAGGATGACAGTTAAAGAGTATTCCGCCGAATTCAACCGACTCTCCAAATTCGCTAGGGCCTATTTACCTGATGCAGCGAGTCGAGCTAGAAGGTTTGAAGGTGGTCTCCGTCCTGCCATCCATTCGCACGTAGTCAATAATCAGTACGGAACAATGCGTGAAGTCATGAATCACGCCCTATCCCTCGAACCGCGATATCCTCACGTTTCCACTGGCGCTGTGCATACCTACAATCACAAACGCCAAGGCAACGATGGAGGAAACACCGCTACAAAGCGCCCTAACCACGGCGGTCCACGGAGAGGTAACCCAGGGCAACCGTGTGCATATTGTAAGAAACCAGGGCACACAGTTGAAAAGTGCCGCAAGAAACTTGGGCAATGCCTCATTTGCGGTAATCCTGATCATACCGTTCCTGCCTGCCCACTTGCCCACTGAGCCGCCTTAATAATCCCTAACGGTAAGTTCTACCCTAAGTTTCGGGACGAAACTTTCAATTAGTTGGGTAGGATGTAGCGCCCCGTTCTCCCGATGCGGAGAGCGCGGCTAAGAAACACAAGTCCGTATCGTTCGATCGGGATAGATTGAATTAAGAACTTGTCCTCGTTATGGATTTGTTTCTTCGGAATCGATTCCCATATTCAGTGGACTGCGCCCCAAGGATCGGCTTAGCGGCAGAGTCAGGAGGGACCTCTCCGCTGCTATCTTTTATTGCCTCGGTTTTCGATGTCGCTTGTTGCTTTCGTGCTTTGAGTTGGTTTTGGGATTTGCTTGTTTTCCTTGAACGGTTTCGATGGTTTTCATTGTTTTCGTTCATTGACTTGCACTTCTATTCTGAGATTGGAAAGAGAGGAAGAAGTATTAATCGAGCTGTTCGTGTGCAGGTGAACGAGCAGTAGGCGGCTTGCGAGCGGAGTCGTGAAGCGCCTCTTTCCTTCTTCTTTCCAAAATCTAAGTGAGTGGCTACCAACCCGATTAGCTAGTCCTGCTTCCAAGCTTCACAGCTAATCAATCTGCACTCTCCTTTGCTCCGATCAAACGATACCAAGTAATAATAAAAGAAACCAAGATAAACGAGAATAGACTTGGTTAATACTGCTTGTCAATCAAACTGTGAACGGTTACTTAACTGCATGCTTGTTCGTTTGGGACATTTATCATATGCATAAATACAAGTTAGAATGTTTGTTCTTCTTTAAATTATGCTATGAAATATACTGAATCAAGAGGCTATGCAACTGAATCATAATACTGCTTGTCCTGAACTGGCATTGCCTCAACTGCATGAACTGTTAGCTTAATGAAACAATACCGATTCGATCACGGACAACTTGTGCACAAGGTCACTGGTTCCTGCGGACGGTCGCTGGGGCACTGGCACCGATCCGATCCGGACGGAACTCACTGTAGTCTACTGCATCTGAACGGGATGGATTGCAGCCACTACTGAATCTTCGCTGCATTCCATCCTCGTTCAAGACTAAACGGTCCATTATGGCATCCTAGTCAGTGATCCACTGTATATTTAAACCTGTTGTATACTAACTTGTGTCTTCGTGGCAGGGAAGGCATGGTAAGTATTGTGCAGGTAATTCAGACGGTCAGGTAAAATCCACCGAACGGTGGCACGTTCATTTCAGTAAATTCAATATGCTGCTTACTTGTAAATGAACTAAGGCAAGATAGAAACCCACAAAATATGCATGCTTCACTAAACAACGTGTTGATTGGTATAGTCAGGCTAGCTCGCCTTCACCAGCATGTTTCGATATGCTGACCCTCGTTGAAACAGGTTCTCCGCACCAAGGCGAACCGAGCGAGGAGCCGAAGTCGTCTACCCGATCCAGTCCAAGCTGTTGGCGCATCTTCACCGCGCCTTGAAGCCTTTTGAAGCCAGAAGCTGCAACTCTTCATACACAAATGCAGCTCCGTGGCAAAGCGATCCTCCAGCCTGGAGGTCTTTATCATTTTGAGTTATAAAGGGATGTAATGTACAGGACTGCTCTCTCATTTTGAGTCATCTCTTTTGTAAGCCGTTCGGCATATTAGCTGACTCGTTCAAGAGTTTGTAATAGATGTTCATTATCAATAAAGAGAACTTTTCTATGTTTCAAATCTGTGTTTCAATTTATCTGCGTACTCTGAATATGTGCTTGCTATGCAAATCATTAAAGCCTTGTGCGGGCGCAACTCCAGGCCCGCACGGCGGTCACGACTCGGGGGACGCCTCGGGGCGTGACATACTTCTGGCTATTGTACGTTTGTGGGTGGCAATCTTGTCACGTGGCGTAGTAAGAAGCAGAATGTTGTGGCTCGTTCTAGTGCAGAGGCCGAGTACCGTGCGATGGCTCATACAGCTTCTGAGATGATGTGGGTGCAGTCTCTTCTTCATGAAATGGGAATCATGATTCCTATTCCGATGGAGATGTATTGTGATAATCAGTCGGCAATGTTTATCGCAAGTAATCCGGTGTTTCATGAGCGCACGAAGCATATCGAGGTGGATTGTCATTTTGTTCGTGATTTGTTGCTGAAGAAACAGATTGTCACTCCTTATGTTTGGTCATGTCACGCCCCGGCCCCGCCCGGGCCGCCGCTCCGCCCTGCCCCGCCCCGTGCGGCCGGGAATTAACGGACCGGAAACGTATCACCGTGCCTCGGCGCGCCGGACGCGAATCACCGCGCCCGTCCCGCGGGTGCGAGGGAGGAAGGGAGCCAAGCGAATGGCCCGTTCGAGCTTTCGGGGGACGTGATGCCGCACGGGCCTGGGGTTGCGCCCGTGCAAGGCCAATCGTTTAAGTTGATAGTTGGCTATCATCGCATCAATCGAGTAAGCAGCGGAAAGAGACTTGTTGCAATGCAATGCATTAGCCAACTGAGTGTTCGGGACAATCGAGGCAACTTGGGTTTCCTTTAGCAAAGGCACACGTTCGTTCCATACATTATGCCCCCTTATACGATAGCATTCTCGGGGCAACAATCGAAACCAGGATTCCGGGTCTTCGGGACTGTGGCACGCCTATCGCTTCCTCGGACGATCCAGTACCTGCGAACAAGTAAACTGTTGGTGGGTCAGCACTTTATACAAGTACTGGTGAGATAAATCAACTGAACAGAAACAAGCATTCACTCAAACAGGCACTAAGTAATCATGTTATAAAACATTACATTACTAGTGATCTTACTAGTTTTACCTAGGTTCGTTTCATGCAGTTCTAGCAGAGTCGATTTACTTGTTTAGAAACATGTTTGGAAACAGAGTTTCATATTGAATATGCAAGCAAGCAAACCGTTCATGTTTCAGGGTGTGCGTAGCATGTCTCGTGCGACTCGAGGGTCTGATGCAAAGCTAGACACACAATGCACATTCTTAGGGGCAGTCACTATCCAAGCCAACACAATGACTTAGCTATATGCAGGGCGGTCCCCGAGTATTCAGGATCGGCAGCTGGTAGAACAGCATACCAATGACTCTTTATCTGATGCTAGAGGCAGCTGTGACTCATGGTTGCTTTGCACTATCATGGTAGCAGCCGGGACACATGCAGTTCAGCTCTCCACCAATAGCCATTGTCCGACCGCGTGCGAATGCATGGAACACTATCAAATAAACTCTAGTATGCAGACAAGACGAACCATCAGAATACACTCATTGTTGCGGGACAATCCGACTTATCACTTGAACACGTTCAGGCACAGTATGGTTCTCTCGAAGCATAGACGATAGTGAACATATTCATGCACTCTAAGCAGGCGATTCAGGATTCTCGTTAAGCAGGCATTGTTTCAAAGACAAGCTAGGTGAGTTCGTTCATTAACATGCAAGGCAGGTTCTATCATTCTCTTAAGAAAACATTGCAAGCAAAAACTCAGGTTATTATTAAGGCGTGCAAGAATCAGAGAACGAAGTTCTGCCCACTCACCTTGATATATAACGCCGGCGCGGAGCGGGGCGTTACAGGTCAGAGGATCAATTAGGTGATATCCTCACCAAACCACTTGCTCGTGGTCCATTTTCTGATTTATGTAGCAAGCTGGGCATGTCTGATCTATATGCTCCTGCTTGAGGGAGGGTGTTAGAGTTATTTTATTTTGTTATTTATCATATGAGGGTATAATAGTAATTGTGGGTGTATTGCATATCAATATAAATAGACATGAGATGCAACCTAGGGTTTAAGGCCCTTGCAATCTCCTTTTCTCATATTCTCTCTTCTCCTACTTCCCCTTCTCCTCTCCATCTCCATCTCCAGACTTCACTAAGACCATGATTAACACTTTGGGCATTTGAGGAGGGTGTTGGAGGTGCTGAAACTGAATCAACTCTACGTCAAGTTGAAGAAGTATTACTTTATGGCATCGAAGTTGCTTTCTCGTGTTCATTGTGGGTTAGGATGGCATCCATGCCGATGAGGAGAAGGTTCGTGCAATTCGGGAGTAACCAACACCAAAGACCATAGGAAAGGCATGCAACTTTCATGGATTAGCGATGTTCTATTAATGATTCATCCGAGATTTCAGTACAATTACGAAATATATTAGAGTGCATGAAGAAGGGGAAGTTCAATTGGTAAGAAGAAGCATTGACGAGTTTCACGGTGATCAAAGACAAGGTTTACACGACGTCAGTTTTAGCTCTTCCCAATTTTGACAAGTTCTTCGAGGTCAAGTGTCACACCAGTAACGGTGCTATCGCAAGAGAGTCGGCACATGGCCTTCTTCATCAAGAAGCTTAGCAATGCTCGAAGAACCACCTATGACAAGGAATTCTATGTGGTGGTGCAAGAGCTCAAGCATTGGGAGCATTACTTGGTTTGCATTAGGCGCATTACTTGATTTCTAAGGAATTTGGATTATACTCTGATCATGATTATCTTAAATATATAAGTAGCCAGAATAGCATTAGCAGTGTCATACATGCAAGGTGGTGCAATTTCTTATAGAAGTTTTCATATAAGCTCGTGCATAAATCTGGGACTTCCAACTGGATGATCGCGTACTTAATTGGAGGGCCTCATTATTGGCGAAGTGTCCCACCAGTAACATTGGCTATGGTACTATTGCAAGAGAGTCGGCATCTGGCCTTCTTCATCAAAAAGCTTAGCAATGCTCGAAGAACCACCTATGAAAAAGGAATTATATGTGGTGGTGCAAGAGCTCAAGCATTGGAAGCATTAGTTGGTTTGCATTTGGAGTATTACTTGGTTTCTAAGGAATTTGGATTATACTTTGGTAATTAATCTCTTAAATATATAAGTAGCCAGAATAGCATTAACATTCATACATGCAAGGTGGTGCATTTTCTATAGAAGTTTTCATATAAGCTCGTGCATAAATCTGGGACTTCCATCTGGATGATCGCATACACAATGGGAGGGCCTCATTATTGGCCACACTCATTCAAGAGGTAATCATTTTGGAGTACGTCAAGGGACTCTATGCAAAAGTATGAAGAAGAAAAAAAAACTTCGTCAAAAGAAATTAGTCAACGACTTTCACATTCATGATGGGTTTTTGGTGAAGGGAATCGACTTTGCTTTCTTCTTACATCTTTGAGAAAGTAGTTGATTCGGGAACTCCATGGTAGGGAAATGGCAGCATACTTGGAACGTGACAACTATGGTAGCCGTTTTCGCACACTATCATTGGTCACAGTTGAAATTGGATGTGAGAAAGATTGAGCAGAGGTGGTGTGTGTCAAACCACTAAAGGGAAGGCACAAAACACAGGTTTACACACTCCACTATCGGTCCCAGAAATATTTAGGAGGATTTATCCATATATTTTGTCTTGGGGCTACCGAGGACTCAACAGGGCTCCGACCTGGTGTTCGTAGTGGTGGACCAGTTCTCAAAGATAACTCACTTTACACTTTATAAGAGGCGTCAAATACGTTGCATGAAGAAAAGTTGTTCTTTTTTAAGTAGTCCATCTTCATGTAGTGCCAAAAAGAATAACATCTGACCAGGATACGAAGTTCTTGAGTACATTCTGGAGGAGTCCTTATAGCATGTTCGGATCAACATTAGAATTTAGTAGTACTTCTCAAATGCAGACGGATGACGAAGTTGATATGGAGTATATGTAGAGAAAAGCCGAAGCAGTAGAACTTTGTCTTAGCACAGTTTGTTCATCCACAGAAAAGTCTCCAAATTGATATTATTTATTCCAAATCACCTAATCATGCTCTTGATTTACAAATTTTGCCAAAAGGGATGAAAAAGAGTACAACAACAAATTTACAAATTTGAAGGTGTTGCAGAAGATTAACGAGAATAGCTACGTCATCGACTTAACAAGTTTGACGATAATCTCTTCAACATTCAACATCGCGGACAAGGCGCTTTATCCTAGTTACATGATAGTTTGCAGTATCCACCGATACCGATCCAATACTGATACGATTTGGCATGTCCCGATCTGATACCGAAATCGATACTGATCGATACCGACATTAAGGATCACTTTTTCAGTCAATTCGGCAAAAAAAATTGAACGAAAAATACCAATCAACAAGGACGTAAAATCATGTAAAAGAAGAAACCTTATCTATCGTAGGTAAACTAATTGGCAAGGGTGCCTACTATTTCATTCAATTTCAAAACCATTAAAAAATAACACATGAAATACTTAAAATTATGCCTAAATGTATAAAATATTTTTGAGAAAATTTGAGTTGCACCCCGTTTTATTTTATCCATATTCAAGGTGCACCCGATACAATAACCATAATATATGACACCCTCCACTTTTAACGAAAACTAACAGTCAACTGCTTTGACTATTAACTTTAAACCGAAATACCCCTTCCCTCTTTCCAACCCCCTCTCCTTTGCCGTATTTTTGTCCAAAAATTTTGGCCAAAGGAGCTGACCGTTAGTTGGAGACGGTTTTCGTCAAAAGTGGGAGTGTCGTACATTATGATAATCGTGTGGGGGTGCACCTTGAATATAGATAAATAAAGTTGGGTGCAACTCAAATTTTCTCAATATTTTTTTTCTAAAATTTTAACAATTTATTAACAATTATTTACTTTCTGATACCAAAAATTTTATACTCCGATTTGACACCATCGATACTGTTGATCCCAATACTTATAGGAATGGTCCGATACTGATTTTGATACCAATAGTGCAAACCTAAGTTACAGTATGAAGAACTCGAGGTCGTGTTCTCTACAAGTAGATGGGACTAACATGAACGACGTACAGAAGGTCAAAACCAACGGGGAAGCCAGAAACAACCCACCATATTTTTCTGTGATTAAGATGTCCTATTTTAGGTTGGTTATGAAGATTTTTCAAATCTTCTTCTATTAGGATTCTTTGTACTTTCTTTATACGTTTTCATAGTTTAATTATGACTAGTTTCTTAGAGTCCAAGTATGTTATTTAGTATAAATATGGCTATGTAGAAAATAATAAATAAAACATGTTCATTGCTATTAATTTTTTTATTGATATTGAGTTTCTCTCTAGTTAAATTCCGTGCTTGAGAATTGGATTTTTTAGTCATTATCTTGGATCGTTGGTTTCCAGCCATCGCCGTTTTTGTGTTGCGTTAGAGAATTAGGGAATTAGTGGAATATAAGTTTTTCTTTATCAGAGTTAGGTACCAGTAGTGAGAACTGTAAGTTTCAATAATAAAAAAAGTTTCTTCCACATTATATCAGATTTTTCCTATATTCCTAAAAGAAGTATCAATAGGATACAACACTGGTATTAGAGGGGGAAAATCATTTCCCTCGCCACCATCGTTGTGGCAGATCCATAGTTTAAAGTATCGTCCGATACCGATCCGATACGGCCGATACCGATACAGTTTGGCATGTCCCGATCCGATACCGACCGATACCCGATACTGACCGATACCGACATTAGAGGTCTCTTTTCCAGTCAATTCGGCAAAAAAATTTGAATTAAAAAGACCAATTAGAAAGGATGTAAAAGCATAATAAGGTTGTAAAAACATATAAAAGAGGAAAACTTATCTATCGCATATAAATCAATCGACAATGATGACTACTATTTCATTCAATATAAAAAATACTAAGAAACAATACTGAAAATACTTTAAATTATGCATAATTGTATAAAATATATTCTCTAAAATGTTAATAATTTACTAATAGTTGTTTGCTTTCCGATACCAAAAAAATCCGATACTCCGATCCAAAACCGCCGATACTACCGATACCGTCGATACTACCGATACCGCCGATCCCGATACTCATAGGAATGGTCCGATACCGATTCCGATACTTTGAACCTTGGGCAGATCGAGTTCTGACCATTTCTTCTCAACATGCTTGAATCGAAACTTCTAAGCTTCAAAGAGAAGAACTT
Source organism: Iris macrosiphon (assembly GCA_036927795.1). NCBI lineage: Eukaryota > Viridiplantae > Streptophyta > Magnoliopsida > Asparagales > Iridaceae > Iris > Iris macrosiphon. Next base: position 17,439,970 of record JAYESA010000001.1, on the reverse strand, counting down.
CGACCATTGTAGTATCCAAAGAGAAGCATGTTTGTATCCAAATAGCTATAGGATTTGGTGGAGAACAACTACATGGAAATAGCATATCAAAAGGAGTTTGATGCAATACCTAAGGCAAACGAAAGGCTTCAAGAAAGCCGAAAGAATAACAAGAAGATATTCATCATGTACTAAAGTGAATTTAGAAGGAGTTCAAGAACACAAACCGCAAGGGTAGAATGATCATGTTAGAGAAAGCTGTAATGGAGCAGAAACACTAAGAGGGTGAGGGTAGAAATGCTAACATACGAGAATTAGAACCATTGAAGATGTAGGAAGGTGGGGCATCTCCAATTATTTCAGCAGAGTTAAGTTTTGTTTTTAAACAAAGTCTAGCTGAACAAGATGATTTCAGTGATGTCAGAATCATCAAAAATTTATTAGGCCACTAGATCAAAAATTTGATGTATGGTTTGTGATACTAAAGAATCTAAGAATGTGGACGACTTGATTATTCAACAAAACAAGCTCTGACCGGCAATCCTCTAAAGAAAAAGACTCAAAATCCCAATCAATTGGGAGAGACAAAAGCCAATAGAGGATCAGTGGAAATCAATTTGAATGCCGAAGTCAATATGTCATAAAGACGATAAACACTCAAAGTATGATAAATCCCAAATTCAATGCCATTATTTGAAAAGGAATATATAGCGTATGAATGTTGGAATGGTCAAGCTAGCCATGAGAATAATGCTAATAAGCAAACACATGGAAAATAATGAAGAATAACTTTATTTTCAATATTATAAACACTAGTAAGAAGAATTATTTGATTTTTGCATACTCATATACTACGTTGCCGCGATCGCATCATGTATCGCATATCGTAACGTATATCTATTTGCTTGTGTATCTATCATGTATCGCATATCATATCGCGTATCATATGATACAATACCTCTAGGGATTTAGGTCTATACTTCTAGATCGATATAGGATGATAGTTTAATATATTTTTTTCATAAATGTTTTTATTTGTTTCATCTTTACACTAGTTCCAGAATCTAGATTCTTAAATATACATTACATGACTCAAGTTAAAAAAAAAAACTAGCCATATCTGTAAGCCAATATGTATCGGGTCAGATCAACCGATACGTAACGAAATGCTAGTATATCATATCGTATTGTATGACACTACCAACATAGATCTCAAGAAATACGTTAATTTGCAACTAAAAATGTCCTCAACTTTGTTTATTAGCAACTTCCATATTTTTGCACTTAGGGGCTGTTTGGTTCGGCAAAGTGGAAAATCCGAAAATGACATTTTGCGTATGCATTATGGTGAAGTAAAGCGAGTAAAAAATCCTTCATTTTGGTGCTTTGAATAATTAGAGGTTAGAAGTGAAAAATTCTTAAATTTTGGTGTTTGGCTGGTTGTTGAAGCGAGTGAGAAAGTGTAACTTTTTGTTCAAGTGACATGAATAGTAAATCTTCTTTTTGTTAAAGGAAGATTTCTCCAACCAAACACGCAAAGTGGGAACGATGAATTCCCACTTCCGCGCTCCGCTTCTGAGAAATTTTTTTTGATTTCGTGGCAAACGAGATTTACTATTCATGTCAAATCACAGTAAATTGTTTGTAAATCCGCTAAGAAAACAGGTGAAGTGGGCCAAAATTTTGATTTTGACCACTTTTGCACTCCAAATCAACAAACCAAATAGCCCCTTAGCTTAACCCTTTGTTGGGCAACACATAACTATTTCAGACAATGTTGCCCCTCAAACTCCGAACGCCGACCTCCTCTCCCTCCTAACCCACCCCTTCCCTTGCAAGCACAGGGGTAAAATCGTCTTTTGACAATACCAATTTTGCAAATGGGGAACATTACTTCAGGAGGGTATTAAGTTACAAGAACAAAGTTGAGGTTATTTAGTTGTCAATATTGACATGTTAATAGTAAAAAAGAAGAAGAAGAAGAAGAAGAAGAAGAAGAAGAGGAGGAGGAGGAGGAGGAGGAGGAGGAGGAGAAATTGGTAAGAGAATGAAATTACTAGACTGACCCTTGATCAGTTGCACTCCTGCCTTCTTGAGATCGATGGACCATGGGGAGGTGGAGCGGAGATCGAGGGAACGTACCTCCTCCGCGCCTCTCCTGACCAGCTCCAAGCACAGCGCCGATCCGACGAAGCCCAACCCGCCCATCACCACGAACCTGCACCCCTCAATCCCCTCGTTCTCGCTCAGATGCATCTCCTTCTTCCTCTTCCTCTTCCTCTTCCTCTTCAATTCCTCTACTACTATAAGAAGAAGAAGGAACGAGAGTGAAGAAACAAGTTTTTGTTGGTTTGTTGGTTGGTGGGTCTTCGCCTACTCTTTGTTACTTATAGAAAGAAGATCAAGGGTATCGTAGTAATTTCGTAAGTGGTAATGGTTCATCACCCTTGGATGTCAAAAATATGTTTGGTGAAAACAACTTTGCGAGGAGAAGTTTTAGAGGAAAAAAAACTAATTTACATAAATGTTTATGCTAAATCGGGCCTATGTGTTGTATTGTAACTCGATTTGGCGATTTTGTTTGTTTCATGAATCTTCCAAATGTTCATTGGACCACAATTGCAAATAGGATATTACAATGACGTATTTCTTATAATTATTTTATATTTTGTTAGGTCATTTCTTCTTCTTTTCTTTAATTACCGATAAGTTTTTCATATCGGGTTTGGGTTTAACCTAAATGGGTCGGTTCAAGTAGAGAACTAATAGGTCATTTGTGTTGTAGTTAGTTGTAACATTTTCCATGTTTTATGTTTATTATACGTACTTTCTTATTTTAAAAATAATTAGACTAATCTTTCATCTGTTTTATGTTTATTAGACTACCTCCCTTATGTTTTATGTTTTATGTAAATAGTTATTACACTAACCACCCTTAAAACATAAAACATATGGAAGGTCCGTATAATTATTTTTAAAATAAGGGAGGTCTCTATAATAAGCATACATAAGGAAGGTTAGTCTAAATAACCCTAGTTATAACTACTATATGTGATTGTGCCAACCAACTATGGTTATGCCTCCCTCCTAGAGATATTGTTATTTCTTGTAACAACTTTGGCTTTGTATATAAACCTAGAAGCATACCCATTCAAGGGTTGATTTTCTGAATAAACATGATATTTTCTCTCTCCTCCATTATTTCTCTCCTCCATTAAAGTTTTTGGATAACCTATATGTCGTATATATTGGAACAATAATCAGTATGCTCTAACATGAAGGCTAATGCTCTTTTTTTTTTTGCGTTTCTCCTTTGACACGATGATCATCCTCAAGCAGAAGCTTACACCATTCTCACTCAACTCGGTTGCGTTGTTGACCATCAGCACAGTAGTACTGGGCCTACACGCGAGGCATGGACCACCATGTAGGGATGAGCATTAATCTGTTTTGAACCGAAAATTTACCCGACCCTAATCGAATAAGGGTTTCGGTTCGGGTATAAAAAAAATCGGGCCGGTTTCAGTTATGAAAACCAGCTTATTTAGTATTCGGTTTCGAGTTCGGTTACAGATTTTGATTTCGGTTGAAAACCGAAAACCGATTAATGTTATATGAATTTACCAATATACACCTTCCAAACAGCCTAATATAAACTCAAAAAACCCTAAACTTATTTTATTTCTAACCCTCTCTTCTCTCTCCTCTTTTTCTCCTGAACACAACCATCTTTGATCTCTCCCCAAGACACCGAAAACCCTACCAGTTCTTCTCCCTCCCCTCTATCTCTATGGATTTGAAGAGAGAGAAAATTATCATTTTTCTCCCACGTAATAGCCTAGCCCCTGAGTGGTTCACGCCCTAAGTTCTTCTCCCTCCATTCTCCAGATTTTAGGGGGAGGTCTGAGCCAGCAAGGTCATCACCATGGCGAGGAGGTGGGTGGGATGTGTCACGCCCCGATCTCCCGCAGGCAATCGGCCGTTCCCGCTAGGCGGGAATCACCCTCGCCAGCGCTCCCGCGGAACGATCGCTTAACCCATACGGGCGTGATGCCGCACGAGCGTGAGCCACGCCCGTGCAAGGCCATGGTTCATTGGCTGGCGGTTAGAGTTCTAAGCCACAGAGTCGCACAGATTGTCCGAGTGCAGCGGAGTCATGAACGCATAGGCGATCGGTAACAGGTTCACTGAGTCGACAATATAGCGGAAGCATTGAAACAAGTAAAGTAATCTCTTATTGATATGAACAAGTGTTACAGGCGGCGTATAGCCGAGATTACAAGTCGCTCAAGCCTCTCTCTCTAAAACAGTAAAAGCGTGCCAAGTGGCTTCAACTGTGGAATGATTTGTACAGGCGATGGTCAGGCGATGTTCACAACTTATGTCTTGTATATGTGCTTCAGTCCCGGACGCACCGTTGCAAGGCTTCAGAGGGAACTCCTGGCCTTGAGCACGCACGAAGGAGGCGTCCGCACCGCACGAGGTTCTCCCGCACCCTGCATATCAAACTGGTGGATTATTAGTACATTGAATGCACTGGTGGGGAAGCTACTCGCCCGCTCGACAAACGCAAACACGTAATACAGGTTCCGTGCACAACTATTAAGTTGTCTTTCTAGTTGCCTTAGGATCAGTTTCATGCAGATATTGAATAGCCTATCGTGTCGGGCAGTGCGCCGTGCGATGTTAGAGGAAACACGGCGAGACTCACCAACTTACCATCTCCTTCCCTGTCCAAGGCAAACACTGAGGCAAACAGTATAAATTCGAGCAGAGGCATGTATAGACATTCAGGAGGCAAGCATATGCAACATGCAAACATGAGAGTCATTGAACGGGACAGTATTTGGTGTGCTCAGTTGTTCTTGATGCAATGACTCGCACGCGGATAGCCGCTAAGCGAGGATGACTTATCTATATGAACAGGAGTCGCTGGCATAGCCATAAAGGACTAATCCCAGACGAGAGTGGAACGCAACGCGGGCACACGATGCGCTACGAACCATCTCGCCCGTACACGATGGATTGTACATGAAGTAGTCCAAGGCCAAGATGGAATGCAATAAAGTACACGATGCGCTACAAACCATCTTGTCCGCACACGATGGACTACACACGTGATATGGTCCCGGGAAAGTAGAATGCAACGTAAGTACACGAGGTGCTACAAACCACTCGCCCGAACACGAGGGACCACACAAGAGTTCCATCCGGATCGGATCGGCCCCAGTGCCCCGGTGACCGTCCGTGGAACTATACCTCGTTTCCGAGTTGTCCGCGACATGCACTTTCTTTTTGGGTCATTCAATTATCACGAGATACACGAGAACACGAGAACACGCGTGCACTTTGAACAAGAGAACACGAGAACACGAGTGCACGGGAACACGAGTATACGAGTACACGGGATACTTGGATCTTGTTCTTTGTACAATAACTTGTCTTGAGGCACTCCCCTGGTTCGGGGCTGCGTGGTGACCTAACGGTCCTGGATACTTGCAGGGTCAATCATACACGGAACGACTACTAAGTAGTCTCCCGGAGTTGGATGAAAACACGGCAACATTCAAGCAGACAAGCATGCGTTTCTAGGTACATAAGCAGGCACGTTGCTCGGGCCCGAAGGTAGTCCGAGAGATGAAACCGTTAAGGGACTTAGCATGCGAGGGTCTAAACATATAAGCAGTATTTCCTTTTCCATGTTCTAGCAAGCAATATGAGTTGGGATTATTCCCTTAGCTAGGTGCGTTGGATTTATTAGCATGCAGGGGGTGATTCACCTAGCGACTAGCATGAATATTCCAGATTTTTATGTGTGCTGGCTAAGCAAAGACAAGTTCACCGTAGCCACCCACCTTAGCGATGATTCGCCTTGGTAGAGCGATACGTCTGAGCGAGCCTTTGAAAGTACAAGCCGGATCTTGTAGGGACAAGTCTGGATATCTTTGCCTCTTGATCGAGGCAAGGCGGGTCGGGACAGCTGCACGATTGCCGATTGAGACGGCAGTCCGCTTGAGCGGAACAGGGTGTTACATCCTACCCAACTTAGAAAAAGTCTCATCCTCGAAACTTACTAAGGACAAGCAGTATTCTAGGGTTGAGGCAATCCTAGACAAGTCGTTTGTACTTGTTAATTTGGATATTCACTTGCACAAGCTTCGAAATCAGCATATCGCTTAGACTGGATCGTGCGCACTTTCGAAGCTACCCTCTAGCGTGAACACGTCAACCAGCTTAGAGATAGCGAAGTCTCAGCACTCGAGTTTCACCTTTTCTTAAGTCTTGGATGGTGCACTAGTTCAAGGCGTCCCTCGAATAGATGCATTCAACCAAACTTAGGGTTAGTGAAAATCGGACAAGCTACTAGCGATACTCTCAAGGGTTCGCACAGGTTGGCACAAAGGCCACTCGCAGCATACAACCAGACAAGCAAGCATATCAATCAAAACGCATTTTGAAAGTATTTAGACTTATTGTTGGAACATCCCATCGAGGCATTGAGAGAGAGCGTGCACATAACCCACGAACGAGCTTTCGAAACAGAGATATCGAATTGAAGTCCAAAGGCGTAGAAGCCAGGCTCTGATACCAACATGTCACGCCCCGATCTCCCGCAGGCAATCGGCCGTTCCCGCTAGGCGGGAATCACCCTCGCCAGCGCTCCCGCGGAATAATCGCTTAACCCATCCGGACGTGATGCCGCACGAGCGTGAGCCACGCCCGTGCAAGGCCATGGTTCATTGGCTGGCGATTAGAGTTCTAAGCCACAGAGTCGCACAGATTGTCCGAGTGCAGCGGAGTCATGAACGCATAGGCGATCGGTAACAGGTTCACTGAGTCGACAATATAGCGGAAGCATTGAAACAAGTAAAGTAATCTCTTATTGATATGAACAAGTGTTACAGGCGACGTATAGCCGAGATTACAAGTCGCTCAAGCCTCTCTCTCTGAAACAGTAAAAGCGTGCCAAGTGGCTACAACTGTGGAATGATTTGTACAGGCGATGGTCAGGCGATGTTCACAACTTATGTCTTGTATATGTGCTTCAGTCCCGGATGCACCGTAGCAAGGCTTCAGAGGGAACTCCTGGCCTTGAGCACGCACGAAGGAGGCGTCCGCACCGCACGAGGTTCTCCCGCACCCTGTATATCAAACTGGTGGATTATCAGTACATTGAATGCACTGGTGGGGAAGCTACTCGCCCGCTCGACAAACGCAAACACGTAATACAGGTTCCGTGCACAACTATTAAGTTGTCTTTCTAGTTGCCTTAGGATCAGTTTCATGCAGATATTGAATAGCCTATCGTGTCGGGCAGTGCGCCGTGCGATGTTAGAGGAAACACGGCGAGACTCACCAACTTACCATCTCCTTCCCTGTCCAAGGCAAACACTGAGGCAAACAGTATAAATTCGAGCAGAGGCATGTATAGACATTCAGGAGGCAAGCATATGCAACATGCAAACATGAGAGTCATTGAACGGGACAGTATTTGGTGTGCTCAGTTGTTCTTGATGCAATGACTCGCACGCGGATAGCCGCTAAGCGAGGATGACTTATCTATATGAACAGGAGTCGCTGGCATAGCCATAAAGGACTAATCCCAGACGAGAGTGGAACGCAACGAGAGCACACGATGCGCTACGAACCATCTCGCCCGTACACGATGGATTATACATGAAGTAGTCCAAGGCCAAGATGGAATGCAACAAAGTACACGATGCGCTACAAACCATCTTGTCCGCACACGATGGACTACACACGTGATGTGGTCCCGGGAAAGTGGAATGCAACGTAAGTACACGAGGTGCTACAAACCACTCGCCCGAACACGAGGGACCACACAAGAGTTCCATCCGGATCGGATCGGCCCCAGTGCCCCGGTGACCGTCCGTGGAACTATACCTCGTTTCCGAGTTGTCCACGACATGCACTTTCTTTTTGGGTCATTCAATTATCACGAGATACACGAGAACACGAGAACACGCGTGCACTTTGAACAAGAGAACACGAGAACACGAGTGCACGGGAACACGAGTATACGAGTACACGGGATACTTGGATCTTGTTCTTTGTACAATAACTTGTCTTGAGGCACTCCCCTGGTTCGGGGCTGCGTGGTGACCTAACGGTCCTGGATACTTGCAGGGTCAATCATACACGGAACGACTACTAAGTAGTCTCCCGGAGTTGGATGAAAACACGGCAACATTCAAGCAGACAAGCATGCGTTTCTAGGTACATAAGCAGGCACGTTGCTCGGGCCCGAAGGTAGTCCGAGAGATGAAACCGTTAAGGGACTTAGCATGCGAGGGTCTAAACATATAAGCAGTATTTCCTTTTCCATGTTCTAGCAAGCAATATGAGTTGGGATTATTCCCTTAGCTAGGTGCGTTGGATTTATTAGCATGCAGGGGGTGATTCACCTAGCGACTAGCATGAATATTCCAGATTTTTATGTGTGCTGGCTAAGCAAAGACAAGTTCACCGTAGCCACCCACCTTAGCGATGATTCGCCTTGGTAGAGCGATACGTCTGAGCGAGCCTTTGAAAGTACAAGCCGGATCCTGTAGGGACAAGTCTGGATATCTTTGCCTCTTGATCGAGGCAAGGCGGGTCAGGACAGCTGCACGATTGCCGATTGAGACGGCAGTCCGCTTGAGCGGAACAGGGTGTTACATCCTACCCAACTTAGAAAAAGTCTCATCCTCGAAACTTACTAAGGACAAGCAGTATTCTAGGGTTGAGGCAATCCTAGACAAGTCGTTTGTACTTGTTAATTTGGATATTCACTTGCACAAGCTTCGAAATCAGCATATCGCTTAGACTGGATCGTGCGCACTTTCGAAGCTACCCTCTAGCGTGAACACGTCAACCAGCTTAGAGATAGCGAAGTCTCAGCACTCGAGTTTCACCTTTTCTTAAGTCTTGGATGGTGCACTAGTTCAAGGCGTCCCTCGAATAGATGCATTCAACCAAACTTAGGGTTAGTGAAAATCGGACAAGCTACTAGCGATACTCTCAAGGGTTCGCACAGGTTGGCACAAAGGCCACTCGCAGCATACAACCAGACAAGCAAGCATATCAATCAAAACGCATTTTGAAAGTATTTAGACTTATTGTTGGAACATCCCATCGAGGCATTGAGAGAGAGCGTGCACATAACCCACGAACGAGCTTTCGAAACAGAGATATCGAATTGAAGTCCAAAGGCGTAGAAGCCAGGCTCTGATACCAACATGTCACGCCCCGATCTCCCGCAGGCAATCGGCCATTCCCGCTAGGCGGGAATCACCCTCGCCAGCGCTCCCGCGGAATGATCGCTTAACCCATCCGGGCGTGATGCCGCACGAGCGTGAGCCACGCCCGTGCAAGGCCATGGTTCATTGGCTGGCGGTTAGAGTTCTAAGCCACAGAGTCGCACAGATTGTCCGAGTGCAGCGGAGTCATGAACGCATAGGCGATCGGTAACAGGTTCACTGAGTCGACAATATAGCGGAAGCATTGAAACAAGTAAAGTAATCTCTTATTGATATGAACAAGTGTTACAGGCGACGTATAGCCGAGATTACAAGTCGCTCAAGCCTCTCTCTCTGAAACAGTAAAAGCGTGCCAAGTGGCTACAACTGTGGAATGATTTGTACAGGCGATGGTCAGGCGATGTTCACAACTTATGTCTTGTATATGTGCTTCAGTCCCGGATGCACCGTTGCAAGGCTTTAGAGGGAACTCCTGGCCTTGAGCACGCACGAAGGAGGCGTCCGCACCGCACGAGGTTCTCCCGCACCCTGTATATCAAACTGGTGGATTATCAGTACATTGAATGCACTGGTGGGGAAGCTACTCGCCCGCTCGACAAACGCAAACACGTAATACAGGTTCCGTGCACAACTATTAAGTTGTCTTTCTAGTTGCCTTAGGATCAGTTTCATGCAGATATTGAATAGCCTATCGTGTCGGGCAGTGCGCCGTGCGATGTTAGAGGAAACACGGCGAGACTCACCAACTTACCATCTCCTTCCCTGTCCAAGGCAAACACTGAGGCAAACAGTATAAATTCGAGCAGAGGCATGTATAGACATTCAGGAGGCAAGCATATGCAACATGCAAACATGAGAGTCATTGAACGGGACAGTATTTGGTGTGCTCAGTTGTTCTTGATGCAATGACTCGCACGCGGATAGCCGCTAAGCGAGGATGACTTATCTATATGAACAGGAGTCGCTGGCATAGCCATAAAGGACTAATCCCAGACGAGAGTGGAACGCAACGAGAGCACACGATGCGCTACGAACCATCTCGCCCGTACACGATGGATTATACATGAAGTAGTCCAAGGCCAAGATGGAATGCAACAAAGTACACGATGCGCTACAAACCATCTTGTCCGCACACGATGGACTACACACGTGATGTGGTCCCGGGAAAGTGGAATGCAACGTAAGTACACGAGGTGCTACAAACCACTCGCCCGAACACGAGGGACCACACAAGAGTTCCATCCGGATCGGATCGGCCCCAGTGCCCCGGTGACCGTCCGTGGAACTATACCTCGTTTTCGAGTTGTCCGCGACATGCACTTTCTTTTTGGGTCATTCAATTATCACGAGATACACGAGAACACGAGAACACGCGTGCACTTTGAACAAGAGAACACGAGAACACGAGTGCACGGGAACACGAGTATACGAGTACACGGGATACTTGGATCTTGTTCTTTGTACAATAACTTGTCTTGAGGCACTCCCCTGGTTCGGGGCTGCGTGGTGACCTAACGGTCCTGGATACTTGCAGGGTCAATCATACACGGAACGACTACTAAGTAGTCTCCCGGAGTTGGATGAAAACACGGCAACATTCAAGCAGACAAGCATGCATTTCTAGGTACATAAGCAGGCACGTTGCTCGGGCCCGAAGGTAGTCCGAGAGATGAAACCGTTAAGGGACTTAGCATGCGAGGGTCTGAACATATAAGCAGTATTTCCTTTTCCATGTTCTAGCAAGCAATATGAGTTGGGATTATTCCCTTAGCTAGGTGCGTTGGATTTATTAGCATGCAGGGGGTGATTCACCTAGCGACTAGCATGAATATTCCAGATTTTTATGTGTGCTGGCTAAGCAAAGACAAGTTCACCGTAGCCACCCACCTTAGCGATGATTCGCCTCGGTAGAGCGATACGTCTGAGCGAGCCTTTGAAAGTCCAAGCCGGATCCTGTAGGGACAAGTCTGGATATCTTTGCCTCTTGATCGAGGCAAGACGGGTCGGGATAGTTGCACGATTGCTGATTGAGACGGCAGTCCGCTTGAGCGGAACAGGGTGTTACAGGATGGAGAGCTCGAAGAGGAAGGGGGAGGGGCCGAGGGGGACTGGAAGCAGATAGAGACGTGCCCACAGCGGCTGCCGAAGATGGTGCCAACGACGGTGGAGCGGAAGGAGGGGCGGCTACCAGGGACTTCTTCTATGGAGAGATCAATGGAGGCAGTCAATGATCTTCACGGTTATATCCTAGCAACATTTGAGGTGAGTACGTATGATCTTGTGCCATTAATTTTTTTCTCGTGTTATTAATTTTTCTTGTGTCATTAATTTCTCGGGTTTGATTTTTTTTCATGTCATTGAATTTTTTCTTGTATCATTGAATCAATGAATTTTGCCTGTGTCATTGAATTTTTGGAGTTGAAACCGATTAAATCGGACCGATTTTTATTATTCGATTTAGATCGATTTCTCCTAAAATTGCTTCGGTTTCGATTCTATTTATTCTGAATTCAATTTATTCGGTTTTGGAAAATTCGCTTTTAATCGAATGCTCACCCCTACCACCATGAGGTCACTTTCCGGCAGCGACCCCCAGGGATCCATGGTAGGGATCCTTTGGTCCGAAGCCTTGGCCGACCCGCATGGACCGAATCCTTGGCCAAGATCGAGGAAACCATTGATATGTCCGACTACGAGTTCATCGGCGATTGTAAGAAAGACCATGCTCGCCAAGACTTCTATATGGATATCTTTTTTGGATAGGTTTTCTGTATGTAACCCTCTTCATTAACAAGAAATAAAATTCCCATACGAAATCTTTGACCAAGGTTTTGGATGCTCAAAATTTTACCAAATGTTAACTAGGAGAAAATTGTTCCGTTATTGAGGACACAAGTGTGTTGTCCATAGTTTATGAGTGTCACATTCCAGTACCAAAATACGGAGACGGACATGGCCAGCTACCCCGTATAATGTACTATATATCGTACGACGATCACGGCTGTAGCTAGATAAGAGGGTGCATGATACAATCAAGTCTTCTAGGGTTAAGAACTTATATGTCTCAATCATTCAAATAAGATGCAATAATATAGAACACTTCAGAATAAGCAGTAAGATATCTCAAACGCCATATCGGAATGTTCTTTAGAGATCTGGCAATACAGAATGATGTGCCATATGCAAGATCAAAGTATACATAATAGTGAGTCAGCTGCAGTCTAAATATATACAGACATATAAGGAACTAGTGTCTAAATTTGTTGGCTAATAGGTGCCGGTTGGCTAAACGCTCAAATGAATATAGTTTACAAAAGATGAGCAGTGAATAAAGGAACCCACCCGTTATCCTTAGCGGCCATATTCCTAGTACGCGCCATTAGTCGGGGAAAAGTACGCTGGATCCTCGGATGCTGGCTCAAAACCTGGCCATGCAAAACCAGTGGGGTTAGACCCCAAATAGCAAGTACCACAAAGAAAGCACTAAAAGAAGAACAAAATCTAAAGCAATAAATATATATAATAGTTCTGCGTTGTAGCATAGGTCTATGACATATCCTAGCACAAAGGCCCAGTACTACAACCAAACAAGGACAATGGTTGAATCCGTCACACTATGATAGTCCATTTTCCCTAGGATACTAATAGAATAATACAATCACAACCAAGCCCAATTAATAAAATTGGCTAAACACTTGTACGACTTGCTATTTGTGGAGTCTGAGGTTATCTCAGAATAATGCATAATAGGTATCCTCAGATCATGCCATTGTCGAACATGAGCTAACCTAGCCAATAGATGAATATACAGGTATTTTACGAATTGTAACCAGTTCTTCGTAGGGCCACTACGCTAAAAATACGGTATTAGAGGTTCCAATATTTCTATAGTGAAATAGTGGCTCGACATATTATAATAGGTCAGATACTGAACTCTACTAAGGAAGAAGATATACAGTATCTGTGGTGGCCAGCCCACATCGCACTAGATTGAATCTATGTGGGAAGGATCATTGGCATGATCTCGGAATATCGTTTTCTTCCCATATTACTACCACTTTTAGTTGCTTAATTAACCCTATATTGAGTTTGAAAATCTCAAGGCATGGCCACATGAGAATTTCTCTTAAGATGTCGTATAAAGTACGGACACGCTAGATACGAATCCATGGAAGTTCAAATTTGGATTCACCCGAGCGTGTATGCAATATTCAATAAATCAATATCCTAGCCACACTTTGGTATTTGACTCGCATATCATGTCCGTGCTGAAAAAATAGTATATTTATAGTATCACGCGTTCAGAAATTTAGAGGCATTCTCGACGCACATCCCAAATATAATTACTTTAACACATAACACGATATGTCGCACCTCAGTGCACATTGGATCATGAACTTTATCAGGCAATAATAGTATCAGCACTGATACAGTATTCGAGTTCAATTACCAATTATTATTGGGTCACATGAATCTTGATCATATTATAATACGAAGTTTATGTCATGCACATAGCTGGTTAGTCACTATTCACTTAGTCTAGTCCATACATAATATCTCAATCCAACACATATTCATGCCATGTATGAAGCCAATCTTAGCACATGGTCATGTCTAGCATGAGATCTGGTTTCTAAGTCCATTCTTCCTTAGAATAACACAAGCAATACCAGGATCAACCACATAGAGGATGATAAGAACATTCCAAATAGGATAAGTGAACACATAATGAAAGCACTACGTGCATGAATGGGGTCACCAAGGATAACATGCACATAAAATTGTATGCATGAAGGTCAGGCGCATAAAATTTCATGAAGTCAGGGGTGCATAAAGTGCACGAGCTACAAAAGGTGGTGGCGTATAAACACACTGAAGTAAGGTTGGCGTACAAACTCACAGAAATAAGCTTGGCGCACAAACTCACAGAAATAAGCTTGGCGCACAAACTTACAAAAATAAGCTTGGCACCCGTTGTCAAGTTAACTAACACGACACACTTGAAAAAAGTGCGCAAGCAAGAATAAGGCGTACTTTCAAAGAAAGTGCGTGAGCGGCTAGCTAAAAGACAAAACACACAAATCTAAGGTCAAGGCTCGATAGTCGAAAAACTTGTCAGTTGAGGAGCACACAAATCAATAACATAGAAATCGAGAAACCAACCAAAGCTTCGCCCCTAAGAAAATAAAGAGGAAAGAAAATGCACAAGCAGACCAACGTAAGAAAAGTGTGCCGACTGACGAAACATTGAAAAAGTGTGCCAGATTGCCAAATGCGAAAAAGTGCATTGACTGACTATGGCACATTTTCTCTTAGTTTTTCAGGAAGAACTTTGATTGAATGGGCACCAAAGTACGCCAACTGAGTTTTTCTCTCGAAAGTGCGCCACTGACTCAAGAAGTGTGACTGGCCCACTTTTGCTAGGAGACTGAGTACAATATGATTAGTACGCACGAAGAATTAGGATAGCACACCAACGCGCCCAAAGTAAAACATACGTATTTTAATGCCAAAATGGGTTATCTTGCATACTCTTCACAGAGCACTGTTCTTCTTCTTCAGTCAGCCATTCTGATATACGTATTGTATCAAGTTTCAGCACTGAACTTAGCTGGACTCGAAAACAAGCACGACCAAAAGTAAAGTTACATAAAATATGGTACTCTACACTATGAGCTAATTAGTTTTATAAAATACAAAATTTTGGGGAGATCAAACCCTATGAAAATAAAAGTGAACCCATAGACCCAAACTCAGGTCCATGCAATTTCAACCAAGAAAATCAAGAACAACAAGTATTAAAGATGAATGGGTGCTCGGTTTCAACAATATGAGCTAAAAATAAACATGAATTATTAAGAAGTAAAAATATGCATAAATCTATGGTTCTTCTTCTTGTGCAAGATGTAGTTGCCTACGGAGGGAGAAAAAAAACCTAAGGGAGAGAAATGGAAAGAAAAGATAATGAGAAGAGAGAGAGAGAGAGAGAGAGAGAGAGAGAGAGAGAGAGAGAGAGAGAGAGAAATGGGAATATATAGGTTTAGGTTTGAGATATGGACCGTTGGATAACTCAAACCCATCTAAGCCATACATGCCACCAACCCAACTAAACCCATTCTCTCCATAACTTTCAAGTTCGGTTTAAACAATGGCCGGGCTAGCAACCATTGTGCGCCAAAGTGCTCCAAGGAGAATATGCGCCAAAGTGCGCCGGAAAAGGGGGTTGACAATGAGTCACAGGTTTTCACATCTTTCATGATGGAAACTAAGGTGCATATTCTATTTCTAGCTAGTAACCTGTTATAAAGGTCACGTGGGATCATTATGGGCAACATACTCGTTGAGTCTATACTAGGATTCTTATCCTCCACCTAAATAAAATTTCTACGGAATGGATTTGATGCCAAATTCCATAAAATGAAGCATTTTCGTGGGACCACACTCTACAGAAATGGAGTATTCCCATAGGACCACAATCCAAAAATAGGAGAATCCCTGCAGAACCTATTTTTGCTTAATAGATGCATCCTAATGATTCCCACACCTGTCTACTTTCCAATCCAGAGATTTCTACATTGTCGACTCAATAGTCCCGAACCTTTTACATATTTCTATTTCTCTATAATAACAGGAAAAAAATTCTAAATTTATATAACAATGTTACAATATTCCACATGTCTATAATTAAAATATAATATTCAACCTCTATAATAACATTTCAATATTATATGTTTCTATACAATAAATTAACAACAATAAGATTACTCACTTTTATCTTGGTTCTTTTACTTAGCATTGACAATCTTATGGAATATAGAAACAAAGACTAGTAAGAGTTATTTTATTAAAGCGTGAAGGTAAATGATAAAAGGATCAAAATTATTCACCATTTTATGAACTGATATTCTATCTCGGTCACAAAGATCTCTATATGATTCCTCTGTATGAATCCAAGTCCAATCTGGCCCTTCAAGCCAACAAATCAGCATAATGCACACGGAGTGGGACATTATATAACACACCACTCAGAAAAAGTTTTATCCTCGAAGAATAAAATGACACACTCCTCGAAGAATAAAAGAACATACTCCTCCTCTACATCAACAAACCAAGAAAAGTCCTCACTCATCTTTGATTCAAAATTTCATATCGATTCCCCGATTGAATGACCGTCGAAGCACACATATCAAGACCTAAAATGATACAAAACACCTTCTATTCTGATCAATACTTGAGCAAATCCTTCAATACACAATAAATACACTTGAAGCAAATCTTTTCTTTTATGCCTATGTTCATTTCTCTTAATCCATAGCCGCAACAATATACTCGAACAGATAAACTCAATAAACTCCACAAATGTCACGACCCGCATCTTGTTGATCAGACATGAGTACGTGAATAAGTCCAGCCTATGCCGCAGTATTGGCGGTAGTATGCTGTCTAAACCTTTTTTATAATCATCCAACATTCCATATATAATTCTCACATCCACAATAATTTTTATTCTAGCTCATTCACAATAGATAACTAAATAAACAAGAAATAAGGACAAGAAATAGGAAGTACTAATATATTAAAACTATAGTTTTTTTGTACGTATATTCATCCATAGTTTTAGTACATGCCAAAAGATAAGTTATATCGGGAATAACCCGATTAGTATGCCAAAAAGAAAATACTAGTCTAGATAATTAATTACGCTTCAAAAGTAATCTCCTGAGTAGAGACATGCTCCTCAACGTGGTCATCTGCTATATCCTGTGGGCCATAGAAGGTAGGAGCATAGTCTTCATCATTTCCTAACATATCAACAGATCCAGTAAGGATTGGAGCAAGTACCAATACACAACAGAATTATACTAAATAATTATGATAAATAGTGAAAAATAAAACTAAGTAGCAATGTACTATAAAGCATGAAAATAAGGGAAGCATAAATATCACAGGACCTGAAAATAAAACTACTACACGATGATAATGAACTACATGTGTGTACTTGTGTATTTAGAATACATAGTTGGCATGTAGGGGTTATAAGGCTAATAAGGTATGTCATAGACGGCTAGCAGTCAGGAATAATCGAGGATAAGGCTGTTGGTACAGTCGTATACTCAACAGCTAGCAGTCATGACATGATAGAAAGGGTAGACCATATGCCTTATAGTATTCTTCCTCCCAACACAAAAATCAAGGTACATAATATGAAAATTCAGTTTCTACAACTAAGTGTGACCATGGAAAAAGGTGCTCTTGTAGAGTTGAGAACTAAATATCATATTATAGAGGATAAAACCGAAGTGCAGGGTACTTGTCTCAAAATAATTTGAAGTCGATGTATCAGTCACGATTATGCCGGTATAAAATTGAGCCCAAATGCTAATATCCAAATAAGATTCCAATTACCGAAAATAATATTGCCAGAGAGTCTAGGAACATCCAATTAGTCCAAATTGATATATAATAGTCAATATTGAGATTTGTCGCAAAACAAATTTTTAGATATTTTTGATCCGCACGTAGGCCCACAAGAAGACAAAGAATAATCAAATTAGTTCAAGTTGGAAAGTAGAAATTTTAGCTAAATGATTTGGATTTGATACTAAGGTTGTCTGTTTAATTTATAGGTTTGGTTAACCATTTATTCAAAACTTGCTTTTCCTTATTATATATATATATATATATATATATATATATATATATATATACACTTATTAATTTATTAATTAGAACTTTAGTTAGAATAATTATATCGCTTCCAAGTTTTAACTACTTATTTGCTTAGGACCTTTTGTGAACAATTCCAATTGCTCCACTAAATGCTTAAAGCATGGTATATAAAAGCTTGTCTTGGAAACAACAAGTATGGTAAATAAATAAGGTAGTGTAAGCATAAACATGTTAACTAGTTAGAGAACCGAGACATTCTTCTTTATAATGTGGTTCACTTTACTTCCTGGTTGTTGCTTCCTTCCTAGCTTATGCTATAGGTATTTTAGCTATTCCCATAGGTTTCATGTTAACTTAGTTAGAGAACCAAGTTCACATGCTGGCATACAACTTCACACTTCCTTTTCATCCCCTTCACAAAGAATACTCATAATTTCCTTACCTATTTGAGAGTACATATATTCTTATTTAAAAATTCCTTTACTATGATAGATATAAAGAATACATACACTATAAAGTATTTATCTACACTGGTTCCTAGCAACGTATGATGTGTACTCCATATATTTATTTAAAGACACTATTCATGCTTTGACTATTCATTCTTTATTTCCTATGGTTTATAACTATCATACTCACCAATGGACGTTTCATGAAAGAAGAGTAGTGAACCATACTTGACACTCTCTACTTTTAGTGCATTGATTTCTTTGCTCAGAAGCAACACTCATAATAAAATCCCTTCCTATTACTTTATTGTTGGTTATTTTTCTTGTACTATTTTCTAACTCTTATTCTTCTTAAGGAGGAAGCCAACCTCTTCTCCTGGTGTTAGGAAAGCCTACCGTCAGTTATAACATGAATTTATTTCTTCACTAATTTCTTTTGCTAATAACCATTCTTATTAAAATCTTTTGTGTATACTATTATTTTCAGAAGAAAACTTAACTCATTGTTTCATTTGTCATATTTATAATTATTTCTTTACTAAGAAATAATGGGAAAGAAGCTCACCTATTGACGATATGGATCGATCAGTGACACTGGAGTGGGACAACCAAATTTTCATAGAGGATGGCAGTTAGGGTGGGGGTGGTGTTGGAGTACTGTTGGTATTGAAGTATTGGTAGTGGTGTTTATAGTGGTAGTGGTGGTGTGAGTTAGTTTGAGAAAGAAGAAGAGGACGAAGAGAAAGTGATGAAAAAGGAGATGATGGTGAAGTATAAAAATGAAGGAGGAAAAGATGGTCGGCTGAACCAGGGGTGTCGGCTGCTATTCATAGAAGAGGGAGAGGGATGAGGCCTCTCTCTTATTCTTATCTAAAAATATCTTTCATTTTCTAGGTAAAAGGCCTTTCTAACCTTCTCTTCATGCACAATGCCACATGTCTTTTTCCTCCTATTTGAATGACACATTAGCTAGCTTAGGTGGTGGATAATTTGTGTAATTGCATAATTAACTAAGGGCTTATATGTAAAAGTTAATTTTTTTAAAATAAATTATTATGCTTTTATACAAATATAAAATAATGTTGATTGAATAATAAAACATAAATATAAATATTTTTATATATTCATATGGAAATAGGTTATAACAACAAAGCCTTTTCCATCTTGTCCAATTTGAACACATCTCACATAACTTTAAAGGTCCAAACATAACTTTTAATCTTTTTTTCAATAAATACAAGCTCGCTTACGTCTTAGCCAAATCCATTGCACAACTTATTCTCCCAAATTCGATCCAACCATTTCAAAACTTCACCAACATTATCTGCCTCCATCAAAATCATGCTTAATATAGAACCATACTTCTAAAACTCACTAGGCAAAATATCACTAGTAAACCTAAGAATCGAGAATACAAATCCTGACTAAGGAAAACCTACTCAAGTAATATACTATATTCTATTCTGAATCAAAGAGACATAGCCAAAACCAACTAGATTCAATTTCCATGGAGCCATCCATCTTACAATTTATCCATCAATACAAATCAATCCATCTTAAATTTATATAAGCATTTCAAGAAACTTATCATACTATCTAGACTTACCCAACTAATACTAATATACTTTAAGGTCAAAATTAACTGATATTTTCATTCAAATTCTATGTATTGCACCTTACATAATCCAAACAGTTCTTTAAGAGATAAAATATAATTATCACCCGAATTGCCAAACCTGACTGCATCAAAGTCTCAATGACAATTATACATCCAAGTTTAGTTATAGAAGAATACTACTTTATTAAAATTTACCATTAAATTAATCCACATTCTATCTCCCAAGAATTTCTCAATCCAAGAAGGCAACTCAACCAAATCGGAATAACTTACTCCATACATAAACTCTTTTCAATATGATGACAATCTATGTTAATATTATTCCATTTTAGTCTCGTTTCAAATTCTAAAGAATCCATCTACACTTAAAGTTAGTTCCAGTTCGTGATCCTACAAATGAATGCCAATTTTCTTTGACTGATAAAAGTTGCACAAAAACCCAAAATATCTAATATTTAGTCAGGACTAATCCACTTAAAATATATCATCCATAATCTCTAAACTTTTCAATCAAGATATAAACTCAT
This sequence comes from Iris macrosiphon, assembly GCA_036927795.1. Taxonomy (NCBI): domain Eukaryota; kingdom Viridiplantae; phylum Streptophyta; class Magnoliopsida; order Asparagales; family Iridaceae; genus Iris; species Iris macrosiphon. The sequence continues at coordinate 17,419,467 of JAYESA010000001.1, read as the reverse complement.
CATCAATTAGCTCCCAAGGTCAATCTCAATTCATAGGTAACTTCCAAACATAGTATATATATATATATATATATATATATATATATATATATATATATATATATATATATATATATATATATATATATATATATATATATATATATATATATGTTAAGGGTTCAACCATTCATATTTCGTGGTAATAGATTAGAAGATTTAGCAAGTAGCATGAATCCTTCGATTGTGGTAATACATTAATTCCTCGAAAATGTTACTCTTAAATGGTTGTCAGTAAAATTTATTGCATGTATTATTTTTAATTAGTAGATACATTAAAGGGTATTTTTGGAAAGAAAACTTTTATGGTGAAGCCTACTTTTTGCATTATAAAGTAGAATATATATATAGCGACTAAGACCGACCTAGCAACTGACATAGGTTAGTCATTAGACTAGTGACAGAACAGTGACTGAGTTTTTACAAATTAATTAATGGTTCACTTCATAGGCCGTCGCTATTCCGTTGCTAAATAGCCGACATTTCTAAATTTGAAACAACGACTGCTTAGTGACAAAAAGTTCTGTCATAAGTTAAATTTAGTGGTCCCAACTTCTTTTCTCTTTCCCAATCGATCCTCTCTTCCAAAAACAATTTTGTTCCCTCCAAAATCTCCGTTCCTAAATTCCCTCCTCATCTTGATGCCCCTAACGCCCCAGCATGCCTGAAGACTACGGCCCATCGACACGTCCATCGACACTCCTCCACGATGAGATCCCTAGCTACCGTCTCTTTCACTAGACTCCGATACCAGCTCAGCGTGCAAGCTGCAATAATTTTTTTTAATTTTTAAACTTCTTTTATAATTTATTTTGGCCTTAATTAGGATATATATGGAAGCAGTTAGTTTGATGTTGTCTGTAATCTTACAGATTGTAGGGTCAAAACTCTGTCTATATATTATTTTATACCAGTTTGTACTCTACAAATTCATTTTGTACTCCAATTTATAGATTGATCAAACATATTGTCCAAGGAGATTGATTGTCTTAGAATCTAGAGTCTATACTTTGCTTTATGTAATTTCCTGACTACTAAAAACATAAAAAACTTCACAAATATTGCTAAGATACAAACACTCAAGGATGCCAACTACAATTAGGATGCACATGGTTATCCAATTAGAAAAAAATATAATACAAAATTATTTTTCACATAACAACACTTCATCAAAGTTATTAAGACAATCTAAAGTAGAGCATTCAACTATAACATATGCATGCACATTAGATAAGGATATTAGAGGAATTAATTTATTATTCCTTATTTGGATATTTTTGTTTATAAAATTATCTTATTAGAAATATTAATTTATTAATTCTTTAATTGGGTATTTTTGTTTATGAAATTATCTAGCTAGCTTCCTATTTAGAGTTGTATATAATTTAAATTGACAACAAATCCCATAGAGTATTCCCATGTGCAGGAAGCACTTGGTCAGAAAGTGTTCTTAGGCGCCGAAAGATGCGATGTGGTCACTCTAACACATGTCAACATAGTTTTCAATAAAAAGAATCACTTGGTCTGACAAGATTCTCCTCGACTGACACAAAATTGCTACTATAGTCGAGACATGTGACCCATAGGTTTTTTGACTGCCCAATGGGTATCATGCCACGTGACCACGTCCTTCTAACTGCTATTTTTTTAATGTCCACTTGACACTTATTCCCATATCCCGCTAAATTTTGGGTATACGGGAAGCCTCCTTATGTGCAGAATTATACTCAGCCAAAAGAAAGTCTTTTACGCAAAAAGGTGCTCGGTTGAGGAAAGTCTTCTCCGCCAAAATTCTTCTCAAGAAGAGGCCTTATGTGCAAAAAAAATCTCACTCCATAGAAGAGAGTTTTCTTTGCCAAAAAACCAACCCAGTCGATCATAAATCTGGGTTGGTAGAAAAATCATGATATACATTAAAAACAAATCTCTCGTGCCCATGAAGTATTCCCATGTGTAGGAAGCACTCGGTCAAAAAGCGTTCGCATGCGCTAAAATATTCCACGTGGTCACTCTAAAAAATATCAACATAGTTTTTTTTAATAAAAACACTACTAAATTTTGTCCAATTAGCGACGTCATTAGCGACGTTAGAGTAAAACATCGCCAATTCCTAAGAATTAAGCGACTTCATTTAAAAAAGTCATAAAATGTCATTAGTAGCGACGTTCAGCGTCATCCAGCGACTATCAATATTATTATAAAAATAGACGTCGGTAATAGTCGTTGAACGTCGCTAATGTTTTAATTACAGCGACATATTTAGCGATATTGTAATAATTACGTCGCAATATATTAAAAAACAACGACGTTTAGCGACTCCTACTTTATACGTTGCTAAATTATTTAATAAAGGGTTCTGATTTTTTATTTCTCCCGTTCGTTTTCATTCTGGTATTTAAAGAATCGCATGCTCTGACAAAATTCTCCTTGATTGACACAAAACTGGTACTATAGTTAAGACTTTAGAGCACGTGGCCCATAGGCTTTTTAACTGTCTAATAAGTAACATGCCATGTGGCCGCTGCATTTATGGAAGCACTAAATGCCAAGCCACGTGGCCACGTCCCTCTAACCGCTACTTTTTTGAATGTCCATGTGACAATTATCCCCATACCCCGTTGAAATTTGGGTACACAGGAAGCCTCCTCATGTGCAGAATTATACTCAGCCAAAAGAAAGTCTTCTACGCAAAATGCTGCTTGGTTGAGGAAAGTGTTTGCCAAAATTCTTCTCGAGAAACAACCTTATGCGTAAAAAGAATCCCCCTCCGCAAAAAGGATCCAGCTCCACATAAATTCTGCCAAGTTAGAAAGTTGAAACTGACACATAGTTAATGTGCGTTAGCAACTTTACACGCATTTAAATCGATGACCACTTTGACATCCTACCATACATTAAATGCACTAATGCACTGGCAGTCAATCAATGCCTTGGAATGCAAATAATCCCCTTTGAATGCAAAGATTTATGTTTGAATAAAAATGCCACGACATCAGTGACCTCTTGAAGCATCCCCCAAGTGGCCAGGTGGTGTTCAAATACACCTTCCACCACAAAAAAATGGTTGCTTCTTCACAAATATCCTACAATTTATGCAGAGAAGCCCATGATTCCTTTTTTCTCCCTATAAATAGTCCATGGATAGGCCCATTTATTAGGTACGTAAACACATGAATGAAAAATATTTAATTAGATAATCCTAAAAAGTCCAAAGGGTGCTTCTTATTCAACCCACATTAAACTCAAGCTTCCTTGTGCCTTTGTCAGCTAGTAGCAGGTGTAACGCCCCGCTCCAACTGTTACTTATGGAATACTTGTTACTTCACCTCAGTTGAGAATCGAGTCTCGGGAAAACCTTACCACCAAATCAACATGGACGAAATGCAATAAAACCTTCCAATTGATGGAACGACTTCTATTGAAATAAGTCCAAGAGTTTTCGTTGGTTGCTTTGCTTCTTGGTTTTGTGTTGCTTTCGATGACTTGGTTTTCATGATTTCGCTTTTCTCGCTTGCGCGTTCTTTTCAAAACATAAGGGAAAGGGATCGAAGTATGGTAACCAAGTGTTGTTGCAATTTTAGGACGCATAACCAAGGAGTGATCGTTGCATAAGGCTTTCCCATCCTCTCGTTTGATTCATTCGGTGAGTGGCTTAGGCCCTTCGATGAATCCTTCAATCCACACGCCTTAATAAAATGATCTCTAGTCTGCACAAGTTACTTGTTCCTATATAATGTTGCCTCACTAAATGAAATAAGCTACAGAGATGAACTACATGCTTGATTTTATACATATAGAACTATTGCAAATGCTTGTTCAGATAGATGTATATATGTTACTTACTCATATGCTGCATAGAGATGTTTATAGAACCTTACATAGGTTACTAAAGAATAAAAGCAAAGATAGATGTAGATGTTATTCTATAGTCTAAACCTGCTACATAGTAAGAGTTTATATGATAGAGTTATTCTATGCATTTGTCTTAAGACAACTGGTGCACAAGGAGAGATCCCATAAACGGTTTTTGGTGCACTGGGGATCGTTCGCCCTGGGGGGATTAGAGGAACACCCTGAGGAAAAGAAGTCCTCGTGATCAGAGGGGTGTTCACGTCTATAGAGAATGGGTTTTTCCATGGACCATCATATAGTTAGGTTGCATGATAAGTCATCTCTTATATGCAAACTTTGTCACGCCCCAATCTCCCGCAAGCACAATAGTCCCCGCTGAACGTGAATCACCATGTTGCAGCTCTCCCGCGGGACAATCGTTCTCATCGGGACGTGATGCCGTACGAGCTCGGAGTTGCGCTCGTACAAGGCGATGTTGTCAAACACTAAATATTATCATTGAAACAACCAAGTTGCAATAAAAGTCAAGTATTGTGTACCAAGCACACACCAGAGTAATACACAGCGAAGCTCTCGATAGGGTCCAAATGAAATGCCTCAAAGGCAATGCCACGAAGGCGATGCCACGAAGGCGATGAAATACTCTTGCTCTTTCTCTAGCCCACAAAGGTACTTACAGTTCATACATCATGTCCCGTATATCCAAGCAGCGCCACCACACCAGCGTACCTGAAATATTGCCCACAAACGTGGGTCAGTACACAACCGTACTGTTGAGCGGGGTAACCCACTCGTCTATGCCGACACTAAGTAAAATAGTAAATGCAAACAGTTATATGGTGATCTTTCTAGTTTAATCCTAGATTCATTTCATGGCATAGGGATGACATGTTAAGGAAAGATGTAAAGCAGTTTAAGCATGCAAGCATTCAACTCAATCAAATCGACAAGCAATATATAACCAACTCAAAGGAAACTAGCATGCAAACCATCATTCTCAAACCCAAGCAACGCGACTATGGTATCGAACCATCAACCAAGCCTCAATATCCATCCTCAACCAAACTTTACAATCAAATCTCATAGTGCACACTCTTGCCGAGGCAAGGTAGCTGCGCCTACACGAAGCACAAACTAACCAAAGTAAAGCAAACCAACTCTTATCTATATGAAGTCACTGGCCAAGCCATAAAGGACGTTGATCGGACTGATCAAATGTCATTTTACTCGAAACAGCGCTAAGTAGCTAACCCACCTGGATCGCATCCAACCGCTGGCACCACGCCCAAGGCACGTTACCAAGTTGTCTCCTCCATGGCCGAACGGTCCCGGTGCCCCGGAGCCTTCCCGTTCGAGGAGACCAAACCCCATACAACACAGGTTGTCCGTGACATGCAGACACCAAGTAGGTATGACGAGAGGATCAAACATTCTCGCCCCACCAAGCGATCCTAGACTCATTCAACCAAATATCCAACCAAAACATCCATAACCATTCTTCCAACATATAGCCCAAGGCACCAAATCCATGTTATTTCCATAGGCACAATGCCTCTTCTCAACACAGTGTTTCGAATTGGGTGCAACACCCCAACTCAGAACAAACCCATGGCACAATGCCCCAACAGTGGCACAATACCCTCGCCGATGCAGTTGTTCAGTTTTGAACCACAACTGCTCGCTTTGTAAGACAAAGCGACAAAGTGATACTCGTGCACGGATGCACGCTCGCTCGCCCGAATTCTCGATATTCCAATGCCTCAATGAATCATTCCAACTGTCCAAGCATAATCCCAATTATCCAACCGACTGCCTCAAATGCAATATTCCAACTCTAGCTCCAACTATCCAACGCGCAAACCAATTCAAACCACAAATCCTATCCAAGCCAACGACGTACACTCTATGCACGCCTCAGTGTAGTGATTTCCAAGTTTTATCCCAAGTGTTCAAGCCTTTACGTGTTTTCCATATTATAGGCATGAAGGAGTAGAGGAGAAGGGAAAGAGCCCACTCACAATGTTTGATCCCGTTAAGCATCATGTCCTGTCGATATGGCCAATCCCTTGAACCCGTGGTCCGATGCAAGCGCGATCTACTCAACTGGTATGACCGTGCGAGCAGGTCGTGCTCTCCAAATCATCCGACAGATCGAACTAAGGAAGTCGTCATTATCGTTCCAATCCAGCTATCTCAGTACTGTTCTGGACGAACATCTGAATCCCATCGAACTCTGCTAGCCATCTGCACATAAAACCAACTCAATCAATACTTCTTTCCAAAATCCAACAAATCAAATGTAACCAGCATTTATTTCATTCAATCCGACTCAGCGTAATGCACCGTGCGATTGCGGGACGTTACATAATATACCACTTAGAATCAGGTTCATCCACGAACCGTGCTTGTACTCATTCCTATCACATGCCGTTTGTCCAATTCATAACTCTGCCTTATGCAACTCTCATACTCACGATTCGGACTCAGCATCTCGCTCTGCTGAACGCTCGTACAAATTCCTGAATTCTCACATCCTCCTTGCAGCTCAATACGAATCCCTCAAATTGCTTAGTTTTGGATCGTACACATATTTAAGGCGTCCCTAAAATACATGCATTTCAGCCGAGCTTTGCGATAGCGAATTTGGACAAGTTACAAGGGTATCTTTATGTCCGAGGCATCCATTCGCTTTACTCCCAATTGAACCAATCCTGATTTCCATTCCAACATATTCGCTAGAGCACTATTCTCAAATATGATGATTTTCCACCGACTCAATCAGTTAGTGTTCTAACTCAATCCATCCAACTATTTCTGAATCCGCACTAGCAACATCTCCAAATATATCTCGTGCACCGAACGATCATCACGACTGATACTACCCCAACTATACGACGTACCCAAATATCAACTTTGCTCTTATCAGCTCAACCAAACACCTCTTCCTTAATCTCAATACCTCGCTGGGTGAACATCTATATTGAGGTTTGTGTGATCCACGAAGATCTTGCCACCACGCCAAAGTGATAGTGTCGCCACGATTTCAACGTGGACACACTCGCCATAATTCCTAGGTTGCGCATGGAATAGTTCTTCGCGCTGCTTCCACTGCCTCGAAGCATAGGATATCACCTTCGCCTTCTGAACGAGCACGCTTCCCAGACTAAGTTCTGATGCATCTTGTAAATCTGAGGCAAATCTGCCCCTTCCAGTATTCGCAAGGATTTGATCTGAATGAGCCGCTGCTTTAACTTCACGAGCTAGTTTCACAGTCGTTAATTCATATGAATGCTATTCCCTTCTAGGGCACGATGAGTCAGAGGCAATGCCATCTACAAAAATCTGCAACTCTGAATCTCATCAGTTGACTTAGGCCAATCCCACCATCGCTTCGGTCTTCCGGCTGCTTCTTCAGCTGAAGGCTATCCTAAGGGTCTCTCAAATCCAACACTCAGTCAATAAGCCAAATCTCCAACACACATTACTCACATCTGCTCTCGACGCATTCCCAAATATGTTGCCTCAAGGGTCGTTCTATGGGTCTACAATATTCATCTCTGATCGGGCGGTCAAGTCACTAGGGTCAGCTGTCCCGAAGCTACGCTCGATAATTGTAAGTCATCACGATGGACAGTTACTATGAACCATGCTATATCTCATCTGTAAATCCGAATCAAAATCCAACCATTCCATCCGAGCGAACTTCCGAATCTTAGAACTATATGCACTACCTCTGTTGATCTGTCAACCAATGCCGCTTAACCACCTAGAGTCTTGCTATCTATCCGAGCCATAGTTCGAGAACGGCACTCGTTGAAACCGTCTTCCATCAATCCGTCGTTCTGCCCTGAATCCATCAAATTTCTAAATTGCCATGTTCGACTTCTTGCACTACCACTTGTAATTATTTTCGACACTCAAGACTTGTTCAAATTCTTATCCGTTTGCCGCGTTCCATAGTGCACGTCCAACTTTCTCGAGCAGCACAGTGATTTATTCCAACGTTGTTCCCATGTTTTAGCTATCTTTAAAAGTCTGTCTGCCATAATCTTTGCCTTTAGTTGTTGCCACAATCCGTCCACGTCGTCCGGAGAATCCGTCTACCATCGTTGCACCATCTTGCCCAAAATTTCACTTCCGCTAAACCTGAGTCGACTTCTCGAGCAGCAATATCCAAAATCCTTCAAGTTGTGTGAAACCATCGCATTGTCCCTCCAAACCAAATCGTGTTTTATTGTTTAACCAACAGCTCAAATGTGTTGCCCAAAATCGTAGTCCGTGCTCGCTTTTCTCCGATTAACCCATTGTTTTGCTCAAGCGTCTGCCAAGTGTTCGTTCCAATCTCGTCCATCTCTCAAGTCCAACGATACTTCTATTTGCACAAGTCCGTACTCGCTTGCTCAACTCAATATTCGCTTGCTCCATTTTTCATTCTTTCCAACTCAGCCGATATGCACCAACTGTCACGACCCGCACCTGGATATTCGGGCACGAGTGCGTGGGCACGTCCAGCCTACGCCGCAGAGTCGGCGGTAGTACGCTGTCTAGGTCAAATCCATAGTTAACTAATCTAGCTCATTCACAAATAAAATAGGCAAGATAACGATGGGAAAAAGATGCTTAAGATTTCAAATGAAATAAATGTGACAACAGATCAAATGTTTAATACAGAATCCAGAAATGAAATCGGGGACAAACCCGATTACTAAGATAAAGAGCATAAAATAAAATAGCTACTGCTAACTACTCTGCAGCAGTGGTCTCCTGGGTGGGAGCTGGTTCCTCAAAAGTGTCATCTGTTCCCTCATAGGGCCAATAATAGGTAGGGCAAAGTTCTCATCATCGCCTAAAACAACGGATCCAGTCAGGAAAGGAGCAAAGTACACAATGCACAACAAGATTAAACTAAATATTTATGACAATTAGACTGAGTATCATATTGAGAATATGCATAAAAGAACAACAATAACTAAGAGTTAATGCTATAAATAGGGATATGAGAAAACAAGAATAAATAAGATAGGAAATGAAACTACAACAGTCAGCAAGAACTATAGCAAGACCAGAAGCTATCTGTGTGAACTTGTGTTTGTTTTAGAATACATAGTTGGCATGTAGGGGTTTATAAGGCTAATCCGGCCGTCATAAACGGCTATTAAACAGGAATAATCGAGATCCGGCTGAGGGTACAGTCGCGTACCAACAGCTATTAAACACGGCAGGGGGAAGGGTAAACTACATGCCTTCTAGTATTCTCCCACCCGACATGAAAAACAAGACATGAACTCCAGTATTCAAGACATAAAATCCAGTATTCTAACACTATGTGTAATCATCAAGGGTACTAGTAGAGCAGGGAATTAATTATCACAATATAAAGATTAAACTTGAAGTGCAGGTACTTGCCTGATGTTTGGATCCAATTACAGTTATGTTCTCGGAGAATTTCCAGAGATGTGTCCGGATGCTGAAATAAACATTACCATCATGCTCAGAAGATATCAAATAGCTAGAAACGCCTGTCCTTGGGTCCAATTTGGAGACAAGGGCAAAAACGGCAGTTTTGGGTCAAAACGGGGTCCACCGGTGGGCCCGCTTTGCACCGAAAAACGTGTCCAGGTCAACGGTCTCCAAATTTGCCAAACTTAGTGTCAACAGGTCAGGAATGATGATACGAACCCAACGAAACTTCCAGATTGGGATTCCGATGAGCCGATCACAAAATCGCTCGTCGAGTGGGGCTTGTGGGGCCCACGACACGCGATTTCGTCAACGTTCTCATAATCGAACCAAACTTGACCCACAGGACCAGCGTATTGCTACGAGTCCGATGGCGCAAGTTTTGTCTCGATCCGACGAGTGTACAAGAAGTTAGGGCGAATTACAGAAAAGTCGGATATGGGGCGATGTCCGCGGATACGCGTTGATTCCGGTGTGCATGCACACCCGAATCAGCTTCCGCAAAATCCCACACGTCCGTATCGACGCTGCGCACGTATCTGCGAAGACCGCGCACGACCAAGTCGTCCCGTTTGGCGGGGCGTACTCAGTTCCGGGGTGAAACAGGGTCTGATTTTTCCTGTTTTTGGATCGCGGTGTGCGATCACCACAGGACGCGATGCCCCGAGCGGTTTGTCCGGGCACCGAGAGGGTCATACAGGCTTCGCAACGTAATTTACGGAATTGAAAATGGGGCAGCGAGGAGAAAATTACACGCACCTGAACTGGCCTCCGAACACTAGGGTTTTCGTGTCCTGTGTCGTGTCCGACACGCCGACACGAATTGGGAAATTTAGGGTTAGGGTTAGGGTTCGGAGCTCCAGCGAGGGGAGGCCGGCCGGAGGAGGGCGCCACTGTGGGAAAGGCCGACCGGGGGCTGGGCGACGCCGGCGAGGGCGGGCACGGCGTGGCGGTTACCGGAGCGGGCGGGGACGACCGCTGCGAGGTCGGGGAAGGGGCCAGGGACGTGGTGGCCTGCGTTGGATCGAGGGGCAGCGGGGGCTGGCTGTGGCGGGTCGGGGAACGGCGGAGCGGAGGAGCGGCGGTGGTCGGGGCGTTGCCGGAGGCTGGTGGCATCGAGGTTGGTCGGGGTCGGGGCCGGAGAAGAGGGGGTTTAAAGGGGCGGGGGAGAGGAGAGAGGGAGCCGGGGAAGGCGGAGGCGAGGGGGTGGCGTGGCCGGGTGGAGCGGAGCGGGGCGTGGGGCGAGCCGGACGGAGCGGCGAGCGGCGCGGCGCCGGACGCGGGCACGGGGGCTGGGTCGCTGGGGGTGAGAGGGAGCGGGTCGGGCGGGTAGCGGGTCGGGCGGCGGGTGGACCCGACCCGACCCGACCCGGTAGGCTATACGGGCTGGGCCGGCCCAATAGGCTGGCTTGGGCTTTGGGCCGGGTTTGGGTTTAATAAATAATAAAATGAATAATTAAATAAAATTAATTAATTAATAATTTTTTTCAGGTGTTTTAAAATAGGCCCGGGGTCCAATAAATTCCAGAAAAATTACCCTAAGTCCAGTTTTTCATTTTACACCCAAAAATATTATTTTTATAATATTTTAATATTATTTATTATTATTTAAAAATCATTTAAAAATTAAAACCTTGATTTTAATTACAGAAAATTTCCAGAAAATTCCAGAAAATTGTGAAAAATCCAAAAATATTTTTGTTTGAAAAAATCAGGGGCTTACAATCTACCCAACTTATAAAATTTCGTCCTCGAAATTAAAATTAAGCCATAATCTATTAAGCCTTCATGTACATCAATCGCAATCTCCTGGCGATAATTTAAATCCTAATCATGTCCACTGCAATCACTTCATGATTAAGATGACTACTTGTTCCAATCAAAATTTTAACTTATGGTTATTACTTCTTACTTCCTCCAATTATCCACAGGCAAATTTTAGAGTAAGCCCTTATAACATCTTCAAGGATTGCACATGCTTATGACCTTGCCTCACTATTCTAACTATCATAATTCCTCTAGAAGTGATTCGAGTCCAACGGTATTCCCCTTTGTATGTTCCAACTTTTTAAATTCCATTCACATCCTCAATATTCTAACTAGGTAGTCCAACCCTCAAATTTTTAATTCTTAAATTAAGTCACCAAATTGAAAAATAATTTAAATGTAGTCCACCAATGTTCAAGCCTGAAATTCTATAATTCTATCCTCAAAATTCAAATTGATGATTTTACTTGCATTATCATGTACCTAAGATACAACTATTGGGTCCTCGATATCAATTCATTAATCATCTTAGTCACTCCTCAAATTTTCAAAAATTGGAATGGCTTGAACCGCTCTCAATCTAATATTACTCGGTCACAAAAGAAATTTATCTCGAGTTGACAATGCACTGCTACCCAACTTAGAATTTACCTATCCATCACATAAGGCTATATATCTTAAGAAAATATTCCCTAATATGTTTACTCATGTCATTCAATCCTCGAAACTTCAACGCCGATCATGATATGTCCTTAATTTTGAAAGAAAAATCCTCAAGTATGTGATCGGCCTATGGGACATATCTAGTATTCTCTGTGTATCAGACTTATACCAAGCACGAGATTTCGTCTTTTCGAAATAAGGGAAGACGAAGATCAATAATAAAGAGTTCAAGGGTGAGGTGATAGAACAGAAATATCGGGATCAAGGCGTTTAAAGAATTCAAGTGGGACTTGTCAAGTAGTTATGGATTGAATCCTATCTTGGTAATTCCTATTCACATGCTCGTATTAATACAGTTATGCTCAGACATGTCTAGGGCAGGTATACTAGTCAACTGTATATCTCAATCCACGTAAAGTAGTGCGAAGGGCGAATCAAAATGCACTAAGGTTGATCAGACCGTAATACACTGATTCTGAATAGACAATTGTATTAGTGTGTCGACCCACTAATACATATGTCATGAACAATCTTGATAAAGAGTAAGCTTGCAAAACTAGGCTATAGAATAGCAGCATAAGTCAAGTACATCAAAATTTAGTGCGCTAGATGATGATGAAAGGAGGTACAGATTATTTAAGTTCACAAAACAACACCTAATAAGTACAATAACAAAAGACTCTACAATCTCTAGTTATCAGATACAAAAGCATACCAGGTTATTAGCAAGTTTAAAATTACTAGGTTGGGGCTGAGGTCACGAACCAATAGGCACAAGCTAAACCAAACTAGAAACGACAGCTAAAATTACTTACGCGCATTAGCTGCTCCAAGAGTCTGCGCGTTCTCCACGGTCATGCTGGTAGAGCATCTCGTGGTGATCTTGTAGGAACCTCGTCGCTTGCGGGTAGATCCTTTACTCTGCATCCAAAATAAACGATAAAAGGCGCACAGGAATCAAGGCAGGATGCAAGTCAATAAAATAATTTGAAATCGATATGAATATCAAGAACGATTCAATCAAGTGGATGAGCTTTTCCTAAAATCCTCAATCTTATTGCAGGCCTGTTCGGTCCCTAAGTTGAAACCGACCAATTTAGTCGTAGACCTGCATGGGCCACCACAAAAACGTGTCACGACCCGCACCCGGATATTCGGGCACGAGTGCGTGGGCACGTCCAGCCTACACCGCAGAGTCGACGGTAGTACGCTGTCTAGGTCAAATCCACACTTAACTAATCTAGCTCATTCACAAATAAAATAGGCAAGATAATGATGGGAAAAAGATGCTTAAGATTTCAAATGAAATAAATGTGACAACAGATCAAATGTTTAATACAGAATCCAGAAATGAAATCGGGGACAAACCCGATTACTAAGATAAAGAGCATGAAATAAAATAGCTACTGCTAACTACTCTGCAGCAGTGGTCTCCTGGGTGGGAGCTGGTTCCTCAAAAGTGTCATCTGTTCCCTCATAGGGCCAATAATAGGTAGGGCAAAGTTCTTATCATCGCCTAAAACAACGGATCCCGTCAGGAAAGGAGCAAAGTACACAATGCACAACAAGATTAAACTAAATATTTATGACAATTAGACTGAGTATCATATTGAGAATATGCATAAAAGAACAACAATAACTAAGAGTTAATGCTATAAACAGGGATATGAGAAAACAGGAATAAATAAGACAGGAAATGAAACTACAACAGTCAGCAAGAACTATAGCAAGACCAGAAGCTATCTGTTTGAACTTGTGTTTGTTTTAGAATACATAGTTGGCATGTAGGGGTTTATAAGGCTAATCCGGCCGTTATAAACGGCTATTAAACAGAAATAATCGAGATTCGGCTGAGGGTACAGTCGCGTACCAACAGCTATTAAACACGGTAGGGGGAAGGGTAAACTACATGCCTTCTAGTATTCTCCCACCCGACATGAGAAACAAGACATGAACTCCAGTATTCAAGACATAAAATCCAGTATTCTAACACTACGTGTAATCATCAAGGGTACTAGTAGAGCAGGGAATTAATTATCACAATATAAAGATTAAACTTGAAGTGCAGGTACTTGCCTGATGTTTGGATCCAATTACAGTTATGTTCTCGAGGAATTTTCAGAGATGTGTCCGGATGCTGAAATAAATATTACCATCATGCTCAGAAGATATCAAATAGCTAGAAACGCCTGTCCTTGGGTCTAATTTGGAGACAAGGGCAAAAACGGCAGTTTCGGGTCAAAACGAGGTCCACCGGTGGGCCCGCTTTGCACCGAAAACGTGTCCGGGTCAACGATCTCCAAATTCGCCAAACTTAGTGTCAACAGGTCAGGAACGATGATACGAACCCAATGGAACTTCCAGATTTGGATTCTGATGAGCCGATCACAAAATCGTCCATCGAGCGGGGCCTGTGGGGCCCACGACACGCGATTTTGTCAACGTTCTCAGAATCGAACCAAACTTGACCCACAGGACCAGCGTATTGCTACGAGTCCGATGGCGCAAGTTTCGTCTCGATCCGACGAGTGTACAAGAAGTTAGGGTGAATTACAGAAAAGTCGGATACGGGGCGATGTCCGCGGATACGCGTTGATTCCGGTGTGCACGCACACCCGAATTAGCTTCCACGAAATCCCATACATCCGTATCGATGCTGTGCACGTATCTGCGAAGACCGCGCGACCAAGTCGTCCCGTTTGGCGGGGCGTACTCAGTTCCGGGGTAAAACATGGTCTGATTTTTCCTGTTTTTGGATCGCGGTGTGCGATCACCACAGGACGCGATGCCCCGAGCGGTTTGTCCGGGCACCGAGAGGGTCATACAGGCTTTGCAACGTAATTTACGGAATTGAAAATGGGGCAGCGAGGAGAAAATTACATGCACCTGAACTGGCCTCCGAACACTAGGGTTTTCGTGTCCTGTGTCGTGTCCGACACGCCGACACGAATTGGGAAATTTAGGGTTAGGGTTAGGGTTCGGAGCTCCGGCGAGGGGAGGCCGGCCGGAGGAGGGCGCCGCTGCGGGAAAGGCCGGTCGGGGGCTGGGCGGCGCCGGCGAGGGCGGGCACGGCGTGGCGGTTGCCGGAGCGGGCGGGGACGTGGTGGCCGGCGCTGGGTCGAGGGGCAGCGGGGGCTGGCTGTGGCGGGTCGGGGAACGACGGAGTGGAGGAGCGGCGGTGGTCGGGGCATTGCCGGAGGCTGGTGGCATCGAGGTTGGTCGGGGTAGGGGCCGGAGAAGAGGGGGTTTAAAGGGGCGGGGGAGAGGAGAGAGGGAGCCGGGGAAGGCGGAGGCGAGGGGGTGGCGTGGCCGGGTGGAGCGGAGCGGGGCGTGGGGCGAGCCGGGCGGAGCAGCGAGCGGCGCGGTGCCGGACGCGGGCACGGGGGCTGGGTCGCTGGGGGTGAGAGGGAGCGGGTCGGGCGGCGGGTGGACCCGACCCGACCCGACCCGGTAGGCTATACGGGCTGGGCCGGCCCAATAGGCTGGGTTGGGCTTTGGGCCGGGTTTGGGTTTAATAAATAATAAAATGAATAATTAAATAAAATTAATTAATTAATAATTGTTTTCAGGTGTTTTAAAATAGGCCCGGGGTCCAATAAATTCCAAAAAAATTACCCTATGTCCAGTTTTTCATTTTACACCCAAAAATATTATTTTCATAATATTTTAATATTATTTATTATTATTTAAAAATCATTTAAAAATTAAAACCTTGATTTTAATTACAAAAAATTCCCAAAAAATTCCAGAAAATTGTGAAAAATCCAAAAATATTTTTTTAAAAAAAAATCAGGGGCTTACACCAACCAACTTGTATTCCCGTTACCCGAGTCCGTTCAGGCAATTTCTATTGATGTCCAACCAAAATATTTTTAATGCCTTGCTCAATATGTGGTATCCCATATACCACTCCGAATCAAGTCGCTACTCGCATTACGATTCCTTGCACTGATCCAAGATCCGTTCGAACCATCCCTCATGTGTGATCCTGCCATTTCCAACTTAAATCTGACACAAAACTCAGGCAACAAGTGAACCATCTTACTCTTTCCATCAATCTTGCTATGCAACTTGTGCTATGTTCCATTCTCAATGTTTCCAGCTATTCTCAAACCGTCTGATACTTTCACAACACGAACAATCCCATGCATCGAGCTCTCATCCAAGTAATCCGACCCAATACCCAATTGTTCCACACATTTGTTGTACGAGCAACTCGTGCAAACTATCCTGACATTCCCAAGCCAAACTCAAACCTGCTCGACCGATGCTCTATGTGATATACCCAGCCAAAATTCAAACTTCTATCCAACACATTCGCTACACGAGCAACTCGTGCAACGATCCATTCTTAAATCCAATGCTTCTACTCACAACATGCCGCATAACCAATCTCGTCTGCCAACCAACTGATCCACTGATGAAATCAGAAACTCCCTGAACGACAAGCCAAGCCAAGCCAACGACAGCTCTCAACTTGTTACACAAATGCAACAACGCCACCCAACTTGCTGCACGAATGCAATAACGCCTAACGAGGCTAAGCGATCTAACGAAAACCAACCAAGGCAATGCAACCAAGAACAACATGCAGCCACAACTAGCAATTTATAGACTTATTGCATAAAACATCCAATACGGCACTGACTAGAGTCAAGAGCTAGACGACACACGAAAGCTATTTAGAGTTTGTGATGAAATGAAGGACCAAGTCGAAGAAATGAACCAGGTGCTCTGATACCAATTTGTCATGCCCCAATTTCTTGCAAGCACAATAGTCCCCGCTGAACGTGAATCACCACGTTGTAGCTCTCTCGCGGGACAATCATTCTCATCATGACGTGATGCCGTACGAGCCTGGAGTTGCGCTCGTACAAGGCGATGTTGTCAAACACCAAATATTATCATTGAAATAACTAAGTTGCAACGAAAGTCAAGTATTGTGTACCAAGCACACACCAGAGTAATACGCAGCGAAGCTCTCGATAGGGTCCAAATAAAATGCCTCAAAGGCAATGCCACGAAGGCGATGCCACGAAGGCGATGAAATACTCTTGCTCTTTCTCTAGCCCACAAAGGTAGTTACAATTCATACATTGTCACGACCCGCACCCGGTTTAGGGGCGCGAGTGCATGGGTACGTCCAGCCTACGCCGCAGCATCGGCGGTAGAACGCTGTCTAGGTCAAGTATTATCTAAATAATCTCACACTAGTATCCAACTCCATAAGGAGACACGGATAACACTATAAAAATGAACAACATACTCAATCACAACTACAGCACGATAAGAATTTAAAGAAATAAAAAGAATACAACACAAGACTAAAGACAAAATAATCATACCTGCAATCAGTAACAACCAATCCCCAAGTGTCAGAAACAAGTCCACTAAGGTCACAGTCTGGAAAAATATTTTCCAGTCAGGAAGGAGCAAAGTACATCTCTAAATAGCAGTTCTATATAAATGACATAAACTATGTAGCAGTTTTAGATGGAAATATGCCAGATGCATGTACAGGTACGAGAAATGTACAATGAAGAAATACTGGAAAATACTGTAAGTAACTGCAGGAAAAGAAAATAATATGTCCATGAGCAAGAAACCTATGACTAAGTGTGTGAGTACTAGCTTTAACATGTGATCGGCTTGGGAACTTGATCAGGCTGGTTACATGTGATTAGCTATGATTCACGAAGGTCAGGCTAACCGTTGGCTAGCTATGATGCATGTATAGGTCAGGCTAATCACACGTAACAGCTATGAAGCATGGAGAGGGTCAGGCCGCACCCGACGTGAGATGTGGGATGAGCTATGATGCATGAAAAGTTGGGTATGATCACATATCTACACTAAAATACTCCCCACCCCGACTGGTATAGTAGATCCAATCATGGTACGCTATGGCACTAGATTCTCTAGGAAGGTAGCAAATCTTCCCGGGAATCAGTGTCTGTACATGCACAAGATAACAAAGAAAACAAGTCTTGTACAAGCTACACTATGAATAAGGAATAACATCTCATGACGAGATCCGTGTATACCAATCCGTGTAACCAATGTGTCAAGAACATGGATATTTACACTAGATACAGTGAACATAGGAGATATCATAAATTAGAAACTAATCAGAGAATGTACTCGCCTTGGGTCCTTAGCTGGTAATTATTGATGTCCTGTTCCAGAGTATCCCCTGGGTAAACCAACAGTCCTATAAACATAACACAAGCAAAACCACATTTGCATCAGATGCTACACTAACACATCACAAATACATGAACTCAGGGGCTCTACCAGGTATGGCACTAGTCAACTAGGGTCATCTATTAGGGATACGTATATAATACACATTTACACTCAGAGTATATACCAATAAAACGTACATAATATATATATAAGTCTCTTAGTAATTGTATAAAATACGTATTTGTGTATATACACTAATAGATGTATATAATATATTTTTATACCAAAATACATATTTGTATATATATATATATCAATCAAATATATTTTATACATATTAAACTAATCAGAGAATGTACATAATGCCACACTTCTCAAGGTGATCCCAAATGAATTAATAGTTAGTTCCAATGGGTCCGGAGCAGTCCAAATAGCTAGAAACTATATAAAGAAGTCCATGATCGGAGTTCGGCACGAAAACCGAGATAAGAATTCCAGGCTAATAAGAGGAAGGGTCGTTGTTTGTTATTAAGGTAACACCTTAATTTAATGAAAATCATTTCGAAATTATTTTTTAACAGTAATTACAAGTAAAAGTTTATTTATAAAAATCTAAAATTTACGTAAAAGCCAATATATTTATATATCCCTAGAAATTTCAGTTACCAATCCAAATAACCAATTTTTGAACCAATTTTATTATTGAAACTAAAATTTTTAATTAATTATAAAACCCCAAAATTATTATATCTTACATAATCGAAAATCCTTATATATACATAACTAAATTTTCACACATAATAATTAACTAAATTCGTACATTAAAACAATAAAACTAATTATATTTTATTTACTAAACTAATTAGAAATTAACTAATTGATTACAAATAACTATTGATTAATAAATTAATGCTGATTAATAACTTAATTAACTGATTAATAAATTAATTAACTGATTATAAATAATTTACTGATTAAGAATTAATTACTACTTAACTAAACTAATCTAATTATAACTTAACTAAACTAATATAAATTAACTAACTTGATTAATTATCTAAACTAATTATAATTTAATTAACTAATTAATATACTTTACATTAACTTAACCATTATTTACTAAAACTACTTAGAAATTTTACTAATCACATTCACTACTCCAATAATTCATAGAACCGAAGAAGGGGAGAGAAACGAGGGCTCACGTTTGGGGGAGGGGTTTCCCGGAGTCGTTGCAGGGAAGTCCGCCGGGATCAGGCCGGGCAGGGCAGTCCACGACTTCGAGGCTGAACTGGGAGGAGCGCTCGTCGGCTTCGACAACCAAATCGGCGGCGAAGCTCGGCTCGGGTCTGCTGTGGCGGCGGGGCTCGACTCGAGGCGGCGACGGACCTGATCGAGGAGGCGGTCGGCGGATCTGGGTTCGACGGATCTGAGGCGGCCACGGCTCGACGCGGTGAGGAGGTCCGAGGCGGCGGTGGTTCGAGGAAGCGGTCTCGCATCCACCGGCGAGCTCGACGACGACGAGGAGGAGCCACAGTCACCGGAGCTAGGTTAGGGTTAGGGTCTGCTGTGGATGTGTCGGTTTGGAACGTGTCCGGGGCTGGACACGATGGGTTTGATGTACTGTGGTGTGGGGGCGGACGTGTCCGGGTGTTGGACACAGGGATGATGTTGTGTACAGTGGTGGATGTGGATGTGTCCGGTGTGTCGGACACGAAAATCAGATTGTAATGTTGTAAATCTGGACACAGGAAATGAATGGATACGGTGGGACACCCGGGGTCGGACCCGAGGCCAACACGGCTGACACGGTGATGCTGGACACACGGACACGAGCACACAAAATGGTGGTGGTTGTTGGCTTGTGGAAATTGTGGGGGCTAGCTAATAAATTGGAGATTAGGGTTTCTTGGAAATGGTGATGAGGGACTTAAATAGGGAGAGAGGGTGTGGGATGAAGGGTGAGGGTTGGCCCAAATAATGAATGGCCCAGATAATAAATAAACGAGTTTTCATGTGGGAAAAATGAGGGTGTGTAGGCTAGTTAATGGGAAATGGCAACTTATAAAATTTAAAAAAAAAGATTATAATTTCAAAAAATGTTTTTAGGAAAGCTAGCTGATTTCCAATTTAACTACTAATTAAACCCCTATTTGAAAACCCTAGAGAATATGAAATTCATGTATTTACTATTCCAAAAATGGATATGAAAATTTTATTATGAACAACTAGTCCTTCAATAATTTTTATTAACAAATAATTTCATAATTTCAAACCAATAAATATTCGAAGCTATATACATATTATTTATCTATTTATTTATAATAAAATCGACATTTAGGAAAAATGAATTTTATAAAAGATTTCAAATCACCTACAAAAATCAAACATTGCTCAAAATCTAATACTACAATTTCAAGGAGAAAATATGCTATAATCTTGATATAAAAATTAAAAATCTAATTATTTCTGAAATTTGAAAATCGGAGGTTACAAGTCTACCCACCTTAGAAAAATTCCGTCCTCGAAATTTAGGATTCTCAATAATTGCTTTTACTCATCATATTATTTCTATCAAAATTTAAATTTTAAACCAATAATCATGAAGTAATTTCATAATGTTATTTCACAACCTTTCAAAAATTTTATAACATCATATTCCGGAAAATCTTTAAGGTTTAAAATCAAATTCAAATTTTTATCAGAATCTCCTCCAAAATTTAAATTCGCATCTAAATACTCAAGGATTTAATATCCAATCCTCCAATTGGAATCCAATCAATGCATATTTATAAAACAAAAAAATCGGTATCCCAAAATTTAAATTTTAAACACTAATCCATCAATCATCTTACTCCTCTAACTCAATTTCAATTGATGCTTATTCAAATCTAAATCCTCATCCCGAGAATTGAATTCGACACTATTCCATTAACGATATTTTTTTTTTCCTCAAATACTCAACGATGCGATACTTTCAGAATCTTCAATGCAACATTCATAATATAAACTATAAATTTCTATCTTGCAATCAAATAGAAAAATGATAATCTCTCAAATTTTCTCAAATTTTAATAATCACTTCCATCATATCGAGACCTTCCTAAAATTAATAAATCCTCAATTTTGCCCTGTGAATTTCTTAATTCTCTATTTAAGTTAATGTCTGTCCTCGAATTTCAATCATACCTCGATTTCATAAAATCAATGATCCATCAACTCCGTTATAACAACCCCTAAATTCTTTATTTAAATTAATGCTCATCCACAATTTAATCCTCTTGTCTCTTTTTGCCAGTCATAACCTCGTCACAGATCTTTGCTATGGTCAAAACCCTAATGATCATGATTTAAGAAAACTCTACCTACAGCCATGCAATTTAAGAAAAAATAGGTCATGTATCTTGTCATGGTATTTCAGTCTCTGTTAAGGTGTACTACTAGTTTTATTCTAACAAGGAATCATGCATACAACTACAGTACTAGGAAAATCAATCAATCGAAAGGCGAAAAAAGAACATTATGAGGGAAAGAAAGAACCTGCTAACATATTACTTACGGTATCTCCTATCTCTAACAAACACTTAACTCTAGCACATTCACTAACTAATTCCTATCCCTGTACACTGGTACCCATATCAACTAATCATTAGTCCACAAGACATCCATGATTACATCCTCATTGCATACACCTGCCTATTGATACCTAAATCTGATACCAAGAATCTTTAATATATCCATGGTTTAATAATGCATCCAAGGTTTGATACCTCTATCTCTTTAGTACCCTACTCTCTGTCGGTTCCCGTTCCTACTATAATTGTTCATACTAGTCGTCCTTATCACTCAATATACGTCAAGTGCAACACCATACTAAATACTGCTCCTTCCAATACAACTTTAGATGGACACCCAAGTCAGTCTGCGGTGCCATCTCAATCATGCTCAAATCATCAGATCCTTACACATGTATATCATCTACTCATATATTAATATTCATATCTCTCATCTACCATAAAATTAATCCTCAAAATAATCGTCAAGGTTTAACTTCTCGATCAACTTAAAATAAATTGTATATACTTCCTCAAAATCAGATACTCAATATCGAAAATAAAATTTAATCACTCCTAAAATCTTTGTAGCCTTAACCATGTTTATTGAATTCATATTTGAAATCCTCAAAAATTTAATGACATAATCTCAACTCCTCAATTATTCTAAAATAAACATTTTATTTCCCCCTTTCGATTTATAACTCCACAAAGGTACATATCAGTGCTCACGGTCTCTGATACTCAAGGTGCACTCAATGCATCTAGTGTCTATAATTGTGTACTAAAATTGTACTGCCTGAATCACTTGTACTATTACCTCCAATGATCAAAGTTATCATCACATGTATTTTCTTCCATGATTTTCAATCTATATTAACTGGTATATCATCCGAGTATCATCACGCAGAGTGCTTACTGTTTTGAGCGTCATTCTCGACTAACTCTCGAAATAGAACCATTAGCACTCTTGGTATTATATCACTAGCTTCATTAATGGATTATCTCATCAAGCTTATTAGAACTCATGTTTACCTGTTCCTTCTATAATACTCATGTTTCTTTACTCTCATGGGCATGTGTATGGTTCTTCATCTCGATTGATGTATAGGTATTCCCCTTTAACTTTTCAGTTTGTTAAACTGATCTGTGATACGCTTCACCATCTTCATTACCAATTCCGATATTTCTCTTCTCATGACAGCCCATTAACTCTTTTATGCATATACAATTCCTTATCTTTAACACACCCGATATCAATCATCAAATTGAACATCATGCTCCATAAATCCTTAACACAATTCCTGGATACTTAATTGTTCACGTAGATCATCCAATTGCATAATCGTGATTATCCAGGGTGAGTATGTTGGCTCTGATACTAACTCTGAGAACTATCACTGATACTCTTACTCCTCTTTCTATAATACCAATACTAATTATAATAACACCTATCATAGAACTATTGCTACAAGGTACTATACTATGGGTATCTCTAGATTAATGCCTAATGCTCCCATGTCCAACATAAGAAACACTTACAAACTCACAAGTCACACTCGGTCAAACTAATACAAGACACAACCAAAATTGCAAGTCACTAATTATCATACTAACAAGGAATCCTCAAAGAAAATAAGCTCAAAAAGGAACTGGATCAAGGGCGGAAGGTATCTTTACTGCTAGTAAAGAGAAGAAGCGATGGAACAAAGTCCTGGAATAACATAAATAGATAAGTCTTGAGATGATACTTTAAGAACCAATTTAAGATACAACCTGATAATCATACACGTCTGTCAAAAATCATGACACACAGAATCCTCGCCACGCCAGTAAGCATATATGCGATAAACGACAGGTTCCGTAACTAAGGTATGCAACCCTATAATCATGTCATCTAGAATCCTCGCCACGCCAACCGGTATGGCTGCGAGAAACTCTAAATCTCATAACTAAAGTATGTACATCCAAGTTAGGTTCCTACGTTCTCGTCACGACAGCTAATATGGCTGCGATAAACTCTAGGTCCCATAACCAAAGTAGACGTTTTACCTTTCTCACTGTCCTCATCAATATATGTCATCAGATGATACCATAAATTCTAGTCCGTAAAATTCATCTCAATATGAAATCAACTCAACAACGATACCAGGAATTAAAGTTAACAACTGGTCAACAAGAATAACTCAATAATGATGCCAAGATTTTAATTTAATAACTGATCAACAAGAATCAAGTTCAATAACAACAAGCAAGAGCGGACGAAAACAAGAAAAAGATTTAAATTGGAAATTATAATAAGATTCTCAAGGGGTCGTCCCAGGAATCTCTCAAGAGTTTGTGATTGAGTATCCTCTCTCATCCTAGCATCCTATGTCCTATATTCAATAGCAGGTACGCAGTAGTACAACTATGACGTCGCACTACTACGACATCGCACAACTAGCGAAGTCTGACCTGCATGGGCCACCACTAAAAACGTGTCATGACCCGCACCCAGTTTAGGGGCGCGAGTGCATGGGTACGTCCAGCCTACGCCGCAGCATCGGCGGTAGAACGCTGTCTAGGTCAAGTATTATCTAAATAATCTCACACTAGTATCCAACTCCATAAGGAGACACGGATAACACTATAAAAATGAACAACATACTCAATCACAACTACAGCACGATAAGAATTTGAAGAAACAAAAAGAATACAACACAAGACTAAAGACAAAATAATCATACCTGCAATCAGTAACAACCAATCCCCAAGTGTCAGAAACAAGTCCACTAAGGTCACAGTCTGGAAAAATATTTTCCAGTCAGGAAGGAGCAAAGTACATCTCTAAATAGCAGTTCTATATAAATGATATAAACTATGTAGCAGTTCTAGATGGAAATATGCCAGATGCATGTACAGGTACGAGAAATGTACAATGAAGAAATACTGGAAAATACTGTAAGTAACTGCAGGAAAAGAAAATAATATGTCCATGAGTAAGAAACCTATGACTAAGTGTGTGAGTACTAGCTTTAAAATGTGATCGGCTTGGGAATTTGATCAGGCTGGTTACATGTGATTAGCTATGATTCACGAAGGTCAGGCTAACCGTTGGTTAGCTATGATGCATGTATAGGTCAGGCTAATCACACGTAACAGCTATGAAGCATGGAGAGGGTCAGGCCGCACCCGACGTGAGATGTGGGATGAGCTATGATGCATGAAAAGTTGGGTATGATTACATATCTACACTAAAATACTCCCCACCCCGACTGGTATAGTAGATCCAATCATGGTACGCTATGGCACTAGATTCCCTAGGAAGGTAGCAAATCTCCCCGGGAATCAGTGTCTGTACATGCATAAGATAACAAGGAAAACAAGTCTTGTACAAGCTACACCATGAATAAGGAATAACATCTCATGACGAGATCCGTGTATACCAATCCGTGTAACCAATGTGTCAAGAACATGGATATTTACACTAGATACAGTGAACATAGGAGATATCATAAATTAGAAACTAATCAGAGAATGTACTCGCCTTGGGTCCTTAGCTGGTAATTATTGATGTCCTGTTCCAGAGTATCCCCTGGGTAAACCAACAGTCCTATAAACATAACACGAGCAAAACCACATTTGCATCAGATGCTACACTAACACATCACAAATACATGAACTCAGGGGCTCTGCCAGGTATGGCACTAGTCAACTAGGGTCATCTATTAGGGATACGTATATAATACATATTTACACTCAGAGTATATACCAATAAAACATACATAATATATATATAAGTCTCTTAGTAATTGTACAAAATACGTATTTGTGTATATACACTAATAGATGTATATAATATATTTTTATACCAAAATACATATTTGTATATATATATATATATCAATCAAATATATTTTATACATATTAAACTAATCAGAGAATATACATAATGCCATACTTCTTAAGGTGATCCCAAATGAATTAATAGTTAGTTCCAATGGGTCCGGAGCAGTCCAAATAGCTAGAAACTATATAAAGAAGTCCATGATCGAAGTTCGGCACGAAAACCGAGATAAGAATTCCAGGCTAATAAGAGGAAGGGTCGTTGTTTGTTATTAAGGTAACACCTTAATTTAATGAAAATCATTTCGAAATTATTTTTGAACAGTAATTACAAGTAAAAGTTTATTTATAAAAATCTAAAATTTACGTAAAAGCCAATATATTTATATATCCCTAGAAATTTCAGTTACTAATCCAAATAACCAATTTTTGAACCAATTTTATTATTGAAACTAAATTTTTTAATTAATTATAAAACCCCAAAATTATTATATCTTACATAATCGAAAATCCTTATATATACATAACTAAATTTTCACACATAATAATTAACTAAATTCATACATTAAAACAATAAAACTAATTATATTTTATTTACTAAACTAATTAGAAATTAACTAATTGATTACAAATAACTATTGATTAATAAATTAATGCTGATTAATAACTTAATTAACTGATTAATAAATTAATTAACTGATTATAAATAATTTACTGATTAAGAATTAATTACTACTTAACTAAACTAATCTAATTATAACTTAACTAAACTAATATAAATTAACTAACTTGATTAATTATCTAAACTAATTATAATTTAATTAACTAATTAATATACTTTACATTAACTTAACCATTATTTACTAAAACTACTTAGAAATTTTACTAATCACATTCACTACTCCAATAATTCACAGAACCGAAGAAGGGGAGAGAAACGAGGGCTCACGTTTGGGGGAGGGGTTTCCCGGCGTCGGCGCGGGGAAGTCCGCCGGGATCAGGCCGGGCAGGGCAGTCCACGACTTCGAGGCTGAACTGGGAGGAGCGCTCGTCGGCTTCGACAACCAAATCGGCGGCGAAGCTCGGCTCGGGTCTGCTGTGGCGGCGGGGCTCGACTCGAGGCGGCGGCGGACCTGATCGAGGAGGCGGTCGGCGGATCTGGGTTCGACGGATCTGAGGCGGCCACGGCTCGACGCGGTGAGGAGGTCCGAGGCGGCGGTGGTTCGAGGAAGCGGTCTCGCATCCACCGGCGAGCTCGACGACGACGAGGAGGAGCCACAGTCACCGGAGCTAGGTTAGGGTTAGGGTCTGCTGTGGATGTGTCGGTTTGGAACGTGTCCGGGGCTGGACACGATGGGTTTGATGTACTGTGGTGTGGGGGCGGACGTGTCCGGGTGTTGGACACAGGGATGATGTTGTGTACAGTGGTGGATGTGGATGTGTCCGGTGTGTCGGACACGAAAATCAGATTGTAATGTTGTAAATCTGGACACAGGAAATGAATGGATACGGTGGGACACCCGGGGTCGGACCCGAGGCCAACACGGCTGACACGGTGATGCTGGACACACGGACACGAGCACACAAAATGGTGGTGGTTGTTGGCTTGTGGAAATTGTGGGGGCTAGCTAATAAATTAGAGATTAGGGTTTCTTGGGAATGGTGATGAGGGACTTAAATAGGGAGAGAGGGTGTGGGATGAAGGGTGAGGGTTGGCCCAAATAATGAATGGCCCAGATAATAAATAAACGAGTTTTCATGTGGGAAAAATGAGGGTGTGTAGGCTAGTTAATGGGAAATGACAACTTGTAAAATTTAAAAAGATTATAATTTCAGAAAATGTTTTTAGGAAAGCTAGCTAATTTCCAATTTAACTACTAATTAAACCCCTATTTGAAAACCCTAGAGAATATGAAATTCATGTATTTACTATTCCAAAAATGGATATGAAAATTTTATTATGAACAACTAGTCCTTCAATAATTTTTATTAACAAATAATTTTATAATTTCAAACCAATAAATATTCGAAGCTATATACATATTATTTATCTATTTATTTATAATAAAATCGACATTTAGGAAAAATGAATTTTATAAAAGATTTCAAATCACCTACAAAAATCAAACATTGCTCAAAATCTAATACTACAATTTCAAGGAGAAAATATGCTATAATCTTGATATAAAAATTAAAAATCTAATTATTTCGGAAATTTGAAAATCGGAGGTTACATACATCATATCCCGTATATCCAAGCAGCGCCACTACACCTACATACCTGAAATATTGCCCACAAATGTGGGTCAGTACACAGCCGTACTGGTGAGCGGGGTAACCCACTCGTCTAAGCCGACACTAAGTAAAATAGTGAATGCAAACAGTTATATGGTGATCTTTCTAGTTGAATCCTAGATTCATTTCATGACATAGGGATGACATGTTTAGGAAAGCTGTAAAGCAGTTTAAGTATCTAAGCATTCAACTCAATCAAATCGACAAGCAATATATAACCAACTCGAAGGAAACTAGCATGCAAACCGTCCTTCTCAAACCCAAGCAACGCGACTATCGTATCGAACCATCAACCAAGCCTCAATATCCATCCTCAACCAAACTTTACAATCAAATCTCATAGTGCACACTCTTGCCAAGGCAAGGTGGCCACGCCTATACGAAGCACAAACTAACCAAAGTAAAGCAAACCAACTCTTATCTATATGAAGTCACTGGCCAAGCCATAAAGGACGTTGATCGGACTGATCAAATATGGTTCTACTCGAAACAGCGCTAAGTAGCTAATTCACCTGGATCGCATCCAACCGCCGACACTGCGTCCAAGGCACGTTACCAAGTTGTCTCCTCCATAGCCGAACGGTCCCGGTGCCCCGGAGCCTTCCCGTTCGAGGAGACCAAACCCCGTGCAACACAGGTTATCCGTGACATGCAGACACCAAGTAGGTATGACGAGAGGATCGAACATTCTCGCCCCACCAAGCGATCCTAGACTCGTTCAACCAAATATTCAACCAAAACATCCATAACCATTCTTCCAACATATAGCCCAAGGCACCAAATCCAAGTTATTCCCATAGGCACAATGCCTCTTCTCAACACAGTGTTTCAAATTGGGTGCAATACCCCAACTCAGAACAAACCCATGGCATAATGCCCCAACAGTGGCACAATACCCTCGCCGATGCAGTTGTTCGGTTTCGAACCACAACTGCTCGCTTTGCAAGACAAAGCGACCAAGTGATACTCGTACACAGATGCATGCTCGCTCACCCGAATTCCCGATATTCCAATGCCTCAATGAATCATTCCAACTGTCCAAGCATAATCCCAATTATCCAACCGACTGCCTCAAATACAATATTCTAACTCTAGCTCCAACTATCCAACGCGCAAACCAATTCAAACCATAAATCCTATCCAAGCCAACGACGTACACTCTATGCACGCCTCAGTGTAGTGATTTCTAAGTTTCAGCCCAAGTGTTCAAGCCTTTACATGTTTTCCATATTATTAGACATGAAGGAGTAGAGGAGAAGGGAAAGAGCCCACTTACAATGTTTGATCCCATTAAGCATCCTGTCCTGCCGATACGGCCAATCCCTTGAACCCGTGGTCCGATGCAAGCACGATCTACTCAACTGATATGACCGTGCGAGCAGGTCGTGCTCTCCAAATCATCCGACCGATCGGACTAAGGAAGACGACATTATCGCTCCAATCCAGCAATCTCAGTACTGTTCAACGAACATCTGAATCCCATCGAACTTCGCTAGCCATCTGCACATGAAACCAACTCAATCAATACTTCTTCCCAAAATCCAACAAATCAAATGTAACCAGCATTTGTTTCATTCAATCCGACTTAGCGTAACGCACCATGCGGTTATGGGGCGTTACACACTTGACACTTGATGCCAACACAGATGCATGAGTTTATTTATATATGCAAATTATTGCTAACTTATGTGTCTGTTGCAAGGATAACCACTAGGTTATGGGTAAGAATTATCATATGCATATGCTATCTATCGTCTATATTTTTCTAGCATGAATTGTTAAAATAAACTAGACAACTAGAAAGATCACCTAATAATGCTAGCTTCATATTCTTACTTAGTGTGGATTTCTAGGTGAGTTTGGCCACGGTCGCTCACCAGTACATGTGGTAGTACTGACCCATATTTGTGGGCAAATATCAAGGTACTGGACGCGATAGCTTGGCGAGCATTCTGAATCAGTGTTAGCACAACCTACCGTGGGACCGTGCTCGTGCTGCTTCTTTAGCTTTCCTCCCCAGTGGGCATCTCCTCTTCTGCTAGATGTTTTGATATTTTGGTCCTACTAAAAGGATATAATGTGTGGGAGTTGTGGCTAGTTTTGGGAATGTAAAAAGAGTTGTAAGCCTTCTAAGGCATATTTTGTAACTCAGCCAAGCAAGCACTTTGTAATCCAAATCTTCAAGTATTCAATAAAAGAAAGTATTTTGTGTGTTCCTATCAAAGGTGTTCAACTTTGGTTCTCCGTATTTATATTTTGTGCCTATATATGTATATTTTCGTCTGACTTTAGTCTTGTGCAGGTACTTTTCCTGGTGCAAGCGCAACTTAGGCTTGCACGGCATCGCACCCAAGCGATGACGATGATTGGTTCCGTAGGGACCAAGCGAGGATGACCGTCCCTTATGGGACCAGGGTGCGACAGCAGGGACAATATCAGATAGTCAAAGAAGAGGAGTTATAGTGCCCCGTCCCCCCTATTCGGGGAGCGCGACTAAGAAATATTTGGTATCGTTCGATTAGGACAGATTGAATCAAGATAATTTCCTCATTATTAATTGGTTTCTTCAAAATTTGGTCCCACATTCAACGGATCGTGCCTCAAGGAAGGACTAGGCGGCAGAGTTGAGAGGGGCCTTTCCGTTGTATTGGTTTCCTTATCCATTTTTGATGCCGCTTGGTTGCTTTCTTGTTGGTTTTATGACTTGTATTTCTTGAACGGTTTCAAAGGATTTCATTGCCTTCGTTCTTAGGATTTCGTATTTTGTATCGAACCCTTGGAGATCGAAGCAGGAGATATTGATCATCTGTTGGTGCGTGCAGGTGATTGTGCAGGCGACGTACAAGCAGAGTCTTGAAGATCTTCTATTTTCTATCCCAGTTCACTAACTGGTGAGTGGCGTTACTCCTGATTTGCGCCCTTCTTCCAAGTTTTCATTCCTAATAAATTGACTCATTTGTGCATTCCGATCAACGATACCAAAAGAATAAAATTGAGTCAGAATAAAGAACAAGTGGACTTGAAACACTTATAATGCTTATCACATAGAATTCTCAACGATCACATTGATGCATGCATGTCCGTTATACATATAGCTATTTTGTGTTCAGTTGTAGTTAGAACTTATTCCTCTATAACTGCTTAATGGATAGTACATAACTTGTGAATTGATCATATCAGCTAATAGACTATGCCATCGCACTGTGCTAAAGTAGTTTCGTTTATATTGATGTTTGAAATGCTTCGTATGTTAACTTAGTGTTCAGATCATCAATGGTCATAGATAATATGTGGACAAGGTTTATGGTTTCTGTGAATGGTCGTTGGGGGCACCGGGGCCGATAAGTCCCGGACGGAACATTAGTTAGTCGTGCTAGCAACATTAGTTTTGTACAGGTGGTTCAGACGTTACAGGTAAAGTCACCGAACGGTGGCACATTTTGTCATGTCATTCCATTCTATCGTATATAAAGAATTGAACTATGGCAAGATAGAAAGATTGTCACGCCCCGATTCCGTGGAATCGATAGTCGTCCCCCGGGCGTGACGTAGTGCGGGCCTAGGTTGTCCACCGCACAAGGCTAAGGTATTTTTTTCGTATAGAGAGCACATATTCAGAGTACGTAGATAAATTGAAACACAAGTTGAAACATGAAAAAGTTCTTTTTTATTGATAATGAACATCTATTACAAACTTTTGAACGAGTCAGAAGGTTACTGCACGGGCTTACAAAAGATGACACAAAATGAGATAATAGTCCTGTACATTACATCCCTTTATTAAACTTCAAAATATTTAAGACCTCCTGACGGGATGATGGCTTTTCCTCGGAGCTGCATGGAGTTTGGGTTGCTAGCTCCTTACTTAAAATACTTCAAAAGATGGCATGATCAGGATGCGCCTACAGCTGGAGTGGATTGGAAAAACGACTTCAGCTTCTCGCTCGGATCTCCTTAGTGCGGGAAACCAGTTTCAAAGAGGGTCAGTACATCAAAATATACTGGTGAAGGTGAGCTAACCCAACTATACCAATCAACACATTGTTTAGATGAAGCATGCATATTAATTATGGTCTTTCTATCTTGCCTTAGTTTATTTTACAAGCAGACAGTATATAGAAGTTTTTGAAATAAACTTGCCACTGTTCGGTGACTTTTACCTGCCCGTCTGAACCACTTGCACAATACTTACCATGTCCTTTCGTACCACAAAGACACAAGTTAGCTTACAAAGGTTTAAATATACATGGTGATCACTGGCTTGATGCCATAATAGACAAGTTATAGTCATAGACGAGGATGGTGTGCAACACGAAGAAACCTGAAGCGCTATATGCCATCCCGTCTTGTATATAAGACTTATCGTGAAGTTCCGTCCGGATCGGATCGGTGCCAGTGCCCCAGCGACCGTTCGCAGGAACCATTTGACCTTGTGCACAAGTTGTCCGTGATCAAACAACATCTATACTAAGTTATCCATTCATGCAAATTTGAGGCAACATGAGTACAAGACAAGTGGCATGTCATAATTTATTTTATATAGTCTTCCTGATCAGTTTGTTGCATAGCAGGGCATATTCTATACATATCACAATTTATAGAAGAAATATACATTCTAATTAAAATTGAAGCATAGGCCGAACATTAAAATGAACTAGCATGCAATAGGTAGCCATTCACAAGTTGATTGACAAGCATAAAGTTATCCAAGTCTATTCTTTTTTATCTTGATATCTTTTAGTTATTACTTGGTATCGTTTGATCGGGACAAGCAAGAATACAAGATTTTTAGATGTGAAGACTTGAAAGAAGGGCCAATTGAATCGAATATAAGCCACTCACAAGTTGGTTGGAAGGAAGAAGGAAAGAGGTGCTTCAGGACTCCGCTCATGCGTCGCCTACTGCTCGTTCACCTCCATTGCCACGAATAACTGATCAATACCTCTTCCACTCTTTCTAATGCTAGAATTTAAGTGCAGTTCAACGAACGAAAATAATGAAATTTATTGAAACCGTTCAAGAAAATGCAAGCAAATCCGAAAATCTACTCAAAGCACGAAAGCAACAAAGCGACAACGAAAACTGAGGCAAAGAAAACTTGCAGCGGAGAGGTCCTCCTGACTTTGCCGCTAAGTTGATCCTGGGGGCACGGTCCACTGAATATGGGAATCGATTCCGAAGAAGCAATTCATGACGAGGATGAGTTCTTGTTTCAATCTATCCCGATCGAACGATATCGTCTTGTATTTCTTAGCAACACTTCCCGAATAGGGGGAACGGGGAACCACATCCTACCCAACTAATTAGAAGTTTCATCCACGAAACTTAGGAATAAAATCTACCTTTAGAAAACAAAGAAGAAAACTTTTCCCTCATCTCAGATTCAAGCTCCCAAGTGGATTCTTCGACCGAATGATTTTGCCAAAGCACGCGCACAAGAGGAACCGAACGACTTCGAAGCAGCTTTTCCTTATGATCCAAAATTTGCATAGGTTGTTTGACATATGTCAAGTCTGCCTTAAGATCCAGTTGATCAAGATCTACCACATGACTTGGGTCATGCATGTACTTTCTAAGTTGAGAAAATGGAAGACATCATGCACTTCGGATAGTGACGGTGGTAGGGAAATCTGATATACAACTGAGGCAAATCGCTTTAGTATTTAGAACGGAATGACAAATCTCGGACTTTGCTTCCCCTTTGCTCCAAATCTGGCGACTCCTCGCATGGGCGAGACTTTAAGAAATACTCGATCACCTTCAAGGAATTCAAGTGGATGTCGATGTGTGTCTGCGTAGCTCTTTTGGCGACTCTGAGCTACCTTTAGCCGTTCCCGAATTAAATAAATTTTTTGGACAATTTTCTCCACGAGTGTCGGGCCAAGAATTTATCGTTCGCCAACTTCATCCCAACAGATCGGGGACCTGCACTTCCGCCCATATAATGTCTTATACGGTGCCATCTGAATGCTGGATTGAAAGCTATTATTGTATGCAAATTAGGCTAATGGTAGATGCATGTCCCAACTTGTCTTCAAGTCCAAGGCGCAGAGTCGTAGCATGTCTTCGAGGATTTGGTTGACACGTTCTGTTTGACCGTCTGTCTATGGATGGTAGGCGGAGCTGAACTTCAACTTCGTCCCCATTGCTGACTATAGGCTTTCCCAGAAACACGATATGAATTGACCATCTCTATCGGAGATAATGGATACGGGCACGCCGTGGGGCCGAACGATTTTGTTGAGGTAGATCTGAGCCAAGTGGTCGGCACTCCAAGTACTTTTGATAGGTAGAAAGTGAGCTAACTTGGTAAGCCGATCAACGATAACCCAGATGGCATCATTCCCCCGTTGCATCTTTGGCAAGCCAACAATGAAATCTATTGTTATATGTTCTCATTTCTACTCCGGTATAGCGAGGTTCTGCATCTTTTCGTCCGGCTTCTGGTGCTCGACCTTTACCATCTGATAAGCCACGCAGTGCGACACGAACAACGACATATCTCATTTTATGCTGTGCCACCAAAATATCATACGGGGATCTTGATACATCTTTGTGCTACCCGGATGAGAAGTATAACTAGTATAATGGGCTTTCGTGAGTATCTCCTTTCTGAGGGCTGCATCATTTAGAATGCACAATCTCTCCTTCACTCGGATCATCCCATCTGTACCTACCACAAAGTCTATTGCCTTTCCTACTGAGATAAGACCTTGCATCTTTTACAGGAACATGTCATCCTTCTGAGCAGACTTGACTTTTTGTAACAAGTCAGGTTCGAGGTACAGTTGTGTTATTTGTACCCCCTTTTTGTATCTGTTTACAAGTATAATGCCTAGAGCTTCTATATCCCGATGCAGCTTGTTATCGATAGCCAGTCTTCCAACGAATACTCGACTCAGTGCATCAGCTACAATATTGCCCTTGCCCGGGGTATATCTGATCATTAAGTCAAAATTGCTAAGAAGTTTAAGCCAACGTCGTTGACGAAGATTCAAATCCTTTTGGGTATAAAGATATTTTAGGCTCTTATGATATGTATAGATCTTGTACGGTACACCATAAAGGTAGTGGCACCACAGCTTCATCACGAACACCTCCGCAGCGAGTTCCAAATCATGTATTGGATAATTCTTCTCGTGAGGCATTAACTGATGCAGAGGCGTAGCGTTCCGTCTTTCTTCTTCACGAAGAGCATAGGCGCGTCCCAAGAAGACACGCTCGGACGGATGAACCCATGATCCAGTAACTCTTAAAGTTGGCACTTTAACTCCTTCAGTTCAGTACGGGCCATTCTGTATGGAGGCTAAGAAATCGGATGTATATTCGGGAATGTGTCGATGGTGAACTCGATCTCTCGGTCTGGTGGCATGCTGGGTAGTTCGCTCAAAAACACATCAGGGAACTCCGCCTCAATGGAAGAAGACTCAACCTTTGCGTAATCCAGTCATGTGTCCCGAACCGACGCTAGGTATCCCTCGCAGCTTGAGTGTAGCATCCGCCGAGCAGATATCGCTGAAATCACCATACAGGCCCTGGTCGCATCAGTTGCTGGACTACTCGAGTAGCAGAATTCGGCTTTTCCAGGCAGGCGGAAGATGACTCATTTTTTCTATACATTCAATAGTTGCCGAGCATGCGCCGAGCCAATCCATTCCCAAAATAATATCATAGTCCCGAACATCTAGAACTAAAACATCTAGCGATGGCTTCCTTTCTCCAATATAGACGTAACCACCTTGGCATACTGAATGGACAGGTATTTTTGTGCCTGACAGGGTGCTAACACTAAGGTCTAGATACAACGGAGTCATTTCTATATTATTTTCCATGGCAAAATTTATAGATATAAAACTATGCGTTGCACCAGAATTAAATAGCACACGTGCAGGTATGTTATTAAAAAGCAAAGTACCTGATACAATAGTGTATGAGGCCAGAGCTTCCTCCCATGTCATAGTATAGACCCGACCTTGAGCTTGGCGATGCTCTGGCTGAGGCAAAGTTCAATTGGCTTGGGGTGCAGGGGCAGGATTCAGATGCTGAGGGGCAAGGAGCGGATAGTTTCTGATCAAGTGGCCCTTTTTACCACAGTTGTAGCATGACCAGCTTTTCAAGTAGCAATCATCAATGTGCCCCTGTATTTTCCTTTTGTCGACCACCATTGTTTGGACGCTTTATAGCATTGTTTCCTCTTTTGTTGCTATGGCGTTTATGAATGGAGGTATGCACAGCGCCGGCAGGAACGGAAGGATACTGTGGTTCGAGGGAAAGGGCATGATTGAGAACTTCTTTCATCGTCTGGTACTGAGGAACGACCATGTGCGCGTGGATAGAAGGATGCAGACCGCCTTCAAATCGTCTGGCATGACTCCTCGCATCAGGTAAATAGGAGCTTGCGAATTTGGCGAGCCGGTTGAACTCGGCGGAATACTGCTTGACTGTCATGCTGCCTTGTCGTAGTTGCACAAACTCATTCTCTTTTTTACGACGTACGGGAGGGGATATAAACTCCTCTTCAAACGTGCCACAGAAAGTAGACCATGCGATTGTCTCTTCATCATCAGCAACTGGAAGAGATCTCCGATGTACGTCCCACCAGTCGTGCACATTTAAATAGAGCTGGAGTTGGGCACACGCAACACGCTTCTGCTCGGGTACCTCCTGGAGTTTGAAGTGGTCTTCCAGTTCGGCCAACCAATCTAGAGCCATGATTGGATCCCCAGTCCCTTTAAATGGCATGTTGCAGACTTTCTAAAGTCGCCAAAGTCGAAGGCAGTCACATCCTTCTTCCTTGGTGTCTAAGGCATCTCGATTTCAAGTGCAGGTTGCTCCACCGGTGTCGCTGCTATTCCCGCGGACTGGTTGAAGGCCAAGGTCTGAATAATCTGCTGCAGGATATCTACCTGCTTTTGTTGGACTGAGAATCGGGCTTCTATATGGTCTTGAAACTGGTTCTGCCTTTCTTCTGCTCGCTTCTCGGCCCGTTCATAACGAGCCTCCTCTCTTTGTTGGTTAGCCTCCAACATCCGCATTATTTGTTGAATGGAATCTACATTGGACATAGCTCGTTGGCTCCGAGAACTTTTCGAAGTGCCAAAACTGCTTTCTTG
Source organism: Iris macrosiphon (assembly GCA_036927795.1). Taxonomy (NCBI): domain Eukaryota; kingdom Viridiplantae; phylum Streptophyta; class Magnoliopsida; order Asparagales; family Iridaceae; genus Iris; species Iris macrosiphon. The sequence continues at coordinate 17,382,710 of JAYESA010000001.1, read as the reverse complement.
GACTTATGTCTCGCCCGGTGTTGGCGTTGACAATTATGCTCGTGCATTCCTTCAAAAGAAGGTAAATTATATCTGGATCATAATGTATTATGGACTCATTGTATGAACGTATCTCATTTTGGCCTAATGAGTTTAAGAGTTCATACTGGAATTTGATCGTTAAAGGAGCTTTTCCAATACGAGGGTCAAAGGAACTTGAAGCTGTGCTCTGATACCAATATGACATGCCCCGATTCTATGGAATCGATAGTCGTCCCCCGGGCATGATGCCGTGCGGGCCTAGGTTGCACACCGCACAAGGCTAAGGTATTTTGCATAGCGAGCACATATTTAGAGTACGCAGATAAATTGAAAACACAAGTTGAAACATGAAAAAGTTCTCTTTTTATTGATAATGAACATCTATTACAAACTCTTGAACGAGCCATAGGGTTGCCGCACGGGCTTACAAAATGTTGACACAAAATAAGATAGTAGTCCTGTACATTACATCACTTTACTAAACTTCAAAATATTTAAGACCTCCTGGCGGGATGACGGCCTTTCCTCTGAGCTGCATTTGGTTTAAGTTGCTAGCTCCTTGCTTCAAAATGTTTCAAAAGATGGCACGATCAAGACACGCCTACAACTGGACTGGAATGGGAAATAACTTCGGCTCCTCGCTCGGATATCCTTAGTGCGGAAAACCTGTTTCAACGAGGGTCAGTACATCAAAACGTACTGGTGAAGGCAAGCTAACCCAACTATACCAATCAACACGTTGTTTAGATGAAGCATATATATTATTTGTGGTCTTTCTATCTTGACTTAGTTCATTTTACAAGCAGACAATATATATGTAAACTACTGAAATAAACTTGCCACAGTTCGGTAATATTTACCTGCCCGTCTGAACTACCTGCACAACACTTACCATGTCCTTCCCTGCCACGAAGACACAAGTTAGCTTGCACAGGTTTAAATGTATGAGGGGATCATTGGCATATGCTATAAAGGATGGGTTATAGTCTCGAGACGAGAGTGATATGCAACGCAGGTGGCGAGCCCCGCTACATAGCACTCCGTCCATGATAAACGACTATACTAATTTTTTAGCCCGGATCGGAGCGGTCCCAGTGCCTCGATGACCGTCTGCGAAAACTAAAAGCCTTGTGCACAAGTTGTCCGTGATCAACAATGTCCATTAAGTTTTTTAATTGATTCATGCATATTTAGGACATACGAGCACGATACTAGTTCTATAACATAAACAGTTTTGCATAGTCTCCCTGATCAGTTTATTGTATAGCATGGCATGTTTTATACATAGTACAATTTATTGAAGAAATATGCATTCTAACTAAAATTGATGCATATGATGAACATTTTAAACGAACTAGCATGACTAAGGTAACCATTCACAAGTTGCATGACAAGCATAATAATCCATGTCTATTTTTTTATCTTGACATCTTTTTTAGTTATTACTTGGTATCGTTTAATCAGGACAAGCAAGAATACAAGATTTTAGATGTGAAGACTTGGAAGAAGGGTCAAGTGAATCGAATATAAGCCACTCACTTAGTTGGTTGGAGAAGGGAAAGAAAGATGTGCTTCAGGACTCCGCTCGCGCGTCGCCTACTGTTTGTTCACCTGTATTTGCTACGAACAACTGATCAATACCTCTTCTACTCTTTCCAATCTCAGAATTGAAGTGCAGTTTAATGAACGAAAATAATGAAATATATTGAAACCATTCTAGAAAACTCAAGCAAATCCGAAAACCAACTCAAAGCATGAAAGCAACAAAGTGACCCCAAAAACTAGGCAACAAAAGATGCAGCGGAGAGGTCCCTCCTGACTCTGCCGCTAAGTCGATCCTGGGGGCATGGTCCACTGAATATGGGAATCGATTTTGAAGAAGCAAATCCATAACGAGGATAAGATCTTATTTCAATCTATCCCGATCGAACGATACCGTCTTGTATTTCTTAACCACGCTCCCCGAATAGGGGGAACGGGGCACCACATCCTACCCAATTAATTGAAATTTTCGTCCACGAAACTTAGGAATAGAACCTACCACTAGGAAAACAATAAAGGGAACCTTTTCCTCATATCAGATTCAAGCTCTCATGTGGATTCTTCAACCGAATGATTTTGCCAAAGCACGCGCACGAGAGGAACAGAACAACTTTGAAGCAACTTTTCTTTACGATCCAAAATTTGCACAGGTTGTTCTACATATGTCAAGTCTGCCTTAAGATCCAGTTGATCAAGATCTACCACATGTCACGCTCCAATCTCCCGCAAGCCCGATAGTCCCCGCTGAACGTGAATCACCACGTTTCAGCTCTCCCGCGGGACGATTGTTCTCATCGGGACATGATGCCGTGCAAGCCTAAAGTGCGCTTGCACAAGGCCAAAGCTTTGAACAAGGGCAAGTAAGCTATTCGATATTGAAGCAGCGGCACATAACATTGCAGAAAAGTGAAGAACTCAATGGCATATGAAAACAGGCTCTTTTATTGATAATCGAAAGTGTTACAAGAGGCACATGGCCGAGATTACAGTTCGCTCAAGCACTCTTCTCTCGATTATAATAACACCGTTCCATACATTATGTCCCTCTATATAAAAGTAGCTTAAAGTAGGCACAAACTCGATGCGGCTCCAAGCATCGACTCCAGATTTTCGGCTCCTTGGGATGAGGCACGGCTATCGCTTCCTCAGACGAACGAGCACCTGAGAACAAGCAAACTGTTGGTGGGTCAGCACTTTATGCAAGTACTGGTGAGATAAAACAACTGAACAGAAGCTACACCCCCTGAAACCCACACTAAGTAATCATGTGGCAAAATATTGTATTACTAGTGATCTTGCTACTTTTACTTAGGTTCGTTTCATGCAGTTCTAGCAGAGTCATATTACATTGTTTGGAAATATTCTTTGAAAATATAATCAAACAACCAATCAATCGAGGCAACCAATTCAAGCACGAGGAATCCTGTTCTGGTGTGCGCAGCGTGTTCGGTGAACTATATGCAAGGATTCTAGGGACAGGCAGCATTTAGGGACCATCAATCAAGCACACAAGTTAACTATCAATCAGAGGTCGGTCCCCGAGTAACTCAGGATCGGTAGCGGTAATCCAGCTAACCAATGACTCACATTCTGATCCTATTAGCAGCTGTGACTCATGGTTGCACATCACTGCCGAAGCAGCCGTAGCCAAGGTTCAGCTCTGCACTAATAGTCATTGTCCGACCGATGCAATGCATGAAGCGCTAACATGAGGTCTCTATGATGCAGACAAAATGAATAAGCAGGCATAAGCATAAACTTATATTTCTTACCCCACGGCCGAACGGTTATCCCTGCAGCAGACATACAAGTTAGAAACATATATGTTTACCGTTCTCTAGTTTCCTGTCCGTCTCTGCATCAAACAGTTAGGTATGCAAGAAGGCTAGCCTAGCATGCTCCCTAACGACCTGAATGCAGCTTATCTCCATACACTTCTCTAGTGCAGACTCAACTCTTCTCAACAGAAGCACCGCCTCCCTCTAATAGCTACGCCCCCCAAGATCCCGAAGGACCGGACCTCAGGGCGCACTATTAGTCTTACCCCATCGCATCTCCATCCTCCCTTCCAATATCCACGCCCCGAGCTCAGGGCGCGTTATCAGTCTCCCACATATCGTTTGTCCCCCATCCACCGCAAGCACCCACATATCACTAGCACATCTCTTTCACAATAGCACGCAACATGACAAAGTCATAATCGAGCCATCTTCTCATATTCCTAATATCCGCACCCCCAAGATCTCGTAGGACCGGACGTCAGGAGGGCTACTAGTCTAGCACACACAAGACAAGCATTTACTCTTGTATCAAAACAAGCATTCAAGACAATCCATATGAACATGATGACAAGCAAACATATGAACGATCTTTTAGTTAAGACTAGCATGGCACGGGTCTATTATCACATCAAGTAAAACATGTAGTTCCATCTTCTTAGCATAGCAATGGTTCTAGCTCATTTCGGACAAGCATACATATTCTCTTAGTTAGGTAGCGGATTCGTTTCAGTGACAAGCTATGTGAGTTCTCTTATTAGCATGCTGAGTCGATTCTATCATTCTTCTTATAAAAACTTTCTTCTTAAGCAAACAAGCATTTAAAAGTCAGATTCATTATTAAATCGTGTAAGAATCAGAGAATGCAGTTCTGCCCACTCACCTTGATTAATCGGTCTGGAATTCTCCGAGAAGACTTCCATTCGAGCAAGCAAGTCGATCCCACTTGTACATAGTGCCGACGCGGAGCGGGGCACTACATACTTACCCACTAATAAAGAGTTTCGTCCTCGAAACTCAAGAAGAAACTTACGAAACCACAAAGCAGCAATAGTCCTCATCCCTCACCATCACAAATCAAAATACTAGCAATCCCGAAATCACAAATCACATCTCAAGCAATGAAAACCAAATCCTGTAAACTTTTGCCGGCACTTTTGAGAATATTTACGGACTCATTGTATGGAACATTCATTGCATCTCACATCAGGCACATCTCAGAGTTGGAAGCAACGGAATAGGCAAAGAATCGAGTCGCTCTGATACCATTATGTCATGCCCCAATCTCCCGCAAGCCCGATAGTCCCCGCTGAACGTGAATCACCACGTTTCAGCTCTCCCGCGGAACGATCGTTCTCATCGGGACGTGATGCCGTGCAAGCCTAAAGTGCACTTGCACAAGGCCAAAGCTTTGAACAAGGGCAAGTAAGCTATTCGATATTGAAGCAGCGGCACATAACATTGCAGAAAAGTGAAGAACTCAATGGCATGTGAAAACAGGCTCTTTTATTGATAATCGAAAGTGTTACAAGCGGCACATGACCGAGATTACAGTTCGCTCAAGCACTCTTCTCTCGATTACAATAACACCGTTCCATACATTATGTCCCTCTATATAAAAGCAGCTTAAAGCAGGCACAAACTCGATGCGGCTCCAGGCATCGACTCCAGATTTCCGGCTCCTTGGGATGAGGCACGGCTATCGCTTCCTCAGACGAACGAGCAACTGAGAACAAGTAAACTGTTGGTGGGTCAGCACTTTATGCAAGTACTGGTGAGATAAAATAACTGAACAGAAGCTACACCCCCTGAAACTCACACTAAGTAATCATGTGGCAAAATATTGCATTACTAGTGATCTTGCTACTTTTACTTAGGTTCGTTTCATGCAGTTCTAGCAGAGTCATATTACATTGTTTGGAAACATTCTTTGAAAATATAATCAAACAACCAATCAATCGAGGCAACCAATTCAAGCACGAGGAATCCTGTTCTGGTGTGCGCAGCGTGTTCGGTGAACTATATACAAGGATTCTAGGGACAGGCAGCATTTATGGACCATCAATCAAGCACACAAGTTAACTATCAATCAGAGGTCGGTCCCCGAGTAACTCAGGATCGGTAGCGGTAATCCAGCTAACCAATGACTCACATTCTGATCCTATTAGCAGCTGTGACTCATGGTTGCACATCACTGCCGAAGCAGCCGTAGCCAAGGTTCAGCTCTGCACTAATAGTCATTGTCCGACCGATGCAATGCATGAAGCGCTAACAAGAGGTCTCTACGATGCAGACAAAATGAATAAGCATGCATAAGCATAAACTTATAATTCTTACCCCACGGCCGAACGGTTATCCCTGCAGCAGACATACAAGTTAGAAACATATATGTTTACCGTTCTCTAGTTTCCTGTCCGTCTCTGCATCAAACAGTTAGGTATGCAAGAAGGCTAGCCTAGCATGCTCCCTGACGACCTGAATGCAGCTTATCTCCATACACTTCTCTAGTGCAGACTCAACTCTTCTCAACAGAAGCACCGCCTCCCTCTAATAGCCACGCCCCCCAAGATCCCGAAGGACCGGACTTCAGGGCGCACTATTAGTCTTACCCCATCGCATCTCCATCCTCCCTTCCAATATCCATGCCCCGAGCTCAGGGCGCATTATCAGTCTCCCACATATCGTTTGTCCCCCATCCACCGCAAGCACCCATATATCACTAGCACATCTCTTTCATAATAGCACGCAACATAACAAAGTCATAATCGAACCATCTTCTCATATTCCTAATAGCCGCACCCCCAAGATCCCGTAGGACCGGACGTCAGGCGGGCTACTAGTCTAGCACACACAAGACAAGCATTTACTCTTGTATCGAAACAAGCATTCAAGACAATCCATATGAACATGATGACAAGAAAACATATGAACGATCTTTCAGTTAAGTCTAGCATGGCACGGGTCTATTATCATATCAAGTAAAACATATAGTTCCATCTTCTTAGCATAGCAATGGTTCTAGCTCATTTCGGACAAGCATATATATTCTCTTAGTTAGGCAGCGGATTCGTTTCACTGACAAGCTATGTGAGTTCTCTTATTAGCATGCTGAGTCAATTCTATCATTCTTCTTATGAAAACTTTCTTCTTAAGCAAACAAGCATTTAAAAGTCAGATTCATTATTAAGTCGTATAAGAATCAGAGAATGCAGTTCTGCCCACTCACCTTGATTAATCGGTCTGGAACTCTCCGAGAAGACTTCCATTCGAGCAAGCAAGTCGATCCCACTTGTACATAGTGCCGACGCGGAGCGGGGCACTACACCACATGACTCGGGTCGTACACGTACTTCCTAAGTTGAGAAACATGGAAGACATTATGCACTTCGGATAGTGACGGTGGTAGGGCAATCTGGTATGCAACTGAGGCAACTCGCTTTAGTATTTTGAACTGACCAACAAATCTCGGACTTAACTTCCCCTTTGCTCCAAATCTGGTGACTCCTCGCATGGGAGAAAATTTGAGAAATACCCGATCGCCTTCTAAGAACTCAAGTGGACGTTGATACGTGTCTGCGTAGCTCTTTTGGCGACTCTGAGCTACCTTTAGTCTTTCTCGAATCAAATGAATCTTTTAGACAGTCTGCTCCACAAGTTCAGGGCCAAGAATTTGTCGTTTTCCAATTTCGTCCCAATAGATCGAGGATCTGCACTTTTGTCCATACAACACCTCATACGGCGCCATCTGAATGCTGGATTGAAAGCTATTGTTGTATGCAAATTCAGCTAACGGTAGGTGCAAGTCCCAACTCGTCTTCAAGTCCAAGGCGCAGAGTCGTAGCATGTCTTCGAGGATTTGGTTGACATGTTCTGTTTGATCGTCTGTCTGTGGATGGTAGGCGGAGCTGAACTTCAACTTCGTCCCCATTGCTGACTGCAGGCTTTCCCAGAAATGCGATATGAATCAACCATCTCTATCGGAGACTATGGATACGGGCACGCTGTGGAGCCGAACAATTTTTTTGAGGTAGATCTGAGCCAAGCGGTCGGCACTCCAAGTAGACTTGATAGGTAGAAAGTGAGCTGATTTGGTGAGTCGATCAACAATGACCCATACGACATCATTCTCCCGTTGCGTCTTTGGCAAGCCAACAATAAAATCTATTGTTATATGTTCCCATTTCTACTCTGGAATAGCGAGGTTCTGCATCTCTCCGCCCAGCTTCTGGTGCTCGACCTTTACCCTTTGTAAACTCCCTCGACCAAAATTAGGCCTACTTGGCTTAGATAGAGAGACTAGGGCTAGTTTGAATCTAATTAAAAATAGAACACGATGTTTTAGATATTTTTTATAATATTTATATCACTTAGTGCACCTTACCGTTGCTTAGATAATTGGAGCACTATGCTAGCCATTTCCTTCCAATGAATTTTATACCCTTGTCGTAGACGTGCCAGTCATCTATTTTGACCTTTATGTAACTTATAATTATGCTCTCTTGTGCTATATTTTAGTCGCACAATATTTGTCGCAGATGTTTATATTTAATTCTAAACAAATTTAACTTTGTATCCTTGTGCGTTCCAATCGAAATTGGGGACACAATCTTGACCCATTTCGTGTAACCCAATTTATGGTAATATTCTATTATGAGCCCTTTATGTCCATGATACTTGTGCCTCACCTAATTTTAATCCCATGTACTTCTAATTAATTTTAGAACACCATTTGCATTAATTTTAATTAAATTAATCTAATTTTTATCTTTGTGCAATTTTCCAATTATTGGGCGCTTTTATGCAAAGTGCATTGAGGTGTCCACACCATTGGACACAACACATAAAGTGTAAATCCCCTGATTTTTTTGGAATTTCTAAAATTAATTTTCATAATTTTTTCTGGAATTTTTTTGGGATTTTTAACTAATTAAAACTAAGGTATTTTGAAATTAAATAAATTTTAAATAATGTTAAATAATATTAAAATATTTTGAAAATAATATTTTTAGGTGTAAAATGAAAAATTAGACATAGGATAATTTTTCGAGAATTTATTGGACCCCAAATTTTTTTTAAAGACCTAAAAACTAAATTTTAAATAAACCAAAATTAACCCTATAAATAAACCTGGTTTAATTGAACCAAACCAACCCGAACTGAATCGGCCTAACTGAACCCAACCCAATCCTTATTGGGTCGGAATCGGGCCCAAAACTCAGACCCGACCCACTAACCCGGACCCGAACCCGACTCGGGAACTCAATCCCTAACCCCCGTCCGCTCGAATCCCAGCCGGCCGCCGCGATTCTCGCTGGCGGTTACGACCAGCGGCTGTTCTCCGCCGCTACGCTTCCCCCAGCCGCTCCGCCTCCCGTAACCGACGCCGGCCCTTCTCCTCCCTCCCTGCTCTCTATAAAAACCCCCCTCGATCCGTCGAGCCCCCGCGACCACTGCCCTAGCTCCGTCGCCCTCTCCTCGCCGTCCTCCGCCTCTCTCCCCGACCCGCAGCCGACTCGTCGACCCGAGCCCCGGCATCTCCCCTCTGCTTCGTCCCTCGTCGTAGTAGCTCCGCCACAGAGCCGACGACCCCTGTCTCCACTCGAGCCGCCTCCGCCCGCACTTCCTCGGAGATGACGAAGCGCCGCCCTGACTCCACCTCGCCGCAGCAGCTCAACCGTGCCCTAGCCGCTACCAGCTCCGGCCAGCTCCGGCCGCCTCCAGCGTCGAAACCCTAACCCTAACACTGTGCTGTGTCGTGTCGCGTCGCCTCGGGGACATAAGAAATCCAGTTCTGCGGAGTCACAGAAAAGAAATTTGCACCATCGGACTCGTAGCAATACGCTGGTCCTGTGACCCAAGTTTGGTTCGATTCTGAGAACGTTGACAAAATTGTGTATCGTGGGCCCCGCGACTCCACTTGACGGGCGATTTTGTGATCGGATCATCGGAATCCAATTCTGGAAGTTCCGTTGGGTTCGTATCGACGTTCTGGACTTGTGGACACTAAGTTTGACAAATTTGGAGACCATTATTTCTGACACGTTTTTTGGTACGAAGCGGCCCACATGTGGACCCCGCTTTGACCATAAACTGTCATTTTTGCCCCTGTGTCCAAATTAGACTCAAGGACAGACGTTTCTAGCTATTTGATATTTTCTGAACCTGATGGTGATGTTTATTTCAGCAACCAGAGGACTACCTGCAAATCCCGCTGCTACCAGAGCTACAGTTGGAGTCAGAACCCCAGGCAAGTGTACCTTGCCAACCTTGCAGTTTTGTTACTTATTTCTTTGACTTAATTAATTATTGTACATGCTTAACCTAGGACCGTGTGACTTTACTTAGCGTCCGATTAATATTTGGGTGCCAACACCGTACGTGGAGTTGTGTAACGTCACATAGAGATGGATATCGATACCCTTTACATTCTCATGCTTGCATTATCAAGTACGTTATAACCCAGGACACTTGATACTATTTATGAGACAGAATCTTCCTAAGTTATTCATGGTGATTCTGTATTGGATACATATTTCATGACATATACTTTATTCATATGCTTAGATCTTATTTTGACTTGCTGTATTAGATATGATCTTGCGTGTCATGGACATGAGACGTATGATTATATTGGGTGGGGAGAGATTTACCATACAAAAGGCTGATTATATATATATTACTTTACTGGAAGTACCTTAGACTCTGACACAGAGCTTTGGTACCGTACTGGCCCTTCGAGAGAATACTACTATGGGTTTCTCCGACACAGATCCTATAGTAGTCTTAGCCCGAGTATGATTAAAACTCTCACTTGTATATCACTTAGCTGGTTATATAGTTTACCCTATTATTTTATTTATTGCTGCACTGCATTTATTTTTGGCATGAGTTATTTTGTACCTTGCTTTGTCCCCTGAGGACCTGGATCCGGATTATGTTCCCAGGATTAGCAGACGAGATCGATCCCGAGGTATACGGGACAGGAGCATTAGCAGGAGAAGGAGCATGAGCAGGAGCAGGAACAGGAGCAGGCACTGGAGCAGTACCAGATCCAGTAGTCGAGTGATCCCCGAGGATATCTTCTGAGTATATGCTTTATCCATACTCAGTATTTGCAGTTGTTATCTTTATTTCTGTATCTTGACTATTGTATCAGACTTGTTATCGGGTTGTTCCCGATTTATTTACTTGTGACTTGATAATGTTTAAATATCCTTTTGTTAATATTGATATATTCATTCTGTGGATGAGATTAGCAGACCCTAATTGTTGTACTACAGCTTAAGTACATCCTGATGGGTCCATTAAATTGGGTTTACCCATCGGTGTGTACTGCTGGCCGTTGCCACGTGGCTAGTCCCTCGATATTTTAGGAGTGGGGTGTTACATGAAGAAACCCATTTTTTCTTCATGTGAATTTTCTCCATATTTTTGGAGTATGTAGCATCAACATCACCCCGTCATCAACCCTAGCCATGCATTTCAAACAATGCACATCCTACCCTTCCAAACATCTCCATGTGAAGCCAAGGCCCAATCCCAAGGATGTTGGCCAAATCCACCTTCCTAGGTCAACAACCAAGCTCAAATTCTACATACAGCTATAAATACACCTTTTCCTTTTTCACCCAAAACCCAAACTCTATACCTAGCCGACTACGCCCCTCCCTCTCCTATTCATTATCATCCCTAAACAAACCCGCCGACCGAAGCCAACCACGACCTCGCCGGACCACCCGCCTCAGCCGTCGACCTGTCCTCCATGTTCTCTCCTCGCCAAGCAGCAGCAGCCTCGACCTCCCTCGCCGAGTGTCTCCTCCGGCCATCCTCATCATCACCCTCGACCTCCGCCACTCGCCACCACCTGAACTCCTCCGCCTGGACTTCACCACCACCATTACCACCATCTCCTCCCCCCTCCAATGACTGCAGACCCGCTAGCCAAGACCACGACCCGCGACCACCCGCTGAATGAGCCGCCATCTTCCTCTTCTTCTTCCTCCTCTTCCCCGCTGCCATTAACGTCGGCATCCCGTCTCCTTCCCTCGCCGGAGACTCATCTCGACGGCGACTGAACCCGACTGTGCATCACCCCTCGATAACCGCCTGACTCGACCGAGCAGCCCACTTTCTCTCCTTCTTCGCCACAACCAGAATGCCACCACCATCGTTCTCCTTCCCGATCGACCCCCGGCCTTCTCCTAGCTTGACTCCTTCCCGCCGGTCGCCTGAACGACCAACACACTGCCATCTCCTCTACCTCTATCTCCGGTGAACCACCACGACCTCCCCGTTCTCCTCCCCGACATCCTCGACTCACCGTCACTACCGTCCCTCACGTCGAGCAGCCGACTCCCCCGCCTCTGCACACCACCAGCTATACGACCACCTCTCCACCCTGTCCTCCTCTTTCCTGTCCTCCTCCTCCTCCTCGCCGGACTCAGGTAGTAAGCCTTCACCATTAATCATCACCCTAATCATCATAATCCTTATCAACATTATCACCCTAACCATCATCATCATCACCACCATTACCTTATATCCTCCTCATCATCATCATTATCATCATCACCAATCATTATAACCATTATCATCATCATCATAACCATCATCATCACCCTCATCATCATCATCGTCATCATCGTCGGCATCGTCAACCCCGTACGTACCCGCACAGGTTAGAACTGTCCTTCGTAATTTTATGTGTTTGTGTATCCATTTGGGTTAGCGTATTTCTTTATGACAGAGGACCCTGTGACGGTGAACCCAATGATTTGTATGCATATACATACGCGTATTACAATTAAATTAGTATATATATATATCGTATAGGTAATTAAATGATAATGCCAACTATGACTATAATGTGTATGTATGTTGTATGACCCTAGGCATTAACTGTGTATATCCCATAGTTGCATGAGACCATGAGTATTAATTAAGGATACCCTGTATTTACAGTTGACCGTGTAACCCTGAAATATTAGTGAATTATCTTCCTTGTGTACACCGACTTACTGGCTTAGACACATGTTAGTTGACTGTCTAATTTTAATATAGCATTAATATAGGATACCCACATAATTAGACGCATATTTGACCCTGTTAGTTGACCAGTGACACCTCTAGCGTACCCTCTGAGTCCAGTGTATGTATGGTTGTGTATGTGCTAGTGTAATGGCTGATGTTGTATTGTATTATATTATATGTATATATGACCTATTGTATTGTTATATGCGACTTCTGGAGCAGGTTATTGGTACTACGCAGCTTTCTTGCCAAGCAAGTATACCTTGCCATTGTACTGTAATTTATATTCCATATGTTGCATGCATCTTATTTCTGTCCATTTAGTTCATATATTTTAACTGCTATATAAACTGCGCGTCCAAGAAAACTTGGGTGCAACGACGGTGTCGTCGTATTATATTTTTATTATGTATATGCATGTGACCTAGTTTATGAGACCACCCCATTATCATGAGGCATCATTAGGTTTCATTAGCCATGACACATTTCTTACACGAGTTGTGAGTCTTATATAGATCACGGACTTGCGTGACAGGCTGGCCTCCTGTATGTATGGGACGTGCGTTTGGGATAACTGTTGATAGAAACTTTGCATGCTAGAAGACTTGGCAGTTATTAGAGGTATTATTATGTCATGGATATGACATGCTTAGAGCATAGGGTGGAAAGAACAACAAGTAAGGCGTTTGGGCTCCGTTGCACTTTCCTTGTGTAACCCGTACGCTCTGCTGGAGATGCATGGTCATGATGACCACTATATATTATATATTATCAGGCGGCCTCTGCCGTTCAAAAGATGACATGCTTTGTAGGCCCCTGAATCTCCAAGAGAATTATGCCAATCCTATTTTAGCCAGATAGTCCACGCTTTGGAAAGTTGTTCTTAAACTGCATTCACTTAGACAGTTAGGCGACCCCAATGGATGTTTATTTTTAGTACTTTATTGGCATGCTTCTATGTATCTTGTTATGTTCCTCTGAGGACCTAGTCCCTTTCCTGGTGAGATGTTCATGAGTATTCGCAGAAGTGCAGATCCGGACTTGCTACTTATCTTTGAGGAGGTCTTCTCTTCAAGTCGCATTGATTGTTAGTTGATGTACTTATATTGTTTCTTTTATATTCTAGTTTGGCAGTGGATTATTTCCACCCGACTATCATCTTTTGATACTTCACATTGAGATTTAGTTACTTGGTTATTGGTTATTGGTTATTGGTTATTTATCTATTTATATTTATTTATGTGGATAGGATTTAGTTATGTCCTGCGACTTGTGATAGATATATACCACTTGTGAATTATTATTCATATTACACCGTACATGTGTTATGGTTTTCATATATTGGAGAGACATATACATACGGCTGGCATGCTTACGTGTTCATAGTCCTACGTATTTTAGGACTGGGGCGTAACATATTTTTAGTGGTGGCCCATGCAGGTCGAGAGCATATTGACTCGGTTACGTTACTGTACTGAACAAGCCTGCAATTATGATTAGAGTATAGGATCTTATCCACAATTGACTGTGATTCACTTTCCTTCCAATCCGTTCTATTTAAATAATTATATCCTGCTTAATTCATGTACTTTCCTAATAGTTGCTTGAGTATAGCCTCCTCCTAGAATATAGGAATCCTTGTTGTTAGGATGATAATTAGGGTAACATTCCTATTAAGGATATAACTAGAATACTGACACATCACTAAGTTTAGAATACCTAATGAACCCTAACATCCCTTACCTATAGATTGATTTACCATTATCCCTTGATATATTTATGAAGACTTCAGAGTGGTATAGACACTACTAGGGATTAGTTAGAAATTTGACCATACTGTTTTACCCTAGCATTAAGGAACCAATAGAAATCCAAGATGTAATAGTAGGACTAAACCTAACTTTCATAGTAAGATAGTGTTAGAAAACTATAAATTTAGATCATTATCTTGATATTAGCAGAACAGTACCCTAGGAAGCCAAGAGGAATGAATAGAACACTTTTTCCTTGATCATACCTCGAACACAGAGATTAGCATCCCACTTTTGCTTAGAAAATCAAGATATTATCAAGAGTCCCTCTATTTTTAATTTTATATCTTGTTCCTCCAAACCCTCAACGCTCGCTATTTTTGCGACGACTAATTTTGTTTTTCTTTTCTTCATCTTTCAATTCGTGCCACCTAACTCTTATGATTGTAGGCCAAGTAATTTTATTTTATGATAGATTATAGTTGTAATTCTTAAAGTTTGAAATTTTGGCGCTTAGTAGTTAGAACTTGATAGTTGAGTATTCAATTAGATTATAATTTTATGGTTATACCTTAGCTTTAAATTATATACTTTGTACCCATATCTCTATATAGGTTATATCCTCTTTCACTTGAGAGCCAATAACTTTTCCATTTTACTATTGACACTTCTGTTCTATAAAACCTATAATTGAGACTTAAGATGACCACTACATATATAATACAATAGGATACCCTAATAAGTACCAAGATCTTTCCTCGTATACCCCAATAAGAGTTTCTACTTTATTTGCAAGTACAAGGTTAATTTGTAGGTTTTCCTTAAGGCAGTTATATTATTAGTTTATTCTTTTAAGCTGGGTAGTATGCCTCATAACCTAGTAACACGGAGTCCTTTTGACCCATTATGAAGTATAATTGAATGACATTAACTATATGCTAGCATAAGAAGATAGTGTTTATCCAGACTGTAGAACTCAGAGGCCCATACCCCCATTTGGTCGACTAGAGACTTAGACAAGGAGTTAGTAGGGCAACTGTAGAGGCACAACACCAGATGAGTCTCATCTTCTTGGTAAACTTGAATTATTTTTGTACCTTCTTTCATCATAATCCAGCGTATTTATATTTTTGGACTACCTTGACTTATGCTGCTATTATAGCCTAGTGTTACAAGCTTATTCTTTTATCGAGCTTGTTCATGACATATATGTTATTGGGGCCTGATCAACCACACAATGATATAATTGTCTAATTAGAATCAGTGTATTATGGTCTGGACAACCTTAGTGCGCTTGGTTCGCTCTTCACATAACTACTTTTCGTGGATTGAGATATATAGTTGACTAGTAGACGAATATACTTGCCCTTAGGCATCTCCGAGCATATCTTATCGGTTATATAATAGTACTGATATGAGCATGCGAATAGGAATATACCAAAATAAGATTCAATCCACAACTGCCTTGACAACTCCCTTTTGAATTCTTTAATTGCTTTGATCCCCATACTTGTATTCTATTACCTCCCCCCTTGAACTCTTTATTATTGTCTTTCGTCTTCCCTTATTTTGGAAAGACAAAACCTCGTGCTTGGTATAAGTTTGATACACAGAGAGTACTAGATATACCCCATAAGCCAACCACATTATTTAGTGACTATCTTTTGTAATTAAGGGCATATCATATGTGATATATTTGGTGTTAAAATTTTGAGGATTGAATAACACGACTAAGTAATTTGATGAAGTCTTTCTTAAATATATATAGCCTTATGTGATAGATAGATAAATTCTAAGTTGGGTGGAAGTTGCATTATCAACTTGAGATAAATTTTTGATTGTGATCAAGTAAGATTAGATTGAGAGATTAAGTCATTTTATATGTTGAGAATTTTAGAAGATTGATTAAGATGATGAGGATTTAATGAATTTTGATATTTAGATATTGCGGACCAAATGTTTATACTTTAAGCACATGATTTAGATTTTGAAAACTGAAGATTGAATCATCGATTTAAACTTTGAGAATAAATATAGAAATCTAGATTTGAACAATTGGTGAATTAGATTTAAAATTTCATAATTTGAGGCTTTAAATTAAAAGTTAACTTTTGATTGTTGGATCACCTATTCGAAACATTGAAGATGAAAATTGAGTTTAAATTTGAAGAGTACAAAATTCTTAAGTAGAGAATAAGAATA
This sequence comes from Iris macrosiphon, assembly GCA_036927795.1. NCBI lineage: Eukaryota > Viridiplantae > Streptophyta > Magnoliopsida > Asparagales > Iridaceae > Iris > Iris macrosiphon. Next base: position 17,366,386 of record JAYESA010000001.1, on the reverse strand, counting down.
AGATTTGATTAGAATTATTTTCTAAAGAAGATTATGATAGTTGGAGATCGTGATATAAAATTTGATATGCGTTATTTGAATCTTGAAGATGTTATATGAATTTAACTTAATTTGGATGTTGATGATTTGAAAAATCGAGAAGAGATTACAATATATTAAATTTTGATTTAAATAATGGTTAATTTAATTTGAAAGTGATTGCGATGGATTTGAATAGGTTTTAAATTTTTTGGAAGAGATTGCGATTGACTTTCCTTATATACGAATGTGAAGGAATTAACAAATTATGCCTTATTTTAATTTCGAGGACGAAATTATTTTAAGTTGGATATATTGTAAACCCCCTCGACCAAAATTAGGCCTACTTGGCTTAGATAGAGACACTAGGGCTAGTTTGAATCCAATTTGAAATAGAACACATATTTTAGATAATTTTTATAATATTTATATCACTTAGTGTACCTTACCGTTTCTTAGATAATTGGAGCACTACGCTAGCCATTTCCTTCCAATGAATTTTATACCCTTGTCCTAGATGTGCCAGTTATCTATTCTGACCTTTGTGTAACATATAATTATGCTCCCTTGTGCTACATTTTAGTCACACAATATTCGTCGCAGACGTTTATATTTAATTCTAAACAAATTCAATTTTGTATCCTTGTGCTTCCAATCAAAATTGGGGACACAATCTTGACCCATTTTGTGCAACCCAATTTATGATAATATTCTATTCTGAGCCCTCTATGTTCATGATACTTGTGTCTCACCTAATTTTAATCCCATGTACTTCTAATTAATTTTAGAACACCATTTGTATTAATTTTAATTAAATTAATCTAATTTTTATCTTTGTGCAATTTTCCAATTGTTGGGCGCTTTTATGCAAAAGTGTATTGAGTTGTCCACACCATTGGACACAACACATGAAGAAACCCATTTTTCCTTCATGTGAATTTTTCTCATGATTTTTGGAGTATGTAGCATCAACATCACCCCCTCATCAACCCTAGCCATGCATTTCAAACAATGCACATCCTAGCCCTCCAAACATCCCCATGTGAAGCCAAGGCCCAATACCAAGGATGTTGACCAAGCCCACCTTCCTAGGTCAACACCCAAACCCAAATTCTACATACACCTATAAATACAACTTTTCCTTTTTCACCAAAAACCCAAACTCTATACCTAGCCGACTATACCCCTCCCTCTCTTATTCATTATTATCCCGAAGCAAACCCGCCGGCCGGAGCCAACTCCGACCTCGCCGGACCACCCGCCTCAGCCGTCGACCTGTCCTCCACGTTCTCTCCTCGTCGAGCAGCAGCAGCCTCGACCTCCCTCGCCGAGTGTCTCCTCCGGCCATCCTCATCATCACCCTCGACCTCTGCCACTCGCCACCACCTGAACTCCTTCGCCTGGACTTCACCACCACCATTACCACCATCTCCTCCCCCCGCCAATGACTGCAGACCCGTCGGCTGAGACCACGACCCGTGGCCACCCGCTGAATGAGCTGCCATCTTCCTCCTCTTCCCTGCTGCCATTAACGCCGGCATCCCATCTTCCCCTTACCGGAGACTCATCTCGACGGCGACTGAACCCGACTGTGTAGCACCCCTCGATGACCGCCTGACTCTATCGAGCAGCCCGCCATTCTCTCTTTACTCGCCACAACCGGAATGCCACCACCATCGTTCTCCTTTTCCGATCGACTCCCGGCCTTCTCCCCGCCTGACTCCTTCCCGTCGGTCGCCTGAACGACCAACATACTGCCATCTCCTCCACCTCCATCAACGGTGAACTACCACGACCTCCCTGTTCTCCTCCCCGACATCCTTGACTCACCGTCACCACCGTCCCTCACGTCGAGCAGCCGACTCCTCCGACTCTGTACACCACCAGCTACGCGACCACCTCTCCACCCTGTCCTCCTCCTCCTCCTCGCCAGACTCCGGCAGTAAGCCTTCACCATTAATCATCACCCTAATCATCATAATCCTTATCAACATCATCACCCTAACCATCATCATCATCATCACCACCATCACCTTAAATCCTCCTCCTCCTCCTCCTCATCATCATCACCAATCATCATAACCATTATCATCATCATCATAACCATCATCATCACCCTCATCATCATCGTTGTTATCATCGTCATCATCGTCGGCATCGTCAACCTCGTGCGTGCCAACACAGGTTAGAACTGTCCTTCGTAATTTTATGTGTTTGTGTATCCATTAGGGTTAGCATATTTTTTTATGACAGTATAGTGACAGAGGACCCTGTGACGGTGAACCCAATGACTTGTATGCGTATACATACACGTATTATAATTAAATTGGTATATATATATTGTATAGGTAATTAAATGATAATGCCAACTATGACTATAATGTGTATGTATGTTGTATGACCCTAGGCATTAACTGTGTATATCCCGTAGTTGCATGAGATTATGAGTATTACTTAAGGATACCCTGTATTTACAGTTGACTATGTGACCCTGAAATATTAGTGAATTGTCTGCCTTATGTACACCGACATACTGGCTTAGACACATGTTAGTTGACTATCTAATTTTGATACAACATTAATAAAGGACACCCGTATAATTAGACGAACATTTGACCCTGTTAGTTGACCAGTGCCACCCATAGCGTACCCTCTGAGTCCAGTGAATGTATGGTTGTGTATGTGCTAGTGTAATGGCTGATGTTGTATTATATTATATTATATGTATATAGGACCTATTGGATTGTTTTGCGCGACTTCTGGAGCAGGTTATTGGTACTACGCAGCTTTCTTGCCAAGCAAGTATACCTTGCTATTATACTATAATTTATATTCCATCTGTTGCATGCATCTTATTTCTTTCCATTTAGTTCATATATTTTAACTGCTATATAAACTGTGCGTCCAAGGAAACTTGGGTGCAACGACGGTGTAATCGTATTCTATTTTTATTATGTATATGCATGTGACCTAGTTTATGAGACCACCTCATTATCATGAGGCATCATTAGGTTTCGTTGGCCGTGACACATTTCATACACGAGTTATGAGTCTCATATAGATCACGGACTTGCGTGACAGGTTGGCCTCCTGTACGTATGGGACGTGCGTTAGAGATAACTGCCAATAGAAACTTTGTATGCTAGAAGACTTGGCAGTTATTAGAGGTATTATCGTGTCATGGATATGACATGTCTAGAGCATAGGGTGTAAAGAACAACAAGTAAGTCGTTTGGGCTCCGTTGCACTTTTCTTGTGTAACCCATAGGCTCCGCTGGAGATGCGCGGTCAGGATGACCACTATATATTATATATTATCAGGCGGCTTCTGTCGTTCAAAAGATGATATACTTTGTAGGCCCCTGAATCTCCAAGAGAATCATGCCAATCCTATTTTAGCCAAATAGCCCACGCGTTGGAAAGTTGTTCCTAAACTGCATTCACTTAAATGGTTAGACGACCCCAATGTATGTTTATTTTCGGTACTTTATTGACATGCTTCTATGTATCTTGTTTTGTCCCTCTGAGGACCTGGTCCCTTTCCAGGTGAGATGTTCATGAGTATTCGCAGAAGCGCAGATCCGGACTTGCTACTTATCTTTGAGGAGGTCTTCTCTTCGAGTCGCACTGATTGTTAGTTGATGTGCTTATATTGTTTCTTTTATATTCTAGTTTGGTAGTAGATTATTTTTACCCGACTATCATCTTTTGATACTTCACATTGAGATTTAGTTACATAGTTATTGGTTATTTATCTATTTATATTGATTTTTGTGGATGGGATTTAGTTATGCCCTGCGACTTGTGATAGATATATACCACTTGTGAATTGTTATTCATATTACATCGTACGTGTGTTATGGTTTCCATATATTAGAGAGCCATATACATGCGGCTGACATGCTTACGTGTTCCTAGTCCTACGTATTTTGGGAATGGGGCATGTCTGACATGCTATGCAATGCGACACGAACAACGCCACATCTCGTTTTATGTCGTGCCACCAAAATGTAGTACGAAGATCTCGATACATCTTTGTGCTACCCGGATGAGAAGTATAACTCGCATAATGGGCTTCCATGAGTATCTCTTTTCTGAGGGCCGTATCGTTTGGAACGCACAATCTCCCCTTCACTCAGATTATCCCGTCCGTGCCTACCGCAAAGTCGGTTGCCTTTTTTGCTGAGATAACATCTTGCATATTTTGCAGGAACATGTCATCCTTCTGAGCGGTCTTGACCTTTTCTAACAAGTCAGGTTCGAGGCGTAGTTGAGCCACTTGCGCCCCCTTTTTGTATCTAATTACAAGTGTAATGCCCAGAGCTTCTATATCCCGACGCAGCTTGTTATCGATAGCCAGGCTTCCAATGAATACTCGACCTTGAGCTTGGCGACGCTCTGGCTGAGGCACAGCTCGATTGGCCTGGGGTATAGGGGCATGATTCGGATGCTAAGGGGGAAGGAGAGGACAATTTCTGATCAAGTGGCCCTTTTTACCACAGTTGTAGCAAGACCCACTTTTCAAGTAGCAATCATCGATGGTGTGCCCTGGCTTGTTACAGTGTTCACAACGGGCCCCTGCATTTCCCTTTTGTCGACCACCGTTGTTTGGAAACTTTGCAGCATTGTTTCCTCTTTTGTTGCTATGGAGTTTGTAATTGGAGGTATGCACAGCGCCGGCAGGAATGGGAGGATACTGTAGTTCGAGGGAAAGGGCATGATTAAGAACTTTCCTCATTGTCTGGTACTGAGGAACGACTACGTGCACGTGGATAGCAAGACGTATACCGCCTTAAATCGTTTGGCACGACCCGCCGCATCAGGTAAATAGGATCTTGCGAATTTGGCAAGCCGGTTGAACTCGGCGGAATACTGCTTGACTGTCATGCTGCCTTGTCGTAGTTGCATAAACTCGTTCTCTTTTTGATGACGTAAGGGAAGGGGTATGAACTCCTCTTCAAACGCATCACAGAAAGTAGACCATACGATCATCTCTTTATCATCAGCAACTGGAAGAGATCTCTGATGCACTTCCCGCCAGTCATGCATGTTCAAACGGAGCTGGAGTTGGGCACACGCAATACGCTACTACTCGGGTACCTCTAGGAGTTTGAAGTGGTCTTCTAGTTTGGCCAACCAGTCTAGATCCATGATTGGATCCTCAGTCCCTTTAAATGGCGGGTTACAGACTTTCTTGAAGTCGCCAAAGTCGAAGGCAGTCACATCCTTCTTCCTTGGTGTCTGAGGCATCTCGACTTCAAGTGCAGGTTGCTCCACTGGTGTCGCTGCTGTTGCCGGGGACTGGTTGGAGGCCAAGGTCTGAACAATCTGCTGTAGGGTATCTACCTGCTTTTGTTGGACTAAGAATCGAGCTTCTATATGGTCTTAAAACTGGTTCTGCCTTTCTCCCGCTCGCTTCTCATCCCGTTCATAATGAGCCTCCTCTCTTTGTTGGTTAGCCTCTAACATCCACATCATTTGCTGAATGGGATCTACACGGGACATAGCTTGCTGGCTCCGAGAACTTCTCTAAGTGTCGAAACTGCTTTCTTGGGCTTATGTTTCGCCCGGTGCTGGTGTTGACGATTGCGCTTGTGCTATTCCTTCAAAAGAAGGTAAATTACATCAGAATCATAATGTATTATGGACTCATTGTATAAATGTATCTCATTTTGGCCTAACGAGTTTAAGAGTTCGAACATGAATTTGATCGTTAAAGGAAATTTTCTAACACGAGGGTCAAAGGAACATGAAGCTGTTCTCTGATACCAATATGACATGCCTCGATTCCATGGAATCTATAGTCGTCCCCCGGACATGACACCGTGCGGGCCTAGGTTGCGTACCGCACAAGGCTAAGGTATTTTGCATAGTGAGCACATATTCAGAGTACGCAGATAAATTGAAAACACAAGTTGAAACATGGAAAAGTTCTCTTTTTATTGATAATGAACATCTATTACAAACTCTTGAATGAGTCATAGGGTTGCCGCACGAGCTTACAAAATATTGACACAAAATGAGATAGTAGTCCTGTACATTACATCCCTTTACTAAACTTCAAAATATTTAAGACCTCTTGGCGGGATGACGGCCTTTCCTCTGAGCTGCATTTGGTTTAAGTTGCTAGCTCCTTGCTTCAAAATGCTTCAAAAGATGACACGATCAAGACGCGCCTACAGCTGGACTAGATTGGAAAATAACTTCGGCTCTTCGGTCGGATCTCCTTAGTGCGGGGAACCTATTTCAACGAGGGTCAGTACATCGAAACATACTGGTCAAGGCAAGCTAACCCAACTATACCAATCAATACGTTGTTTAAATGAAGCATGCAGATTATTTGTGGTCTTTCTATCTTGCCTTAGTTCATTTTACAAGCAGACAATATATATGTAAACTACTGAAATGAACTTGCCACCATTCGGTGACATTTACCTGCCCGTCTGAACCACCTGCACAATACTTACCATGTTCTTCCCTGCCAGGAAGATACAAGTTAGCTTGCACATGTTTAAATATATGAGGGGATCACTGGCGTATGCCATAAAGGACGGGTTATAGTATCGAGACGAGAGTGATATGCAACGCAGATGGCGAGCCCCGCTACATAGCACTCCGTCTATGACAAACGACTATACTAATTTTTTCGCCCGGATCAGAGCGGTCCCAGTGCCCCGATGACCGTCCGCGGAAACCTAAATCCTTATGCACAAGTTATCTGTGATCAACAACATCCATTATGTTTTTCAATTGATTCATGAACATTTAGGACATACGAGCACGATACTAGTTCCATAACATAAATAGTTTTACATAGTCTCCCTGATCAGTTTGTTGCATAGCATGGCATATTCTATATATAGCACAATTTATAGAAAAAAAATATGCATTCTAACTAAAAAATGATGCATATGATGAATATTTTGAACAAACTAGCATGACTAAGGTAACCGTTCACAAGTTGCATGACAAGCATAATAATCCAAGTCTATTCCTTTTTATCTTGACATCTTTTTAGTTATTACTTGGTATTGTTTGATCGGGGCAAGCAATAATACAAGATTTTAGATGTGAAGACTTGGAAGAAGGGTCAACTAAATCGAATATAAGCCACTCACTTAGTTGGTTGGAGAAGGGAAAGAAAGAGGTGCTTCAGGACTCCGCTCGCGCGTCGCCTACTGTTCGTTCACCTGCATTTGCTACAAATAGCTGATCAATACCTCTTTCACTCTTTCCAATCTCGGAATTGATGTGCACTTCAATGAATAAAAATAATGAAATCTATCAAAACCGTTCAAGAAAACTCAAGCAAATCCGAAAACCAACTCAAAGCACGAAAGCAACAAAGCGACAGCGAAAACTAGGCAACAAAAGATGCAGCGGAGAGGTCCCTCCTGACTCTGCCGCTAAATCAATCCTGGGGGCACGGTCCACTGAATATGAGAATCAATTCCGAAGAAACAAATCCATAACGAGGATAAGATCTTGTTTCAATCTATCCTGATCGAACGATACCGTCTTGTATTTCTTAGCCGCGCTCCCCGAATAGGGGGAACGGGGCACCACAGCTCTCTGGCTCCGAGAACTTCCTGAAGTGCCAGAACTGCTTTCTTGGGCATGTGTCTCGCCCGGTGTTGGCGTTGATGATTGCACTTGTACCATTTTTTCAAAAGAAGGTAAATTACGTCTGGATCATAATGTATTATGGACTCATTGTATGAATGTATCTTATTTTAGCCTAACGAGTTCAAGAGTTCGCATAGGGATTTGATCGTTAAAGGAACTTTTCTAGCACGAGGGTTAAGGAACTTGAAGCTGTGCTCTGATACCAATATGTCACACCCCAATTCCGTAGAATTTATAGTCGTCCCCCGGGCGTGACGTCGTGCGGACCGAGGTTGTACACCGCACAAGGCTAAGGTATTTTTTTTGCATAGCAAGCACATATTCAGAGTACGCAGATAGATTAAAACACAAGTTGAAACATGAAAAAGTTTTTTTTTATTGATAATGAACATCTATTACAAACTCTTGAACGAGTTAGAATATTGCCGCACGGGCTTACAAAAGATGACACAAAATGAGATAACAGTCCTATACATTACATCCCTTTACTAAACTTCAAAATATTTAAGACCTCCTGGCGGGATAATGGCTTTTCCTCGGAGTTGCATTGTGTTTGGGTTGCTAGTTCCTTGCTTCAAAATACTTCAAAAGATGGCACGATTAGGACATGCCTACAGCTGGACTGGATTGAAAAAATGACTTCAGCTCCTCGCTCGGATCTCCTTAGTATGGGAAACCTGTTTCAACGAGGGTCAGTACATCAAAATATAGTGGTGAAGGTGAGCTAACCCAACTATACCAATCAACACATTGGTTAGATGAAGCATACATATTATTTGTGGTCTTTCTATCTTGCCTTAGTTTATTTTACAAGCAGACAGTATATAGAAATTTCTGAAATAAACTTGCCACCGTTCAGTGACTTTTACCTGCCCGTCTGAACCAACTGCACAATACTTACCATGTCCTTCCCTGCCACGAAGACACAAGTTAGCTTGCACAGGTTTAAATATACGTGGTAATCACTGGCTTGATGCCATAATGGACGAGTTATAGTCATAGACGAGGATGGTGTGCAACGCGAAGAAACATGAAGCGCTACATGCCATTCCGTCTTGTACATGAGACTTATCGTGAAGTTTCGTCCAGATCGGATCGGTGCCAGTGCCCCAGCGACCGTCCACAGGAACCATTTAACCTTGTGCACAAGTTGTCCGTGATCAAACGACGTTTATACTAAGTTATCCATTCATGCAAATTTGAGGCAACATGAGTACAAGACAAGTGGCATGGCATGATTCATTTTACATAGTCTTCCTGATCAGTTTATTGCATAGCAGGGCATGTTCTATACATAGCACAATTTATAGACAAAATGTATATTCTAATTAAAATTGAAGCATAGGCAGAACATTGAAATGAACTAGCATGTAATAGGTAACCGTTCATAAGTTGATTGACAAGCATAAAGTTATCCAACTATATTCCTTTTTATCTTGACATATTTTAGTTATTACTTGGTATCGTTTAATCAGGGCAAGCAAGAATACAAGATTTTTAGATGTTAAGACTTGGAAGAAGGGCCAACTAAATCGAATATAAGCCACTCACAAGTTGGTTGAAAGGAAGAAGGAAATAGGTGCTTCAGGACTACGCTCGTGTGTCGCCTACTGCTCGTTCACCTGTATTGCCACGAATAGCTGATCAATACCTCTTCCACTCTTTCCAATACCAGAATTTAAGTGCAGTTCAACGAACAAAAATAATGAAATCCATCAAAACTATTCAAGAAAATGCAAGCAAATATGAAAACTAACTCAAAGCACGAAAGCAACAAAGCGACAGCAAAAACTGAGGCAAGAAAAACTTGCAACGAAGAGGACCCTCCTGACTCTGCCGCTAAGTTGATCCTGGGGAAACGGTCCACTGAATATAAGAATCGATTCCGTAGAAGCAAATCCATGACGAGGATGGGTTCTTGTTTCAATCTATCCCGATCGAACGATACCATCTTGTATTTCTTAGCCGCGCTCCTCTAATAGGAAGAACGGGGTACCACAAAGATCACATAATAATAATGTTGCATGTTCACATGAATACGATATCGATTTGGTATGTTGGATTAGCTCATCCTCACTGGTACTTTTTGAAGTACTGACCCTCGTTGCAGTAGGTTCCTCGAGCCGAGGCGACGTGACGAGGAGCTGAAGCTTTGTCCAACCCTTTCCTGATCAGGCGCGTTCGTGTTGTGACTTTTGGAGCCCAACTACATAATCAAGAAATGAGCTCACACTTTCCTTTTCGAAGTTCCTAGGCGATAGTGCTAACTCGTACTTAAGGTATTTTGTGCTTTTAAAATATTAGTAAGGGATGTAATGTATGAATCGGCAATCTCATTTTGCGTCCAAATTGTAAGTCCGTGCAACATCTTTATTACTTTTGGGTCAAGAGTCTATGTCACGACCCGCACCCGAAAATTGGGCATGAGTCGTGGGTACGTCCAGCCTACGCCGCAGCATCGGCGGTTGAACGCTGTCTAGGTCTCAACAGATAATATATCCTGTCAAAAGTCTCAACTCCGTACAGAGGACAATGATAAATATCCACAGTTCTATAATATACTCAAACACAAGCTATAAGAAATAATGGCACGATGAGAATAGAAAAGAGTTCCATAAAAACCAACCACAATAAGTCCAACTCAATCCTGAGTCTAGATGACCTCACAAAGTCACAAATAATGAAATACAACTCAGTCTCAGTCTAAAATAATAAATGCAAAAAAAGTAATCTAAGTACAGGCAGGCAAGATCTCCTCTAGGATAGGCAACTCCTCTGGGATTTCTGGAGTGAAATCTCCCTCTATTCCTGGGCCGTAATGAGTGGGGCAAAAGTTCTCCAGGTCCTCTGAAAATGTTTACCCAGTCAGGATTGGAGCGAAGCACAAGCACTAACAGCAGTTTCATTAAATTGACAAAGACTATAAACAGTGTAAGAAATACAAGATGAAAGTATATGCTGAAAATGAGAAGTACAGGAGAAATGAAATAGGCAATAGAGCATCTAGCAATGAACAATAAACAGTGAATGCTAGAACAAGTGAATCTGAATAAAGTAGACATCTAGCTAAGTGTTTGAAATATTAGTTTATTATGTGATCGCCTTGGGACTAGATCAGGCTGATTATATATGATTAGCTATGATTCTTTTAGGTCAGGCTAACCATATGGTTAGCTATGGTGCATGTAGTGGTGAGGCTAATCATATATAACAGCTATGGAGCATATAAATGGTCAGGCTGCACCCGACGTGAGAAGTGGGGTGAGCTATGGTGCATATAAATGTTTGGATATGATCACATAATCTACTAATAGTTCCCCATCCCCCAGCTAGCACGATGGATTCCAATCACGACTCCTCATGATGGGGATCTAGGGTGCTAACCCATGTATCCATAGTGTCGGAATCAAGTATGTAATACACTATAATTTATAGAAGTAATCAACAATGAAAACTGTCAGAGAATGTACTCGCCTGTGGTCCTGAGCAAAAATGTGAGGATCGATGTCCAAGGTGGGATCACAATGTACTCGCCTGTGGTCCTGAGCAAAAATGTGAGGATCGTTTAACAAATTAAATACGAGGTTTCTAGGTTATTTCTGAGGTTTACTGGTCAATACTAGGTCCACTAGTCAGTTTTTAAAATCATGGAAGTGTATACTGTACACTACCTATCTAAACTAGTCCTTACTTAGCTATACAAAACCTCAGTGTTAAGGATCTACAAGGTATTAGGTTATAACTATATGCTAGAGTCTAGTTAGTATATAAGTAGCTTATATTAGTTATCTTGCTAGTACTCCACCTTAATTAGTATTAACCAATTCTTACTTTAGCCATACTAGTACCAACTGAACTAATCACTAATGCAATATACTACTTCTTACACCCTTAATATCTTAATAAGTTAACTAACACTAGTCATTAACTAGCCCATAACTTACTATTTACCAATACACACACCCCTGTATTCATACTGATACACTACACTAGGACCTAACACACCTCCCTGAGACACTGGCACTCTCTCATGTATCTCACATAGGTAAAACTGGTTCCTCACTACACAGACCAACTCACACACACATATGTGCACTGCTCTTCACAGAATTTATTCTCAGGTAAAATCACTCCCACACATACATATCTCCCTATACTGCCACACACAGTGTCAGTATTATAGAGACACTCACTCACAATTCTCACCTACACACAGTCACATATAGGTTCTAACTGACACAGGTACACCCTGGCTCACATAGGTAACACTCTGAGATTCATACCCTGTCACACACAGCACACATATACATATTCACACTGAGAATTTCCTAATACACAGGTAAACTGCACACTGCTCACCCTCTAGATACTGAATTCTGAATTCACACAGGCACACATACATACTTCTCAAACACACACAGTTTTGACACAGGCTCTCCCCCAAATCTGATACACAAATACTGATACTAAGCCACACCCAACATAGAACACAAACCAAAGCATCAAAATCTACCTATTAACACATACACAATTTCTCCCCAAATCCACAGCCACACACTGCCCGACTGTGCACAGTTTCTGATACTCGATCAATATTAGAAATTCCAGGATACTCACAGTCATTCCACAAACACACAGCACAAGAACTAATAGTACACACACACATATATTGATACACACTGATATACATAACATTTCCTAACCTATCAACTGATACACAGCAATTAGAAAACCCCATATGCACAAAACACACACACCAACACATAGGTACTGAAATCTAAAAGGAACTAGGATACACACAGTTTTTAATACCCCTCACTCTCAGAATTCTACACTCAATCTCCCAACCCCAATTCACTGATTTGCTCTCTAAAACCCGACTGCTCACAGAACTTCCCCAAATGTGCACAGGAACCTGACCACACACTGCCCATAACTCGACTCTACACAGAACAACACAGCCACACTAGTAATTATACTATGTATATAGATCAATATACCAAAATATGCATAGATTCGAATACCTTAGATGGATAAACTCTTAATGAACATTTTATCGAACATATGCAGTGCAGAAATATGAGTTTACATACAAACCCATAATTTCCCAAACAAAACCCTAAGAATCAAGATCAAATCTATATGTAAATGAGGAAATCTGCCTACATGTAACCCCTAGGGCTAGGGTTCACAAAAATTGGGAAAACCAATATTGGGACACCTAAAACCCTAGTTCAAAACCCTAAATCGAAACTACACAGTAGGGGGTTTCCTAATGGCAGTTTACATCAGAAAAACAGAAATTAAAATGAATAAAAATAGGGTTTTACCTGCAGGGATGGTTTCTCCAATGGAAGTTCTTCTTTCCCAAGGCTTTTTGACCAAAGTTCCTTGCTTTCCTTGCTTTGGAGGAGGAGAATGGGATCCCTAGGGCTAGATTTCAAATTCTGGAGTGAGGAGATGGCTTTCTCTTGTGGAGGCTAGGGTTTCTTCTTTCTACATGAAGAAAGAGAGGGTTCCCTTTTATATTAAGGCCAAGTTAGGGTTTCTAATGCATAGTTTTAGGTTAAAATCCCAGGTTAGGTCATGTAGAACCTAATTAACTAAGGTTTAGTCAGTCTAGGGTTTGAGGTTCAACCTACAAATTAGAATTCTAGGGTTTCACTAGAACTGGGTCTTCTAATTAGGGTTTGGTCATTAGGGTTTGTCCTAATGCGTTCTAGGGTTTGACCTAAAACCAAATATCACTAACAATATATAAATAGTTTTAAAAACTCAGCAAATTAATTAAACACATAATTATTCAAAATAGTGAATTTACACAAATGCCCCTATTTGGAAATGTGGTAGTGACAAGTCTACCCTCCTAAAGAAATTTCGTCCTCGAAATTAGACTGAACTAGAACAAGAATGAAATCAGAAAGGAAATATACCTCGAGTCTAGAAGAGATACGGGTATCGCTCGCGCATTTCGTCCTCTCTCTCCCAGGTCGACTCCCCTGGAGAGTGATGTCTCCATGCAACACGAACCAAAGGAATAGTTTGGTTCCTCAACACCTTCTCTCTGCGGTCCAAGATCTCTACGGGCTGCTCAGGGTAGCTGAGCGTCGGACCAACCTCAATCTCCGAGTGATCAAGTACGTGACTAGGGTCTGCCACGTACCGTCTCAGCTGCGACACGTGGAACACATCATGCACTCCTTCTAATGCAGGCGGCAAGTCTAGTCTATACGCCACTGCACCTATCTTCGCAAGAATATCGAAGGGTCCGATGTAGCGTGGGCTAAGCTTCCTGCCTCCACCAAAACGAATCGTGCCACGTGTCGGAGAAATCCGTAGGAATACTAGATCGCCCACCTAAAAAAAAACAGTCTCAACACGCAATCTAAACAAACAAACACAAGCCAGAAAAATAACAATCTATACCTGAAACTCAAGGGGTCTACGGTGGCTGTCGGCCCAATGCCGCTGTCTGTCCTGCGCCACTCGCAGTCTGTCTCTGATGAGTTTCACCTTTTCTGCTGCATCCACGACCATTTCTGGTCCTAGCAAGGCTCTCTCTCCAACGTCGTCCCAAGATAACGGCGTACGACACCTCCGTCCATAAAGAGCCTCAAATGGTGACATCTCGATGCTGGCCTGGTAGCTGTTGTTGTAAGCAAACTCTACCAGGTGCAGATGATCCTCCCAAGAACCTCCGAGATCTAAAACACAAGTGCGTAGCATATCCTCGAGAGTCTGAATAGTCCTTTCAGACTGCCCGTCTGTCTGAGGGTGATATGCGATACTGAACTTGAGCTGAGTGCCCAAGCTAGCCTGCAGACTCCTCCAGAAGTGGGAAGTGAAACGACTATCCCGATCTGAGACGATGCTCACTGGAACTCCATGAAGCCTAATAATCTGTCGCACGTACATCTCTGCTAGCCTCTCTGTCGACGTGCCCAACTTGAACGGTAAGAAATGGGCTGATTTGGTCAACCTGTCCACGATGACCCAAATTGCATCCTTCCCTCCTGGTGAACGTGGAAGCCCTGAAACGAAATCCACGGTCACGTGCTCCCATTTCCATTCTGGAATCGGTAAAGGTTGAAGCAAACCACCTGGCCTCTGCCGGTCTGCCTTTACCTGCTGGCACACTAGACACCGAGATACGAAGCGTGCTACCTCGCGCTTCATTCCATACCACCATACGTGCTCCGTCAAGTCTCGATACATCTTGTTGGCACCGGGATGCATCGAGTACTGAGAGCGGTGTGCCTCCTACAAAACCTCCTCGCGCGGCTCTCCGCTCGGCACACATATCCTCGTGCCGTGCCGTAAAGATCCATCATCTGCGATAGTAAAATCGTCTGACAATCCTATCTGAACTTGTGCCCTGATACTCCTCAGAGCCTCATCATCGTACTGCGCAGCTCTAATCCTGTCCATCAGCTCGGACTGTATCTGCAATCCCCACATCTGAATCTCAGCACCGGGAACTAACACCTCAATCTCTAAGCTCTCCAAATCAGCCAATAAATGTCTATCAGTCGTCAAGTACATAGCCATCGGATACCTGCTCAAGGCATCGGCGACTACGTTGGCCTTCTCTGGGTGGTACTGCAATGAGATGTCAAAGTCCTTCATCAACTCTAACCACCTCTTCTGCCTCATGTTCAGCTCCTTCTGTGTGAACACGTACTTCAAGCTCTTGTGGTCTGTGAAGATCTCCACACGCTTTCCGTACAGGTAATGTTTCCACAGCTTTAGAGCGAAGATAACTGCTGCTAACTCCAAATCGTGGGTGGGGTAGTTCTTTTCATGAGGGCGTAACAGCCTGGAAGCATAGGCAATTACCTTCCCGTGCTGCTGAAGAACACATCCCAGACCCTTCCCTGAAGCATCACTGTAGATGGTGAAACCACCTGTCCCTGCTGGCAACGTCAAAATTGGAGCTGTCGTCAACCTCTTCTTCAGCTCGTCGAATGCGGCCTGGCACTCTTTCGTCCAGACAAAATCCACATCCTTCCTAGTCAGTCTGGTCATCGGCGCTGCAATCTTGGAGAAGTCTTGTACAAACTTCCTGTAGTATCCTGCTAGCCCGAGAAAACTCCTGATCTCAGCTACCGAACTGGGGGTAGCCCACGACTCCACTGCCTCGATCTTCTTTGGGTTAACCGAGATCCCGTCACCCGATACCACATGCCCAAGAAATTCAACCTTGTCAAGGAAGAATTCACACTTAGAGAGTTTCCCGTACAGCTTCTCCCTCCTGAGAGTCTCTAAGACCAATCTCAGGTGCTCTTCGTGCTCCTCCGGGGTCTTGGAATATACAAGAATATCGTCGATGAACACCACCACGAACTTATCAAGGTACTGGTGGAACACCTTGTTCATCAGGTTCATGAATACTGCCGGAGCATTAGTTAAACCAAATGGCATTACCATGAACTCAAACTGGCCGTATCTGGTCCGAAAGGCTGTCTTCGGCGTGTCCTCTTTCTTCACCTTCACCTGGTGATAGCCTGACCTCAAATCAATCTTTGAAAACACCCTCGCCCCGCTCAATTGATCGAAAAGATCATCTATCCTCGTCAGCGGGTACTTGTTCTTGATAGTGATATTGTTCAAAGCTCTATAATCAATGCACATGCGCACCGTGCTGTCCTTCTTCGGTACGAACAATACCGGAGCTCCCCATGGTGATGAACTGGATTTGATGAAACCTTTGTCCTGTAGCTCCTCGACTTGCTTCTTCAGTTCTGCCAGCTCGCTATTGTTGACTCTATAGACATGTTGTGAAATGGGCTCCGCTCCTGGAACCAAGTCTATAGAGAATTCAACATCTCTGTCTAGCGGCAAGCCTGGCAACTCCTCTGGAAATACATCCAGGAACTCCGCTATCAGAGGATGTGGCAACTCCTCTTCTTCCGCCCTGGCTCCGCAAAATGTGCCCCTGCTCTGTTCCGTTACTCCTCTGACGACCTCAAACTCCGGCTCTCCTGGTGGTCTAAATAATACTCTGCCTCTATAACAATCTATGGTAGCATGATGCCTACTCAACCAGTCCATTCCGAGTACAATATCGTACCCCGGAAGTGGCATGACAAGTAAGCTCACGCTCAACTCTCGGCCTCCTACTGACACTCTCCGGTCCTTGCAGTGATCACGGACTAGGATAATACCTCCACCAGTCATGATTTTGCAAGTCCTAGCTAATGGTTCTGTGTCTAAATGATGTCGAAGTGCATATAATACAGACACAAAACTATGGGAAGCGCCAGAGTCGAATAAGGTAAATGCAGGAATACAATCGAGAAGAACCGAACCTGTGATCAAGTCTCCTGCTGGCTCGATCTCCTCGACTGCCATAGCGTACGCTCGCCCCTGGGGTGCACCTCTCTGCTGCTGATGCTGGGAAAACCTCTGATGTTGCGGTGGAAGTGGTCCCCTCTGTTGTTGGCCTCCGGGTACAGCAAGTACCCTGTCTGGTCCTCTCTAGGCGGCTGCTCCACCCTGACCTGGACGAGTCCGAATGGTAGGGCAATCCCTCAGCTGATGCGTCGTCGATCCGCAGGACAGACATGAGCCCAATCTATGCCTGCAGATCTCTCTAGTATGTCCTGTCTTCCCGCAGTACGCACACTGGATGGCGGGCTGAGTCTGCCTCTGCTGCTGTTGCTGGACCTGCCCTCGGGCTGGTGCCTGGTGCTGCTGGTGCTGCTGCTGAAAGGGCCTCTGCTGCCGCTGATAGTGTGGACGCTTGCCTGGTCCCGCACTACTGTTTGCTCCTCCAGAAACATCGCGTCCCCTCTTGGGCCTGAGGTCCAAGTCGTCCTCGGCTATCTGGGCATCCATCAATATGCCCTCGAAGGTAGCGGTGCGACGTCCCGACGTGCGAGACTTGATCTCCCTTGCCAGCCCCTTTCTGAACTTCCGGGCCCTGTCCCCCGGATCTCTAATCATCGACGGCGCGAAGCGGCTCAGGCGGCAAAACTCCGCGGCATACTCATCGACGGACGAGCTCCCCTGGACTAAGTCATGGAACTGACTCTCCAAGGCTCCCAAGGCAACGTTAGGAAAGAATTTCTCCTTGAAGAGCTCCCTGAAAGCCTCCCAAGTGAGTCCCCTTCGCAAAAGTCTCGGCTCCGTGCGAAACCACGTCAAGGTGATGTCGAACATCTGGCTGCCAGCTGCCTCGATCTGGAGCGCCTCCGGAAGCTGCGCCAAGCGCAAGTTCCTCTCGATGTCCTCTAGCCAATCATCGGCGTAGAGTATCCCTTCTGTCCCCTTGAACTCCCGAGGCATCATCCTCTTGAAGTCCACAATAGTGCCCGGCCTCTGATGTTGCTGACCAGGATGCTGCTGCTGAGTGACCCTCTCCACAGCCTGGAGAGCCACTTGGTGAGCATTCTCCATGTTCACCCTCATCATCTCTGTCTGGGCCTGATGTGCCTCAGCCTGCACTCTTTGGGCCTCTGCCAACGTCCTCTGGGCATCGACCATGCCCTGAATCAAAGCGAACATCTGTGCCCCATCGATGGACACACCTCCTGGATACTGAACTGGTGGTGGAGGACCCCCGAATGCTGCAGACACTCCCACATGTACTGGAGATGTAGGAGGTGCTGCGGATGTCTGTCCGGCAGGGCGAGAAGTGGCAGACCTCTCTGAAGCTGCTGCTCCGAGTCTTTGGGACCTGGTCTTCGGCGGCATCCTGAAGACAGATCGAAAGATTTAATTAAGGCAATAGATACGATATCATCAAGGAAGGACAGTAATTTCTAAAGGAAAATCATTAAGAGTAGTATCATAAGAATCAGAAATTCCTAATTATGATTGAGCATATCCTCGACCTAATTCCTATTCCTAAAACAGGCTCGTAGTAGTACAACTAAGTTGTCGCACTACCACGACATCGCACAACTTGCGAAGCTTGACCTGCATGGGCCACCACTAAAAACGTGTCACGACCCGTACCCGGAAATTGGGCATGAGTCGTGGGTACGTCCAGCCTACGCCGCAGCATCGGCGGTAGAACGCTGTCTAGGTCTCAACAGATAATATATCCTGTCAAAAGTCTCAACTCCGTACGGAGGACAATGATAAATATCCACAGTTCTATAATATACTCAATCACAAGCTATAAGAAATAATGGCACGATGAGAATAGAAAAGAGTTCCATAAAAACCAACCACAATAAGTCCAACTCAATCCTGGGTCTAGATGACCTCACAAAGTCACAAATAATGAAATACAACTCAGTCTCAGTCTAAAACAATAAATGCAGAAAAAGTAATCTAAGTACAGGCAGGCAAGATCTCCTCTAGGAAAGGCAACTCCTCTGGAATTTCTGGAGTGAAATCTCCCTCTATTCCTGGGCCGTAATGAGTGGGGCAAAATTTCTCCAGGTCCTCTGAAAATGTTTACCCAGTCAGGATTGGAGCGAAGCACAAGCACTAACAACAGTTTCATTAAATTGACAAAGACTATAAACAGTGTAAGAAATACAAGATGAAAGTATATGCTGAAAATGAGAAGTACAGGAGAAATGAAATAGGCAATAGAGCATCTAGCAATGAACAATAAACAGTGAATGCTAGAACAAGTGAATCTGAATAAAGTAGACATCTAGCTAAGTGTTTGAAATATTAGTTTATTATGTGATCGCCTTGGGACTAGATCAGGCTGATTATATATGATTAGCTATGATTCTTTTAGGTCAGGCTAACCATATGGTTAGCTATGGTGCATGTAGTGGTGAGGCTAATCATATATAACAGCTATGGAGCATATAAATGGTCAGGCTGCACCCGACGTGAGAAGTGGGGTGAGCTATGGTGCATATAAATGTTTGGATATGATCACATAATCTACTAATAGTTCCCCATCCCCCAGCTAGCACGATGGATTCCAATCACGACTCCTCATGATGGGGATCTAGGGTGCTAACCCGTGTATCCATAGTGTCGGAATCAAGTATGTAATACACTATAATTTATAGAAGTAATCAACAATGAAAACTGTCAGAGAATGTACTCGCCTGTGGTCCTGAGCAAAAATGTGAGGATCGATGTCCAAGGTGGGATCACAATGTACTCGCCTGTGGTCCTGAGCAAAAATGTGAGGATCGTTTAACAAATTAAATACGAGGTTTCTAGGTTATTTCTGAGGTTTACTGGTCAATACTAGGTCCACTAGTCAGTTTTTAAAATCATGGAAGTGTATACTGTACACTACCTATCTAAACTAGTCCTTACTTAGCTATACAAAACCTCAGTGTTAAGGATCTACAAGGTATTAGGTTATAACTATATGCTAGAGTCTAGTTAGTATATAAGTAGCTTATATTAGTTATCTTGCTAGTACTCCACCTTAATTAGTATTAACCAATTCTTACTTTAGCCATACTAGTACCAACTGAACTAATCACTAATGCAATATACTACTTCTTACACCCTTAATATCTTAATAAGTTAACTAACACTAGTCATTAACTAGCCCATAACTTACTATTTACCAATACACACACCCCTGTATTCATACTGATACACTACACTAGGACCTAACACACCTCCCTGAGACACTGGCACTCTCTCATGTATCTCACATAGGTAAAACTGGTTCCTCACTACACAGACCAACTCACACACACATATGTGCACTGCTCTTCACAGAATTTATTCTCAGGTAAAATCACTCCCACACATACATATCTCCCTATACTGCCACACACAGTGTCAGTATTATAGAGACACTCACTCACAATTCTCACCTACACACAGTCACATATAGGTTCTAACTGACACAGGTACACCCTGGCTCACATAGGTAACACTCTGAGATTCATACCCTGCCACACACAGCACACATATACATATTCACACTGAGAATTTCCTGATACACAGGTAAACTGCACACTGCTCACCCTTTAGATACTGAATTCTGAATTCACACAGGCACACATACATACTTCTCAAACACACACAGTTTTGACACAGGCTCTCCCCCAAATCTGATACACAAATACTGATACTAAGCCACACCCAACATAGAACACAAACCAAAGCATCAAAATCTACCTATTAACACATACACAATTTCTCCCCAAATCCACAGCCACACACTGCCCGACTGTGCACAGTTTCTGATACTCGATCAACATTAGAAATTCCAGGATACTCATAGTCATTCCACAAACACACAGCACAAGAACTAACAGTACACACACACACATATATTGATACACACTGATATACATAACATTTCCTAACCTATCAACTGATACACAGCAATTAGAAAACCCCATATGCACAAAACACACACACCAACACATAGGTACTGAAATCTAAAAGGAACTAGGATACACACAGTTTTTAATACCCCTCACTCTCAGAATTCTACACTCAATCTCCCAACCCCAATTCACTGATTTGCTCTCTAAAACCCGACTGCTCACAGAACTTCCCCAAATGTGCACAGGAACCCGACCACACACTGCCCATAACTCGACTCTACACAGAACAACACAGCCACACTAGTAATTATACTATGTATATAGATCAATATACCAAAATATGCATAGATTCGAATACCTTAGATGGATAAACTCTTAATGAACATTTTATCGAACATATGCAGTGCAGAAATATGAGTTTACATACAAACCCATAATTTCCCAAACAAAACCATAAGAATCAAGATCAAATCTATATGTAAATGAGGAAATCTGCCTACATGTAACCCCTAGGGTTAGGGTTCACAAAAATTGGGAAAACCAATGTTGGGACACCTAAAACCCTAGTTCCAAACCCTAAATCGAAACTACACAGTAGGGGGTTTCCTAATGGCAGTTTACATCAGAAAAACAGAAATTAAAATGAATAAAAATAGGGTTTTACCTGCAGGGATGGTTTCTCCAATGGAAGTTCTTCTTTCCCAAGGCTTTTTGACCCAAGTTCCTTGCTTTCCTTGCTTTGGAGGAGGAGAATGGGATCCCTAGGGCTAGATTTCGAATTCTGGAGTGAGGAGATGGCTTTCTCTTGTGGAGGCTAGGGTTTCTTCTTTCTACATGAAGAAAGAGAGGGTTCCCTTTTATATTAAGGCCAAGTTAGGGTTTCTAATACATAGTTTTAGGTTAAAATCCCAGGTTAGGTCATGTAGAACCTAATTAACTAAGGCTTAGTCAGTCTAGGGTTTGAGGTTCAACCTACAAATTAGAATTCTAGGGTTTCACTAGAACTGGGTCTTCTAATTAGGGTTTGGTCATTAGGGTTTGTCCTAATGCGTTCTAGGGTTTGACCTAAAACCAAATATTACTAACAATATATAAATAGTTTTAAAAACTCAGCAAATTAATTAAACACATAATTATTCAAAATAGTGAATTTACACAAATGCCCCTATTTGGAAATGTGGTAGTGACAGTCTATAACCAGATGTTCATTATCAATAAAAGAGAACTTTTTTATATCTCATTATGCGATATCTTTTGCCTAGGCCTTGTGCATGTGCACCTTACGCGTGCACGATATCACGCCCGGGGGACGATTATCGATTTAGAGAAAATCGGGACGTGACATGAGTCACATAATGACCTACAAGATCTTCACTTCACATAATCCAGAACCAAACAAAAATATGTAAATATGGATTCCTCGATTTGTATTTACATACTATGCTATTGTAATACTATTTTAGAACCCATTCTTTTTATAGTAAGCACTCTAGTATTTAGCGCTATCCGAAAAGGCACGAAGACACATGTGAAGTTGACTTCGATTTTTTTTGTCCCACATGAGGAGCTTTAAAGTCTTTTCTAACAATTTAATATAATTATAAATACGATGTCATATAGTTGTTGTATAGAAATAAGGGTTGGAAAGAAAATAAAAGTTGAAGCGATGTCTCCACCATTAGACCACAAAGTGGAGAGGGTCGTACCAAATTTCCCAAAGATATAATTACCAACGTATTCAAAAAATTTATTGTAGTCTTTTCAAAATTCAACAAACATTAGAAATGCATGCAAACATTTTATCAATAAATTCAAATGCAAATGTCATACAATTTTGAGAAGTTACTTTTGTAGGTAACACAAAGGATATCAGCCTTCTTATTATGAGGCAAACATTTCTAAATATTACACCAATACTTATTCTCTTTTGCGAATAAAATGACAAACCAGTAGAAAAACACACATTTTCATTGCATGCTGAAGCAACCTGCAGTACTCAGACATCTTTAGTAGGGTAAGAAGCCATCTTATTGATACCGCATAGCCCCTCAGGTTTTCCCGTCTTCCTCTTCATCCTTATGTATCCCTTCTCGCCCCAGCTTGGGCCCCAAGAGTTTCTGACGATGATGTAATCCTGGCCCTTGGATGACCCATACCCTACCGCAGCCACGCCGTGGTCAAGCTCGGTACCGCAAGTTCCGTCGAACACCCCCTACACATTCAAATTCGGAGTTATCCCAAATTAACTCACAAGTCATCATATCTAAACTACTATATAATAAGAAAAGTTGACTTCACCCGTAAATTTTTTCTTCTAAGATATGATGCATTTCTTTATACAATATTAGGATGGAGTTGTACTAGATCAGTTCGACTACAGAAACTCAAATAAGAACTCACAATTTGGATACGACACGTTTTCTGTTTAGGCTCTTGAAAGTGTACCTATTTTTTCTGTTTAGATCCTTAAAAAAAATTCAAGAAAAGAGATGCATGTAATCCAACTATTTTTCATTGCCGAGTTATAGAAATTAAGAACTCATGGGTTACTCTAGGATTTTTGGTATAGATTCTAATAAAACCACCAACACTTCATAAATTAAACGATACTACACCAATAAATAGTAATTACTTAATGGTATTGCACGTTGAAATGTAAACCTTGGAGATACGTTCCATTATTTCCTTAAAATTTTTAAATCCTAAAATATTATATATTTTTTAGATTTTTATCAAACTAGATTTGACCATTTGTCTTTTAGAACAAAGTAAACCTTAAGACACGAACATATATCAATCCTAGAAAGCTGAAGTTGCACTGTATATATATTAATCACATTCTCTCTTAACTTGGTTTATAGGAAGAGTGGCTCACCCCACTATAGAATTGGAAATCTCTGCCAGAAGCCTCAATAGCAACACTGAGAGGTTGGTGAGCAAGTGCTTTCATGAGGCTCTCCTCGTCGTTCTCCGGCACGTCTTCGTAGCCAGTGATAGTTACCACCTCCAGTTCACCCTGAAACAGCCAGGTACATACATATCAAGAAAACATATTTAATTTCTAGCTAGTCATGCAATTAATAGTGAAGGTTTCGTTCCGTAGTATTAATATCCATCTTTACAGTGGCCTGAAAAGCGACTTAAAATAATTACATTACCCACGTACCCTCTTTTGGTCGCAGGTGCCTTCTTCCATGAGATAGGGGTAGTCGTCCTCGGTGTGCAGCCCTCCGTTGGAGGTGATGAAGGAGAACGCGTTGTCCATGAGGCCTCCGTTGCACCCGTTGTTCTCGCTGTTGCAGTCGATCAGCTCCTGCTCCGACAGCGACGACAGGTTCCCCGTAACAATCTGGTTGATGCCCTCCACCGCTGCCACCGTCGAGAACGCCCAGCAACTGCCACACTGGCCTTGGTCCTTCACATGGGTCACTGCTCCCTTCTTCCTCCAGTCCACTGACTTTGGCAATTCGACATTAATATCTCCATACTTGAAGTTAGTTCTACTGCCCATCCTGAGCTGGTCGCGACTGATCCTCAGGCCAAGATGCTTCCTCTTGAACTCCTCATGGCCCATGTCGGCAAAACCATTGAGCCCGAGCCAGTAGCTGGCCCCCTTCCTGTTCGTCTCCTCAATGTGCTTCAAGTTGTCCTTGAAGATCTCAAACCTTGCCACCTTCTCCTTGAAGCTCTCGTAGGTCCTCCCGTGTCTGGACACCCATGACTCAAAGAGGTCGACTAGCCTGTCGTTTGAGCTCACGTCTTCTTCGGAGTAGCCGATGATCGAGAAGTCTCCGGGGAGCCCCAAGCATGCAGATAGGAATATGGACAAGCAGAAGAGGATGGACAACTTCGTGTTGGAGGCCATGAAGACTAGCTAGCCAGTTTGTCTGTCTGAGATGAATAGATGAAGGAAGGGGATATATATATACACACACTGGTGTTCTTTATCATGCATGCTTCAAAGAAAAGCAACATTTGAGTGGTTTGTTGAATGTTTAAGCCGAAGATTGTCAAGGCTTGAAGGATGGTACATCTGAAGGCTTTGTTTCCAAGCTTGAGCAAGTTGAACTATTCATTTGTAGCTGAAAGCATGCTCAATATGTCAGTAGACAGTCTATTATATATAGGGATCGAAACACAGCGCAGAAATTACACCAACATTCACTTTGAAGATAACAAATTCCTATACAAGAATCAATACAAAAATCAAGACAGAAGGACACAATATTTTGTGGTAACTTCATCAACTGGACTGTTAGTCCCGAGACAGAGCAAAAAATGGAGAAACTAAGATCAAGAACAGAGATACAAGTCCGACTTTGCAGTCCGGTCTCTGATTACCTCGATTCCAACAGATTACTACAATTAATATCTTCTGATTACAGCTTGCAGACTAACATATTACAATGATCCGAAAATAAATATCGTTCTTCCTTGCAAACGCAGTTGCAATTGATATAGGACGAATAACAATAAAGAAGAAGAAGGGGGAGAAGAAGATGACAGAAAACTGTTGGCTTGCTGGGGTGATAACGATCACCGTTGCTCAAAGCAAGATTCGTCCAACACGATCTGCTGCCAGGAACCAACAAGTTCACGTAGAACTTCTGGAATGCTCGTCGTTACCTCTGTCCTGACTCGGAATCACTTGTGGACTCTAATGGCAGCCGCAGGATGATGCTCTCTCTGTCTCTCTATTACGAAGTATGTCTTCAATGGAGGTACGAAGAGAGTATTTATAGAGTTGAGATGTGTAACCACCTAAAATTAGGATTAGGGGTATTTTTGTCAATTTACTTGTGGTTGTTAATCATATAGTTATATTAAATTAGTGGTTAGTTTAGAATTAATTACTTTTCATTTGTCATGAATATAATATTTTCTTTAGTTAGTTAGATACCATCCATAACTAATTAGATTCCTTCCATAACCAATTGATTCCATTCACACTAGATCTAGAATTTGAATTAGGAGAGAGAAGGGGCAAACTTGTAATTTTTAACTCCTTCAAAAACCCCTATAGTGGCCGGCCCCTTCTAGTCTCCATTCTTATTTCATTTTTTCACCAAATAGTTCTTATTCTTCCACAAGCTTTTTCTCCACCAGCCACCCCCAATTCCAAAAGACGAGCAGTGAAACAAAAAATCCACTCGTGACCCTCAGCAGCCATCCTTCTGGTACGTGCCATCAATGAGGGAGAAGTACGTTTGATTCTCCCGTGCTGGCTCTAAACCTGGTCATGCAAAACCAGTGGGATCACACCCCAAATAACAAGTACCACAAAAAAAGCATGAAATAAAGAAACAAATCCAGATCTATAGCATGGGATGCATGAGCCAATAATCAATGACATATATCTCATCCATGACATGATACTACACCCCTTCACCAAATAAGGATAGGAAGTGCCCTATCATATCAAGATTGAATACGTCCCTTGATTATGGTCAAGCTAAAATATTATGCGTTATAGTTTTGGTCCACAGATTATCATAACACAACGACGCAACCCAATAACCAAACAAGAACAAGAGTTAAACTATCATGCCACAACAACCTGTGCCCCTAATTCTACTCAACAGGAGTCACAATACACAAGAAAAGATACAATAAGGAGAAATAATATACCTTCAGTCCATGGAGTATCGTAACACAATGACCCAACCCAACAACCTGTCACGACCCGCACCCAGTATAGGGGCACGAGTGTGTGTGTACATCCAGCCTACGCCGCAGCATCAGCGGTAGAACTCTGTCTAAGTCACAATAAATACTAATATAATACTCACAACCTATCAATGATATCAATCTCTATAAGGAGGACAATATACATCTCACAATATCTCATAATGTAAACTCAATCACAACAACTATAAGAGTATAAGGCACGATAAAAGATAAGAAGAATGACATAGTTAAACACCATGTCTCAAAATATAGATAAACCACAGTCTAGCTGTCTAACATAAAGTCTCCACAAGTTTCCACATAACTAAGAATAAGTCTAAACATAAACTCAATAAACCTCAAACAAGTCTCAGTGCATAAGATAATACTGTCTAGATAACTGCAGGTAATATCTCTTCTAAAGGAATAGTCTCCTCTAAGATCTCTGGTGTGTAGTCTGCATCTATACCCGGTCCATAGTGTGTGGTACAGAAATCCTCAAGATCCTCTGGAAAAATATCCAGTCAGGATTAGAACGAAGTACAAGCACTAATAGTAGTTCCACATATATTGACAAAAACTATAATATAGTGTAAAAAAATACAAGACAGATATGAATACTAGCAATAAGAGATATTGGACATAATGAAGTACTGGAATAAAGAAATACTGGAACATATCATCATCAATGTACATGTAGTAATGAATAGAAATACAAGTGTATGCTAGAACAATGATCTAGAACATAATGAGTACTAGAAAAATAACTAGAACATGTAGAGATGCTAGATCAATATACTAGAGATACATGTCAAGAACATCTAACTAAGTGTGTGAAATATCAGCATATCATGTGATCGACTTAGGACTGATCAGGCTTGCTATGTATGACTAGCTATGATTCATGTAAGGTCAGGCTAACCATCCGGATAGCTATGATGCAAGCAATAGTCAGGCTAATCATACATAACAGGCTATGAGGCATGTAATGGTCAGGCTGCACCGACGTGAGGTGTGTGTGACTATGATGCAAGTATAGTTGGGTATGATCACATAAGCTACTAATATTTTCCCGTTTTACCCAGCTAGCACGATGGATTCCAAATCATGACTCCTCGTAACAGGTCTCGAATGCCAACTCGTGTAAACAACAGTGTCAGGGTCATGTACGCTATACAACTAGAATTATAGAGATAATCAACATAATGGAAACTGTCAGAGAATGTACTCGCCTGTGGTCCTTAGCTGGCAATACCAATATCCTGGTTCCAAAGTATCGTCTGAGTGATCCAACAGTCCTATAGACATATCATATAATACAATATTGCATCAGACATTACACTAACTCACACACACAATCAAAACACAGTGATCTCAGAGACTATGCTAGGGGTATCACGTCTGTAGTTGCTGTACATAATAGACAGTCAATGTTACGGGTCTTGCCAGTACGTCGGGGTACATATGGCAGTCTGCTATCATGCTACGTGGTCACAGGTCAATGTAACTACGGGGTATCCGTGGTTACACTCGGGTCATCTAGTACACATATATACATATTATTAACTAAAATATATATATATTAATACTAATTAATTACATATATACTAGATATATGTATATATATACTTAATAGAATTTATACTATATGTATAAATATTAAACATATACTAGGGAATTCATATACAATACATATACATGTATATATATATATACTAATTGAGAAATATACTATATATATATATATGTATATATATACCAATATACATTTAAACATATACTAATACGTATGCCAAGACGTACATACCAATTATATATATATATATATATATCTGTATACCATAATATATGCATATACCAAACATGGCTAAATACGTATGCATACAATGATAAATTACGCGTATACGCATACGTATACATGTACGCAAGGGGAAACTCGAACCTGTGTACGTGGGACGAGACACGCGTGTCGAGGTCGTCGTGAAGGGGTGCTCGGTTCAGTAGCGGTTGGCAGCGTCTCCGGTCCAGGCATCGTATAGGCGGGTTGTTCCGGTCGGTTCAGCATGTTCTGGCCGGTCGAGCAGCGTCGGGCAGCGATCTCTGGTCGAGCACAATGGTCGTCGACGGCTTAGCGAGTTCAGGTGGGTTGGCGAGTCCTCTGGCAAGGTTTGATGCAGGCATTCGGGTAGGTTCGAAGTCGACGGGATGGCAGCAGGCTTCTTCGGTCGTGACGAGGGGAGATGGAGGGGCGTCGTGTAGTCAGCGAGATGGTGAGGTTCAGTGTCGTGGAGGGAGGTCGTCGGGTTATCGACTGATGCGAGGAGGGCTGGTCGGGTTACGCAGGTTGCTGCGATGGGATGGAGGCGGTGTTTGCTCGACGTGGAGGAGAACAGCGAGGTGGTAGAGTTTGTCCGGTCGAGGGGGTGCTGGGCAGCGGGTTGGTCGATGGAGTTCGTCGTCGTGGAGGCGGGTGGAGTCGACAAGTGTCACGCCCCAGTCCCAAAATACGTAGGACTAGGACACGTAAGCATGCCAGCCGTATGTATATGGCAACTCCAATATATGGATACCAATATATACACGTACGCTGTAATATGAATAAAATTCACATATGGAATATATTTATTGTCACAAGTCACAGAAATACTAATCTCATCCACACAACAAGTCACAGAAATAAATAACTAAACTAAAATAAAGAGACTGAATAATCCATAAATGATAGTCGGGTGGAGACAAATCCACTACCAATGGCTATATCAAACTAAATGAGAGAGAAGAGTAGAATCTCTAATATAGAATAAAATGATGATAAGAGTGTCAGCTAAAGTAGCCATCGCTAGAGATAATCAGTGATGCTCAGTGGGTAAGGTCTCCTCAGCAGAAGGTAAAGCGTCAGGTCCGGGTCCGTACTCCTGCGGATACTCATAGTCGTCTATACCTGGCAAGGGACCAGGTCCTCAGAGGGACATAACAAGATACATAGAAGCAAGCCAATTAAATACAGTAAACATGTAATATGTTTGAAAATATATAAGTACGCTGTACTAAACAATCTATATGAATGTAAATGAGTACAACCTTTCGACGAATGGACAAGGGTAGGCTACTCGATCTAAGCCTCACAACTCACACACCCGCCAGTGGACATCAAAAATTGTCATACCTCGGGGGTAGCGACCAACGTGACTCTACAGAAATAAACATACCTCGGGGTTAGCGACCAGCGCGATACACACCCGTAGTGCGAGCTATATACTACGGTTTACCAGAGTGGTTAAAGCCCATACGCCTAATGATTGTTCTCTCATGATACTAGGTGTCAAGTGTGTGTCAACATATTTAATATATAGTAATGACTGAACGAAACTACACATGCAATAAATATACAGAATGCAATAAATATACAGAAATATAAATATTATACAAAAGTACTGTAAACAATATGGCAAGGTATACTTGCCTGGCAAGAAGCTATGTAGTCCCAATATCCTGCTTCGAAAGTCGCGCAGAGCAATCCAATATCCTCGGGGTTAGCGTGCACAGGCACAAAAATTGGGGGTGACTGCTACAGGTTGACTACGGCGAGGGTGACGGGTCTACGATGGCGATGACAGTGATGATTACGAGGGTAATGATGATGATGATAATTAGGATTAGGGTGGCAATTAGGTCAATAATTAGGGTGATAGTGGTGATGATTATGATGATGATTACGTGATGGTGGTGACGATGATAGGGTGATGGTGATGATGTGGATAATAATGGGGATGATGGTGATGACAAGGATGATGATAATGATGTAGGTGATGACAATGGTGATGGGGTAGTGAGGATGCTCCGGCCAGGGGAGGTCCGACCAAGGAGGAGGCCATGGTCGAGAAGGAGCTCAGGAAGGGGAGGACAGGGAAGAGGACTCGGGTGTTGCTCCGGCCAGGGGAGGGAAGACTGGCCGGGTGGTTGCTGAAAGGGGGATGGATAAGAAGGAGTGGTGGTGGTGAAGTGCTGGTGGTGTGGGTGCTGCCGGCGGTGAGCAGCAGCGGAAGTGGCTACACGGTGGAGTCGTGGTCGAGTACAGGCGGGGTACTCCGACGTTCGGCTGATCGGTGGACAGAGGGGAGAGGTGGTGATAATGGTGGTGGTGATGATCGGGATGCTGGGAGGAGGAGCTGTGCTATTGCGGGCTGCGGGGAGGCGTCAGGCGAGGTGCAGCAGGGAAGATGGCCGCGGCGGAGGTCGTGGTGTCGAGGAGGAGGACGGAGATCAGAGGTTGGGGTTGAGTCCGGCGAACCGGGCCTCGACTGCGGGGAAGGTGTTCAGGTGCTGTCGGGGTGACTGGCGGCGTTAATGGCAATCGGTGTCGTCTCAGGGAGGCGGAGAAGGAGTTCGTGGAGGAGAGGAGAGGGGCGAGGTTCACGGCCAAGGGGTTCAGTCCGGCGGGGCTGGCTCCGGCGAGGAAGAATCAGGAGGAGGAAGAAGGATGAATAGTTAGGGAAGGGGTGGTCGGCTGAGTTAGAGTTAGGTTTAGGTATTTTGGAAAATGAAGAAAATGAGATATTTATACATGTAAGGGGATAGGTTTGACCTAGGAAAATTTAACCTTGGTCAATATTCTCTTGGGTTGGGCCTTGGTCTACATTCCTTGGAGTGGGCCTTGGCCTCATATGAGGATGTTGGGGCTATAAATTACATGGTTTAAAATTCAAGGATGGGATTTAAATGAGGGGGCGATGTTGTGCGTTTGCACATCCCGAAAATTATGGAAAAATTCCTATGAAGGGGAAAGTTGGATTTCTTCATGTATTGTCCAATGGCGTGGTCTTCTCAATGCAATTTTGCATAAAAGCGCCAAATAATTGGGAAAATTATACAATGATAGAAATTGAATTTAAATTAATTAAAATTACTGTGCAAGGTGTTCTGGAATTAATTAGAAGTACATGGGACTAAAATTAGATGGGACACAAGTGTCATGGACGTAGAGAATTCAGTGTGGAATATTATCATAAATTTGGGTTGCACAAAACGGTCAAGATTGTGTCTCCAATTTTGATTGGAACACACAAGGGTACAAAGTTGGAATTTATTTAGAATTAAGAAATAACGTCCGCGAAGTTTATTGTGCGACTAAAATGTAGCACAAGAGAGCATAATTATAAGTTATACCAAGATCAGAATAGTAGGCGGGCATGTCTAGGACAAGGGTGTGAAGTTTGTAGGAAGGCAGTGGCTAGTGTAGTGCTCCAATTATCGAAGCAACGGTAAGGTGTCCTACGTGACATAAATATTGCATAATTAAATAAATAAAATATTCTATTTCTATTTGGGTTCAAACTAGCCCTAATTTCATTATCTAAGCAAAGTAGGCCTAATTTTGGGTGAGAGGGTTTACAATCTACCAAACTTAAAACAATTTTGTCCTCGAAATTAAAATATGGTAGGGTTTGTCTCTATCTAATCTTACTTGGTCACAATCTAAAAGAATTTACCTCAAGTCGATAATGCAATTTCTACCCAACTTAGAATTTATCCATCTATCACCTAAGGCTATACATTTAAGGAAATATTCTTCTAATTATTTAATCATGTTATTCAATCCTCAAAGTTTTAACACCAACATATCATCTATGATATACCCTTAATCAATTATAAAAGAGAATCACCTAGTTATATGATTAGCCTATGGGGTATATCTAGTACTTATCAGTGTATCAACTTATACCTGGCACGAGCATTCATCTTTCCAGAATAAGGGAAGACGGAAAGCAATAATAAAGAGTTCAAGGGTGGTCATAGGATAGAAGTATGGGGATCAAGGCATTTTAAAGAATTCAAATAAGAATTGTCAAGGCAGTTGTGAATTGAAATCCTATTTGGTAGTTTCTTATTTGTATGCTCATATCAGTACAGTTATGTAACCGATACGATATGCTCAGACATATCTAGAGGGCAAGTATATTCGTCCACTAGTCAACTATATGTTTCAATCCACGTAAGTAGTATTACGAAGGGCGAACCAATGTACAAAGGTTAGCTTATAACGCCCCGCAACCGCTCGGTGCGTTACGCTGAGTTAGACTGAATAAATCAAATGCTGGTTACATTTGAAATGTTGGATTTTGGGAAGAAGTATTGATTTAGTTGGTTTCAATGTGCAGATGGCTAGCGGGTTCGATGGAAATTAAGTGTTCGTTCAGAACAGTACTGAATAGCTGCATGGGAGTGATAATGCTGTCTTCTTTAGTCCGATCGGTCGGATGATTTGGAGAGCACGGCCTGCTCGCACGGTCATACCAGTTGAGTAGATCGCGCTTGCATCGGACCACGGGTTCAAGGGATTGACCGTATTGGCAGGACAGGATACCTAACGGGATTAAGCATTATGAGTGGGCTCTTTCCCTTCTCCTCTACTCCTTCATGCCTAATAATACGGAAACACGTAAAAGGCTTGAACACTTGGGCTGAAACATTGAGAATCACTACACTGAGGCGTGCATAGAGTGTACGTCGTTGGCTTGGTAGGATTGTGGCTTGAAATAATTTACGCGTTGGATAGTTGGAGCTAGAGTTGGATTATGCATTTGAGGCAGTCGGTTGGATACTTGGGATTATACTTGGACGGTTGGAATGATACATTGAGGCAATGGAAATATCGGGAATTTGGGCGAGCGAACGTGCATCCGTGCGCGAGTATCACTTGGTCGCTTTGTCTTACAAAGCGAGCAGTTATGGTTGAAAATCGAACAACTGCATCGGCGAGGGTGTTGTGCCGCTTGATGGGGCATTGTGCCACGAATGGGGCATTATGCCACTAAAACGATATTGTGCTATGGGATTGCTTTGAGCATGGGTGTTGCACCAATTCGGACTCTGTGTTGAGAAGAGGCATTGTGCCTATGAAACACTTGATATTTCGGTGCCTTGGGCTATATCTTGAGGTCGATATTTGGAATCCTTGGTTGGATATGTTGGAAGAATGGTTATGGATACTTTGGTTGGATATCGGTTGAACGAGTTTAGGATCGCTTGTTGGGACGAGAATGTTCGATCCTCTCGTCATACCTACTTGGTGTCTGCATGTCACGGACAACCTGTATTGCACAGGGTTTGATCTCCTCGAACGGAAGCTCCGGGGCACCGGGACCGTTTGGCCATGGAGGAGACAAATGGGTAACGCGTCTTGGGCGCGGTGCCAGCGGTTGGATGCGATCCAGGTGGGTTAGCTACTTAGCGCTGTTTTGAATAGAACCGCATTTGATCAGTCCGATCAACGTCCTTTATGGCTTGGCCAGTGACTTCATATAGATTAGTGTTGGCTTGCTTTTCTTTTGTTGGTTTGGCTTTCGTGTAGGTGCGGCCACCTTGCCTCGGTAAGAGTGTGCACTCGAGATTGGATTGTATTAAGTTGGTTGAGGAAGGATATTGAGACTTGGTTGATTGGTTCGATATGTTATCGTGTAAGAGATGGCATTGAGTAGGACGGTTTGCATGCTAGTTTCCTTCGGGTTGGATATATATATCTCTTGTCGTTTGGTTTGAGTTGAATGCTTGCATGCTTAAACTGCTTTACAGCTTTTCTTAACATGTCATCCCTATGCCATGAAACGAATCTAGGATTCAACTAGAAAGATCACTATATAACTATTTTCATTCACTATTTTACTTAGTGTCGGCTTAGGTGAGTGGGTTACCCCGCTCACCAGTACGGTTGTGTACTGACCCACATTTGTGGGCAATATTTCAGGTACGCAGGCGTAGTGGCGCTGCTTGGATATACGAGGCATGATGTATGAATTGTAAGTACCTTTGTGGGCAAGAGAAAGGGGCAAGAGTATTTCATCGCCTTTGTGGCATTGCCTTCGGGGCTTTTCATTTGGACCCTATCGTGAGCTTCGCTGCGTATTACTTTGATGTGTGCTTGGTACACAATACTTGAATTCCGCTGCAACTCGGTTGTTTCAATGATAACATTTGGTGTTTGACAACATCGCCTTGTACGAGCGTAACTCCAGGCTCGTACGGCATCACGTCCCGATGAGAACGATTGTCCTGCGGGAGAGCTGCAACGTGGTGATTCATGTTCAGCGGGGACTATTGAGCTTGCGGGAGATTGGGGCATGACAGATTGGTATCAGAGCGCTTGGTTCATTTTCTCGGACTTGGTCCTTCGCTTCATTATAAACTCTAAATAGCTTCCGCGTGTCGTTTAGCTCTTGACTCTACTCGGTGCCGTATTGGATATTTTATGCAAAAAGTCTATATATTGTTGGTTGTGGCTGCATGTTATTCTTGGTTGTGTTGCTTTGGTTGGTTTTCGTAAGATCGCTTAGCCTCGTTAGGTGTTGTTGCATTCGTGCAGCAAGTTGGGTGGCGTTATTGTATTTGTGCAACAATTTGTGGGCTTTCGTTGGGTTGGTTTGGCTTATCGTTCTGGGAGTTCTGATTGTATTAGTGGATCAGTTGGTTGGCATACAAGATTTGGTTATGTGGCATGTTTTGAGTAGAAGCATCGATTGAGGAAGGATCGTTGCACGAGTTGCTCGTGTAGCGAATTATTGGACGGAGTTTGATTTTTGGCTGGGTATATGACATAGAGCATCGGTTGAGCAGGTTTGAGTTTGGCTTAGGAATACCAGGATAGTGTTGCACGAGTTGCTCGTGCAGCAAATGTAAGGAACAGTTGGGTATTGGGTTAGACTACTTGGAAAAGAGCTCGATGCACAGGTTGCTCGTGTTGCGAAAGTATCAGATGGTTTGGGAATAGCTGGAAGCATTGAGAATGGAACATAGCACAAGTTGCATAGCGAAATTGATGGAAAGGGTAAGATGGTTCACTTGTTGGTTGAGTTTTTGTGTTAGACTTAAGTTGGGAATGGCAGGATCATGCATAAGGGATGGTTCGAACGGATTTTGGATAAGTACAAGAAATCATAATGCGAGTAGCGACTTGATTCGGAGTGGTATATGTGATACCACATATTGAGCATGGCATTGAAAATATTTTGGTTGGACATCAATGGAAATTGCCTGAACGGACTCGAGTAACGAAAATACAAGTTGGTTGGTGCACATCGGCTGAGTTGGGAAGAATAAAGATGGAGCAAGCAAATATTGAGTTGAGCAAGCGAGAACAGAATTATGCAAATGAAAGTGTCATTGGGCTTGAGAGATGGACGAGATCGGAACGAATAGTTGGAATATGCTTGAGCGAAGCGATTGGTAAATTGAAGGATAGCGAGCACGGACTACGATTTTGGACAACACATTTGAGCTGTTGGTTGAGCAATGAAACACGATTTAGTTTGGAGGGACAATGCGATAGATTCACACAAACTTGAAAGATTTTGGATATTGCTGCTTGAGAAGTTGACTCAGGTTTAACAAAAATAGAATTTTGGGCAAGATGGTGCAACGATGGTAAGATGGATTCTCCGGAAGAAGTGGATAGATTATGGCAACAACTAAAGGCAAGGATTTGTGGCGGACAAACTTTTGAAGATAGCTAAACATGGGAGCAACGTTGGAACAAATCACTGTGCTGCTCGAGCAAGTTGGATGTACATTGTGGGATGCGGCAAAACGGATAAGAATTTGAGCAAGTCTCGAGTTTTGAGAATCATTGCAATTGATAGTACGAGAAGTCGAACATGGTAGTTCAAAAAATTTGATGGATTCAGGGCAGAACGACGGATTGATGGAAGACGGTTTCAACGAGCGCAGTTCTCGAACGGTGGCTCGGATAGATAGCAAGACTCTAGGTGGTTAAGCGGTATTGGTTGACCGATCATCAGAGGTAGTGCATGAATTTCTCGGATTCGGAAGTTCGTTCGGATAAAATGGTTGAATTTTGATTCAGATTTGTAGATGAGATATAGCATGGTTCATAGTAACTGTCCATCGTGATGACTTACAGTTATCAAGTGTAGCTTCGGGACAGCTGACCCTAGCGACTTGTCCGCCAAATCAGAGATATGAATATGGTAGACCCATAGAACGACCCTTGAGGTGGCGTGTTTGGGAATACGTCGAGGGCAGATGTGAGCAATGAGATTTGGCTTATTGACTGAGTGTTGGATTTGAGAGACCCTTGGGATAGTCTTCAGCTGAAGATGCAGCCGAAAGATCGAAGCGATGGTGGGATTGGCCTAAGTCAACTGATGAGATTTAGAGTCGCAGATTTTTATCGATGGCATCACCTCTGACTCATCCTACCCTAGAAGGAAATAACATTCATATGAATTGACGACTGTGAAACTAGCTCGTGAAGTTAAAGCAGCGGCTCGTTCAGATCAAATCCTTGGAATACTGGAAGGGACAGATGTGCCTCAGATTTACAAGATGCATCGGAACTTAGTCTGGGAAGCATGCTCGTTTAGAAGGCCAAGGTGATGTCCTATGCTTCGAGGCAGTGGAAGCAGCGCGAAGAACTATTCCATGCGCAACCTAGGAATTGCGGCGAGTGTGTCCATGTTGAAATCGTGGCGACACTATCCCTTTGGCATGGCGGTGAAATCTTCGTGGATCACACGAACCTCAATATAGATATTCACCCAGCGAGGTATTGAGATTGGAAAGAGGCGTTTGGTTGAGCTGATCTAAGCAAAGTCGATATTTGGGTAAGTCGCCTAGCTGGGGTAGTATCAGTTGTGATGATCGTTCGGTGAATAAGATAATAATTCGAGATGTTGCTAGTACGGATTTCAGAAATAGTTGGATGGATTGAGTTGGAACACGAACTGATTGAGTCGGTGGGAAATCTTCATAATTGAGAATAGTGCTCAATCGGATATGTTGGAATGGAAATCGTGATTTCGTTCAATTGGGAGTAAATCAAATGGATGCCTCAAACATAAAGATACCCTTGTAACTTGTTCAAATTTGCTATCGCAAAGCTCGGCTGAAATACATGTATTTCAGGGACGCCTTAAATATATGTACGATCCAAAACTATACGATACGAAGAATTCGTATTGAGCTGCAAGGAGGATGTAGGAATTCGTGAAAATTGTATGAGCATTCAGCAAAACGAGATGCGGAGTCAGAATCGTGAATATGAGAGTTGCATAGAGCAGATCCATGGAATTGGATTGTGGCATGTGATAGGAATGAGTACCAGCACGGTTCATGGACGAACCTGATTTCTAAGTGGTATATTATGTAACGTCCCACAACCGCTTGGTGCGTTACATTGAGTCAGACTGAATAAATGAAATGCTGGTTACATTTAAAATGTTGGATTTTGGGAAGAAGTATTGATTTAGTTGGTTTCAATGTGCAGATGGCTAGCGGGTTCGATGGAAATCAGGTGTTCGTTCAGAATAGTACTGAATAGCTGGATGGGAGCGATAATGCTGTCTTCCTTAGTCCGATCGGTCGGATGATTTGGAGAGCACGGCCTGCTCGCACGGTCATACCAGTTGAGTAGATCGCGCTTGCATCGGACCACGGGTTCAAGGGATTGGCCGTATTGGCAGGACAGGATGCCTAACGGGATTAAACATTGTGAGTAGGCTCTTTTCTTTCTCCTCTACTCCTTCATGCCTAATAATATGAAAATACGTAAAAGGCTTGAACACTTGGGCTGAAACATTGAGAATCACTACACTGAGGCATGCATAGAGTGTACGTCGTTGGCTTGGTAGGATTGTGGCTTGAAATGATTTACACGTTGGATAGTTGGAGCTAGAGTTGGATTATGCATTTGAGGCAGTCGGTTGGATACTTGGGATTATACTTGGACGGTTGGAATGATACATTGAGGCAATGGGAATATCGGGAATTTGGGCGAGCGAACGTGCATCCGTGCGCGAGTATCACTTGGTCGCTTTGTCTTGCAAAGCGAGCAGTTGTGGTTCGAAATCGAACAACTGCATCGGCGAGGGTGTTGTGCCGCTTGATGGGGGCATTGTGCCACGAATGGGGCATTGTGCCACTGAAACGACATTGTGCAATGGGATTGCTTTGAGCATGGGTGTTGCACCAATTCAGACTCTGTGTTGAGAAGAGGCATTGTGCCTATGAAACACTTGATATTTTGGTGCATTAGGCTATATCTTGAGGTCGAGAATTGGAATCCTTGGTTGGATATGTTGGAAGAATGGTTATGGATACTTTGGTTGGATATCGGTTGAACGAGTCTAGGATCGCTTGGTGGGGCGAGAATGTTCGATCCTCTCGTCATACCTACTTGGTGTCTGCATGTCATAGACAACCTGTATTGCACAGGGTTTGGTCTCCTTTTAGGAAGCTCCGGGGCACCGGGACCGTTCGGCCCTGGAGGAAACAACTGGGTAACGCGTCTTGGGCGTGGTGCCAGGGGTTGGATGCGATCCAGGTGGGTTAGCTACTTAGCGTTGTTTCAAATAGAACCGCATTTGATCAGTCCGATCAACATCCTTTATGGCTTGGCTAGTGACTTCATATAGATTAGTGTTGGCTTGCTTTTCTTTTGTTGGTTTGGCTTTCGTGTAGGCGCGGCCGCCTTGCCTCGGCAAGAGTGTGCACTCGAGATTGGATTGTATCAAGTTGGTTGAGGAAGGATATTGAGGCTTGGTTGATTGGTTCGATATGTTATCATGTAAGCGATGGCATTGAGTAGGACGGTTTGCATGCTAATTTCCTTCGGGTTGGATATATATATTGCTTGTCGTTTGGTTTGAGTTGAATGCT
This sequence comes from Iris macrosiphon, assembly GCA_036927795.1. Lineage (NCBI taxonomy): Eukaryota > Viridiplantae > Streptophyta > Magnoliopsida > Asparagales > Iridaceae > Iris > Iris macrosiphon. The sequence continues at coordinate 17,327,189 of JAYESA010000001.1, read as the reverse complement.
TGCATGCTTAAACTGCTTTACAGCTTTCCTTAACATGTCATCCCTATGCCATGAAACGAATCCTATGATTCAACTAGAAAGATCACCATATAACTGTTTGCATTCACTATTTTACTTAGTGTCGGCTTAGGCGAGTGGGTTACCCCGCTCACCAGTACGGTTGTGTACTGACCCACATTTGTGGGCAATATTTTAGGTACGCAGGCGTAGTGGCACTACTTGGATATACGAGGCATGATGTATGAACTGTAAGTACCTTTGTGGGCTAGAGAAAGGAGCAAGAGTATTTTATCGCCTTCCTGGCATTGCCTTCGGGGCTTTTCATTTGGATCCTATCGTGAGCTTCGCTGCGTATTACTCTGATGTGTGCTTGGTACACAATACTTGACTTCCGCTGCAACTCGGTTGTTTCAATGATAACATTTGGTGTTTGACAACATCACCTTGTACGAGTGCAACTCCAGGCTCGTACGGCATCACGTTCCGATGAGAACGATTGTCCTGCGGGAGAGCTGCAACGTGGTGATTCACGTTCAGCGGGGACTATTGAGCTTACGGGAGATTGGGGCATGACATAGCTAGACCTTAATATACTGATTCTGATTAGACAATGTATTAGTAGGCGTCCCCAATAATACAATATCATGATCAAGCTTGATAAAAGAATAAGCTTGCAAAACTAGGCTATAAAATAGCAGCATAAATCGAGGTAGTACAGAAAATATAAGTACGCTATATTATGATGAAAGAAGGTGCAAACTAATTCAAGTTCACAAGACGGTGAGACTCTACAGTCTCTATAGTTATCATACTCGCTCCTTGTCTAAGTTGCTAGTCGACCAAATAGGGTTATGGACCTCTAATATCTACAGTCTGAATAAACACTATCCTTTTATGCAAGTCTAAAGTTGGTGTCATTCCATTATACTTTATCAAAGGGGTTAATAGGACTATGTGGTACTATGTTATGGGGCATACTACCCAACTTAAATGAATTAACTAATACTGTACCGCCTTAAGGATAAAGTAGAACTCCTGTTAAGGTCTACGAGAAAGGGTCTTGGTACTTATTAGGGTATCCTCTTATATTATATAGGTCATGGTCATCTTAGGGCTTAGCTTTAGTGCTCATAGAACAAAAGAGTTAATATTAGGAATGGAAGGGTTAGGCGGCACGAGTTGAAAGAAAAGAAGTGAAAGCATAATCAGTCGTTGCACAAATAGCGAGTGCTAAATTTTCTGAGGAACAAGATTTAAATTTAAATAGAAAGGCTCTAGATAATATCATGGTTGTCTAAGGGGAAGGTGGTTTGCTAACCTCTGTATTCAGGGTATAATCTAGGAAATGTTATTTTATTCCTCATGGCTTCCTAGAGTATTGTCTGCTAATACTAAGACAATGATTAAAATATATAGTTCTATAATACTATCTCACCATACAAGTTAGGTTTGGTCCTAATATTCAACCTTGGATTCCTAGTGGTCCCTCAATACTAGGGTCAACAATAAGGTTAAATTTCTAATAAACTCTAGTAGTATTTATACTACGCTCAAGTCTTCATAAATACATCAAGGGGTAATGGTAGACCAATCTATAGATAAGGAATGCTAGGGCTCACTAGATACTCTAAACTTAGTGATGTGTCAAAACTCTAGTTGTATTCTCATTAGGCGTGTTACCCTAATTATCATTCTAACAACAAAGGTTCCTATGTTCTAGGAGAAGGCTATACTCAAGGGCTATTTGGGAAGCACATGAATCAAGCAGGATACGATTATTTAGATAGACCAGATGGGAAGGAAGATGAGTCATAGTCACTTGTGGATGAGATCCTATACTCTAATCCTAGTGCAGGCTTGCTCGATACAGTAACGTAACCGAGATAATATGCTCTCGACCTGCATGGGCCACCACAAAAATATGTCATATCCCAGTCCCAAAATACGTAGGACTAGGACACGTAAGCATGCCAGCCATGTATATATGGCAACTCCAATATATGGATACCAATATACACACGTACGCTGTAATATGAATAAAACTCACATGTAGAATATATTTATTATTTTAAGTCACAGAAGTACTAATCTCATCCACACAACAAGTCACAGAAATAAATAACTAAACTAAAATAAAGAGCCTGAATAATCCATAAATGATAGTCGGGTGGAGACAAATCCACTACCAATGGCTATATCAAACTAAATGAGAGAGAAGAGTAGAATCTCTAATATAGAATAAAATGATAATAAGAGTGTCAGCTAAAGTAGACATCGCTAGAGATAATCTGTGATGCTCAGTGGGTAAGGTCTCCTCAACAAAAGGTAAAGCGTCAGATCCAGGTCCGTACTCCTGCGGATACTCATGGTCGTCTATACCTGGCAAGGGACCAGGTCCTCAGAGGGACATAACAAGATACATAGAAGCAAGCCAATTGAATACAGTAAACATACAATATGTTTGAAAATATATAAGTACGCTGTACTAGACAATCTATATGAATGCAAATAAGGACAATCTTTCGACGTATGGGCAAGGGTAGGCTACTTGATCTAAGCCTCACAACTCACATACCCGCCAGTGGACATCAGAAATTATCATACCTCAAGGGTAGCGACCAGTGCGACTCTACAAAAATTGACATACCTCGGGGGTAGCGACCAGCGCGACACACGCCCGTAGTGCGAGCTATATACTACGGTTTACCAGAGTGGTTAAAGCCCATACGCCTAATGATTGTCCTCTCATGATACTAGGTGTCAAGTGTGTGTCAATATATCTAATATATAGTAATGACTGAACGAAACTACACATACAATAAATATACAAATTACAATAAATATACAGAAATATAAATAGCATGCAAAAGTACTGTAAACAATATGGCAAGGTATACTTGCCTGGCAAGAAGCTATGTAGTCCCAATATCCTGCTCTGGAAGTCGTGCAGAGCAATCCAATATCCTCGGGGTCAGCGTGCACAGGCACGGAAATCAGGGGTGACTGCTACAGGTTGACTACGGCGAGGGTGACGGGTCTACGATGGCGATGACAGTGATGATTACGAGGGTGATGATGATGATGATAATTAGGATTAGGGTGGCAATTAGGTCAATAATTAGGGTGATAGTGGTAATAATTATGATGATGATTACGTGATGGTGGTGACGATGATAGGGTGATGGTGATGATATGGATAATGATTGGGATGATGGTGATGACAAGGATGATGATAATGATGTAGGTGATGACAATAGTAATGGGGTAGTGAGGATGCTCCGGCCAGGGGAGGTCCTGCCAAGGAGGAGGCCGTGGTCGAGGAGGAGCTCAGGAAGGGGAGGACATGGAAGAGGACTCAGGTGCTGCTCCGGCCAGGGGAGGGAAGACTGGCCGGGTGGTTGCTGGAAGGGGGATGAATGAGAAGGAGTGGTGGTGATGAAGTGCTGGTGGTGTGGTGGTGTTGGTGCTGCCGACGGTGAGCGGCAGCGGAGGTGGCTACGCGAAGGAGTCTTGATCGAGTACATGCGGGGTACTCCGGCGTTCGGCTGATCGGTGGACAGAGGGGAGAGGTGGTGATATTGTGCGTTTGCACATCCCAAAAATTATAGAAAAATTCCTATGAAGGGGAAAGTTGGATTTCTTCATGTATTGTCCAATGGCGTGGGCTCCTTAATGAAATTTTGCATAAAAGCGCCCAACAATTAGGAAAATTACACAATGATAGAAATTGAATTTAAATTAATTAAAATTACCGTGTAAGGTGTTCTGGAATTAATTAGAAGTACATGGAACTAAAATAAGGTGGGACACAAGTGTCATGGACGTAGAGAATTCAGTGTAGAATATTATCATAAATTTGGGTTACACAAAACGGTCAAAATTGTGTCTCCAATTTTGATTGGAACGCACAAGGGTACAAAGTTGGAATTTATTTAGAATTAATAAATAACGTCTGCGACGTTTATTGTGCGACTAAAATATAGCATAAGAGAGCATAATTATAAGTTACACCAATGTCAGAATAGTAGGCGGGCATGTCTAGGACAAGGGTGTGAAGTTTGTAGGAAGGCAGTGGCTAGTGTAGTGCTCCATTTATCGAATCAACGGTAAGGTGCCTTACGTGACATAAATATTGTATAATTAAATAAATAAAATGTTCAATTTCTATTTGGGTTCAAACTAGCCATAATTTCATTATCTAAGCAAAGTAGGCTTAATTTTGGGTGAGGGGGTTTACAACAGGGAAGATGAATAGGGAAGGGGGGTGGTCGGTTGTAGCTTTAGGTTTTAGGAAAAAAGAAAAGAAAAAGTGAAAGGAAGGATGTTTTTATATATAGGTAGTATTTGGGTTGACCTAAAATTAGGTTTGGTCAAACCCTCATAGTATTGGGCCTTGACATGGATATTTTCAAGGACTAGGATTCAAATGGATTTAAAATGGAAGGCTAGGATGCATTAGTTCAAGGTTTTGAAGACCATGGTTTTTAGTAGGTTGATGTTGCATTGCACACTCCCAAAAATTATGAAAAATATACATGAATGAGAAATGGATTTATTTACGTGTCGTGTCCAACAGGGTGGATACCTTAATGCACTTTTGTACGAAAGTGCCCAATAATTGGAATATTGCACAAGGTGAGGTTTATGATCTAATTTAATTAAACTAAATGCAATAGGTGTTCTAAAATTGATTATAAGTACAAAGGGCTAAAATTAAGTGGGACACAAGTATCATGAATGAAGTAGACTCAGAATAGATTATTACCCTAATTTGGGTTGCTCAAATTGGGTTGAGATTGTGTCTCCAATTTCGATTGGAACGCACAAGGATACAAATTGGATTTATATCGAATTAAATACAATCGGTTGCGATAAATGTTGTGCGACTAAAATGAAGCACAACAAGACATGGTTATGAGTCACACAAGGGTCAAAATAACAGTCTGGCACGTCTAGGACAAGGGTATAAAATCTGTTGGAAGACAATGGCTAGTGTAGTGCTCTAATTATCGAAGCTACAGTAATGTGCAACAATCAAATAAAATCACAGTAATTTAAATATAATTAATTATCATGCAATCATTTACACATTAATTATGAAAAGATAAAAATACCCCTAATCTGAAATATGGGGGTGACACAACCAAACAAGGACATGGGTTGAATAATCATGCCACGATAGCCCACTTTCCTGGCTAGGCACCTATATAAGTATATTAGAGGACCAATCATGTATTACGGCTTGATATGTGATATCTGGGTTATCCCAGTAATGCAATATATGAGTATCCTCAAATTATGCCATAATCGAGCAGGGCTGGCTGAACCAATGATATACAAGTAAGAATATATGTAAATGATGCACTAGTCCCTCGCAAGGGCCCTGAGCTAATTAATAATCAGTAACAGTTCCAGGCTTTCTATAGGAAAGATACTGCCTCGGTCTTATAAATAAATCAGATACTACACTCTACTAATGCGGATGATATACAGTATCGTGGTATCCAGCCTGTACTCCCAGCTAATTTAGGATGGTTCGACATGCATGATCTCGAGATACCGTTTCCTCCCAATGATCTACAATTATGTCGCCTAGTTAACCTTAGGTTAGTTAGAATCTCATGCCGTGGACACATGAATATTCCTTCTTAGATGTCGTACCTTAAGTACGAGCACTCTTGATACGAATCCATATTATCGCTCGAAAGTTAAATCTAGATTCACCCAAGTGTGATGCACAATCAATACTATCTAGCCATGACTAAAGTCACTATCCAACTACCAGATCCGTGCATAGAATTTATTATATATATCACATAGCAGGAGTTTATGGCATAATGGCTCACTATATATATATATATATATATATATATATATCAAGTAGCACTCTCGGTGCGATCAAGTGTATCAGCATGGATATAATAGTCAGGACAGGAACAAGTTCTAGTATCTAGATCAAGGACAAGTCATCATATAACAAGTTATTCAGGACATAATAGTCTAATACTGGTCACATTAATTTTTTACTTTATTATATCGATGAATGAGAATAAGAGTAGTGTGATAATCCCTCGAGATCAGATCCACAACCCTTAAACCAAAAAAGGATCGGGGTTACAGAATGTCACCCGAGTTGAATTATCCTCTTATTCTATCCAACGTATAATAAAGTGATCAAGAAAAAGTAATCTAATTCACAAGTAAAATAAAAAGTGCAAACAGGGCTACATCTACAAGGCGCAACGTGCAAAGAAAATAGTAGGCGTACAAAATAAGTTGGCGCACAAAACACATAGAAGTAAGGTTGGCGCACAAACGACCAAAACTAGGTTGGCACACAAACGACCAAAACTAGGTTGGCATACTTTTGCAAGAAAGTATGTGAGCTACAAAGGGTGGCGCACTCTGTCAAGTTGACCAATATGGCGCACTTGACAAAAGTGCACGGGCAGGAATAAAGTGAGCTTTCAGAAAAAGTGCGTAAGTAAGCTAGCTACAAAACAAAATACTCAATCTGAGGTCAACGCTCGATAGTCAAGAACCTCGTTATTTTAGGAGCACACAAATCAATAACACAAAAATTGAGAAACCAACCGAAGCTTCGTCCCTCAGAAAACGAAGAGGGAAAAGTGCGCGAGCTACCAAACGTAAGCAAAGTGGGTTGGCTGATGAAACATAGAAAAAGTACGCCAGATAGCCAACTCGAAGAAAGTGCACGGACTGACTGTTGTGCACTTTCCCTTGGTTTCCCTGGGAGAACTTTGATTTAATACGCACCAAAGTGCGGCAACTGAGTTTTCTCTCAAAAGTGCGCCACTAACTCAAGGAGTGTGTCGGGCGCACTTCTATTAGGAGACTAAGTACAATATAATTAGTACGCACGAGGAGTTGGGACAATATACCAATGCATCCAAAGTGATACATACATATTTCTACGTAAAAGGGGTTCTCTTGCATACTCTTCACAGAGCACTGTTTTTCTTCTCTAGTATGCCATTTGGTATACATATTGTATAAAGTTTCAGCACTAAACTTAGCTGAACTAAAAAACAAGCACGACCAAAAGCAAAGTTACATAAAGTATGGTGATATACACTATAAGCTAATTAGTTTATAAAACATAAAGTTTTGGGAGATCAATCCCCAAGAAAACAAAAGTGAACCCATAGACCCAAACTCATGTCCATGCAATTCCAACCAAGAAAATCAAGAATGACAAGTATTAACGATGAAGGGGTGCTCGGTCCCAACAACATGAGCTAGAAACAAAAAAGAATGATTAAGAATTAAAAGCATGCATAAATCTATATTTCTTCTCTTATGCAAGATGTACTTGCCTATTGAGGGAGAGAAAACCTAGGAGAGAGAAATAAAAAGGAAATAATGAGCAGAGAGAGAGAGAGAGAGAGAGAGAGAGAGAGAGAGAGAGAGAGAGAGAGAGAGAGAAATGATAATATATAGGTTTAGGTTTAAGATGTGGACCGTTGGATCACTCAAACCCATCCATGATATACATGCCACCAACCCAACCAAACCCACTCTTCTCCATAAATCACGAGTTCGATATAAACAAAGGCCGGGCTAGCAACCAATATGTGCCAAAGTGCGCCAAAGACAATATACGCCAACGTGTGCCGAGAAAGGGGGCTGACATCTCTATCCACCTAAAAAAAATTTCGTCCTCAGAATTCAAACTCAAGTCTAGCTAGAGATATCAAGACAAGCTACAAACTAACTAAAAAAATCTACACATATAAATAAGCAAGTATAACAACACATATAATGAAGCGAAGCAGCATCATTTCACAAGAGTGCTTGCCGATCACGGAATGAAAGATGTAAGGCATACGAAGGAAATATATCTTATGACTCGAATATATGCTGGTACCGAGATCGAATATTATTCTCGTGCTTCCACGTCGACTCCCTCAAGGAGTTGTGGCCCCAAGCAACACGAACAAGGCGGATAGTCTAGTTCTTGAGTACCTTCTCTTTCTGATCCAAAATGGACATGGGACATTCCTTATAAGTTAAGTAAGTACCAACGACTAACTCAGAGTGATCGAGGACATGACTCAGGTCTGGGACATACCTACGCAACTGAGATACATGAAATACATCATGCACTTCACGAAGCGAAGGAGGAAGGGCAAGACGATAAATAACATCCCTTTCCCTCTCAAGAATATCGAACGGTCCTACGTATCGTGGACTAAGCTTCCCGCTAACCCCGAATCTAATGACTCCACGGGTAGGCAAAATCTGCAAAAATACGTGATCGCCGACAGAAAACTCTAACGGCCTACGATGTTGATATGCCCAATGACGATGATGATCTTGTGTACCCCGAAGACTCTTCCTGATCTGCTTAACTACTCCAATCATTTAAGTGATTATTTCAGGTCCCAACATCTTTCGTTCACCAATGTTATCCCATACAAAGGGTGATCTACACTTTCTTTCGTATAATGCCTCGAAAGGAGCCATTATGTATGCTGGCCTGATAACTGTTGTTGTAAGAGAATTCTACTAAGTGAAGATGATCTTTCCAAGACCTACCAAAGTCTAAGGTACAAGACCGCAACATATCTTCCAAAGTTTGGATCGTCCTTTCTGATTGCGCCAACTAGATTTTCTTTCAAAAGTATGCCACTGACTCAAGGAGTGTGACTGTCGCACTTCTGCTAGGAGGCTAAGTACAGTATGAATAATAATTACTAGGATTTGGGACAACACACTATTGTGTCCAAAGTGAAACATACGTATTTCTATGTCAAAAGGGTTCTTTTGCATACTTTTCACAGAGCATTGTTCTTCTTCTTCTTTAGTAAGCCATTTGGTATACGTATTGTATCAAGTTTCAGCATTGAACTTAGCTGGACTCGAAAACCAGCACAGCCAAAAGCAAAGTTACATAAAATATGGTTCTCTATACTATGAGCTAATTAGTTTTTAAAACATAAAGTTTTGGGAGATCAATCCCCAAGAAAACAAAAGTGAACCCATAGACCCAAACTCTGCTCCACGTAATTCCAACCAAGAGAATTAAGAATGACAAGTATTAAAGATGAAGGGTGCTCTGTCCCAACAACATGAGCTAAAAAAACATGAATTATTAAGAATTAAAAGCATGCATAAATCCATGGTTATTCTCTTGTGCAAGATGTACTTGCCTATGGATGGAGAAAAAATCTAAGAGAGAGAAATAGAAAGGAAATAATGAGCACAAAGAAAGAGAGAGAGAAAGAGAGAGAGAGAGAGAGAGAGAGAGAGAAATAAAAATATATAGGTTTAGGTTTGAGATATGGACCGTTGGATCGCTCAAACCCATCAAAGCTACACATGCTACCAACCCAACCAAACCCACTCTTCTCCACATATCATGAGTCTGGTCTAAACAAAGGCCGGACAAGCAACCAACATGCGCCAAAGTGCGCCAAAGACAACTTGCGCCAAAGTGCACCGGGAAATGGGGCTAACAACGGTAGTCAGCTATCTATACTTCAAGTCATCTAAGTATAATGTTCGATTACTCATCACAGATTTCTAGACATATTTTTCCATTACGAATAATCACCACAATCTACTAGTGCTTTTATTATATATCTTTTACAAGGAATGTACGGGAACAAATCCGGTAAAATATAAAGACAACAACTATCGCAACACGATACAACCACAATACAAAGCAATCATAAGAATGAAACTAAACACAAGTCTAAGTCTCCAAAGGATTGTCCTCCATATCTGGGGTAGTCTCTAGATTAGTATCATCTAGGGTCTCCTCATGGGGACCATAGAAAGTAGGATACTCTATGTCATCATTACCTGCCACGGTTATCCAGTTATGAAGGAGCAAAGAACATACATATCTCACAGTGCTATATAATATGATGCAAAATAATAATATATTAAATAATAGACAAAAATGATAAGTAAAAATAAAAAGCAGGAATAACTGTCTACATGCTCTAGCTACGTATGGAACCTGTATATGGAACACTGTCAAGCATGTAGTGTAATGCCCCACATGGTACATTATGCTGAGTCGGTTTGAAATGAGACGATGGTTTGGTTGCATTTCAATGAGTTAAATTTTGGAGCAAGTATTGATTTAAGTTGGTTTCATGTGCAGATCTTGTGCGAAGTTCAGTAGGATCAGAGTATCACCTCGTATCAGGCTGAGGCATAGGTGTTGTTGATAGAATCAGTGTGTTCATCAGAGTAGTGCAGAGATAGCAAAATTGGAGAGATAATAACGTCTTCCTTTGTCCGATCGGGTTGGATGATTTGGAGAGCACGGTTTGCTCGTACGGTCATACCAATTGAGTAGATCATGCTTCGCATAGGACCACAGATTCAAGAAATCGATCGTATCAGCAAGATAGATTGCTATGTGGATTCAAACTTGGTGAGTAGGCGCTGTTCCTTCTCCTCTAATCCTTCATGCCTAATAAAATGGATAACACCTTGCATCTTGAACACTTAGTCAAAACACGAGAAATACCGTATTGTGGCATGCATAGAGTGTTCGGATAAATATAATTGGTGTCTTGAGTGGAACATTAGGATTAAAACATTGAAAATACTAACCTGGGGCATGCCTAGGGCGCACGGTAGCAAGTTGTGGCGCTTCATCAAGTGAAGCATGCAGTTGTGGTTTAAAACTAGGCAACTATCAATAGGGATTTGGAGAGTTGGAACACGGAGCACAGTGTTGAGAAGCGACAGGGTGTGTTAGGGCATAATTTGAGAACATTACTTTGTGGCGAGTAGTTGCTTACATCTTTGCTTGCATTTCAGTGTTGTGCTTGCGTTATAGTTAGATTTTCATCGTTGCATGGTCACGGACAACTTGGTGTACAGGGTTTGGGATTCCTCGAACGGGATAGGTACCAGGACACTGTGACCGTTCGGCCTAGGGGAATTATTTAGAAGTGCTTTTGAAGCAAGGTATAGCGAGACATACAGCTATGGTGTTTCAAACTTCAGATGGATGGCACATCGCTTACATTGACTTATGTTTTGGCATGGAGCATTTGCGGGAACTACAGTTGAGGTATTGCAACCAAATATACTGGAAGGATACCTACATTTGTTATATAAGGCCTTTATGGCTTTGACAGTGACCTTCATATATATAGTTATCGCTTTGAGATTGTGAATTTGAGTAGGCAGCAGGCGTCCACCTTGCCTCGGGCAAGAGTGTTCTCATCGAGGATGATAGAAAGACTTGGTTTGTAACATGGTTCGATAGGTTCACGCTTTGCTTACGGGATTTGAGTAGGATGGATTGTGTGCTTAGCTTCCTTTGAGTTTGTATATAACTACTAGTGTGTTTACTTGAGTTCAATGCTTGCCTGCTTAACCTACTTTACTGCTTTTACTACATGCCATGAAATTAATCTAGGCTTAAAGTAGAAAGATCACTTGGTAGTAATTTGTATGCTTCACTTTTTTACTTAGTGTTGGTTTAGACGAGTGAGTTATCCCTCTCACCAGTACAATGGTGTACTGACCCATATTTGTGGGCATATCTTTCAGGTACGCAGGTGTAGTGGCTTAGCATTTACTACCAGAATAACATATATTAGCGATGCCTAAAAATGTCGCTAATAGGTAAACTAACGTCGCTAAAATAATTTAGTAACATAATTAGTGATATTTTTACGGTGTCGCATATTTTATGGTCGTTGACAACAAAAATATCGCTAGTCGTCACGGTAGCGAAGTATATTTGCGATGAAATGACATTGCAGAATATACGATGATTAGCGACGTGTCATCGTTATATGACGATGTAATATTGGTTGCAAAATGTCGCTACATAGCGACATTAAGAGCGACATTTTGCTACAACAATGCTATTATGGCAAGTTTTGCCATGTCAGCATATTAGCGACGTTTAGCGACATACTTGCGACGTCCTTGGTATAAGGTAGCGACGTTCCAATAATTTTTTACGACGTATATGTACGTCGCGGAACGTCGCAATACGTTGTAACACGTTGCTAAATTAAAAAAAGAAAAGAATAGAGTTTGTAAAATATTTTTCAACAAAACTCTACTTGTAGTTATAAAATCATAGTTTATATAAATAGACCCGGAGCAACCCTCCTTTGAATTCCCTGGGTTCGCCGACCCCTTCGGTTGAACACTCAACACCGATAAATTTTATTGTATAGTTAATATGAGTAATAAACTAAACTCACATAGAAAAAAATCTACAAAGTTATATTACACTAAATATGTCCAAAGAAGTAGATAAATAAATTTAAAAAAAGTGTCACATGTGTCTCAGAATGTAAACCCCCTAATTTTTAGATTTTAGATTTTATTATTTTTATTATTGGTATTATGAATTTATTGAGATTAAGGGAGAATTTTTATTATTTTTAGCTAATTAGAATAAATATAAAATTTATGTATAGATATTTTTGTATATGTAATTAATTACTAATATTACACAAAAAATATATTTTTGGGTGAACAACTATTATTAAAGTATTGTAGAATTTTCTTGGAAATTGTTTGGGGTTCAAACCTGTTTATAATATATATATATATATATATATATGTGGTAATAATAATAATAATATGATAAATCCAAACCCATACCTGCACCCAAACCCAAACCCAAACCTAAACCCTAAACCCAAACCCAACCCAAAATCCAACACCACCAGCACCCGAATCCCACACCCCTTCAGTACAGTAACCGACCCCCAACTACTGAACCCCCGACCCCCTCCGATTCCTATTCAGTAACAGCCGACCCCCCTACGACTCCTCCTTTCATATTCCTGAAACCCCCCTTCACTCCCTATATATACATCACCTCAGATCAGACTACCACCACTAGCTCTACCCTACGCCAAGACGACCACCGCCGACCGTCGACGATCGTCGACGATCGCCTTCGCGCGCCTTCGCAAATAGCCCGCTCCGACATCACGAGTAGCAAAGCTAAACAAGGTACCCTTTTTTCCACCTCTGTTTCTCCTTACACAGTAAACCAAACAGCGAACTGTCAAATCTTATGTGAAGACCACATAACTCCCATGAATCCTATTTAAAGTATTTAGCTTATCTTGTTCTGTGTCGATCGTAAATTGCAACACAAAACAAGGAAAACTGATCGAGTTTTGAGAATAAAAACTATTCCAGGTACGCGTGTTTGAGTCCTGTTATCTCCATAACGACAAACGATGCTAAAATTCTACTTGAATAGACTTCTGGACAGAATAACCTAATTTTAATCTCTTTACACACTTTCTTTTAATTTGAATTATTCTGTGATTTATTTACTGCTGAAATCTATCAAAAACTTGATTTTGTAAACCTAAAATTTTCTTGATACGTGGTGCGTCCGGATAAATGAAGCAACTTTGTCATGTACGAATTGCACCAAAAGGCGCGTATTATCAACGCAGACGTGTGAAATTTTGTGGAACTTGATTTGGATGTGCGTGCACACCGAAATCAACGCGTATCCGTCAAAAAATACCGTATTGGCCTATTCTGACACTTGTTATAACTTCGTATGTGCTTGCCATTTCATAATAAAACTTACTTTATCAGATTCGCAGCATTATGCTGGTCCTGTGACCCAAGTTTGGTTTGATTCTGAGAACGTTGATGAAATACCATTTCGCGGGTCCCATGGTTCCACATGACGGATGATTTCGTTGCCGGCTCACCGAAATCCAATTTCGGATACACCGTTGAGTTCGTGCCATCGTTCTGGACTCGTAGACACTAAATTTGTTAAATTTGGAGAACTATAACTTTGGCATATTTTTTGGTACGAAGTGGGCCACATGCGGACCCTGCTTTAACCCAAAACTGTCGATTTTGTCCCTGTGTCCAAATTGGCCTTATAGGTAGTCAATTCTCGCTATTTCAAGTATTCTGAGAGCAATGATAATGTTTATTTCAGCATCCAGAAGCGTAATTGGAGATTCCACTTTTACAGGAGCAACTAACAGAGTTCAGAACCAAGACAAGTGTACCTTGCCAATCCTGCAGAGATCCTGTTATATTATTTGCTTATGTTCTTTCTATATATATATACTTCTGTGATGTACCTGTTCAACCTAGGACCATGAGACGTTGCTTAGTGTCCGAACAAGATTCGGGTGTCGATGCCGTATGCGGAGTCGTGTAACGTCATTTACAGAGTTGATTCCACGATCCTATTTTTACGTGCTTGCTTTACCAAGTATATTATACCATAGGATACTTGACACTATTTTATATGACCAAATCTTTCTTGAGTTATTCATGGTGATTCTGTATAGGCTTACAAGATTCGTGATATGAGACTTGCATATATAAAGATATCATTATGACTCGTTGTACTAGCTAGACATTATGATCTTGCGTGTTATGGACATGAGACGTGAGGTTACATTGGTTGGGTGGGGAGAGATACACAGGCTACAACTGATTATATATATATATATATATATATGTGTGTATGTGTGTGTGTGTGTGTGTGTAAACCCCCTCGACCAAATTTAGGTCCACCTGGCTTAGATAGAAAACTAGGGTTAGTTTGAAGCCATTCAGAATTAGAACATAGTATTTTAGATTAATGTACATAATATTCGTACCACTTTGTGCACCTTACCATTGCTTCGATATTTGGAGCGCTAAACTAGCATTTGCTTCCGAACAAATTTTACACACTTTTTCTAGACATGCCAGCCTTCCATTTCGACCTGTGTAACTCATAAATACCCTCTCTTGTACTTTATTTTAGTCGCACAATATTCGTTGCAAACGTCTATTTATAAATTCAGATAAATCCAACTTTGCATCCTTGTCCGTTCCAATCAAAATTGGAGACACAATCTCGACCCATTTTGTACAACCTAATTTATGATAATATTCTATTCTGAGTCTACTACGTTTATGACACTTGTGACCCACCCAATTTTAATCCCATGTACTTCCAATTAATTAAAGAATACCATTTACACTAATTTTAATTAAATTGGTGTAAGGACCCAACCTAACCCAAAATTAGACCCAACACCAATCCAAACCCCCACTCACACCCTCAAGGTTCATACTAAACACCACACACCGTTCTAACCCACCATATCACACCAAATATGGTATTTTTTCTCATCCAATCCTAATTTACATTGTTTGTGCAATTATCCAATTATTGGAAACTTTTATGCAAAAATGCAATGAGGTGTCCATCTTCCATTGGATCCAAGCCATGAAGAAACTCATCCCCTCCTCTTTAACCGGTCCACCCAAATTTCCCCCCCATTGGTTGTACTATATGCAACTTTTTCTCCCCTACATCATCCGCCCTCCATTCAAATCAAAGCCATCCTAGCCCTCCATTCTTTCATGTAGAACCTTCCCCCGATCCCTAGAAAATGCACATGGCCAACCCTAATCCCTATGCAAGCCTCCTTTCTCTCTCCTACATAAAACTACCTCCTTCATCTCTCTATTCTTCATGCACATCACCACCATCACCTTCACCAAACCAAAACCCTAAAACTACAAACCTCTCCTCCTTCATCTTACCACAGCAACCCTTCCAACTCCGGCCATCTCCCACCCGGCCCACCACCTCCTCCTCCGAGCATCTCCGTCACCACAACTCCGCCTGCCTCCCTCGACCTCGACCGACCCGTCACCACCAGCAGTCGCCTCCGCCACCATAGCCACCCTCTTCTTCTCCTTCTTCCCCGACCTCTTCTTTTTCCCCCTCGACAGAAGCTCCCTCAACCTCGCCTCCGCCACTGCAGCTATCTCACCATCATCACTATCGCCGGCACACCACCATCACCACCGCCACCACCGTCACAACCACCGCCAATACCACCGTCACCAACACCACCATCACCAACATCACCATCACCAACACCACCATTGCCAATACCATCATCACCATCACCGACACATCACCACGACCGGTTGTCTCCTTCCCAACACCGACCACCGCCACCCTCACCTCCACGACCACCACCACTGCCACCATCGTCAACCCCACCACCATCATCTCCGCCTGCCACCGCCACCAGCAACCCGCGTCAACCCATATGCTACTGAAGCTGCTGCTACTGCTGCGCTGCTGCGTCCCGGCCCAGCGAGCCACCGTGAGCCGCCGTGTCCAGGCCCTACACCGCCACGTGCCACCGCCATAGCAAACGCTGCTGTTGCTGTGTCTACTGCTGATGTGCTACGCCTACTACTGCCGTGTTTTGGCCGGAGCAGACCGCCGAGCACCCCCCGACGATCGCCGAGCACCCCCCGACGATCGTCGAGCACCCCTCGACGACTGACAACACCCCCAGGGCTCCCCCTCATCTTTTCCTCCTCCAAACTACCGCTGCGACTACGAACGCTACTGCCGCTACTGTTCTTCTTCTTCTTCTTCTTCTTCAAATCAGCAGATCTGAGCCTCAACTAACCCCCTTCACGGTGCAATTACACCTCCGTCTCTCAACCATTTTGTAAGCCATCTTTGCAGGTGTGTTCACTATATGACCCTCATGCTATGTGTTCAATTAGAATAATTTCGTTTAATTTCTATTGATAGTTATCAAAGAAAAAATTGTTTTATAAAACATTAAAAAATTTCGATACGGCATTGGTCCCGTCAATCCGGGCAACCTCATCGTGTAGCGACTGCACCGAAAGGCATGTATCATCAACGTAGACGTGTAAGCTTTCGCGAAACTTGATTTGGATATGCGTGCACACCAAAATCAACGCGTATTCGTCGAAAAGCACCGTATCATCTTTGTTCTGACACTCGTCCAAATTTTGTGTGTGCCTGTCATTTCATAACGAAACTTGTGCCATCGGATTTGCAGCATTACGCTGGTCCTTTGACCCAAGTTTTGTTCAATTCTGAGAACGTTGACGAAACGTTATTTCGTTGGCCCCACGGTTCCACATGACGGGCGATTTCATGATTGGTTCATCGAAACCCAGTTCTGGATGTTCTATTGGGTTTGTATCATCGTTCTGGACTTATAGACACTAAGTTTGACGAATTTGGAGAACTCTGTCTCTGGCATATTTTTCGGTGCAAGACGGGCCCACGCGTAGACCCCGTGTTGACCTTAAACTGCATTTTTGCCCCTGTGTCCAAATTGGACGCATGTATATGACTTTCTGAGTATCTCACTCATTCTGGGGCTGTTGGTGATATTTGTGACAGCATCCGGGGATATCAGCTCCAGTTTCCATTGCTGCGCTGCAACTCCCATGGCGAGTTCGTATTTAAATCTTCACCTGGCTTTCAGGCAAGTATACCTTGCCTTGTTGTACTGTTTAAATTCATATATTATTTAGTTGCATATTTTATCATTTTAATATTATATAACTGTGTGCGTAATAGAAAGACTGGGGTGCAGTCAACGAAGGTGTTGACGTTAGGACTTATGTTTGACCTAGTGTCTAGTGGACGCACCTAAAGTTGTAGAGTTATCAATATGACTTTCCAGGCCTTGACACGTATCATTATATGTCATAGAGTGAGTTCATGTAGGGACGCATGCTTCATGACTGACTGGCCATCGGTATGAGCAGCACATGTGACGGTATTTAGCTTAGTTGTATATTTCTTTAGTGACTTGCATTATAGTACGAGATGTATACGTCGTATACGCGACTTGTACTTTAGCATTGGGCGGAGAAGACAATTAGTAGGCGTATGGGACAGACATTTGTCTACCGTAGTTTCAGAGTAAAATACGGGGTCGTGAGCCTCAGTGTTACCCGGTTATGGGTCGTGTGTTACCCGATTATGGGCGTATATGCTTGTCGATACATCCGACAGAGGTTACTAGCTCCGCGCTATCATGATCAATGATGTAGTCAGCATATACTCCTGGCATTCAGTTTACATCTAATGCTAGGTACTTAGCCTCTGGCTCGATGCCATGCTTTATACCTTTCACCTACCCATACGTACCAAGGTTGTCTTCAAGTGCATTTCACTTAGCTGGTTAGTTCACCCTCAAGTTTTTATATTATTTACTTTATGGCATATACTTTTTGTATCTTGTTACGTCCCTCTGAGGACCTGGTTCCCTTCCAGGTTATGTGTGTAGTTTGTAGGATGCTTGATCTAGTGGACATCGTTGCAGGTATCTTTATATTTTCAGCTATTACAGTTATGTACTACTTTCCATTTTTGATTCTGCTTTTATAGCCTAGTGTTTATAGGCCTATGTTGTTCTTTTGGCCTATTCGAGCAGATATATTATTGGGCTGCAGACTGATGATGCGTATCGTTCTTTCTTAAGATTTATTTACCATGGATTAAGATTTAGTTTACCTGTTGCATGTTAGAATTAGATTATTAATTAGATCACTTGACCGTGGACAGCGTAAGTGCGCTTCGTCGGGTCCATTAAATTGGAAAGCCCTATGGGGTCATACCAGCTGGCCATTGCCACGTGTTTGGTCCTATATATTTTGGGACTGGACGTGACATAGTTTTATTAGTGGCCCATACAGGTCAGAGCATATCGTTTCGGTTACGTTACTGTACCGAACGAGCCTGCAACTTAGGATTAATGTTAAATAAGATCTCAATTCATAACTGATTTTAAAACTCCTCTTGTATTCGATTGTCGCCCTTGGACTTCATTACTATATTCGTTCATTTTCTGTCGACATCATTATTATTGTTTCTCATCTTCCTTATTTCGGAAAGATGGATACTCGCGCTCGGTGATTTCCTCCAGGAGCAGATCCTCGTCAAGACGAAGATGGCATATTTGATAGGATGTTTGAGTAGATGGTTAACCATGGTAGAGAAGGTTGATAAGTTCTTTCTTGTTGCTAGAGCTAGTATAGACTGTTGGCATAAGAATTAGACATAGAAGTAGAGACTTAAAACTAGACCCTACCCTTACTTAAGGTAGCAAAGATTTATAAGTATTAGAAGCTAGAAAGATTATTTGATTTTAAGGCTCTAGAATAAATTAGGGAAGACATAGCTAGATGCTAAAAATTAGTTGTAGTCTTATGGTAGTGATACAATGAACGACATTATGAACTTGACAAGACAGAATTTTAGACTCACATCTAGAAGAGGATTATCGGATACTAATAAAAATAGGGTATGAATTAGCACTTAGGGTAGCAACCATAGTGGTTAATCCTTAGTTGCCTTATGACTTACAGTACCAGACCTAGAAATTTTTTACCCTTTAGATAAAGATGATTATATGACTAGGCTAAAATAGATACGTTGATTGCTAGATTGGTTGTTGATTGACTTGACAACTTGGGTACTATAGTATAGCTTTCAAATCAGATTAGATGTACTTGATTTATTTAGATTGCCAGTGTCTATTAGGATCGTAGTTTCACCTCTGAAAACTTGAGTAGTTGAGCTAGTATCTGAGCTAGACAAATGGGTTAAAGGATGAGAGTTTTGATAGATGTTATAGTCTTGAGTTAGATCATGAATTGTCTATAATGGATGGCAAGTTATAAATAAGATGAAACCTATTTAGCTTGGATAAGGAATGTAAATAAAATATAGAAGTCCTATAGGAATGATAATCTGAATATTATGGATTACATATTAACTGCTTTGGGCCAGGGATTTAGATTTTTGACTGTTAGGGTGTAAGCTTGTTTGACTAAATCCTTAGTAGTAGGTGGATATATGGAACATGTTTTCAATTTACCCTAGCCGATGGATTTTTAGATTTTAGGATTGGTATTCTTATTATTATTGGTTGCATTTTATTCTAGGGTATTGAGAATGATTGAATAGATAATTATTACTTAATTTATATATATTCTTAGTACTATGTATTGAGTAAGGACTTATGTTATATTTTATTACATATACTTCTCCTAGGAATTGTTTGAGTTGAGCTTCTAGAGTAGGTATGACTGACTAGCTAGATTAGACTTGTTGCTGCTAAGAGCGATTGTAAGAAGTTAGTATGTAGGATTTTAATATGGATATTATAGGATGGTGATATTATACCTATGAAAGAATGTTGAGATATTAAATGTACTAGTTGCAGATGAAGGTTAGGACAGTATTTGAGGTGCGGATCAAACCAACATCAGGTTCAGAAGTGTTCCCAGTGTGCCAATAGAGCCCAATAGATAGTGCAAAGGCCAACTCCACCGGTCCTAGGTATGTCCGTAGCATTACTTGATAATTTATAGCTTATTATGTGTTTATTTTAATTTCGAGGACGGAATTCTTATAAGTTGGGTAGATTGTAAACCCCCTCGACCAAATTTAGGTCCACCTGGCTTAGATAGAGAGACTAGGATTAGTTTGAAGCCATTTAGAATTAGAACATAGTATTTTAGATTAATGTACACAATAATCGTATCACTTTGTGCACCTTAACGTTGCTTCGATATTTGGAGCACTACACTAGCATTTGCTTCCAAACAAATTTTACACACTTTTCCTAGATATGCCAGCCTTCCATTCTGACCTTTGTGTAACTCATAAATACCCTTCCCTGTGCTTTATTTTAGTCGTACAATATTCGTTACAAACGTCTATTCCTAAATTCAAATAAATCCAACTTTGCATCCTTGTCCGTTCCAATCAAAATTAGAGATACAACCTTGACCTGTTTTGTACAACCCAATTTATAATAATATTTTATTCTGAGTCTACTATGTCCGTGATACTTGTGTCCCACCCAATTTTAATCCCATGTACTTCTAATTAATTAAAGAACAATATGTACACTAATTTTAATTAAATTGGTGTAAGGACCCAACCTAACCCAAAATTAGACCCAACACCAACCCAAACTCCCACTCACACCCTCAAGGTTCATACTAAACACCAGACACCCTTCTAACCTACTACATCACACCAAACATGGTGTTTTTCCTCATCCAATCCTAATTTACATTATTTGTGCAATTTTTTAATTGTTGGGAACTTTTGTGCAAAGATGCAATGAGGTGTCCACCTCCCATTGGATCCAAGTCATGAAGAAACTCATCCCCCTTCTTTGACCGGTCCACCCAAATTTCCCCCCATTGGTTGTACTATATGCAACTTTTTTTCCCTACATCCTCCACCCTCCATTTAAATCAAAGCCATCCTAGCCCTCAATTCTTTCATGTAGAACCTCACCCATCCCTAAAAAATACACATGGCCGGCCCTAAACCCAAAGCAAGCCTCCTATCTCTTCGACATAAAATTACCTCCTTACTCTCTCCATTCTTTATGCACATCACCACCATCACCTTCACAAAACCGAAACCCTAAAACTACACACCTCTCCTCCTTCATCCGACCACAACAACCCTTCCAACTCCGGCCATCTCCCAACTGATCCATCGCCTCCTCCTCCGAGCATCTCCGCTGCCACAGCTCCGCCTGCCTCCCTCGACCTCGACCGACCCGTTACCACCAGCAGTCGACTCCGCCACCATAGCCACCCTCTTCTTCTCCTTCTCCCTCGACCTCTTCTTCTTCCCCCTCGATAGCAGCTCCCTCAACCTCGCCACTGCAGCCATCTCACCATCATCACCATCGTCGGCACACCACCATCACCACCGCCACCATCGTCACAACCACCGCCAACGCCACCATCACCAACACCACCAATACCACCACCACCATCGCCGATACCGGCACATCACCACGACCGACCGTCTCCTTCCCAACACTAACCAACGCCACCCTCGCCTCCACGACCACCACCACTGCCACCGTCGTCATCCCCACCACCATCATCTCCGCGTGCCACCGGCACCAGCAACCCACGTTAACCCACCGTTGCTGCGATCGTATATGTTGCTGAAGCTGCTGCTATTGCTGCGCCGCCGCATCCCAGCCCAGCGAGCCACCGCGAGCCATCGTG
The DNA here is from genome assembly GCA_036927795.1 of Iris macrosiphon. Taxonomy (NCBI): domain Eukaryota; kingdom Viridiplantae; phylum Streptophyta; class Magnoliopsida; order Asparagales; family Iridaceae; genus Iris; species Iris macrosiphon. The sequence continues at coordinate 17,305,334 of JAYESA010000001.1, read as the reverse complement.
TCTAGGCCCTGTGCCGCCTCGTGCCACCGCCGCAGGCTATTGTTGCTGTGTCTACTTCTACTGTGCTATGCCTACTGCTGCCGTATTTTGGCCGGAGCAGATCGCCAAGCACACCCCTGACGACCGCCGAGCACCCCCCGATGACCGGTGACACCCCCCAGGGCTCCCCCTCCCTTTCTCCTCCAAACTGCCGCTGTGACTGCGAACGCTGCTGCCGCTACTGTTCTTCTTCTTCTTCTTCTTCTTCTTCAAATCAGCATATCCAAGCCTCAACCAACCCCCTTCATGGCTCAATTATACCTCCGTCTCTCGACCATTTTATGAGCCATCTTCGCAGGTGTGTTCACTATATGACCCTCATGCTATGTGTTCAATTAGAATAATTTCTTTTGATTTCTATTGATAGTTATTTGAGTTCCAAATCGAAGATTTTTTTTATAAAATATTAAAAAAATTTGGTACGGCATTGGTCCCGTCAATCTGGGCAACCTTGTCGCATAGCGACTGCACCGAAAAGCACGTATCGTCAACGTAGACGCGTGGGCTTTTACGGAACATAATTTGGATGTGCGTGCACATCAAAATCAACGCGTATCCGTCGAAAAGCACCATATCGGCCCGTTCTGACACTCATCCAAATTTTGTGTATACCTGTCATTTTGTAACAAAACTTGTGCCCTCGAATTTGCAGCGTTATGCTAGTCCTGTGACCCAAGTTTGGTTCGATTGTGAGAACATTGATGAAACATCATTTCGTGGGCCCTACGGTTCTACATGACGATCAATTTTGTGATCGGCTCATCGGAACCCAGTTTTGGACGTTTCGTTGGGTTCGTATCATCCTTCTGGACTCATAGACACTAAGTTTAACGAATTTGGAGAACTCTGTCTCTGGCACATTTTTTGGTGCAAGACGGGCCCACGTGTGGACCCCGTGTTGACCAAAAACTATATTTTTGCCCCTGTGTCCAAATTGGACGCATGTATATAATTTTCTGAGTATCTCACTCATTCCGGGACTGTTGGTGATATTTGTGACAACATTCGTGGATATCAGCTCCAGTTTCTATTGCTGCGCTGCTACTTCCATGGCGAGTTCGTGTTCGAATCTTCGCCTGTCTTCCAGGCAAGTATACCTTGCCTTGTTGTACTGTTTAAATTTAGATATTATTTAGTTGCATGTTTTATTGTTTTAATATTATATAACTGTATGCGTCCGAGAAAGACTCAGGTGCAGTCAACGAAGGCGTTGACCTTAGGACTTGTGTCTGACCTAGTGTCTAGTGGACGCACCTAAAGTTGTAGAGTTATCAATATGACTTTCCAGGCCTTGACATGTATCATTACACATCACAGAGTGAGTTCATGTAGGGATGCGTGCTTCATGACTGACTGGCCATCGGTGTGAGCAGCACGTATGACGGTATTTAGCTTAGTTGTATATTTCTTTAGTGACTTGCATTATAGTACGAGATGTACACGTCGTATTCGTGACTTGTACTTTGGCATTGGACGGGGAAGATAATTAGTAGGCGTATGGGACAGACATTTGGCTACCGTAGTTTTAGAGTAAACTACGGGGTCGTGAGCCTCAGTGTTACCAGGTTATGGGCCATTTGTTACCCAGTTATGGGCTCAGTTTTACCCGGTTATGGGCGCATATGCTTGTCGATACATCCGTCAGAGGTTACTAGCGGCACGCTATCATGATCGATGATGTAGTCATCATATACTCCTAGCATCCAGTTTACAACTAATGCCAGGTACTTAGCCTCTGGCTCGACGCTACGCTTTATATATTTTACCTACCCATACGTACCAAGGTTGTCTTCAAATACATTTCACTTAGCTAGTCAGTCCACCCTCGAGTTTTCACAGTATTTACTTTATGGCATATACTTTTTTTATCTTGTTACGTCCCTTTGAGGACCTGGTTCCCTTCCAGGTTATGTGTGCAGTTTGCAGGATGCTTGATCTAGTGGAGTGTAGACATCTTTGCAGGCATCTGTACATTTTCAGCTATTACAGTCATGTACTACTTTCCATTTTTGATTCTGCTTTTATAGCCTAGTATTTATAGGCCTATGTTGTACTTTTGGCCTATTCGAACGAATATATTATTGGACTGTAGACTGATGATGCGCATCGTTCTTTCTTGAGATTTATTTACCATGGATTGAGATTTAGTTTACTTGTTGCATATTAGAATTAGATTTTTAATTGGATCACTTAACCGTGGACAGCGTAAGTGCGCTTCATCGGGTCCATTAAATTAGAAAGTCCTACGGAGTCTTACCAGCTGGCCATTGCCACGTGTCTGGTCCCATACATTTTGGGACTTGGGCGTGACAATATATACTATAATACTGGAGGTGCTTTAGTCTCTGTATCAGAGCTTGGCATATTTAATGGCACTACGTGATACTACTTGCTACTATGGGCTCCCTGAAACAGAGCCTGTAGTAGTCTCAGCCTGAGTACTAGTGATGCTCTCATTTGTATTTCACTTAGCTGGTTAATACGCTGGGGGTAGTTATTTATGCTTAGTGCTATTTCATACTTGGACTCATGGACATATGTATTAGTGTTATTCTTATTTTTTTTATTGTATCAGGTTGTTCCCCGAGACACTACTTATGTGGACTATTTTTTTTATCTATTATCTTGACTGGTCAATCATATTATATTGTGTTTACTTTCTGTGGATATGATTAGAATTATACATAGATTGATGGTGTAGACTTGCATTTATATTTATTACAGATTAAGTGCACTCAAACGGGTCCATTAAATTGGGTTTGCCTATTGGAGTTGTGCTGCTGGCCATTGCCATGTGGCTAATCCCTCGGTATTTTAGGACTGGGGCATGACATAGTTTTTATGGTGGCCCATGCAGGTTAGACAATATATTGCTTCAGTTTTAACTAAGGGACCAAGCAAGCCTGAAAATTAGGATAGAGTAAATTATATGATCTCATCCACTCGTTGAACTGTTCTTGACTTCTATATCGAATTCAAAATAATTTTGCATCCTGCCTTGATTCCTCTGTGCGATTCTCATAGTTTACTTTATATGCAGAGTGATAGATCCATGAGCCAGCGACGAGACTCCCGCCGGTACACCACAAGGTTCTGTAGTCACCTACGACGATGGGGTGACGCCACTAAGTGGAGATCACTCCCCTCAAGAAAGCAATCAAGCAGATCAGCACGCCTCGAGGTTTCGGCGAGACAACATTCTACCAACCCGCAGTTTACTCCACCGATGCCCATTTTTTCACTAAGACAGCCTATGGACGGACAACATATATTCTAAATATTCAATGCAATGATGCTAGCACAACAACAGGTTCATCAAGAGGCTCAGCGTCACCCAGCAGAGAACCTGAGGAACAGTATACTGACTGCACTAGAGCAGTTGTAAACCCCTGAATTTTTCCAAATTTTTAAATCTTGGAATTTTCTCGATTTTCTAGAATTTTTCGGGAATTTTCTGTAATTAAATTCAAGGTTTTCAATTAATAAAGGATTTTTTTATTGTTAATAAATAGTATTAAAATATCATGAAAATAACATTTTTGGGTGTAAAATAGAAAACCAGACTTAGGGTAATTTTCTGGGATTTTATTGGGCATCAGACCTATTTTTAAAAGCCTAAAAACTATTTTTATAATTAATTAATTATTACTGTTATTATATTATTATTATTTTTATTATTATTATTTTTGATTTCTTTTTTTGGTTTGGGCCCGGCCCGGCCCAGTGGGCCGAGCCCGTGTGACCCAGCCCAGCCCTACGCTTAGCGGGTCGGGCGGGTCGGCCTGACCGGATCCGCGCCCGACCCGGAACTCAGACCCGCATCTCCCAAACCCGCTCCCCTCACACGACTGTCTCCCCCGGAAATTCCGCCGCCGCCGCGATTTCCGGCTAACCGCCCCCACGTCGACCGCGCCTCTCCGGATCCCGCGGCCACGACGCCGGCCGAGACCCCTCGCAACTCCCCTATATAATCCACGTTCACCGCCTCCTTTCTTCCCCCCTAAACTCTAAACCCTAACTCCCCGACCCCCTCCGGCGAGCCCGTCCGGCGACCCCGCTGCCATCAGCCCTGCGCCGACCACCCCAGGCGGAGCCTCCCTCCTCCACTGTTCCTCTCCTTCGTCCTCCTCTCTTCTAATCGACCCCCTACCCAGGCCGAGCCGACCCTCACAGCGGACACGACGCCGGCCGACCCTCGGCGCCGCCCTAGCCGGCCGATCGACGACATCCCCCCCCGCGAGAGCCACCAGCGTCCTCGCCGGCCTCCGGCGTACCCTCCAGCAGCGCCGGACACGCCGCGGACGCGACCCAGACGCGGGACACAGCCCGAACGCACTGGACACGTGTCCAGGACACAGAATCGCTTATCTGACTCGAAATACCCCGATCCCGAGTCCGAGGCCTCCCCTCGGTGCTCCTCCTTCAGCTTCCCGGTAGGTGCCCCTATCCGAGCGTCTGTCCCTTCCAAAACCGCTTCCCTGTCCGACCGGGACTGACAGAATAAAGCTCTGTCAATCCCGGGATAGTTAGAAATTATAGATTATAGTTAATTAGTTAATGTAATGATTGATAGATTTTGGTTGGTTAATTAATTAGCGGTTTGATTCAACGATCTCCGAATACGTATATTAATTATATATTTATATAATAAAAATCTTATTAAATATTACGTAAATTAGTAATATTTAACCATTTTACAAATTCAGGGGTTACTATGAACATATAATTTGCATCCATCACTGAAGAAATATATTTAAATACTAAAAATTAGAAATAAATTACTATTACAAATTATTATTATTAATCGATCGTATAAACCTACGTAAATTAGTAATTATTTAATAGATAATTTCGGAAATGATTTTTTAGTATTTAAAAATATAATACGTTAGTATTTAAATAAGTTTCCAAAAATTAATATTCTCTTGCAAATTGATTTGTAATATTACCAAAATAAAAATTAAGTAATATTTTCCCTAAGCCTAGTTTATTAAAAATAAATTGATTGCTAAAGACAAACGATATTAGGTTATTATAATCGTACTTTCCTATTTTTCTTATTAGAAACAAAACGACATTTTACCATAAAATATTTTTCTACGATAAAAATAAATAAAGTTTCATTATTATTAAAAAGGGTTTTGTTTTAATAAATCACTAATACAAATTATTATTATTATTTTAATCGATCGTTGGATTTAATCATTAACTTAGTTAACTAATCAAGACAAATTAAAACCCTTTGTTTTATTCTAAAATCAGATTATTAATAATTGTAGGTCCCTGTAACTAAGGTTGAGACCGTCGCGACATCTCACTCGCGTCACCAACCAACTCCAGGCAAGTTTCATATAAATCAAAACTGGTATTTTAGTTGTAATTAAATATGTTGCATGTCATATAGAAATATTGAGACGACACTTGATTTCACGGAACCGACTGATTGACTGATTGATTGACTCATTGACTCATTGACTATTGCCTTGGGAATTGGGGAGAAAAGTTAGCACCCGTGGTCAAAGCCCCTTATTGCCTCATTGTGGATAGCTGAAGTCCAACCTCACTGGACTGACGCCGCACCGTGTTCACGCGAACACAGATTGCCTCCAACCCCAGCCGGCCACGGGATGCTACCTTTCTCAAAACACTTTTAGTGATTGTAGCTTGTCATCATTGCTTCATCGACATTTACTGTTCTTGTTTCATATTTGTTGCATACAAAAAAATATAAATATTGTTCAAAACTATCTCATTGCATCATTTTAATTATCGTTAAGATGCTGGAATTGGATATATGTTCTTGCTCCCTCCTGACTGGAGATTAACAATTTTAGGTGATTGCGGTGACGATGATGAGTATGATACCTTTTATGGTCCGGACCAGAGTATTGAAGCCTTAGCTGAACCTTGCCAGGAGGCCGATGTTTAGTGTTTCCCCTTTTATTTCCAAATTGTAATAAGCAGGGTTGAAGTAATAACCCTGGACCATGTTTTGTTTGATCTTGATTGTAAATGAATTTCTCTCTCAGACTTGGCAATAAAAAATTGAATTTCCTTCATGTATTCTGGATGTCTGGGTGTTACTACGGATTGATACAGCTTACTGCCGCCGTCTCACAACGGTGCAGGCTGGGCATGATCCGACTGGACCCAGATTATTGGGATCGGGTCGTGACAGCAGGCGAACCCACCAGCTAGATGGCCATCAATGAGATCTATCATTGATTTCCGCCAGCTGAAGCCCCATACCTTTTTTGGCAAGGAGGAGCTCCCTGAAGTTTATGAGTGGCTCACAAACACTCAACACCAATTGGAAGCAGCTGAGCTTCTGAGGGAGCATTGGATGACTGCCATCAGGATGAAGTTGACGGGCAATGCACATCACTTGTGGCTATATGAGGTGAGACAGCTTGGACCAGACCGAGTCACTTGGGAGGAGTTCTCTAGACTCTTCCTAGAGATGTACATTCCAGCCATTGCCAGAGCAGAACTTAGGGATAAGTTTAACCGCCTCACTCAAGGTAATATGAATGTAGAAGAGTATAATGCAGAGTTCATCCGTTTGAGTCGCTTCGCCCCTACTCTAATTCTGACAGAAGAGGAGAAGGCGAAGAAGTTCTTTGACGGACTTAGCTTTGAGCTATAAAGATTAATTGGCTCTGTTGTACCTACTTCATTCACGGACGTCTTTGCTATAGCCCGATGCATGGAGCGCATAACTAGGAGCGAGTCCAGCCAGAAAAGGTCGTTGTCACCCTCACATTTTTATTTAAGGGTATTTTGGTAATTGACATGGGTATTTTATTTTTAGAATTAATTGTATTTAAATATTGTGCATGTGTAAATATTTAATTATTGTATTATTTATTTATTATTAGTTGTAGATTTATTTTAGACTTATGTAGTGGACCTAACCAATTTATTAGTTGTATGAACCCAATATTTCATATTAGTTAGATTGAGCCCATGAATTAGGCCCATGGATTAGGAGGTTGGATTAATTAGTGAAACCATTAGACTAGAACCTTCCCTCCTTAATTAATTTCTTCATGAGAGGCCCCAAGGGCTAAATAGAATATTTGATACTTGCTTGGGGAGAGGACTAGGGCCGGCCATTAGAGGAGGAGAGAGAGAGATAGTGCCTCTTTCATTTTATTTTTCTCATTCCAATTAGATCTAGTTTTTCCCCTTTCCAAATTTCTTTATTCCCTCATCATTCTCTACAAATTTCTTCAAAAATTCCTTCCCTATTCTTTATTGGAGGCTTCTACATCAAGGATCTATAACAAGGAAGCAATGAGCAACAAGGAGGAGGCCAAGATCTATAAGGAGAGGAGCTACATTTCAATTTGGGGATTTTTATTGGAAATTCATCTCCTAATAGGTATATTTCAGTTTTTCCTCTTCTAGTAGACTCTAAATCTGAGATTTAACCATGAGAAACCAAAACACATGCATAGGCTACCCATATGAATTAGTTTTAGGCTCATAGGAGACCTATGGTGGAAGTTATGTGCATTTTGGTGTCAATTTTAGGGGAATTCCGAGATTGGCACATGTGGTATTTATCATTTGGTTAAATAGATCAATATAACGTATTATTATTTGTTTGTGGCTAGTATCGTGTCCACAATTGGGTACGTGTAGGCCTTATCTTGTCAATTTGACGATACGGGTTAATTTTAGAAGTTTTCCTCTGACACGGGAACTTGTGCATACTACACCTTGACACTATCACATAGTTGATCTAATTATTATACGTATTATTCATATTTAGTGTATTTGACTTGCTCGTATCCTTCGGGATGCGCTTGGTTGTGTGTTGGAGCCGTATCGTAAGCGTATCATAGAATTAGTGTGATACGGGTGCGGTGCACTCCACGTGTTTGGTTTTGGTCCTCATTTTTATATGTAATTGTGTGTGTGTGTGTGTGTGTGTGTATATATATATATATATATATATATATATATGTTATATATTATATAATATATATGTATATGTATATATGAGTATGTATATAATTAAGTGTATATAGTTATTTATATATATATATATATATATATATATGAGTGCTTATAGATATACATATATGTGTATGTGTGTTATATATTTATGTATGCTTATATGTGATTGTATATATATGTCTACCTAGTAGTGAGAGTTGATTGTATATATATATATTGTTATATACATAGAGGGAGGAGTATATATATATATATATAGATATATATATAGCTATGATATACATGGAGGGATATGTAAATGTGTATGTGTGGCATGTGTGTTATGTGTTGTGTTTGTGTGTGTGTGATGTCACGCCTCGATCCCGTAGGAGCCGTTCGTCCTCGCTTGGTCCCTACGAAACCGATCGTCCTCGCACGGGCGTGATGTCGTGCAAGCCTAAAGTGTACTTGCATAAGGCCAAAGCTTTAAACAAGAGCAAGTAAGATATTCAAGGCAGGAGCAGCGGCACATATATTGCAGAAAAGTAAAGAACACAATGGCATACGAAAATAGGCTCTTTATTAATAATCAAAAGTGTTACAAGCGGCTCTTGGCCGAGGTTACAAATCGCTCAAGCTCTATTTCTCTTGATTATAATGACACCGTTCCATACATTATGTCCCTCTATACAAAAATAGCTCAAAGCAATCTCGATATGGCTCAAGGCATCAACTCCAGATTTTTGGTTCCTTGGGATGAGACATGACTATCGCTTCCTTGGACGATCCAGCACCTGAGAACAAGTAACTGTTGGTGGGTCAGCACTTTGGAGAAAGTACTGGTGAGTAAAAATCAACTGAACAGAAGCAACACCCCCCTGAAACCCACACTAAGTAAGAATGTGACAAAATATTATATTACTAGTGATCTTGCTACTTTTACCTATGTTTATTTCATGCAGGTCAGGATTATAGTCAGTTTATATCTTTTTAAAATATAGCTTTGAAATCAGTTGCTTATTCAATATATACAAGCAAGCTATAGAGGCAGTGTTCTATCGTGCAGTGTGCAACATGTATTATGAGCCATATTCGATTTCTAATGGACTGATCATCTCAAATCAAGACATGTGCATTTAGTGGACTATCAAACTATCAAGCACACAAGAAGAACTAGCTATATGATTTTGGTCCCCGAGAAACTCAGGATCAGTAGCGGTAAACCGGCTAACTAATGACTCTTTATCTGATGCTATTAGCAGTTGTGACACATTATTGCTTTTCACTAATAAGTAGCAGCCGTGACCAAGGTTCAGGTCTTTACTAATAGCCATTGTCCAACCGATGCGAATACATAAAGCACTATCAGATAAACTCTAAGATGCACATATTTATGAATAAGCAGGCTATATATATAAACTCTTTATGTTTCTTACCCCTTGTCGAACGGTTATCCCTGTAGTAGACATACAAGTTAGCAACAATTTGCATAAACATATATGTATAAGGTTCTCTATTTTCCTGTCCGTCTCTGTATCAAACAGTTAGGTATGCAAGAAGGGTAGCCTAGCATGTGCCCTAACTATATGATGGCTCATGAATTACCCCACTAATGGACAAACAACCCCCCTAGATCCCGTAGGATCGGAACATCGGGGTACTCTAACAATCCCTTCTGGATCGACCGATTCCCAGTATAGTGCCCCGCTCCGCGTAGGCATTATGTACAAGTGATATCGCCTTGCTTGCTCGAACGGAAGTCTTCTCGGAGAGTTCTCGACCGATTGATCAATATGAGTGGGTAGAACTGCATTCTCTGATTCTTGTACGACTTAATAATGAATCTGAGTTTTTGAATGCTTGTTTGCTTAAGAAGAATATTTTCATAAGAGAATGATAGAACCGACTCAGCATTCTAATAAGAGAACTCACATAGCTTGTCATTGAAACGAATCTGCTGCCTTACTAAGAGAATATGAATGCTTGTCAGAAATGAAATAGAACCATTGTTATGCTAAAAGAAAGATAGAAATGTTGCATGCTTAGAAACACCGACACAGCTCAAACGAACCCTTGCCATGCTTATAGTTTGAATATGCAAACTGTTTCAAAGTTATATTTTTCAATAGATGTATTCTGACTATAGTCCTAAGCTGCATGAAATAAACTTAAGTAAAACTAGCAAGATCACTAGTAATACAATGTTTTAACACATGATTACTTAGTGTAGGTTTCAGGGGGTGTAGCTTCTGTTCAGTTGTTTTATCTTACCAGTACTTGTATAAAGTGCTGACCCACAATAGTCTGCTTGTTCTCAGGTGCTTGATCGTCCGAGGAAGCGATAGTCGTGCCTCATCCCATGGAACCAGAAATCTGGAGTCGATGCCTGAAGCCGCATCGAGTTGTGCCTGCTTTGAGTTGCTTTTGTATAGAGGGACATAATGTATGGAACGGTGTCATTATAATTGAGAGATAGAGTGCTTGAGCAAAATGTAACCTCGGCCATGCGCCGCTTGTAACACTTCTGAATATCAATAAAAGAGCTTGTTTTTCATATGCCATTGTGTTCTTCACTTTTCTGAAATGTTATATGCCGCTGCTTCAGTATCGAATAGCTTACTTGCCCTTATTCAAAGATTTGGCCTTGTGCAAGCACACTTTAGGCTTGTACGGCATCACGCCCTTGCGAGGACGATCGGTTCCGTAGGGACCAAAGCGAGGACGAACGGCCCTGCGGGACCGGGGTGTGACATAATGGTATTAGAGCAACTCGATTCTTTGCCCATTCCGTTGCCTCCGACTCTGAGATGTGCCTGATGTGAGATGCAATGAACGTTCCATACAATGAGTCCGTAAATATTCGCAAAGTTGCTAGCAAAAGTTTTTTGGATTTGTTTTTATTTGCTTGAGATATGATTTATGATTTTGTTATGATTGCTAGTGTTTTGATTTAGGATGGTGAGGGATGAGGACTATCGCTGCTTTGTGTTTTTGTGAGTTTCTCCTTGAGTTTCGAGGACGAAACTCTTTGTTGGTGGGTAAGTATGTAGTGCCCCGCTCCGCGTAGGCACTATGTACAAGTGATATCGACTTGCTTGCTCGAACGAAAGTCTTCTCGGAGAGTTCCCGACCGATTGATCAATATGAGTGGGCAGAACAACATTCTCTGATTCTTGCACGACTTAATAATGAATCTGAGTTTTTGATTGCTTGTTTGCTTAAGAAGAATATTTTCATAAGAGAATGATAGAACCGACTCAGCATGCTAATAAGAGAACTCACATAGCTTGTCATTGAAACGAATCTGCTGCCTAACTAAGATAATATGAATGCTTGTCAGAAATGAAATAGAACCATTGCTATGCTAAGAGAAAGATAGAAATATTGCATGCTTAGAAATACCGATACAGCTCAAACGAACCCTTGCCATGCTAAGAAGATTAGTAAATGAATCGCTTGAGATGTGTCCCTTGAAAATGCTAAAAAAATATAGACTTTTGCATGTTAGTTATGAATCAACCGTGCTTGGCATTATATGTTTTGCTTGCCTATTTTGCTATCGATCTGCTATATGTTATAAGTGTGAAAGAGAATCTAATAGTCCACCCTGACGTCCGGTCCTTCGGGATCTTGGGGGGTGTGCTATTAGATTGTTGAAAAGATGTGTGTTTGCTTGAATAAGAGAAAGAGAGGAGTCTAATAGTCCGCCCTGACGTCCGGTCCTTCGGGATCTTGGGGGTGTGCTATTAGATTGTTATATGCTTGTGAATGTGAATATTGCTTGTCTTGCATTGGTCTCGGACAACTTGTGCACAAGGTAATAGTCTCTTGATCGATTCCTGGGACACTGGGAATCGGTAGGTCTGGAAGGGATTGTGTGAGCACCCTGACGTCCGGTCCTACGGGATCTTGGGGGGTGTTGTTGTCCATTAATGGAAAAACTCATGGACCATCATATAGATAGGGCGCATGCTTGGTTTACCTTCTTGCATACATATCATTGTTGACGCCAAAAGATTGATTCATAAGTTTGTCCATATATGCATATTGTGACTAACTTGTGTGTCTGCTGCAGGATAACCGTTCGGCTATGGGGTAAGAAATATAAGTTTATCCATAAGCATGCTTGTTTATTTTGTCTACATTGTAGAGATTATCTGTTAGTGATTCATGCATTGCATCGGTCAGACAATGACTATTAGTGCAGAGCTGAACCTTGGTTACGGCTGCTATTACGGTAGTGATATGCAACCATGGGTCACAACTGCTAATAGGATCAGAATGTGAGTCATTGGTTAGCTGGATTACCGCTACCAATCCAGAGTTTCTCGGGGACCGACCTCTGATTGATAGTTCAACTTGTGTGCTTGATTGAATGATAGTTCCTATATGCTAATTTGCCCCAAAGAGTTAGATTGATGCACAATACATGCTGCACACTACACGATAGAGCACTGCCTCGATCGTATGCTTATAGTTTGAATATGCAAACTGTTTCAAAGTTATGTTTTTTAAAAGATGACCTTAAACTCCAAGGGCCTATGGTGGCTATCGGCCCAATGTCGCTGTCTGTCCTGCGCCACTCGAAGTCTATCCCTGATGAGCTTCACCTTCTCAACTACATCCACAACCATGTCTGGTCCCAACAAGGCTCTCTTTCTGACATTATTCTAAGATAACGGTGTGCGATACCTCCATCCATATATAGCCTCGAATGGTGACATCTCAATACTGGCCTGGTAACTGTTGTTGTAAGTAAACTCTACCAGGTGCAGATGATCCTTCCAAGAACCACTAAAATCTAAAACACATGTATGAAGCATATCCTCTTTGATTGTCCATCTTTTGGGGGGTGATATGCGATACTGAACTTGCGTTGAGTGTCCAAGCTAGCTCGCAAACTCCTCCAGAAGTGAAAAGTAAAACAACTATCCTGATCCAAGATGATGCTTATAGGAAATCTATGTAACCTGATAATCTGCCGCACGTACATCTCCGCTAGCATCTCCATAGACGTTCCTACTTTAAATGGCAAGAAGTGAGCTAATTTGGTAAATCTTTCTACGATGACCCAAATCGCGTCCTTTTCTCCCAGAGAACGCGGAAGCCCCAAGAAAAAATCTATGGTCACATGCTCCCACTTCCACTCTGGGATGGGTAAAAGAGGAAGCAATCCACCTAGCCTCTGCCTATCCTCCTTTACTTGCTGGCATACTAGACATATGGAAACAAAGCTCGCCACTGCCCGCTTCATACCATACCAAAATACATGCTCTCTCAGATCCTGATTCATCTTGTTGGCACCTGGATGCATCGAGTATTGAGTGGGATGTGCCTCCTACAGAACCTCCTCGCGCAACTCCCTACTCGGCACACGTAATCTAGTATCACACCATGATGATCCATCATCAGCGATGGTAAAATCCTTTGATAATCCCATCTGAATCTTTTCCCTAATGCTCCTCATAGTCTTATCATCAAACTGCCTGGCCCTGATCCTATCTATCAGATCAGACTGTATTTGAAATCCTATATTTATATCTCGATACCAGGTACTAGCACATCAATCACCAAATTGTCATCATTGGTCACCAAATGTCTGTCTGTCATCAAGTACATAGCCATCGGATACCTGCTCAAGGCATCAGTGACTACGTTTGCCATCCCTGGATGGTACTATAATGATATATCGAAGTCCTTCATCAACTCCAACCACCTGCTCTGTCTCATGTTCAGCTTTTTTTGTGTGAACACATACTTTAAGCTCCTGTGTTCTGTAAAGATCTCCACACGCTCTTCGTACAAGTAGTGTTTCCACATCTTTAGAGAAAAGATGACCGCTGAAAACTCCATTGCCATGATCTTTTTTGGGTGAACTGAGATCCTATCACCTGTCACCACATCCCCAAGGAATTTATCCTTGTCAAGGAAGAACTTACACTTTGAAAGCTTTTCGTAAAGCTCCTCCTTCTTGAGAGTCTCCAAAACAATCCTCAGGTACTCCTCATGCTCCTCTGGGGTCTTCAAATACATAAGGATGTCATCAATGAAAACCACCATAAACTTGTCAAGGTACTGGTGGAATACCTTATTTATCAGTTTCATGAATATCGCTAAGGCATTAGTCAACCCAAATGGCATCACTATGAACTCAATTTGGCCATACCTAGTCATAAAAGCTGTCTTCGAAATATCTTCCTTCTTCACCATCATACAGATCCACAATTGCACGCTCGAAAGATTTCCTTTTCACAGGCTACAAATCTATAGTTCTGCGCCAAGGAGCTTTCTACGCTCAACGGCTACAAATCTACGGTTTTACGTTCAAAGGCTACAAGTCTATGGTTTTACGCCCGGATGCTCTCATGATCGGTAGCTTTTATGCTCGAGAGGCTACAAACCTATGACTTCACTCTCAGGAACTACAATTCTATGATTTCAAGCTCGGTGGAGTTTAGTTTACGCTCAGAGGCTGCAAACTTATGATTTCACGCTCTATGACTTCCCGCACATCTGAAAGATGAGCAGACCAGTACAGTACATCTGAATAATTCACAAGACGGTCAATTGCAGGAGTTCACATAGAAGATACTCCTTCTTAACCTCAAGATGCCCCAAGTAGCCGAAGCATACAGAGTTCAACATTGAAAATTACTCTTCTTCATGGGTCGATTCGAAGTTCATCCAGACTCCCGTCTGAATATTATATCTACAAATTCAAGATGGCGACTCAGTTTGACAGCCATTTCTCGCCCAGTTCAAAGGGATTTTTGAGAAATTATTCTTGACGATGATGTCTGAACAAAAAAAATTCTGTTTATCAGAAGTAACAGTTCAGAATTCTACGCAGTTCCTCATTCCTAAACAGAAGGATAATTCGAGCACTCGACTGCTAAAGCGGCTTTCTGTGAATCCTTATTTATACGTAAAAGACAGGATATGACCTAACACTCTTTCTAACAGAGTCTGCGTAAAGTATCAGACGTGTCGAAGCTACACATATCCAGACTTCACAGCAAAGTATGGCAAAATGATTATATACAAAGAAGAAAGACAATTTTATTAAAATTGAAAGCATGATTACATGAGGGAAATCTAGTCTACAAGGGTTTTCTTCATTTTCATGATTACATATGAGAGAAATATCGTCTACAAAGGCCTTCCTCATCGTTGTCTGAAGATCGCGCCCAAAATCTGTTTCGGCCAGGTTCTCGCATGAGCGGCATTCTTCATCCTTCTTCTCCAGCAGTTAGTCAGTAACCGCAAACTGACTGATATATTAGTCAACAGCGGAAGGATACAAAACTGGGCATAGACCCATCCTCCAATAAAAGAAAAGCAGAGTAAATCTGCTTTCTTACATCCAATGCCGTGACAGATTGAGTTGAGATATTTCACCCAACTCAATCCCAGACAAAGCTAGTCTATCTGCTCTCGTCCACGGAGGTAACGGAAGAAGGTACCGCTTGCAAACGGCATGGTAAAATACGACCCTTTCTCTCTTCCGAAGAACTACCATACAAAGTTGCTGATTATCCCGAGCAAAGGAGGCTATGATATCCTTCAATGATCCATCGTTACAGAGGACATTTGTTCAAAGACGTCATCTTTTTCGGCTCCTTACATGCTGGAAGGGCATGATCTCCTTCTTCCTCAAGTCGACCTGACGAACTCCGGCCATCATCTCTGTGTGGTGAAGGAAGTGTGGGAAGAACAAGAAAACTCCTCAGCCTTTTTATAGGCAAAAGAGATCACCGATCCCCAATAACTCTGCCATAAAGTCAGCCATGAAAGAACGTGTCAAGCTTGACCATTTCAGGCTCCACTCAGAATGTTTCAAGTTACGAGGAAAGGTTCATGCTTCATTCAAAGTATTTCAAACTACGAGGAATTTAAAAGCTTTGAAGGGGGTCTTGTAGAAGCATAAAAAATACGCTGGATAGCTATACGCAGCATGTTGATACAGGGCAGCGTAAAGAGAGGACCTCAGAGCCATCAAACGTACAACAGAGCTTTTCCGCTCAGCACAGCGTAAAAATATAGGCTCAAGGACCATCCGCATAATGCAGTATGTCTAGGCTGCTTCGGCGTAAACAGGGTACTTCATCATCTTTATGGCGTAAAACTAACCCGCTTTCAATATAGCATTAAAGTGTACGAGGAACGCTTCGTGTTCTTCGAAATGAACCTATAAGATCATGCAATGAACCTGACGTCTGGACTCCTGACAAAGAGTACTGCACGACAACCCAAGCGATGGGTATAATGATGGCGCGGTACTGTAACCCAGGCTGTCATTTACTGCCATTTCCTTTGCGTAAACCACTTTTATACATACGAAGGAATACGCTGCCTGGTTTTATACAGGCAGATGTGAGCTGTTTATGCTCCACAGAAGACAAACAGCCTGCCATGTCAAAAAGCTGCACTTCGTACAGGGCTCGAGGCACATCTCTGCATTTTATGTGCAGAGCGGTGACACTTTCACAAGGCACGTCTCTGCACTTAAAGCGCCGAATACTAACATATGCCCAAGGCATGTCTCTGCACTTGATGCACAGAAGGGTGGCAGGCCTTCAAAACACGCCTCCTCATTTAATGAGCGGGATAATGGCGGATCCCCGCATTTAATGCAGAAGATTTGATTAAATGTCACCGAACCGTCGTTTAGTGACATCCCCTTTGCGTAAACTACTCTTACGCATATAAGTGAATATGCTGCCCTATTTTACACAGGAAGACGTGAGCTTCTTACGCTCCGTAGAAGGCAAACAGACCGCCACATCAGTAGTTACTCTTCGTACAGAATTTGAGGCGCGTATCTACATTTAATGCGCAGAATGATGACAAATCTTAAAGACAAGCCTCTGCATTTAATGCGTAGGATGGGGGCAGATCTCTGCATTTAATGCAAGAAATTTGATTATATCTCCAAGAGCCGTAATTTCGACTAAAACGTCTACATCATCTCGGCTTTTATGCCGACTCGGCCTCTATGACCGCTCGGCTTCTGCGCCTGCTCAGTTTCTATGACCACACGGCTTCTATGCCTACTCGGCCTGCTCGGCTTCAACGCCCACTCGGCCTCTATAACAGCTCGACTTCTACGCCTACTCGGCTTATATGCCTAATTGGCTTCTACGCCTACTCGGCTTCTATGCCTACTTGGCTTCTATGCCATGGTGACAGTTATTAGCTTCTACGCCAACCTCTTCTACATAAGGGATAACTACCTACGTGGCTTCTATGCCATGATCTTCGCAACAGATATACGTGTTCGTCCCTTAGTTGGACACGCGTCATATGCTCACTCAAAAGGTCATCTATACGCAGGCATTGGTTATTTTAAACCATCATGTAAAAGGGTGCTGTACTTTCCACTACTCGGTTTCTACACCGACTGAGTGGTCACTATCACTAAACCTCTATAAATAGAGACCTCTATCAACAGAGGAAAAGGTCAGAAAATTGATCAAGAAATCCAGTATCAGATCCAACGATCGAGAAAATTAGAGGTCGAAGAAATTGGAGGTCAAAAGAGAGAGGAGAATCCAGAGCTCAGGTAAAGAGAAGGGATCGACGACTTTGGCATCGAGCATCCACCCTCTTTAGCAACCTTCGAAGCTACTTTCTGTCTTCCACGGCACTTCTTCAACATCGTGTGGTCCAAGGGCTAAAGTGATCGACCGCAGATCAGACAACTATAGCAATATTTATCCAGATTAAATAAATTGTACTTAGTCATCCTCGTATAGGATTAAATTGTACAATCTTGTTTGTAAACATAAAAGAAGGACGGGTTTTCGTATAAGACCTCGTTTTCCACATATCATCTTTTCCGTTTATTATCCGAAACATTGATCACCAACCCCTCCGTCCTTGTATCCTATCGTCATACCATCGTGTCGTGTTTCATTGATGTGGACACGGGTAATGTAAATCGAAATCCTATATGTTTGTATGAATGTTTAGTTAGATTAGATGGTAATTAATTAGACTAGATAGTCATTAATAATTAGTAATCACCCCAATGAAGTAGGGCATGTATTCGTACAAATCAGAAATAGTGGTAACCCCTTAACTTTAGTAAATTACTGTATCAAGGCGTACGTTAATCGAGGATAGAACATGTGTACACCCTAGCTACGTGTACACGTGGTGCTGCATTCGATCAGCTGTTGTCACGACCCAATTCCGTAGAATCACTTGAGGCGTCCCCCGAATCGTGACCGCTGTACGGGCCTGGAGTTGCGCCCGCACAAGGCTTTAAAGATTTGCATAGCAAGCACATATTCAGAGTACGCAGATAAATTGAAACACAGATTTGAAACATAGAAAAGTTCTCTTTATTGATAATGAACATCTATTACAAACTCTTGAACGAGTTAGCTAATATGCCGAACGGCTTACAAAAGAGATAACTCAAAATGAGATAGCAGTCCTGTACATTACATCCCTTTATAAACTCAAAATGATAAAGACCTCCAGGCTGGAGGATCGCTTTGCCACGGAGCTGCATTTGTGTATGAAGAGTTGCAGCTTTGGACTTCAAAAGGCTTCGAGGCGCGGTGAAGATGCGCCAACAGCTTGGACTGGATCGGGTAGACGACTTCGGCTCCTCGCTCGGTTCACCTTGGTGCGGAGAACCTGTTTCAACGAGGGTCAGCATATCGAAACATGCTGGTGAAGGCGAGCTAGCCTGACTATACCAATCAACACGTTGTTTAGTGAAGCATGCATATTTTTGTGGGTTTCTATCTTGCCTTAGTTCATTTACAAGTAAGCAGCATATAGAATTTTACTGAAATGAACGTGCCACCGTTCGGTGGATTTTACCTGACCGTCTGAATTACCTGCATAATACTTACCATGCCTTCCCTGAAACAAAGACACAAGTTAGTATGCAACAGGTTTAAATATACATAGGATCACTGGCTTGATGCCACGAAGGGACGGGTTATAGTCTCAAGACACAAATGATATACACCGCAGGTGGCGAGCCCCGCTGCATAACACTTTGCCCCATAACATACGACTATACATACGTTCCGTCCGGATCGGATCGGTCCCGGTGCCCCGGTGACCGTCCGCGGAACTCATAACATACCTTGTGCACAAGTCGTCCGTGATCGAGAATACTCATAGAATTTGTTCTATAGCATACAGTTTTGTATAGTCATCCTGACAGTTTATTTCATAACAAGCATATATTTCCATACTTAGCACGATTTATAGAACAGTTATAGACGAACTAGCATACAGGATGATAACTGTTCATAAGTTTGTTGACAAGCATAATAACCAAGTTATTCTCTTTTATCTTGGTTTCTTTTATTATTACTTGGTATCGTTTGATCGGGGCGAAGGAGTGAGGCTTGGAAGCAGGGCTAGCTAATCGGGTTGGTAGCCACTCACTTAGATTTTGGAAAGAAGAAGGAAAGAGGCGCTTCACGACTCCGCTCGCAAGCCGCCTACTGCTCGTTCACCTGCACACGAACAGCTCGATTAATACTTCTTCCTCTCTTTCCAATCTCGAAATAGAAGTGCAAGTCAATGAACGAAAACAATAAAAACCATCAAAACCGTTCAAGGAAAACAAGCAAATCCCAAAACCAACTCAAAGCACGAAAGCAACAAGCACATCGAAAACCGAGGCAATAAAAGATAGCAGCGGAGAGGTCCCTCCTGACTCTACCGCTAAGCCGATCCTTGGGGCGCAGTCCACTGAATATGAGAATCGATTCCGAAGAAACAAATCCATAACGAGGACGAGTTCTTAATTCAATCTATCCCGATCGAACGATACCGTCTTGTGTTTCTTAGCCGCGCTCTCCGCACCGGGAGAACGGGGCGCTACATCCTACCCAACCAATTGGAAGTTTTGTCCCGAAACTTAAGAATAGAACCAACCGTTAGGGGTTATTGGGTTAAGGCAGGAGCTTAGAGGGGAGTGGACAATCCCGAGCTACGTGGCCTGGCCCGCCACAGTTGAAGCATAGACCTTTTCTGCTGTAACATCTCTCCGTAGAGTATCCTTGCCTTCTACAAAAATCACAGTATGGTCTCTGGTTCCCTTTGTGGCGACCACCGTCGTTATGTCGTTTTGCAGCATTGTTTCCTCCATCGTCGCTTTGGCGTTTGTGATTGGATGTATGCACAGCGCCGACAGAAACGTGAGGATATTGTGGTTCGAGAGATAGGGCATGATTCATGACTTCACGCATTGTCCCGTACTGATTATTGACCACGTGCGAATGGATGGCAGGACGGAGACCACCTTCAAACCTTCTAGCTCGACTCGCTGCATCAGGTAAATAGGCCCTAGCGAATTTGGAGAGTCGGTTGAATTCGGCGGAATACTCTTTAACTGTCATCCTGCCTTGCCTCAGTTGTACGAAGTCATTTTCCATTTGACGTTGTACTGGAGGGGGTATAAACTCCTCTTCGAACGCGGCACGAAAGGTCGTCCACGAGATCGCCTCCTCTCCGTGATCAAATTGGAGAGATCGTCGATGAACGTCCCACCAATCGTGTGCGTTGAGGCGGAGCTGTAGTTACGCGCAGGAGACGCGCTTCTCTTCGGGGACCTCTAGCAGAGCGAAGTGATCTTCTAGTTCTGCTAGCCAATCTAGAGCTACCACTGGGTCCTCAGTCCCGTTGAACGGGGTGTTGCAGACTTTCTTGAAGTGTCCCAAGTTGAAGGCAGTCACGTCCCTCGGCCTTGGAATTTGTGGCGTCTCTACTTCAAGCACGGGCTGTCCCACCGGAGTCGTTGCTGTTGCGACAGAATGGTTGACAGCCAAAGTATGAACGATTTGTTGCAGGGCATCTACCTGCTTTTGTTGGACTGAGAATCGGGTCTCTAGATTACTCTCGAGCTTGGCTTGGCGAGCATCGTCTCGTTGTCGTTGCGATTCTAACATTTGCATTACCCGCTCAAGCGGGTCGACTAGAGACATGCCTCGTTGGCTCCGAGAGCTTCCCGAAGTACCCGAACTGCTTTCTTGTGTTTCGTTCGGTGGTTGCGCTGCAGATTGCGCTGGATCCATTCCTTCAAAAGAAGGTAAATTACATTAGGATCATAATGTATTATGGACTTATTGCATGAACGTATCTCATTTTGGCCTAGCGAGTTCAAGAGTTCGCACAGGAATTTGATCGTTAAAGGAACTTTTCCAGCACGAAGTCTAAGGAACTTTGAATCTGTGCTCTGATACCACTATGTCACGACCCAATTCCGTAGAATCACTTGAGGCATCCCCGGAATCGTGATCGCCGTGCGGGCCTGGAGTTGCGCCCGCACAAGACTTTAATGATTTGCATAGCAAGCACATATTCAGAGTACGCAGATAAATTGAAACACAGATTTGAAATATAGAAAAGTTCTCTTTATTGATAATGAACATCTATTACAAACTCTTGAACGAGTTAGCTAATATGCCGAACGGCTTACAAAAAAGATGACTCAAAATGAGATAGCAGTCCTGTACATTACATCCCTTTATAAACTCAAAATGATAAAGACCTCCAGGCTGGAGGATCGCTTTGCCACGGAGCTGCATTTGTGTATGAAGAGTTGCAGCTTCGGACTTCAAAAGGCTTCGAGGCGCGGTGAAGATGCGCCAACAGCTTGGACTGGATCGGGTAGACGACTTCGGCTCCTCGCTCGGTTCGCCTTGGTGCGGAGAACCTGTTTTAACGAGGGTCAGCATATCAAAACATGCTGGTGAAGGTGAGCTAGCCTGACTATACCAATCAACACGTTGTTTAGTGAAGCATGCATATTTTTGTGGGTTTCTATCTTGCCTTAGTTCATTTACAAGTAAGCAGCATATAGAATTTTACTGAAATGAACGTGCCACCGTTCGGTGGATTTTACCTGACCGTCTGAATTACCTGCACAATACTTACCATGCCTTCCCTGAAACGAAGACACAAGTTAGTATGCAACAGGTTTAAATATACATAGGATCACTGGCTTGATGCCACGAAGGGACGGGTTATAGTTTCAAGACACAAATGATATACACCGCAGGTGGCGAGCCCCGCTGCATAACACTTTGCCCCATAACATACGACTATACATACGTTCCGTCCGGATCGGATCGGTCCCGGCGCCCCGGTGACCGTCCGCGGAACTCATAACATACCTTGTGCACAAGTCGTCCGTGATCGAGAATACTCATAGAATTTGTTCCATAGCATACAGTTTTGCATAGTCATCCTGACAGTTTATTTCATAACAAGCATATATTTCCATACTTAGCACGATTTATAGAACAGTTATAGACGAACTAGCATACAGGATGATAACCGTTCATAAGTTTGTTGACAAGCATAATAACCAAGTTATTCTCTTTTATCTTGGTTTCTTTTATTATTACTTGGTATTGTTTAATCGGGGCGAAGGAGTGAGGCTTGGAAGCAGGGCTAGCTAATCGGGTTGGTAGCCACTCACTTAGATTTTGAAAAGAAGAAGGAAAGAGGCGCTTCACGACTCCGCTCGCAAGCCGCCTACTGCTCGTTCACCTGCACACGAACAGCTCGATTAATACTTCTTCCTCTCTTTCCAATCTCGAAATAGAAGTGCAAGTCAATGAACGAAAATAATAAAAACCATCGAAACCGTTCAAGGAAAAGAAGCAAATCCCAAAACCAACTCAAAGCACGAAAGCAACAAGCGACATCGAAAACCGAGGCAATAAAAGATAGCAGCGGAGAGGTCCCTCCTGACTCTGCCGCTAAGCCGATCCTTGGGGCGCAGTCCACTGAATATGGGAATCGATTCCGAAGAAACAAATCCATAACGAGGACGAGTTCTTAATTCAATCTATCCCGATCGAACGATACCGTCTTGTGTTTCTTAGCCGCGCTCTCCGCACCGGGAGAACGGGGCGCTACAGCTGTGAACCTGCGATAGTACCCAAGAGTAGCGTCGTAATCTTGTGTATATATATTGCTTAGTGTATGTTGCTAGATTGCTATACTATATTCTGTGTTTAGGGTCACTGGATCAGCCAGGAGACACTACAAGAGCAGGCTATTGGCATTCACAGCTTCAGGACCCAAGCAAGATACCTTGCCATATTTACTATTTATATTAAATGCTGCATATGTTGTATGATATCTTGTTGCTTTATTTCATATAACTGTGCGCGTCTGAGATTGACTCGGTGCGGTCGACGGATGCGTCGATGATTTATTATTCTTGACCTAGTTGCTAGTAGACTCACCCCATTGGGAGGATACTGTGGTATTTTTCGAGACCTGACACTCTTACACGTATTACTATGATAACTCATATTGGGATGCGGGTTCGCATACACGACTAGCTATCGGTGCGTGTGACATGCATCACGGCTAGTACGAACTCAGGGCTATTTTATTTGTAGAGATTGGCATATAGATACGTGGTATGCACGTAGAGTATTCGACTAGTGTATCTACATTAGGCGGGGAGGAAAACTAGTAGGCGTATGAGATACACCCATTAGAATTCGTGGTATCCGGAGCAGCCACGTATTCGATGACTCCCTTTATGTAGGTGCCCCGTTATTCGGAGCGGTATGGACGATATATTATTCAGGTGCCCCATTCTTCGGAGCGGTATGGATATTATATTATTCAGGTGCATCGTTCTTCGGAGCGGTATGGACGTTATATTATGTAGATGCCCCGTTCTTCGGAGCGGTATGGACGTTATGCCTACACCTACCCATACGTACCAATGTTGTCCTCATATTGCATTCACTTAGATGGTTAGCACACCCTTTATTGCATTTATTTTATTCAGTATTCATATATATGGCATATTTCTATGTATCTTGTTACGTCCCTCTGAGGACCTGGTACCTTTCCAGATTTGGACGAGGCATATTACCCCACAGTGTATGGCCCAGGACAGGAGATGAGGTACGCTACAGCAGAGGTGTTAGAGGTGCTACCGTCAGAGTTTCCATGATCACTTGGTAGGCCTTCTGCCTAGGATGGGTGCATCATTATCTAGTCAACTGATGCCCTAGTCATTATCTTTTATCTATCATTTTAGTATTTTATTTCGTCGTAGTAGTGGGTTTGTTCCCACCAGACATTCTTGGTTGTACTATGATATTTTGAGACTGGCGTTTATCTTCCAGCAGTTATTATTATTAGTATATTCTTGCTGTTTATTTTCTAGAGGAGATTAGTTTACCTTTTATACATTGATATGGGACTTGTTAGTTATTTAAGACAGCGTAGCACTCTTCGTTGGATCCATTAAATTGGGATATCCTCGAAGACGTGACAGCTGTCTATTGCCACGTGGCCTGGTCCCGTATATTTTGGGACTGGGGCATGACATGGTTTTAGTGGTGGCCCATGCAGGTCGACTTATTCGCTTGTGGTATGGTAACATGCCCAGCGAGCCTGCAATAGGATAGAAATTACTAGGTCTCATCCACTCTGATTACGTTTTTTTTGAACTTCCTTCGTGTTACTTCTAAATATTTGTATCCTGTTTATTTGATTCCATACTTTCTTTCATGAAGTCCTATCTCTTGCAGCAAGATGAACTTGTGCAGTGGACGAGGAGCACCCAGTACCGTGGTGCCAACCGACCCAACCCAAAGAGAGAAAGTACCCTAGGGACTAACCGGAGGGCAACCATCACCACAGGCCCCGGTAGTTCAACAGACCCCGCTGATACATTGGCATGAGACGTCTCAGGGCGATCCTACATAGCAGCCCGAGGGACAGACTTCCCAGACGATCCCCACGCAGCATTGTGAGGGCCAGACTTCAGGAGCATCACCGATGCTGCAGACCAAGAGGCCGACATCTGAGGAGACGCCTAGTGCACAACCAGAGGTCCCTTTACCCCCACCTCCACCTTATCTACCCCAGATGACACCATCAGATGGACAGCCACAGATGCTTCAGTTCTTCTAGACTATGATGCAAGCACAGTGGCATCAGACAAAGATGTTGAGACAGAGTTTGATGGCAGTACTAGAGAGGACACCTGTTACAGCACCAGTACCAGCACCTCCACCAGCTCAGACAGGTGGCACTGTTAGATGGTTCCGACAGATGAGACCAGATACTTTCTTAGGCAACGAGACTGTTGAGCAGATCTTCTATTAGGTCGCCAACACGGAGATGCTACTAGAGGCTTCACAACTGCATCCGCACCTTTGGATGATCGCGGTGAGGGCCCAACTAAAAGGCAACGCCCATCACTGGTGGGATTCTATTGAGCGCAGTGTAGGCAAGAACTAGACTTGGGAACAGTTCTTAGAATACTTTAATGTGAAGTATTTTCCAGCTACAGTCAGAAATGTCCTGTACTCCCAGTTTCAATATCTAGAACAAGGGAATATGACTGTTGACTCTTATGACGCGAAGTTTAGCTGCCTCAGCAGATTTGGTGCTGTCCTGATACCTAACGATCTAGAGAAGGCCTAGAGATTCCATCACGGCCTTACATTCGAGCTATAAAAGTATACCACCACACATGCGAGGATTTCTTATGAGGAGGTTCTTGCATAGGCGAGGATATAGGAGGCCATTATCAGAGGAGCTAGATGTTCCAGCAAGACCACACCAGTCAGAGCCTAGCCCGGAGCAGGAGGACCGATTCGTCGTCTCAGAGCATAGACACCACAGAGGGCAGCGCCATACCAGCAAAAGGAGCTTCCGACTTGCTACCACTGTGGTAAGATAGGACATTACCAGAAGGACTACCGAAAAAGACTAGGGATATGCATGATTTATGGGGCGAGCCAGCACCAAGCCCGAGACTGCCCACAATGCAGAGACGTAGCCCCCTAGACAGGACAGAGGCCAGCAGCTCAAGTTTTGAGGATATTACCCACGCTAGGAGGACAACGTCCACCAGCACCTGGAGGATTTCAGATGGGACCGCACTTGGCCCCGCAGCAGGCATACTTCGACCGAGCCCGACAGCAGACCGGAGGACAGAGGCATCGACAAGCCTTTGCATTAGCAGCTACTAAGGAGGAAACCAAAGGGGAAGCAATCACAGGTACCATTTTAGTTGCATCATTACCTGCGACTGCATTGTTTGATTCTGGTGCTACGTTATCATTTATATCTAGTAGATTTATAGCCATGCATAGAGTAGCAACTTCCCCCTTACCTAAGAGTTGAAAGATTCTTACCGGAGGAGCTATTGTGCCGGTTACCAGCACTATTAGAACGTGCTCAGTAGCCGTATGTGGTAGAGAGATGAGTGCGCGATTCTTGGTATTGCCTATGTCATACTTTGATGTTGTGCTAGGCATGGACTGGTTAAGCCAGTATAATACCGTACTGAATTACCGGAAGGGTAGCGTCATTTTTAGATCGCCAGATCAGCCGAAGTTCGAGTACATACGAGGGACCGTTGGACAAGGAGTAGGACAGATAGCTGGAACTTATATAGCTATGGAGATTGCACCCCCACCAATAGTTGGAGAATTTGAGGATGTGTTTCCTGAAGAATTGCCAGGCTTACCGCCAGAAAGAGACGTAAAGTTCACTATTGAGCTAGTACCCGGAGCAGCACCGGTATCTTCTAATCTATACCGATTAGCGAAGAAGGAACTAGATTAGTTGAAGCTACAATTAGAGGAGTTAGAGAGCAAGGGATTTATCCGTCCTAGTGCCTCACCCTGGGGAGCACCAGTGTTGTTTGTACCTAAGAAGGATGGAACAGTACGCATGTGCATTGATTATCGAGCCCTTAATGCTCGGACTATCAAGAACAAGTACCCCGTACCGCGGATTGACGATTTATTCGACCAGTTGACAGGAGTAGTAGTGTTCACAAAAATTGACTTAAGATTGGGTTATCATCAAGTGAAGGTACGAAGAGAAGACATTCAAAAGACAGCATTCAGGACTCGTTATGATCACTATGAGTTCTTAGTGATGCCTTTCGTACTGACGAATGCACCTGCCGTGTTTATGAACTTAATGAATAGAGTATTCCATCAATACTTAGACCAGTTCATGGTAGTCTTAGAACCACGAGTAGCACGAATAGTACTTGAGATTAGTGTTAGAGACGCTGAGAAGAGAAAGATTTTATGCCAAACTGAGCAAGTGCGAGTTTCTTTTAGATCGTGTCACTTTCCTTGGACACGTTATCTCAAGAGATGGCATTTTAGTAGATCCGGCGAAGATTTCATCAGTAGAGACATGGCCAACCCCTACTAATGCCTCGAAAGTAAGGAGTTTCCTAGGACTTGCCGGATATTACTGGAGGTTCGTAGAGAACTTCACGAAGATTACAGAGCCGATGACCCGCTTGACCCGTAAGGAGCAAGAGTTCACTTGGACAGAGCAGTATCAAAAGGCATTCGACGAGCTGAAGAAGCGCCTGACTACAGCACCCATCTTGACCATACCTTATGGACCCAGAGGATTTGTAATCTATAATGATGCATCCGGGAAAGGATTAGGATATGTTTTGATGCAGCATGGAAAGGTTGTGGCTTATGCCTCTAGGCCGTTGAGGACACATGAGAAGAACTATCCCACCCATGACTTGGAGCTTGCAACAGTGATATTTGCTTTAAAGCTTTGAAGGCACTACCTATGTGGAGAAAGAGTGGAGATATTTACTGACCATAAAAGCTTAAAGTACGTCTACACTCAGAAGGACCTGAATTAGAGACAGAGACGTTGGCTCGAGGTGATGACAGACTTCAAAATTGAGATACAGTACCATCCGGGAAAGGCCAACGTAGTAGCTGACGCATTGAGCAGAAGACCTATGGCATTCTTCTTGACTACCCAACAACATCTGTTGAGAGATCTAGAGCAGATGGGTATAGAGGTCGTTATGCCCGGAGTAGACGAACAGTTGTCGAGTTTCCAGTTGCAATCGACATTAGTGGAGAGAATCAAGGCTGCTTTGTCGCCAGATGCCAGATTTCAGAGGCTTCGACAGAGGACAGAGACAGGAATACAGACAGGACTGCGTATACATAAAGTAGGGACTTTGAGATGTGGAGATCGTCTCTATGTTCCAAATAGAGAACTTTGTCAGGAGTTGATGTTAGAGGCACACTGTTCCACCTATTCTATTCATCCAGGAGGCACGAAGATGTATAGAGACTTGAGGTAGTACTATTGGTGGCATGGAATAAAGAGAGAGATAGCACGCTTTGTGGCGAAGTGCCTGGTGTGTCAGCAAGTCAAGGCTGAGCATCAGAGATCTGCAAGATTACTTCAACCGCTTCTGATACCGGAGTATAAATGGGAGCATATCACTATAGACTTTGTTACGGGCTTTCTGAGTGGTCAAAATACAGTATGGGTAATCGTAGATAGACTCACCAAGTTTGCACACTTTTTACCCTTCAGAGTTGGGCAATCTACAAAAGTTTTAGCAGAGATGTACATGAGGGAGATTGTACGACTGCATGGAGTGCCAGTTAGTATCGTGTCTGACAGCGATACGAGGTTTACATCTTACTTTTGACGGAGTATGCAAGAGAGTCTCGGTATCCGCCTGAAGTTTAGCACATCGTATCACCCACATACGGATGGCCAGTTAGAGCGCACAATTTAGACTTTGGAAGATATGTTAAGAGCGTGCATGCTAGATTTCGGAGGATCATAGGAGGAACACTTGCACTTGGTCGAGTTTTCCTATAACAACAGCTATCAGGCGAGTATCCAGATGGCTCCCAATGAAGCGTTGTATGGAAGGAAGTGTCGTTCCCTAGTATGCTGGAGCGATATAGGTGAGTGACAGATTCTCGGGCCAGAGTTGATTGTTCGTACAGTGGAGAAGGTGAAGAAGATCCAAGGACACCTACGAGCAGCACAGGACAGACAAAAGCATTGGGCGAATGCACATCGGCGACCCTTAGAGTTCTAGGTTGGAGATCACATATTTCTTAAGATCTTTCCCACTAGAGGGACTATCAGATTTGGAGGCAGAGGGAAGCTGAGTCCGAGGTACATCGGACCATTCGATATGTTAGAACGCGTCAGAGAGGTTGCTTATAGATTAGCCTTGCCGCAGACTTTGGAAGGAGTCCATGACGTCTTCCATGTATCTCAGCTGAAAATGTACATACCAGATCTGAGTCATGTGCTTGATCATTCAGAAATCACAGTCGGCCCGAGCTTATCATACGAAGAGGAGCCTGTGGAGATTCTAGACAGAAGTGAGAAGGTATTGCAAGGACAGACTATTCCCTTAGTTCGTGTTGCATGGAGGCATCATGCACCAGGCGAGTCGACCTTGGAACGCGAGAAGGATATTCGCTAGCATTATTCCCCCTCTTCGAAGGACTAGGTATGTAGTAGCATTTTAAATTCAGTCATTATTTCTTACCATGCGTATGTTTTAATTTTGAGGACAAAATGATCTAAGGAGGGTACATTGTAAACTCCCTCGACCAATTTAGTATTTAATTTAATTTAAATTGAGAAACTAGGATTATTTTGGATACAATTAGAATTAATGTGCAACAATATTGTGACTTAATACACCTTACCATTGCTTCGATGTTTGGATTACTACACTAGTAGGTACCCTCAAACTAATCAAATACACATCTCCTAGACATGCCAGACTATCCATCTGACCATTGTGTAACTTTTAGATACTCAATGTTGTGCTTTATTTGAGCTGCACAATATTTGTTACAAACGTTCATGTATTATTTCCAATAAATCCATTTCTCCTTATTTGTCCATTCCTACGTGAATTTGAGGCTCAACCACAACCCACTCCCCTATAACCCAAATTAGGGTATTAGCCTACACCAAGCCTGCTACGTCATTGACATTAGCGATCCACCTGAATTTAGTTCCATGCGTCTTCAATGCATTAGAGAACGCCATGTGCATAATTTTTTTATTAAATTAAATTAGAAGAAATTTCACCTCAAGCAGGACCTGACCCAGCCTATGAACACTTTCATGTGGACCAGTCCCCACCCAACGAACCATGGCCGGCCCAAACCTTGAGGTCAGCCCTCCCCCCAAATTTTATCTCCTATATAAATACATAATTCTTATACTTGAAACCCTAAAATACTAAGTACTATCACTATTCAAACCCTAGCCGACCTCCCCCTCATCCAAACCGAGCTCCATCCTTCCCCGGCCGGACACCTACCACCACAGCCCTCCCCGATCACCAAACCACCACCTCCAACGCCGCCTACAACCGCCGGACTCCGCCATCTTCACCATCAACCAACGACCCTCCCCGCAGGCTGCCTACAACCAACAACCATCGACCACCCATCCAAACCCGACCGCCCGGCCACCCTCTCTAGCGACCCGACCACCACCAGGCACCGTCCTAAGCGCTGCCGACATGCCAAACTACTGCTGCCACTGTTGCACATACTGTTGTTGCTTCCACTGCTGTGTTATGGCCGACCTGAGTTTCGTCGATCACCGGGAACGCATCGACGAGACCCCCTAGTTCTGTCGATCAGGTACTTGATCACCAACCCCTCCTTCCTTGTATCCTATCGTCATACCATCGTGTCGTGTATCATTGATGTGGACACGGGTAATGTAAATCAAAATCCTATATGTTTGTATGAATATTTAGTTAGATTAGATGGTAATTAATTAGACTTGATAGTCATTAATAATTAGTAATCACCCCAATAAAGTAGGACATGTATTCGTACAAATCAGAAATAGTGGTAACCCCTTAACTTTAATAAATTACTGTCTCAAGGTGCACGTTAATCGAGGATAGAACATGTGTACACCCTAGCTACGTGCACACGTGGCGCTATATTCGATCAGCTGTGAACCAGCGATAGTACCCAAGAGTAGCGTCGTAATCGTGTGTATATATATTGCTTAGTGTATGATGCTAGATTGTTATACTATATTCTGTGTTTAGGTTACTGGATCAGCCAGGAGACACTACAGGAGCAGGCAATTGGCATTCACAGCTTCAGGACCCAGGCAAGATACCTTGTCATATTTACTGTTTATATTAAATGCTGCATATGTTGTATGATATCTTGTTACTTTATTTTATATGACTGTGCGTGTTCGAGATTGACTCGGTATGGTCGACGGATGCGTCGATGATTTAGTTTTCTTGACCTAGTTGCTAGTAGACTCACCCCATTGGGAGGATACTGTGGTATTTTTTGAGACCTGACACTCTTACACGTATCACTGTGTAACTCATATTTGGAAGCGGGTTCGCGTACACGACTAGATATCGGTGCGTGTGACATGCATCACGGCTAGTACAAACTTAGGGCTATTTTATTTGTAGAGACTGGCATATAGATACGTGGTATGCAAGTCGAGTATTCGACTAGTGTATCTATATTGGACGGGGAGGACAGCTAGTAGCCGTATAGGATACACCCATTGGAATTCGTGGTATCCGGAGGAGCCACGTATCTGATGACTCCCTTTATGCAGGTGCCCCATTCTTCGGAGCGGTATGGACGATATATTATTCAGGTGCCCCGTTCTTCAGAGTGGTATGGACGTTATATTATTCAGGTGCCCCGTTCTTCGGAGCGGTATGGACATTATATTATGCAGATGCCCCATTCTTCGGAGCGGTATGGACGTTATGCCTACACCTACCCATACGTACCAATGTTGCCCTCATATTGCATTCACTTAGATGGTTAGCACACCCTTTATTGCATTTATTTTATTCAGTATTCATATATATGGCATGTTTCTATGTATCTTATTACGTCCCTCTGAGGACCTGGTATCTTTCCAGATTTGGACGAGGCATATTACCCTACAGTGTACGATCCAGGACAGGAGACGAGGTTTGCTACAGCTGTAGAAGCATGAAAATATGCTGGATAGCTCTATGCAACATGGTGATGCAGGGCAGCGTAAGCAGGGGACCTCAAGGCCATCAAGAGTGCAACGAAGCTTTTCCGCTGAGCACGGCATAAAATATGATGGGACCATCCACGTAAAATACAGTATGTCCAGGCTGCTTCAGCGTAGACGGGGTGCTTCATCGCCTCCATGGCGTAAAACTCATCCGCTTTCAAAGCAGCGTTAAAGCGTACGAGGAACGCTTCGTCTTCCCCGAAATAAACCTGTCAAGTCACGCAGTGAACCTGACATCTGACTCCTAACAAAAAGTGCTGCACGGCTACCCAGACGATGGCTGGAAAGATGGCAGACCACTCGGGACACGCCCCACAGTATGATGGCGGATCTTTGCATTTAATGCAGAGGATTTGATTAAATATCATCGAACCGTCGTTTACTGACATCCCCTCAGCGGAGACTGCTTTTACGCATACAAGGGGATACGCTACCTTGTTTTACACAGGCAGACGTGACCTGTTTATGCTCCGCGGAAGACAAACAGACTGCCACGTCAAAAGCTTCTCTTTGAACAGGGCTTGAGGCACGCCTCTGCACCTAATGCTCAGAACGATGGCAGGCCTTCAGAACACGTCTCAGCAATTAATGATGATGGCGGATTTTGGCATTTAATGCGAGAGATTTGATTATATCTCCAAGAGCCGTGATTTCGGATAAAGACGTCGACATTACCTCATCTTCTACGTCCATTCAGCTTTTGTGACTGCTCGGCCTCTACGACCACTCTGGCACGTTACGCAGCGGCTTCTACGCCCATTCAGCTTCTGTGCCCGCTCGGCTTCTACGCCTCATCAGCTTCTATGCTCGTTCGGCTTCTATGCTCATTCGGCCTTCTGTGCTTATTCGGCTTCTATGCCATCTGGCTTCTATGCCTACTCTGCTTCTATGCCTACTTGGCTTCTACGCCATGGTGACAGACATTGGCTTCTACGCCAATCTCTTCTACACGGGGGATACCTACCTACGTGGCTTCTACGCCGTGATCTTCGTAGCGATTATACGCGTTTTGTCCCTTACTTGGACCCGCGTCACACGCTCATTCAAAAGGTCATCTATACGCAGGCTTTGGTTATTTTAACCGTCGTGTAAAAGGGTGTTGTACTTTCTACTACTCGGTTTCCACACCGATTGAGTGGTCACTGTCACCAAAACTCTATAAATAGAGACCTCTATCAACAGAGGAACAGGTCGAGACTTTAAAAATCGAACAAGGTCGAAACTTTAAAAGAAGATCGAACCACGGGTCAAAACATTGGAGATTGAGGAGAGATCGAAGAGTCTTAGAGAGAGAGAGAAGCATCCCGAGCTCAGGCAAAGAGTAGCGATCGACGACATTGGCATCGTGTATCCATCCTCTTTCGCCACCTACGAAGCTGCTTTTCGTCTTCCACGGTACTTCTTCACCATCGTGTAGTCCAAGGGCTAAAGTGATCGACTGCAGATCAGACACCTATAGCAATTATCTACCCAGATTAAATAAATTATACTCCTACATCCTCGTATAGGATCTAATTGTACAAGTTTGTTTGTAAACCAAAGAAGGCAGGTTTCGTGCAAACCTCGTATTATATATATTTCGTTCTTTCGTTTATTACCACAAACAAGATGGTGACTCTGCTGGGGACATCTTTCCCTTTTGATGAGGAAGCGATTGCTCAACACGATGCGGTATCCGTGGGATCCATGAAGAAAATACTGGTCGTCCAGTTCGACCAGTCTGCCTACAAAGACATGCTTCGGACGGGGGGTAGCTCTTACTCTCTCTCTGTACAAAACAACAGGAAGCTGCGCAAGGTCTGGATGCCCAAGACATCCTCTACCATTCCTGTGGACTCTCCGATCTCTCCGACCTCTCCGATCTCTCCGACCAATGAGGTTGTAGCATTGCTCCCTCCGTGTCCTGCACATATAATTCAGTCTCCCGCTACGCACGATACAGACGAAACTTCGGGCAAAGCCTCAGCGCTAACCCAGAAGTATCCATTGTGCTCTACGCGTAGAAACCAGTCTCCCGCTACGCGCGGTACAGACAAAACTTTGGGCAAAGCCTCAGCGCTAACCCAGAAGTATCCACTGCGCTCTACGCGTAGAAACCAGTCTCCCGCTATACGCGGTACAGACAAAACTTCGGGCAAAGCCTCAGCGCTAACCCAGAGGTATCCACTGCGCTCTACGCATAGAAACCAGTCTCCCGTCCGTGGCAGAATAGACAAAACTTCTGATGATGCCTCAGCTCCAAATCGGAAGTACAAAGCACGCTCTGTGCGTAAGACAACATCTGACCTCTACGGGGAACCAGATGACCCCTGTGATCTCCGCAAGGGAAAGCAAGCGACGAGCTACTTAACTTCTCGGCATTCACGCCAGCAAGGGAACAATCTACCCGCCCTCCAAATTATGCGAGAAGCTGATGGCCGCCTGAGGACATCCTCAGCCTTACGCCAACCAGAGCAAAGCTCCGAGTTATGCCAAGCGAAGTCCCTAAGCGTACAGAAGGCTAGATTGACAGAAAGATATGCTCCTTGGAGATTATCTGCCACCCAGATGCCCAATCTTTTGTATATGGGTGGCACAAAGAAGACTATGGTCCCCATCGTCCGCATACCTACCACGGCGAACCGAAAGAACGAGGAGTCTTCTTCGTCTTCTTCTATAAATTCTCCTGACCTACGGATTATCTAATCCAGAAACGCAAAAACAAGAGTCATAAACGGACTTCAGTTCCCCTAATGGTCAAACGCGGGGAGAACTTATGGGAAGTAGCATCATCATCCAATGTCGTCGCGACATATGGACCCCATGAGGACTCTATCTTCATTGCTCTGCCTGCCCGCAGCAGTCAGCATTCAATAGTCATCGGCCGAACGTGCAACGAATTGACTATACAAGAAGATTCCTTCAATGACGATGCTGGTGAAGTACAAGTTCACAGGTACATCCCGCAAGCCTTAAAGATCATACAAAATATGGGTTACAACTTGAAGCTGAAGCCAGGTCTCAACTATGGAAAAGGCAGACGAATACCGCCGCACGGCAATCCCCACTATCAACAAACCCGCTTCGAGTTAGGGTATGCCACCTCCCTTACGACTTCCAAGTAAGATGGGCACACCTTTTCTCCTTTTCAAGATAGCTCGTCGCCCTCCAACTCATCTCGTGCTCTCGAGCAAACATTACCAGTAAATATGGTAGTGACGGATCCCTTCGAATCAGATGAACAAGAATCCGAACTATTCGAGAATGACGCTTGGGCTCAGCAAATGGATACTCAGTGGGAATTCTGCTTCGAGCAGAGAGAACCGCCCACCAAAGATAAAGTTATCCAGATTGATGTTGGGGATGAACTTTCACCAAAGCCGATATTTATCAGTAACAATCTTTCCCCAGCCGAAAGTGGGGAAGTCATTCAACTGATAAAAGAATACATCGACGTCTTTGCATGGAATTATGAGGATATGCCAGGACTTGATCCGAAGGTGGCTACTCATAAACTTAACATATTGCCCGATTCAAAGCCTGTGAAGCAGCACCAACGCCGGTTTCGCCCGGATATGATGGACGCCATTGAAGCTGAAGTCAAGAAGTTGATAGCCTACGGTTTCATCCGGGAGGAACAACATCCCGACTGGGTCACCAATGTTGTCCCGATCATAAAGAAGAATGGGAAAGTGCGAGTCTGCATCGATTACCAAGATCTGAACGCAGCCTGCCCCAAGGACGAGTTTCTTCTTCCCATCATAGACGTCATGATTGACAATACCTGCGGTTTCGAACATATGTCTTTCATGGACGGATTCTCAGGATACAATCAAATCAACATGCATCCTGAAGACGAGAAGCATACTGCCTTTCGGACACCACTGGGGGTATATTGCTATACGGTCATGCCCTTCGGGTTGAAGAACGTCGGAGCTACTTACCAATGGGCTATGAGTAACATATTCCACAAGCATTTACGCAAGACAGTAGAATTTTACGTAGACGATATTGCTGTCAAAAGCTGCCTCAGGGTCAATCACCTCCAAGACTTAAAGACGGTATTTGAGCTAATGCGCCAACATCAACTCAAAATGAATCCTACAAAGTCCTTTCTAGGTGTATCTAGTGGCAAATTTCTGGAATTTATCATTACCGCCAAAGACATTCAAGTGGACCATGATAAAGTCAAGGCCATCTTGGAAATGCGACCACCCAGTAATCTGAGGGAACTCAGGGGATTTCAAGGTCGTCTGGCCTATATCCGGAGATTCATATCCAACCTCTCTGGAAGGTGTCAGCCTTTTTCTCGCCTCATGAAGAAAGGTGTATCCTTCGTATGGGACGAAGCCTGTTAACAAGCGTTCGGGGATATCAAGCGCTACCTCACTAGTCCGCCAGTTCTGGTGCCTCCCGTCATAGGAAGACCATTCTTCCTGTACGTCCGAGCGATGGACCATTCCCTGGGAGCTCTTCTCGCGTAGAAGAACGATACGGGACATGAACAGGCTAACTACTATCTAAGTAGAATGATGATCGGAGCTGAGCACCGGTACAATTCGGTCGAAAAAGAATGTTTGGCTCTGATGTTCGCTATCCAGAAGACGCGACACTATGTCACCGGCCAGACTATAAACATCATCTCCAAGATCAATCCTCTTCGGGTACTGATGAACAAGCCAAGTGTTCTTAACTCCCGACTCGCGACTTGGGCGATATTATTAACACCATATGACATGGTGTACGTCCCTCAGAAGTACATCAAAGGCCAAGCATTGGCTGACTTCCTAGCTGCTCATCCGATCCCGGAGGCCTCCAAATTATACGAGGACATTCCCGACGAAGTTGCAGAATATAGTTCAACAATGGAAAGTGACGCATGGCAACTGTTCTTCGACGGCGCCTCCAAGACTGGTCCCAAAGGAAACGTGGTTTCAGGGGTAGGAATTGTCCTGGTTACTCCCTATAAACTCGTCATCTATCGAGCATATTCTCTTAACGAGCCCTGTTCCAACAATGTGGCAGAGTACAACGCTCTACTAATCGGGCTCCAAGTCGCTAAAGAGCTGGGGGTCGAATCTCTGGAAGCTTTTGGTGATTCTCTGCTTATCGTCTATCAAGTCATGAGAATATATGAAGTCCAGAATCCAGACCTTATCCCCTATCACCAAGCAACGGTCGAGATAGCCATGACATTCAAAGGGTTCTTCCTAGAGCATGTACCTCGATCTCAGAATCTGGAAGCCGATGCCCTAGCCAGTCTAGCTGCAGTTTTAGCTACTCCTATAAGAAGGAAAAATTCGGTAATCCTTCTTAACAGAGATCTATTTTGCGTGAAGAACAACGCTCACATCGAACGCAGTTACGCTGTGAACACTGATCCTCCTACGAGAGATTGGAGAAGTCCCTTTATAGATTTCGTGGAATACGGAATCTTGCCGGAGGACCCTAAAGAAGCAGCATTCATCAAAAGACGATCATTACGCTTCTACTTCGATGCATCTTCACAATGCCTATATCGTCGGACCTACGACGGACTACTATTGAGATATCTTTCTAATGACGAAGCACAGCAGATTATCCACGAAGCTCACGACGGCGTATGCGGGGCGCATCAACCCGGTCCTAAGCTACATGATCGTATCAGGAGAATGGGCTATTACTGGCCCACTATGATCGCAGACGCAATCAAGTACACCAGCCATCTGAATATCTACATACTATGATTGCATCCTGGCCTTTCGAAGCATGGGGTATGGACATCATTGGTCCTATTCACCCGTCTTCTTCCAGAGGTCACCAGTTCATACTGGCCATCACGGATTACTTCTCCAAATGGGCAGAGACGATCCCTCTCGCTGAGGTAAAAATATCCAATGTGATCAGCTTCATCAAGCATCACGTCATTTATCGCTTTGGGATTCCCCAAAGGATAATCCATGACAATGGGCCTCAGTTCATCAGCCAAGCGTTTTATCGATTTTGCGATAAAAATCGGATACAAAATATCACCTCTACGGCGTATTATCCAGCTGCTAATGGTTTGGCGGAAGCCTTCAACAAAACCATTATCAAACTCTTGAAGAAGTTCGTCTCTTCGAACAAAAGAGATTGGAACAAGAAGCTAGGAGAATGTCTCTGGGCATACCGCACAACGGTCCAAGCACTGACAGGTTGCACCCCGTTCTCACTGGTCTACGGGAGCGAAACAGTTCTTTCCATCGAAATCCAAATCCCGTCACTCAGGATAGCAGTCGCTAATGAGTTAACTCGAAAAAAGAATGACCTTTTAAGGCTTCAAGAGCTAGAAGGATTAGACGAGAAATGCCTTCAAGCTCAACAGAGCATCGCGTTCTATCAAGCGCGCATTTCCAGAGCTTTTAATCAAAAATTAAAGGAAAGAGTGTTCAAAGTTGGCGAGCTAGTCTTAGCTGTAAGAAGGCCAATGATTCTCACTCACAGGAGCAAGGGCAAATTTCAGCCCAAATGGGAAGGCCCCTACGTGATCGAGACAACGTTCTCAAACGGCGCTTACAGGTTAGCCCAGCCTAATGGAGACCTACTAATGGCTCATATCAATGCCAAATTCCTGAAAAGGTACTATGCTTAACCTCCTCTGCTCAAGTGGAATAAAGGCAAAAATCTCATTCTGACAAAACTACTTCCAAAACGAAACTAGTTGGGTCGTACTCTATCACGTCCATATGACCCCTGAATAGATGCGCCCTGCTAAAGTTTACCGAGAGACTATCACGTCCTTACTACCTCTGATAGTACTCTCACCCAAACCCATCATTTATATTCGGAAATGATGGGTCCACAAAGTCAGATGAAAAGCCTTTTTATTATTCCCCCAAAAAGAGCGGAAGTACATTAAAAAGCAAAAGCAAAAGTACATCATGAAGGAGGAGCGGTCAAATCACGAATCTGCTGTGCCAGTCTGGCCATCTTCGCATTCCTGGAGTCCAAAATGGCAGCTCGAGCTTGCTCCTATCTCGTCTCCTCATCATTCAAGCCAGATAAATCAGACAGAGAATGTGTAAGAGCGGCGTGCATGGCACTCGCATGTGCCAAGTTCTGTTGAGCTTCTTCCATCTGGCTTTGTAACACATGCACACCGGCGGCTGAAGCACGAGACCACTCCTTCGCTAAAGCGAGCTCAGCCTCCAACTTACAGATTTTTGCTTCATTTTTCTCATGCTCAGCTTTACTCTTGGCCAACTGGGAAGCAACACACTCTAAGAGGGTGTGCTCGTCGCTCATCTCCTGCTGCCGCATCTCGAGGGACCTACTCAGAGCTTCCAACTCTCCCAGCCTTGCAGTCAGCGAGTCGTATCATCCTGGACCAAATCGTCAATATTGCCTTGGGATAGCTGCGAGTATTCGTTAATGGGTTGCTCCAAACCATTGACTACCTCCGCCAGGGCGTCAGCTAAACCAGTATCGCCAAGGTCCCTGATCGCCTCTATCAAAAACCAAGAGGACCTCTTCAGGCGCTCAAAGTTCAGATTCTTCTCCAACACCATTGATATTAGCATTTTTAAAGTGTTATAGAAGATACTGGTATACTGCTCGGTCAGCGCAGCTAGGCCCGAATGCACGCTGGGAGTGGCTGCAATGTTGTCGAACCTCGCTCCAGAGGCAACCACAATCGACGTGGCCACAGTCCTCGTCTCAACAGGGGGTGCAACAAAAGAGGAAGCGCCAACTCGCATACTCGAAGGAGGCATTGTCGCAACGACAGGGTCGTCCTCTTGAGGTATCGAAGCCTCGTCGGCAGGCGAGCCGGCACCCGAAGATGCTTCCCCTTCAAAACCAGGCATCTTCGTATCAACGCCAGAACCTGACACGGAGCCAAAAGGCGCATATGCATTGCCCTCCCCGAAGAGGTCGTCCCCTAAGAAGAAGACAAGAGGAAGTTAATGTCAAACATGATGTTAATTTTCCTAAAAGAAGAGGCACGAAAAGACGACAGTGATGCTAGGCAAGCTGTCATACCTGGAGACAAGGGCCTGCTAACTGATAATGGCAAATACTCTTCCAGGTCTTCGCCAAGATCCACTTGAGGCTCGTCAAGTGGAATCTCGTTAGAAGCGCTGACGGGCACGGCAGGGGCCTCTCCCAATGCTGATCCGGACAAATCTCAAAGGCGACTTCGTTCCACTACCTGAAGCAGTAGCACCGGTAGCAGCCTCCAGCTGAGATTCTCCGGCGCCATCGGCTAAAACTGTAGAAGGTTCCTCTCTAAAAGGCGAGGAACCCCCAATCAAAGAATTATCCCCGACATAGGGAGAAGCAGGCTCACTTCCAGGAGCCTCAATGCCAGGAATCTGGAAAGGACGAGTAACCATCCTCTTCGTCCTCTTACGAGGGGAAGCCTCCTTCAGAGCGAGAGCCCTTCTTTTCCCGGAGACTACCAACGCCCCTGCAGGCGGAGGTATTTCACCCCTCGGTACCGATACGAGAGGCTCATCCGGTGTCACGACCCGCACCCGGTTTAGGGGCACGAGAGCGTGGGTACGTCCAGCCTACGCCGCAGCATCGGCGGTAGAACGCTGTCTAGGTCAAGTACTATCTAAACGATCTCACGCTAGTATCCAACTCCATAAGGAGGCGTGGATATCCTAAAATAAATCTAGAAATACTCAATCACAGCTATAGCACGATAGGAAATGAAGAAATAAAAGAATACAATACAAGTCTAATGACAACATAATCATACCTGCAATCATTAACTTCCCATCCCCAAGTGTCTGAAACCAGTCTACTAAGGTCACAGTCTGGAAAAATATTTCCAGTCAGGAAGGAGCAAAGTACATCTCTAAATAGCAGTTCTATATAAATGACATAAACTATGTAGCAGT
This sequence comes from Iris macrosiphon, assembly GCA_036927795.1. Lineage (NCBI taxonomy): Eukaryota > Viridiplantae > Streptophyta > Magnoliopsida > Asparagales > Iridaceae > Iris > Iris macrosiphon. Next base: position 17,264,655 of record JAYESA010000001.1, on the reverse strand, counting down.
TCTAGATGGAAATATACAGATGCATATATAGGTACGAGAAATGTACAATGAAAGAAATACTGGAACTACTGTAAGTAATTGCAGAAAAAGAAGCAATATGTCAACGAGCAGGAACCTATGACTAAGTGTGTGAGTACTAGCTTTAACATGTGATCGGCTTGGGACTAGTAAACTCATTACATGGGTTAGTAGGGCTAACCGATGTAACAGTGAGGAGGCATGTAAACTCATTACATGGGTTAGTAGGGCTAACCGATGTAACAGTGAGGAGACATGTAAATGGTCAGGCCGCACCCGACGTGAGATGTGGGGTAAGCTATGGTGCATATAAAGTTGGGTATGATCACATATCTATACTAAAGTACTCCCCAAACCCCCGACTGGTACAGTAGATCCAATCATGGTACGCTATGGCATAGGATTCCCTAGGAAGGTAGCAAATCTCCCCGGGAATTAGTGTCTGTACATGCACAAGATATCAAGGAAACAAGTCTCGTACAAGCTACACCATGAATAAGGAATAACATCTCATGACGAGATCCGTGTATACCAATCCGTGTAACCATCGTGTCAAGATCATGGATATTTACACTAGATACAGTGAACATAGGAGATATCATAAATTAGAAACTAATCAGAGAATGTACTCGCCTTGGGTCCTTAGCAGGTGAATACCGAGGTCCTGTTCCAGAGTGTCCCCTGGGTAACCCAACAGTCCTATAAACATATCACAAGCAAAACCATATTTTCATCAGGTGCTACACTACACACACAATCAAATACCTAACTCAGGGCTATGCCTGGCATGGAACTCAGTCAACTAGGGTCATCTAGTAGGGATACGTATATAATACACATTACACTTACAATATTTATACATGTACCAATTTAAATGTATTTACAATATATATATATATATATATATTTATTTATAGTCTTTTAAATACATATTTGAAAATATTAAGTACATATACATACAAAATATATACATATACTAACATTATATACTTTATACCAAAATACCTACATATATATATATATTAAAGGAAATACACATATACATATTATACTATACCAATTGAACAAGATATATATTTATATATCAAAATAGTACGTATACCATTACATTTTATATACCAAAATACGTATATATCATATATGTGCAAAAGTACATTTTTTGAATATATATATATATTGTCAACATCATTATTAAATATACTAATACTAATACCGATTTAGTTTATACTATGTATATTAGGAATATAATAAAAACATGTACAAAATATATATTTTTATACATATATACAAATTATATATGTTGAAAGTATATACAAAACATATATACATATATCAATTAATACAATACCTATACAGCATATACTAAGTACGTATTTATATTTATATCAACCATATTAATATATACATATACATACATATACTAATTATATGTATTAAAATATACTAAGTATTATACAAAATACATGCATATACATCTGTCAATTATACGTATATTATACATTATACTAATTTATCTACACTATACATTATATTAATTATATACTCTGTTTATCATATTAACTATATACTCTGTGAAAGAGGAGAGGGACTCACCGGGGTGCGATGGTGGTTCCGGTGAACGTGGAGGTCAGGGCTGGCCGAGGTGCAGACCGGACGGCAGAGGGAGGTCAGTGATCGGCTGCGGGGTCGTCTCTGGTTAAGCAATTTGCATCATGGTTCTCCGAAAGATCACCAATTTCAGAATCTTCTTTGGGATCCTGTGATTCGACCATTGGAATTGATGATGGGCCAGCATCTTTGTCATTCAAAGATCCATAAATACCTCTCTCTGCGGTGACGTTTAAACCTTCATCCTCAGAACTCAAACTAGAAGAGACTTCTGATGGCACATCTGCTCTAAAAAGGGATTGAAGTCCAGGTCCTCGTGTTCCTCATCCTCCGCTTCAACTTCAAAATTCACATCACTGCCCATAGGTAATTCAGCATGAGAAGCAGCAAGACTTTGTCGATCATTCCCATTCTCTTCGTTTCGGTTAGCCATAGGCAATGGCATCTTGGAAGGTGGGGAATCTGCAGGGGATGAAGTGGGTGTTCGACTGAAGAATGCGGGGAAGAGCTCGGTTCGATCTGGCCGGAAGTGGCTAGTCGGAGCAGCCGCAGCAGGCCGGAGGGTGGTTTGAACCACGCCGGAGCAGCAGACCGGAGGGGTCGGCTCGGCCGGTTGGCAGTGGCTGATGGAATGGGTGATGATGGTAGAAGATGATGGGAGGAGGAGATGGAGGGAGGAGCACGAGCAGCGGGAATGGGGTTGGCCGCCGGCCGGAGGAGAGTTTGGTGTAGTCGGCAGGTGGTGGGAGGAAGTGTTGGATGATGGAGGATGGAAGAGCAGCGGGTGGTGGTGATGAGTTGAATGGAGGAGAGGGAGCAGTGGGGGTCGCCGGAGTCGACGAGCCGTGGAGACGCTGTCAGCAGCAGCCGGCGCACAGGCGGCTGCCGGAGGGATCTCGAACGGGGATGGCGAGCCGGCTGGGAAGTCACAGAGGGAGATGGGGACTCGGCCGCCGGAGCACGGCAGGGGTGGCCGCCGGAACAGTGTTCCAGGTTTTCCCCCCCCCTTCCCTTCAATTTGAATTCAAGTTCAAATAAAAGAAGAAGAAGAAAAAGGAAGAAGAAGAGAAGAAATGAGAAGAAGAAAGGAAGAAGAATTTCATACGTAGGGGATGGGGCTTGGAGGAGAGAGAGAGGGTTTGCTTGGGGATTAGGGTTTTCTAGGGAAATGGGTTGATGTGACATTTAAATAGGGAGGGGTGAGATGTGGATGAAGGGTGGAGATTGCATCCACCTAGAATGGATGGACATGACTTGTCATGAAAAAATTAATTATTCATGGAGAAGGTTGTTGACTTAGTCAAATAATTGGGCTCTCCATTTGTTTGAACCAATGGGATGTTGACACATAATGTAATAATTGCAAATTAGCCCCCTTAAATTTGGGTATTTGCATAGACACATAAAATGACGAAAATTGGGCGGGCGATTCGGGGTCCGATGTTTTGTAGGGTCAGGGGACGCTGTAAGATGGGTATGGGCTGAATTTGCAGGGTACTGGAATTAAATTGGGATTTTAAAATCAGATAAAATGGTATCCTCAATTTAAATAGAATTAAATGCAAGTTGTGTTCAACAATTAATTAGGAGTACTTGGGGTCAAAATCAGATCAAGTCATCAATACCAATGTTGAAGAAGACTCAGAACAGAATATTACCCTAATTTGAGCCGCACGAAAAATAGGTCAAGATGGCCTCCAATTTTCGATTGGAACGCACAACGATACAAAATAGGAATTTAAAAATAAACGTCCGCGACGATTTTTGTGCGGCCAGAAACAATGCACAGGGAGCAAAATTTTGAGTTGCAAAAATAGCAGAATTGAAGGCGGGCATGTCTAGGGCAAGATGGTGAAATTAGTTGGAAGACAAAAGCTAGGGTAGTGCTCCAAATATCGAAGCAAAGGCAATGCGCAAAAATATTAAATAAAATACAGTAATTAATTATAAACTCCAAGAATTAAATTCTAGGTAAAATAATTAACCTCAAAATTCCATAATTCTATAATTCGGACAGGGGTTCGTCTACTGGGCTTCTAGGTCTAGTCTGCTAGCTAAAATAAAATAACTAACACTGCATATAATTATATATTTAATTACACATCACACATAATCAATTAAATCGATTTTACTATCAGGCAATTTATTAATATTAAATATTGTGAAAAGTCGAAAATACCCCTGTTTTCGGAACGTGGTAGTGACAAGTCTACCCACCTTAAAAGAATTTCGTCCTCGAAATTTAAAATCCTCATAGTAGCGTTTACTCATACACATTATTGTTTTCCATAAATTGTGAAATTCAACAACCCACAAAATCCTGAAATTATCCACCTTGTCATTTCACAATTTCAAAAATTTTGAAATTATTGTATTCTGAAAATCCTCAAAATTTATCATCGAACTCCATTCGTATCATAATCTCCTACGAAGCTGATGTTAGTAATCAAAACCGAATTAATATCTACTCCTCTAACTTAGTCCAACAATGCACATTTAAAATTTCCATCAACACTAATCCATTAGTGATCTAAATCCTTGATTCCTTTTTCCTCATAATACCCAAATAATATAATACTCGCAAAATCCTCAATTAATATTTTCAATTAAATCTTTATCTTCCAGTCCAATAAAATATAGTAATAATCTTCTAGAATTTCTCAAAAATTTTAATGATAAATATATCATAATCAATAATCATCAATCCTACCATATTAAATTCTCAACCTCTCATTTAAATTAATGTTTATCCTCGAAGTCTAATGGTAATTTAATCACATCTCAATCTTGATAAAATCAATGATTTATCAACTCTGCCATATTAATCCTTAATTCTTTATGCTTATCTTCCAAAATTTTAGCATCTCATGTCTCTTGTCAAGTCATAACCTTGTCATAGATCTTTGCTATGGTCCAAACCCCAACGATCATGGTTTAAGAAGGTTCTACCTACAGTCATGCAATCTAAAAATATATAGGTCATGCGTCCTGTCATGGTATTGCAGTCTCTGTCAGGGTGTACTACTAGCTACATTCTAACAAGTAAATCACGAATACAAACCACGGTACTAGGGAATCAATCAATCAGAAGACGAAAACAACATGAGAAAAGAAGGAACATGCTAACATTTTACCTGCAGTATTTCCTATCTCTAACATACACTTAGCTCTAGCAAATTCACTAACTAATTCATATTCCTGTACACCGGTACTCATATCAATTAATCATTAGTCCACAACATCCATGATTACCTCCTCATTGCATACATCTGCTTATTAACACCTAATTCTGATACCAAGATCCTCTAATATAACCATGGTTCAATATGCATCCAAGTTTGATACCTCTATCTCTTTAGTACCATACTCTCTGTCAGTTCCCGTTCCTACTACAATTGTTCATACTAGTCGTTCTTATCACTCAAGTATACGTCAAGTGCAACACCATACTAAATACTGCTCTTTCCAATACAACTTCAGATGGACACCCAAGTCAGTCTGCGGTGCCATCTCAATCATGCTCAAATCACCAGATCCTTACACATGTATATCCTCTACTCATATATTAATATTCATATCTCTTATCTGCCATAAAATTAATCCTCAAAATAATCGTCAAGGTTTAACTTCTCGATCAACTTGAAAATGAATTGTATATACCTCCTCAAAATTAGATACTCAACATCGACACAAAATTTAATCACTTCTAAAATCTTTGTAGCCTTAACCATGTTTATTGAATTCACATTTGAAATCCTCAAAAATTTAATGACATAATCTCGACTCCTAGATTATTCTAAAAATAAAACCTTAATTCCACCTTTTAATTTATAACTCCATAATGTACATATCAGTGCTCACTGTCTCTGATACTCAAGGTGCACTCAATGCATCTGGTGTCTATAATTGTGTACTAAAATTGTACTGCTCGAATCTCTTGCACTATTACCTCCAAGGCTCAAAGTTATCATCGCATGTATTTTCTTCCAAAATTTTCAATCTATCTTAACTGGTATATCATCCGATTATCATCACGCAGAGTGCTTAATGTTATTAGCGTCATTCTCGACTAATCCTCGATATAGAACCATTTGCACTCTTGGTATTATATTACTAGCTTTATTAATGGATTATCTCATCAAGCTCATTAGACTCATGATCACCTGTATCCTCTATAACACTCATGTTTCTTTACTCTCATGGGTGTGTGTATGGTTCCTCATCTCGATGGTTGTATATGTATTTCCTTCAATCCTTTAAAGCCTATTAAACTAATCCGTGATACGCTTCACAACTTCCATTACTAATCCTGATATTTCTCTACTTATGACATCTCATTAAACCCTTTATACATATATATTTCTTTACCTTTAACATTTCCGATATCAATCATCAAATTGGACATCATGCTCCAAAAATCCTTAACATAATTCCCGGATACTTAATCGTTTACATAGATCACTCAATTTCATAATCATGATTATCCAGGACGGGTAATTGGCTCTGATACTAACTCTGAGAACTATCACTGATACTCTATACTCTCCTTAACTCTCAGTCTCTAATGACACTACTCCTAGAATCATTGGTACAAGGTACTATGCTAAGGGCTAACTCTAGATTAAAGCCTACTGCTCACATGCCCAACTAAGAAACACTTACAAATCACTAGCAACACAGTCAATACTAATACAAGACATAACAAAATTACAAGCCACTAATTACCATACTAACAAGGAATCCTCAAAGAAAATAAGCTCAAAAAGGAACTGGATCAAAGACGGAAGGTATCTTTACTGCTAGTAAAGAAAGAAGCGGTAGAACAAAGTCCTGGAATAACAGGAATAGATAAGTCTTGAGATGATATTTTAAGAACCAATTTAAGATACAACCTGATAATCATACACGTCTATCCGAAATCATGACACACAGAATCCTCGCCACGCCAGTAAGCATAGGTGCGATAACCGACAGGTTCCGTAACTAAGGTATGCAACTCTATAATCATGTCATCTAGAATCCTCGCCACGCCAACCGGTATGGCTGCGAGAGACCCTAAGTTTCATAACTATAGTATGTACATCCAAGTCAGGTTCCTACGTTCTCGTCACCACAGATAATATGGCTGCGATAAACTCTAAGGTCCATAACCAAAGTAGACATCTTACCTTTCTCACTGTCCTTACCAACATATGTCATCAGATGATACCGTAAATTTTAGTCCGTAAAATTCATCTCAATTTGAAATCAACTCAACAACGATACCAGGAATTAAAGTTAACAACTGGTCAACAAGAATAAACTTAATAATGATACCAAGATTTAATTTAATAACTGCTCAACAAGAATCAAGTTCAGTGACAACAAGCGAGAGCGGACGGAAACAAGGAAAAAGATTTAAATTGGAAATTATAATAAGATTCTCAAGGGGTCATCCCAGGAATCTCTCAAGAATTTGTGATTGAGTATCCTCTCTCATCCTAGTATCCTATGTCCTATATTTAATAGCAGGTACGCAGTAGTACAACTATGGTGTCGTACTACTACGACATCGCACAACTTGCGAAGTCTGACCTGCATGGGCCACCACTAAAACGTGTCACGACCCGCACCCGGTTTAGGGGCACGAGAGCGTGGGTACGTCCAGCCTACGCCGCAGCATCGGCGGTAGAACGCTGTCTAGGTCAAGTACTATCTAAACGATCTCACGCTAGTATCCAACTCCATAAGGAGGCGTGGATATCCTAAAATAAATCTAGAAATACTCAATCACAGCTATAGCACGATAGGAAATGAAGAAATAAAAGAATACAATACAAGTCTAATGACAACATAATCATACCTGCAATCATTAACTTCCCATCCCCAAGTGTCTGAAACCAGTCTACTAAGGTCACAGTCTGGAAAAATATTTCCAGTCAGGAAGGAGCAAAGTACATCTCTAAATAGCAGTTCTATATAAATGACATAAACTATGTAGCAGTTCTAGATGGAAATATACAGATGCATGTATAGGTACGAGAAATGTACAATGAAAGAAATACTGGAACTACTGTAAGTAATTGCAGAAAAAGAAGCAATATGTCAACGAGCAGGAACCTATGACTAAGTGTGTGAGTACTAGCTTTAACATGTGATCGGCTTGGGACTAGTAAACTCATTACATGGGTTAGTAGGGCTAACCGATGTAACAGTGAGGAGGCATGTAAACTCATTACATGGGTTAGTAGGGCTAACCGATGTAACAGTGAGGAGACATGTAAATGGTCAGGCCGCACCCGACGTGAGATGTGGGGTGAGCTATGGTGCATATAAAGTTGGGTATGATCACATATCTATACTAAAGTACTCCCCAAACCCCCGACTGGTACAGTAGATCCAATCATGGTACGCTATGGCACAGGATTCCCTAGGAAGGTAGCAAATCTCCCCGGGAATTAGTGTCTGTACATGCACAAGATATCAAGGAAACAAGTCTCGTACAAGCTACACCATGAATAAGGAATAACATCTCATGACGAGATCCGTGTATACCAATCCGTGTAACCATCATGTCAAGATCATGGATATTTACACTAGATACAGTGAACATAGGAGATATCATAAATTAGAAACTAATCAGAGAATGTACTCGCCTTGGGTCCTTAGCTGGTGAATACCGAGGTCCTGTTCCAGAGTGTCCCCTGGGTAACCCAACAGTCCTATAAACATATCACAAGCAAAACCATATTTTCATCAGGTGCTACACTACACACACAATCAAATACCTAACTCAGGGCTATGCCTGGCATGGAACTCAGTCAACTAGGGTCATCTAGTAGGGATACGTATATAATACACATTACACTTACAATATTTATACATGTACCAATTTAAATGTATTTACAATATATATATATATATATATATTTATTTATAGTCTTTTAAATACATATTTGAAAATATTAAGTACATATACATACAAAATATATACATATACTAACATTATATACTTTATACCAAAATACCTACATATATATATATATTAAAGGAAATACACATATACATATTATACTATACCAATTGAACAAGATATATATTTATATATCAAAATAGTACGTATACCATTACATTTTATATACCAAAATACGTATATATCATATATGTGCAAAAGTACATTTTTTGAATATATATATATATTGTCAACATCATTATTAAATATACTAATACTAATACCGATTTAGTTTATACTATGTATATTAGGAATATAATAAAAACATGTACAAAATATATATTTTTATACATATATACAAATTATATATGTTGAAAGTATATACAAAACATATATACATATATCAATTAATACAATACCTATACAGCATATACTAAGTACGTATTTATATTTATATCAACCATATTAATATATACATATACATACATATACTAATTATATGTATTAAAATATACTAAGTATTATACAAAATACATGCATATACATCTGTCAATTATACGTATATTATACATTATACTAATTTATCTACACTATACATTATATTAATTATATACTCTGTTTATCATATTAACTATATACTCTGTGAAAGAGGAGAGGGACTCACCGGGGTGCGATGGTGGTTCCGGTGAACGTGGAGGTCAGGGCTGGCCGAGGTGCAGACCGGACGGCAGAGGGAGGTCAGTGATCGGCTGCGGGGTCGTCTCTGGTTAAGCAATTTGCATCATGGTTCTCCGAAAGATCACCAATTTCAGAATCTTCTTTGGGATCCTGTGATTCGACCATTGGAATTAATGATGGGCCAGCATCTTTGTCATTCAAAGATCCATAAATACCTCTCTCTGCGGTGACGTTTAAACCTTCATCCTCAGAACTCAAACTAGAAGAGACTTCTGATGGCACATCTGCTCTAAAAAGGGATTGAAGTCCAGGTCCTCGTGTTCCTCATCCTCCGCTTCAACTTCAAAATTCACATCACTGCCCATAGGTAATTCAGCATGAGAAGCAGCAAGACTTTGTCGATCATTCCCATTCTCTTCGTTTCGGTTAGCCATAGGCAATGGCATCTTGGAAGGTGGGGAATCTGCAGGGGATGAAGTGGGTGTTCGACTGAAGAATGCGGGGAAGAGCTCGGTTCGATCTGGCCGGAAGTGGCTAGTCGGAGCAGCCGCAGCAGGCCGGAGGGTGGTTTGAACCACGCCGGAGCAGCAGACCGGAGGGGTCGGCTCGGCCGGTTGGCAGTGGCTGATGGAATGGGTGATGATGGTAGAAGATGATGGGAGGAGGAGATGGAGGGAGGAGCACGAGCAGCGGGAATGGGGTTGGCCACCGGCCGGAGGAGAGTTTGGTGTAGTCGGCAGGTGGTGGGAGGAAGTGTTGGATGATGGAGGATGGAAGAGCAGCGGGTGGTGGTGATGAGTTGAATGGAGGAGAGGGAGCAGTGGGGGTCGCCGGAGTCGACGAGCCGTGGAGACGCTGTCAGCAGCAGCCGGCGCACAGGCGGCTGCCGGAGGGATCTCGAACGGGGATGGCGAGCCGGCTGGGAAGTCACAGAGGGAGATGGGGACTCGGCCGCCGGAGCACGGCAGGGGTGGCCGCCGGAACAGTGTTCCAGGTTTTCCCCCCCCTTCCCTTCAATTTGAATTCAAGTTCAAATAAAAGAAGAAGAAGAAAAAGGAAGAAGAAGAGAAGAAATGAGAAGAAGAAAGGAAGAAGAATTTCATACGTAGGGGATGGGGCTTGGAGGAGAGAGAGAGGGTTTGCTTGGGGATTAGGGTTTTCTAGGGAAATGGGTTGATGTGACATTTAAATAGGGAGGGGTGAGATGTGGATGAAGGGTGGAGATTGCATCCACCTAGAATGGATGGACATGACTTGTCATGAAAAAATTAATTATTCATGGAGAAGGTTGTTGACTTAGTCAAATAATTGGGCTCTCCATTTGTTTGAACCAATGGGATGTTGACACATAATGTAATAATTGCAAATTAGCCCCCTTAAATTTGGGTATTTGCATAGACACATAAAATGACGAAAATTGGGCGGGCGATTCGGGGTCCGATGTTTTGTAGGGTCAGGGGACGCTGTAAGATGGGTATGGGCTGAATTTGCAGGGTACTGGAATTAAATTGGGATTTTAAAATCAGATAAAATGGTATCCTCAATTTAAATAGAATTAAATGCAAGTTGTGTTCAACAATTAATTAGGAGTACTTGGGGTCAAAATCAGATCAAGTCATCAATACCAATGTTGAAGAAGACTCAGAACAGAATATTACCCTAATTTGAGCCGCACGAAAAATAGGTCAAGATGGCCTCCAATTTTCGATTGGAACGCACAACGATACAAAATAGGAATTTAAAAATAAACGTCCGCGACGATTTTTGTGCGGCCAGAAACAATGCACAGGGAGCAAAATTTTGAGTTGCAAAAATAGCAGAATTGAAGGCGGGCATGTCTAGGGCAAGATGGTAAAATTAGTTGGAAGACAAAAGCTAGGGTAGTGCTCCAAATATCGAAGCAAAGGCAATGCGCAAAAATATTAAATAAAATACAGTAATTAATTATAAACTCCAAGAATTAAATTCTAGGTAAAATAATTAACCTCAAAATTCCATAATTCTATAATTCGGACAGGGGTTCGTCTACTGGGCTTCTAGGTCTAGTCTGCTAGCTAAAATAAAATAACTAACACTGCATATAATTATATATTTAATTACACATCACACATAATCAATTAAATCGATTTTACTATCAGGCAATTTATTAATATTAAATATTGTGAAAAGTCGAAAATACCCCTGTTTTCGGAACGTGGTAGTGACATCCGGAGTTGCGGACTCGTCACCCTCGTCAGAAGAAATCGAGGGGACTTCAACCCTTCCCCCAGGCTTGGAAGAGGGCACCCTAAAACTTCCACCCATATCAAAATCGCGTTGGGAGGTATTCATTGTTACATAGAACTGGGCATACGAATGCATGATGCGCAGCTCCGTGGAGGGTGTGACGAAGGACACAATAAAAATTGCCCCGGTGTAGCCCATGATAAAATACCGCCATCCCCTTGCTCCATCGATGAGTCCACCTCTGGACCTGAAGCTGGTGACGGCATTGCCCACATGCAACTGATCATACCCAAACTGCCTGGCAAACCGACTAGGCAGGTAGGGTTCGAAGAAGAAGTGATCTTCACTTCTATACAGCAGGTGGGAAGGTCTAATGTAGACCAACCAATTGAAGCCTTCAGGAGAAAGAGTGGTCCTATCTCTACCTAAGTCCTCAAGCCTAATCCCCGATTGGTTGCGATAAACAGAGAGGACAGTGCAAAGGTGCTTCCAGCTGTGACCGCAGTGCAGCACCCGCCGACAGTCTAAAACTATGAACACATTCCAAGAGGATTTCTTATAATTCAGCAAGAAACTCCCCCCCAAGCTATTGTCGGAACCGGGAGACATCACCCGGGGGTTATGGAAAATTAACCATCCCATCAAATACAAGTATGGTAATTCCATCCGGGGAAAGCTTTCACGTCGAGCTTCATCAGCGAGCAACGCCTCAGTCATCGCCCTCAAGCCAGCTTGTATGCGGCACACCATAGCAGGGAGCAAGCCCAGTCTCGCCCTAAACACCAGACGTACTGCAGGCCACAAGGTATTGCGGTAAATACGATCCGCAGATGCGATGCCTGGTACCACCAGTCGGCGCAGCCATATAGAGAGGAAGCCAGCCAGTTGAGCTTCCTTGGATAGAGCCCTGCGGCAATGCCTCAGATAGCTGTAGGCCTTAGTACCTGCGGGATATCTTCCTATCCCTTTGACGAGGATCTGATCCGGAGCCCTAGCATCCTCCAAGAGATCTTCAACTTCCTGAGCAGTCAGCACGCTCAGAGGATTCACAGGCTCATCCTTGACTTCCAAGACTTTCTCCGGCTGAGCAGCCCTAGCCCGATGAAAACAGAGGTAGGACGTCCATTTACTGGTATGAGCCAAATCTGAAGGCTCAGCATAGAAGGCGGTGCAAGCAAGGTAGTGGCACATCATCTCCTGATACACTTCCACTACCCGAGGGTCTGAATCCCCCAACTCCCGGTTCGTGGGAACATACTCTTCGTACGGAGTATCCCCCATCGGCAGTCTCGAGATCTCTGCCATCTCATGAAGGGCCAGTCCCAACTCCCCCAGTGGAGTGGCGAAAGTCCCGGTGAGCGGAATGTATCGCTCCATCAGTGCCAAAAATAGGTTAGGGTTAGGAGGTAACCCAACGCTGGTGGCACTCACAGCTGCCAACAGACCGATGTTCTCCAACTCGATCCAAAAATGCTCCAGGGCCCAATCAACTAAGCGAGTCCATCGAAGATTTGTTGGGGTCACCCACCCATTGCATTGAGGATTCGCCTTGGGGTATACTCCTCCGCGCCCCATAAAATTATTGCAGAAGGTCGACAATTGCACCGGCTGGAGCACCAAGCCCTCTTCACTCGGGACACTGCCCGGGTACAACCCCCTGAACAACGTTACAGGACCATAAGGGCGGCTGACAAATAGGCCAGATCCTTTCTGATAGAAGATCTTCCCCGGCCTACCGTGAAGATCGGGAGTCATCGTCCACGACATCTTCCTGGGATGTGTAGCATGGAAGAATGCCGAGATGGGATAATCTTTCGGCATCTTGGGCAGACTCAAGACCAACTTCCTGGCAGGGAAAACCCAGAGTTCTTTCTTTGGCTTCGTCTGGGACTTCTTGTCAATCATGTCCCCGAAAAGAAAGGCCGGCTTTATATACTGGTCCCCGTCTACATACGTCAAAGGCTCTCCATTAATCATGTTCAGCAGCGTTCGCTCGCCCTGAGCCGATATCAAGATTTCCCTTCCTTTGGGATATTGGGGTCCGGAGATAGGAAATACCATATGGGACAGATCCTCCAGATAGTTGGAGTGCAGCAGCCCGGCGGCAGAACCCATTACCTCGGCTAGCGGAGACTGGCCCAAGTTAACTGCGAGGGTGCGAGAAAAATACGTCAGTTTTATACTAGACGTTACAAATATCGCAGCACATGCCAAGAGGCAACGGTCTGAGCTCTACGCCAAGACTGTACAAACTTAATCGTTTACGCCGGAATTGTCATCCAGAAGCGTAAAATTCAAATCGGCAGTATACTGTCTGTGCTTTACGTCAGACTACCAAGGTTCGAGCTATTACGCCAGAATTTTTATCCACAAGCGTAAAAGTTCAAAATTATACAGTATACACCAAGTTTTCGGCAGTCAAAGCTTTTTACACTCAAGTGCAAAAATCTAGAGTTTTTACGCTGACACATTAGAAATGTGAGCGTAAAAGATAAAACATCTCCGTGCATCATCTTCCTCAAAGAGGCTATCAGCACAGAAGACGACCTAGCGCAGTCACGTTCAACATGTACGAAGGATTTTTCAATCGTTCTCATTCGTCCCAAAAGCTCTACCTATCAGCCCGGGTGCACTGCTCGTCGGCGGGATGCTCGGCTCAGAATAGGGTTCGCCCTGTCCAACCGTTGGCACTCCTGCTTGGGCAGAAGAACGAGAAGAAGAATCAATCTTCTTTCCCTTAGAGGAGGAGGATTGCTTAGAGGCCATTACTGAAAACTTTGAAGACTCAGAGAAAACTCGGAGAAGAGCTCGAACAGTCGGAGGCTTTCTTTCGCAGAAGACGGATGAAAAGTTTTTCTCTCAGAAAACTTGAGATATATATAGAGTTCGGATGGACTCCTCGGACCCCGAACCAAATCTCCTAATTAATATTCGGTTATGATTGGGTCCTACGTCAGCCTATTATTCAGAGAAGGCGGACAATCAGCGAATTCAAAAAGTTTTTTTGCGCAAAGCAGGTTAGCAGTTCTTACGCTAAGGAACTTTCTACTCTCGACAGCAACAGATCTACGGTTTCACGCTCGCAAGCTATAAGTCTATGATTTTACGCCCGGATGCCTTTATGCTCGATAGCTTTTATGCTCGAGAGGCCACAATCCTACGACTTCATGCCAGCATATAACAAATCGATGATCTCACGCTCGGTGGCAATAGATCCGCGACTTCACGCTCGGAAAAATTTTCTTTTCAGAAGCGACAAATCTACAGTTCTACGCTAAGGAGCTTTCTACGCTCGATAGCTACGAATCTACGGCTTTACGTTCGACGGCTACAATTCGGGTTTTACGCCCAGATGCCTTTGTGCTCAGTAGCTTTTATGCTCGAGAGGCTACAAACCTACGACTTCACGCTCAGGAACTATAAGTCTATGATTTCACGCTCGGTGGTGTTTAGTTTATGCTCAGAAGCTGCAGACTAATGATTTCACGCTCCATGACTTCCCGCACATCTGAAGGATATGCCGGCCAGATCACGCGTACATCTGAACGGTCCTCAAAAGCGGTCAATTGCAAAGAGTTCACACAGAGGATACTCGTTCTTGACCTTAAGATATCCCAAGTACCCGGAGCATACAGAGTTCAACATTGAAAAACTACTCTTCTTCATGGGTCGATTCGAAGTTCATCCAGACTCCAGTCTGAATATTTTATCTATCAAGATGGCAACTCAGTTTGACAACCATTTCTCGACCCTGTTCCAAGGGATTTTCGAGAAATCACTCTTGAAGATGATGTCTGAACAAAGAAATTCTGTTCATCAGAAGCAGCAGTTCAGAATTCTACGAGGTTCCTCACTCCTAAAACAGCAGGACGGTTCGAACTCTCGAATGCTATAACGGCTTTCTACGCATCTCTAGTTATGCGTAAAAGACAGGACAGGACCTAGCACTCTTTCTAAACAGAGTCAGCATAAAGAATCAGATGTGTTAAAGCTACACATATTCAGACTTCACAGCAACGTATGGCAAGATGATCATATGCACGAAGAAAGACGATTTTATTAAAAAGAAAGAATCATGATTACATATGAGGGAAATCCAATCTACAAGGGTTTTTCTTCATTCTCATGATTACATCTGAGGGAAACCCCGTCTACAAAGGGCTTCCTCATCATCGTCTGAAGATCGCACCGAGAAGCTGTTCTGACAGGTTCTCACGTTAGTGATGGTCTTTCTCTTCTTCCAAGAAGATGATCAGTGGCGGGAGGATACAAAACTGGGCATAGACCCATCCTCCAACAGAAGAAAAGAAGGGTAAATCTGTTGTCCTACAAACCACCGCCACTCAAGCCGGGATAGAGCTAGTCTGTCTGACTCTCGTCACCGGAGGTAACGGGAGAAGGCGCCACTTGCAAGCGCCATGGTAGAAAATGATTCTTTGTCTCTCCCGAAGAACCACCATACAAAGTTGCTGATTATCCCGAGCAAGGGAGGCTATGATATCCTTCCATGATCCATCGTTGCAAATGAGACTTGCTCGAAGACGCCGTCTTTTTTGGCTCCTTACATGCTGGAAGAACATGGTCTTCTTCTTCCTCAGATCGACCCGACGGACTCCGGCGATTATCCTTGTGTGGCGAAAGGAATGCGGGAAGAACAGGTTAAACTTCTCGGCCTTTTATAGGCGAGAGAGGTCACACCAGTCCCCAATAAATCCGCCATAAAGTCAGCATCGACCGTTTCAACTCTCCATTCAGAAACGTTTCGAGTTACGAGGAGCGGTTCATGCTTCATTCAAAGCATTCCAAATTCCGAAGAAATTTGAAAGCTTTGAAGGGGGTCTTGTAGAAGCATAAAAAATACGCTGGATAGCTCTACGCAACATGGTGATGCAGGGCAGCGTAAGCAGGGGACCTCAAGGCCATCAAGAGTGCAACGGAGCTTTTCCGTTGAGCACGGCGTAAAATATGATGGGACCATGCGCATAAAATACAGTATGTCCAGGCCGCTTCAGCGTAGACGGGGTGCTTCATCGCCTCCATGGCGTAAAACTCATCCACTTTCAAAGCAGCGTTAAAGCGTACGAGGAACGCTTCGTCTTCCCCGAAATGAACCTGTCAAGTCACGCAGTGAACCTGACATCTGACTCCTGACAAAAAGTGCTGCACGGCTACCCAGACGACGGCTGAAAAGATGGCAGACCACTCGGGACGCGCCCCACAGTATGATGGAGGATCTCTGCATTTAATGCAGAGGATTTGATTAAATATCACCGAACCATCGTTTACTAACATCCCCTCAGTGGAGACTACTTTTACGCATACAAGGGGATACGCTGCCTTGTTTTACACATGCAGACGTGAACTGTTTACGCTCCACGGAAGACAAACAGACTGCCACGTCAAAAGTTGCTCTTTGAATAGGGATCGAGGCACGCCTCTGCACCTAATGCTCAGAACGCTGATAGGCCTTCAGAATACGTCTCTGCAATTAATGATGATAGTGGATCTCGGCATTTAATGCTAGAGATTTGATTATATCTCCAAGAGCCGTGATTTCGGCTAAAGACGTCCACATCACCTCGGCTTCTACGCCCATTCAGCTTTTGTGACTGCTCGGCCTCTACGACCACTCTGGCATGTTACGCAGCGGCTTCTACGCCCATTCAGCTTCTGTGCCCGCTCGGCTTCTACGCCTCGTCAGCTTCTGTGCTCGTTTGGCTTCTATGCTCATTCAGCCTTCTGTGCTTATTCGGCTTCTATGCCATCAGGCTTCTACGCCTACTCGGCTTCTATGCCTACTTGGCTTCTATGCCATGGTGACAGACATTGGATTCTATGCCAACCTCTTCTACACGGGGGATACCTACCTACGTGGCTTCTACGCCATGATCTTCGTAGCGATTATACGCGTTTTGTCCCTTAGTTGGACCCGCGTCACATGCTCATTCAAAAGGTCATCTATACGCAGGCTTTGGTTATTTTAACCGTTGTGTAAAAGGGTGCTGTACTTTCCACTACTCGGTTTCCACACTGATTGAGTGGTTACTGTCACAAAAACTCTATAAATAGAGGCCTCTATCAACAGAAGAACATGTCGAGACTTTAAAAATCGAAAAAGGTCGAAACTTTGAAAGAAGATCGAACCACGGGTCGAAACATTGGAGATTGAGGAGAGATCGAAGAGTCTTAGAGAGAGAGAGAGAGAGAAGCATCCAGAGCTCAGGCAAAGAGTAGCGATCGACGACATTGGCATCGTGCATCCATCCTCTTTCGCCACCTACGAAGCCGCTTTCCATCTTCCACGGCATTTCTTCATCATCGTGTAGTCCAAGGGCTAAAGTGATCGACTGCAGATCAGACACCTATAGTAATCATCTACCCAGATTAAATAAATTATACTCCTACATCCTCGTATAGGATCAAATTATACAAGTTTGTTTGTAAACCAAAGAAGGCGGGTTTCGTGCAAACCTCGTATTATATATATTTCGTTCTTTCGTTTAATACCACAAACAACAGCAGAGGAGTTAGAGGTGCTACCGTCAGAGTTTTCGTGATCACTTGGTAGGCCTTCTGCCTAGGATGGGTGCATCATTATCTAGTCAGCTGATGCCCTAGTCATTATCTTTTATCTATCATTTCAGTATTTTATTTCGTCGTAGTAGTGGGTTTGTTCCCACCAGACATTCTTGGTTGTACTATGATATTTTGAGACTGGCGTTTATCTTCCAGCAGTTATTATTATTAGTACATTCTTGCTGTTTATTTTGTCGATTAGATTAGTTTACATGTTATACATTGATATGGGACTTGTTAGTTATTTAGGACAGCGTAGCACTCTTCGTTGGATCCATTAAATTGGGATATCCTCGGAGACGTGACAGTTGGCTATTGCCACGTGGCCTGGTCCCGTGTATTTTGGAACTGGGGCGTGACAGGTTCGGTCCACTACACAAGTCCAAAATAAATCTACAACTAACAATCAATAAATAATACAATAAATAAATAAATTACATGCACAATATTTATATATTATAAATTCTAAAATAAAAATACTCGTGTCAATTGCCAAACTACCTTAAGGGTGACAGACACCCCTCATTTTATGGACCTAACACAAGCACCACTAGTGCATAATTCTAACTGATACTAATATCATTCAATTCTCCAACTTCAGTCAATTACCAAGATGGATACACCAAGTACCAGTGCTTGAGTGCATCACATAAATACTCAACCAGATATCAATTTAGACTTAGCTTCCAAAACAGTCCCCAAGTCTGACCTGTTGTTGTATTGCCCATTATCACTACAATGCATTCATTGTGCACTGTGTGTGCACAACACACACTACCCGACTTACTCCATCATCTAACACCCACAAACACAGTCTCTCTCTCTCTTTCACTCTTACTCTCTCTCTCTCTCTATAAATATATATATATATATACTGCTGAACCAATATATTAATATATACATATATAATCATCATATGACATCAACACTCGTAGAACAACCAATGCTACACCACCAACTAAGGTGTCGAAACTCACCATACTCAAATATAACTAAATATACTTATCAAATATAGTTATAAATAGCTATTAGAACTTGCCACAAAGAAATTTATAATGAAATACACTTATATGCACAAAATCCCCAAATTGGAGCCCCGTATCATACCGTGTCATGAAACGCCTTATTCGTATCTTTTTGTGGATATGCATCTACCCCCACAAGACCAATATAACTCTAATTAGGCCTACCAAACCTAATGACAAACACTTGGTGTGCCATTCTCAGATTTCCCCAAAAATAATCATAAAACTCAATGTAGAAGTCACGAATTAGGTCAATAGAAGTCCAAACTCCTCCCTAAGGGTGGCCCTAATATATGGTGCAATCTACATACTCTAAAGCACTAAATGAAAATAATTAGAGAAGAGATTTCAGAATTGATCTATTGGGAGATGGATTCCCAATACAAAGCCAATTGGACACGTTGTGGACACAAACACCAAGCCAAACTTCGTCTTATCCAAGTTCTTTGCACCCGCTAGCTTCTAGTCTCCTTAGATAGTGAGGATGAAGGAAATTGAGAGAAATTTGTGAGAGATTTGATGGAGGAAAGAACTATTGGGGAAGAATATTTAATTAGAAAATAAAATAGATGAAAATGAGAGGAGGGAGAGTATCCCTTATTCTAATAAGGGCCGACCACCCCTATTCCATTCTCCAAGTAATGTGCAATATCCAAAGTGCCCCTTGGGGTTGTCATGAAAAATTAATAATCAAGGGGAAGCTTCTACTCATAATGGTTAATTAATTATGTCACTAACTTAATGACAAAGGATAATAAATTGGGCTCAAGTTTCACTAACTTAATGTTGGTCCAAACTCAAGTCTAGTCTAGTTAGGTCCACTAACACAAGTCTACTAACTAATGTTTTAGGCTAATAATTAAATAAAATATAAAATATTAATTATATAACATGCATATAAATTAAATAGATATAAAAAGACTAAAATAACCCTATTCTAGAAATATGGTTGTAACAGTACTGGACTTGGCATCTGAGCGCATGGATGGCTGATTTGCCATGGACCAATAAGTGACGTATGATTCTCTGGATACTTGTCTTTAAATATTCTGACTATTTGTGTGCTCGTCTCGTAGGGACTTCCTCGGATTGCTTGAGTTTTATTGGAGCATGGAAGGATATCATAGTTACCATTTTTCATGATGAACAAATATGTTACCCGGAGGATTATCTACGATCTTCCAACCTATCTCACTGTAGATATTCAACGTATACAACCAGGATGTGATGGATCTCAGGTCGGGTCCTGGCGACGCATTTGTGTGGATGAGATGGGGCTAGTTATCCCAACCGCAATTTTTAGTCGTGTCCTTTCATACGACAGAGTTGAGTCTGTAGGCTTACATCTTTGTTGCAAGCTTCCTTGCTCCTTTGGTGTCCATCGGTATGGAATATTTTCTATGTACTGCGGCTTGCACTTAGGATTTTCGGTGAAGTAATGACCAATAATGGATTGAACTGTCGGCTTTACACGTGTTGGTACCATAAACAACATAGAGGGGTCTCCTTCTTTTCCAATGTACTTGTGATCTTGAATATTAATAAAAAATCCAAAATATAATGGACTTCCATCATACGTACTCATGATCTTGAATATCAATGGAAATTTTCATTTTCCTTTTTGAACTTTTCTATTGCTGTTTGTGTCGTGGTTATGAATATTATACCAGAGGTAATATGGACGTAGTATAGTATCATAACTTATGATAAACATACCCTATCAGAGGTAATATGGACGTATTACAGGTTAGAGCAGTTCTATAAGAAAATATTTGATGGAGATACCATTTGTAATATTTGGAACATTTTGTGTAAACCGGTAGGAAAGAAAGTTTGCTTATAACTGAGTACGATCATGGTAAAGTATTTTGTGAAGATAAAAAGAACTGAGACATATCTAGTATGGACATGGCTTATTTATTTTGGTGGGGAACATGGGCAGGTCATATTTCAGAGGTGATGTAGACTTAAAATACTTGATTTGTAAAAATATTATGGAGAGAACAACAAAAGAGAAGAGTCAGAGGAAGTATGGACATGACTGCCTTCTTTTGATGGGAAGAACGTCTTATAGTTCAATGTTGATGTTAACGAGAACCATTTACCTTAGAAAATTTTTGTGGATCCATTACTCACTGCGCACTAGGGACTCCGAGTACCGATAACAGATATGTCTGCGTGGTATGGACGAACATAATTTGCTGGGGAAGACATCAACTATTTATACTTTTATGCCCCACTACTAGGGATAGAAATGAAACTTTTTTTTATGCCTAACCTATGTGTAGTATTTTTTTAGGAACCTTTTATTGATTGGCATCATGAGCAAGTCACCATTAGGCTGAGAGAGCCTGTATGCGCCGCTGGAGTAGATCATTTCTACTAGAAAGGGACCCTCACACTTGGGTTGGAATTTCTCCGCCTTCTTGTGGGTTATGATCATCGATCTTCTCACAGTTAGGACGAGATCGCCCGACCTAGAATGTCCTTTCTTTCACCTTCTTGTTGAAGGCCTCGGAGAGTCGTGCTTGATATAGCTCAATGCGCTGCTGAGCCAAGAGGCATTTTTTGTCAAGTTCCTCCAACTCTTGTGGACGTCAAAAATGGTTGTCTTTGGTGGTTAGATGGTTGGTAAGGGCCACCAGGATAGAAGGAACTTCAGTCTCCAAAGGAAGTACAACTTTGCTTCCGTAGACCAAGAAGAACATCGTGCTACCAGTCGAAGTATGGACCATTGTACGATCGACCAATAGACATTCTTCCAGCTTCTCATTCCAGTCACATTTTTTGGTTGAAATGAACTTTTTGAGTAGCTTGATAATGGTATTGTTGAATGTTTGGCTAATCCATTCGCTGCTAGATTATAGGCGATTGAAGCTACGTTCTGAATTCGGTTTTTGTCACAAAATCGATAAAAAATGTGGCTTACAAAGTCGAACCAGTAGATGACGTGATGTTTAAGGTAACTAATCACATTGGATGTTTTTACTTTTGTGAGCAGAACGGGTTCCACCCATTTAGAGAAGTAGTCTGTGATAGCCAGGATGAACTGGTAGCCTTTAGACAAAATTTGACTGATCGGTCCTATGATGTCCATAATCCAGACTTCGAATGGCCAAGACGCAACATTCGTATATTGGAATTTCAAGCGTTGGTAATAAAGTCGGCATAGATTTGGCATATCCTGCACTTCTTCGATAATTGACGGCATCCACCATCATCGTTGTCCAATAATAGCCCATGTGTCGGAGGCAGTTTTGAATCTTAGGACAAGGTTGGTGAGCACCACATAGACCGTAGAGAGCTTCACGGAGAGCATACTTTGCTTCTGCTCTTGTTTAGCCTGTTGGAGCCAATGATAACAGCGTCATAATCTACCATAATATTAGAACACTTCTCCGTAAGCGAGTATGCACGATGGATGACTTGATCGTCGAGAGAGATTAGTACTTTCCCTACTCCGACGAAGATATTACCTTTGGGCCCTGTTCTGCAAGCACCATCAAAGAATATTTGCCAAACCGATCCTCCTGTCGTGATGGTATTAGACTCTAACACCTAGTCAGAGATTTCATTATAGAGTTTTAAAGTCTCCGATACCGGATGAGCTGCTAGAATATCGGGCAGTTCTTGGTCCTTGACAGTCTTTTGCAGGTCGAATACCATAGCGTAGGGTAATAATAGGATTGCCCATATGGATCCTGGGATTGATCATGAGGACTCTGAGGGGGTTCACTTGAGAGATCACATGGATGGTTTGCCCTGTCAAGTAATAGCGAGTCTTTTGGACATCAAATACTAGAGGAAGACAATCTTTCTCGACCTGATTGCACCTATGTATTGTACTAATCATTGTTCTGTTTAGAGCGTAAATAGATTACTTATAGCCTTCATCGCTATTTTGGGAAAGAAGAGCACCGAGGGAATGATCCATTGCCCGGATATAAAGTAAGAAGGGTTCTCCTACGATTGGGACCACCAATACCGGGGGATTCATGAAATACTTTTTGATATCGTCGAACGCTTGCTTGCATTCTTTCGTCCAGGCAAAAGTGAGTCCCTCTTCAAGAGCTGAGTAAAGGGTCGGCATCGTCCGAAAAAATTAACTAAAAATCTCTTAACATATGCCAGTCTTCCCTTTAGACCACAAAGTTCTCGCAGTTTTTTTGGAGGTACATATCTACGAGAGCATTAATCTTCTCAGGGTCAATGTGAATGCCATTTGAAATTACAATAAATCTAAAAAATATGCCGCTGGAGACCCCCAAGAATGACTTAGTGGAGTTCATCTTTAGCTGGCGGGATCACATTAGATCGAATACCGTCTTTAGGTCATGGAGATGATCATCTTGAAAATGACTCTTGACAGCGATGTCATCAACATAACATTCCACTATCTTGCGTAGATGGTCGCAAAATAGTGCTCATAGCTCATTGGTATGTCGTACCCGCATTTTTTAGACCGAAGGGCATCATGGTGTAACAGTACACCCTTATTGGCATCCAAAATGATATATGCTTCTCATCTACTAAAAATATTTTGATTTGGTTGTAGCCTAAAAACCCGTCCTTGAAGGACATACACTCAAAGCTACAAGTGTTGTCAATCATTACGTCTGTGATAGGTAGAGGGAATTCTTCCTTTGGGCAAGCCATATTCAAATCAAGAAAGTCGATGCAGATTCGAATTTTACTATTTTTTTATGATGGGGATGATGTTAGCAACCCAATCTTGGTGCTGTTCTTCATAGATAAATGTCACTACCACATTTTTATGAAGGATATTTTGGTCATTTCATAATTAATTAATGTGGTTATGGTATATTTATTTATTATATTATTTATTTATTTTTAGATGCTATATTTTTATTGGACTTGTGTTAGTGGACCTAACTAGATTAGATTAGACTCATGAACCAACATTAATTCTAGCTAGATTTGAGCCCAACAAACAAGCCCATTCATTAGGAGGATGACTTAATTAGTTAAACCAATTGGATTAGAACCTTCCCTCCTAAATTAATTCCTTCATGACAAGCTCCAAGGGGTATTATAGACTTTTTATAGTGACTTAGAGAAGGGGACAAGGCTGGCCATAGGGGGGAGGAGAGAGACTCTCTATTTTCATCCTTTTATCTTATTTCTAGATCTAGAATTTTTCTCTACCAATTTCCTTCATCCCTATACCAATCCCTACCCGAATTCTCTTCCAATTCTTTCTCTACTCACCATTGGAGGCTATTGAAACAAGAAGGAGGCAAGGATCTATAAGGAGAAGGAAGGAGCACAAATTGCTCTTAAAACTCATTTTGAGACTTGCATTCGGAATCCATCTCCTAATAGGTATAATTCAGTTTTTCTCTCTATTTAGACTCTAAATCTGTAGTTTAATCATTAGGAACCTACCCATGTACTAAGGCTACCCATAGGAAGTGAAATTTGGTTCATAGGAGACCTACGAAAGAAGTTAAGGTGTGTTTTGTGCCAATTTTTAGGAAATTCTGAGATTGGCACATCATGTGTTTGTCAATAGGTCAATTAGACCAAATTAAAATATGTTTTGTTGTGTGAAACTAGTGTCGTGTCCATAATTGGATACGTGTAGGCCGTATTACGATAATTTGGTGATACGGGTTAATTTGGGTATTTTTTCCTTTGATACGGGGGTTTGAGCATATCATATTTTGATACGGGCACGTGGATGAGTAGCTAGCTCTTCGTAGGACTTCTAATTATTATTTTAGACTTGATTGTGTTCTTCGGGATACATTTGGTGGTGTGGTGGATCCGTATCGCAAGCATATTATAGTTTTCATGTGATACGGTACTGTCATGACCCACATCTGGTGAAGGGGGACGAAAACGTGGGTACGTCCAGCCTACGCCGCAGCATCGGCGGTAGAACGCTGTCTAGGCAGACTATATTATCTAAATATCTCACAATAATGCATAATCCTTCAATAATATCTCAACTCCTAGAAGAGAGTTATAAACTTATTCAACACAATACTCAATCACAATTATATATCACGATAAGATATCAAAGAAGTCTAACATAACTATGCAATCTAAATAAATATAACAACAACAATAGAAACAATAATCAAATCTCAAAATATAAGTCAAAAAAAAATTCGGTACCAAAATGCTAAAGAGAACTAACTATGCTAACAAGTTATTCCGGCTAGATCTCCCGGCAGTCATTCCAAAACTAGTGGGTCCAAGTCTGTGCCATCTATAGGTCAATGTCTGTAGTATTTCGGACACCAATCTCCCGGATCCTCTAAAAAATATTTTCCAGTCACTAATGGAGCGAAGTACAACCCAATAGCAGTTCTAATTAATTGACAAACTATAAAGCAGAAAAATAGAGGATGTTATCTATGATGAGAAAATAACTGATGACCAAGAACAATGAAGGAATAAATAATACTAGCAATAGAATATAAATCAATGCGTACAAGAATGAAGGAAAGAACTATAATGTCAGAAATAGAACAAGGTAATCAATGAACTGAATAATAGAATTTATAATAACTATGTGTTTTGAGATACTAACTAAATATGTGATCAGCTTGGGAGATTCAATGATTACACTAAGGAGCTAACTCAACCTTACCTTACGTGAATTGCATGGTTAGTTAGTAGCCAATGATTACACTACTAGCCGATAGTTCTTGATCACATATTTAATTGGTATTTCTCCCGCCCTGATTGATATGATGGATCGAATCATGACACGTTACTAGCCAATTTATCCAATATTTAATCTATAATATTCATTGTTATCCAATACCAACAAGGACATTATCCGATACTATCTCAATAATTAAGGTAACATCTCATCACTGACGATCCAATAATAATACCAATCCGTGTACCATCGTGACAAGAATCATAAGTAATATTTCTAAATACTTAAATTATAGTGGTAATCAAATAATAAAAACTATCAAATAATATACTCGCCTATGGTCCAGAATAAATGATACAAAACGGTATCCGAATTGGCGTGACAGACCTATATATGGAATATTGCATTAATACAAGGTTCAAAATGAAAATATGTTAAACTAGTCAACTTCTAGGTCATAAAGCCATTTCTAAGTCAAAACAGTCAAACTAGGTCAACTCTAGGTCAAACTAGTCAAACTTTGTCAAATTGGCTATTTCTTAGTTGTATGAGTCCAACTCTAGGATATTAGGTCCAAACACTATGAAACTAAGCCACACTAGCTATGCTAAGATACTAAAAAACCAATAAGATACCGTATCCTAAGATACACAAGTTATTGATATGAAAATACTATTATATATATATATATATATATATATATATATATACAAGAAAATACATATAGTAGCTATGCTAACTAATGCAAGGAGAATACCTTGGCTTTGAACCAATGTTTATCTCACCACCTATATACCCATCTTGATATACAAACTCAATACCTTGAGTATAAACCAATACCTTGATATTACCTTGGTATCACAAGGTAATTCAATATCTAACTACCCATACACCTCACTATACACTAATATGTATTTAAACTTATAACAATACTATACTAACTAACATATTAATAAACCTCATGATATTTAATACCCGTACCCAAGATACCTCACTCTCATTACCTTGATGTAATCTTCAAGGTAATCTAGAAATAATACTAACCAATGCTAACTAGTGCTTATGTCTGTATATATATATATATATATATATATATATATATATATATATATATATATATATATATATATATATATATATATATACTAACTTACTAATATATACATAACTTACTAACTTATCAAAATATATAACTAACTTATCAATATATACAACTAACTTATCAGTATATATAACTAACTTATCAATATATACACTAACTTATCAATATATACAACTAACTTATCAATATATACTAACTTATCAATATATACACTAACTTATCAATATATATACGAACTTATCAATATATACAACTAACTTATCAATATATATACTAACTTATCAATATATACACTAACTTATCAATATATATAACTGACTTATCAATATGTACACTAACTTATCAATATATATACTAACATATCAATATATATAACATAGGCACAGCTAATTGCAGCTTACTATAGCTCACTGTAGCTCACTACAGCTCACTGCAGCTTACTGCAGCTTATCGCTGCTTCTACTGCTGCTTCTGCTTCTGCTTTCTGCTTCTTCTTGGCTTACTGCTTCCTGCTGCTTTTCAGCTGCTTCTCTCAGCTTTTCTTTCACTGCTTATCATTGGTTTTTTCACTGTTTTTATTGTTTTCTCACTGTTTTTCCACTATTTCTTTTTCCCTCAATCTCACACACATAAATACATATCTCATATATATATATATATATATATATATATATATATATATATATATATATATAAACCGCATACATATATATATAACAATAATAATTATATATATATATATATATATATACTATAACACTATAATACATATATATGTACATATAGCTATATTAGAGAAGCACATGAACTTCCTACTATCTAATGACCACCAACACATCACAAAGAAATATATAACAAACACATAATTATATATATACATATATCTCACATAATAATTATATTTATAATATTATAATAGTTATAACCAAGGTAAATTAAATTAGAATGCAAATAACAAACACGTGGAGTGCACCGCACTCGTATCACACTAGATCTATGATACGCTTGCGATACGGCCTCACCACACAACCAAATATATCCCAACGGACACGAACAAGTCTAAAATAATAATTATGAATAATACAAAGAGCTAACTACTCATCTATGTGTCCGTGTCAAAATGTGACATGCTTACACCCCCGTGTCGAAAGAAAAACCCACTCCAATTTATTGGGATATGGCCTATATGTATCCAATTATTGAAATGATACTAGCCATAAACAATCAAATATATGTCAATTTGGTCTAATTGACCAATTGACAAACACAACATGTGTCAATCTCGAAATTCCTCCAAAATTGACACAAAACACACCATAACTTTCTCCATAGGCCTCCAATGAACCTAATTCCAATTCCTATGGGTAGCCTTAGCATATGTGATGCTCTTTTATGGTTAAATCATAGATTAGAGTCTATTTAAAGGAGAAAAATTGAATTGTATCTATTGGAAGATGGATTCCTGGTAAAATCCCCAAATTGGGTGAAAAGAGCCTCCAACTTGTAGATCCTTGCTCCTCTTTGTAGATCCTTTCTTCCTTCTTGTAGATCCTTACTTTAGTAGCCTATAATGATGATTTGGGAAGAAATTGGAATAAAATTTGGTAGGAATTTGATGTGGAATTTAAAGAATTTGGTTGAGAGAAATTCTAGATCGAGATTTGGTATAAAAAATGAAGAGAGAAAGTTTTTACCTCCTTATATAGGCCGCCCTTGCCCCCTCCCTCAAGCTACTATGTAAAGTCTAAAATACCCCTTGGGGACTCTCATGAAGAAATTAACTAAGAAGGGAAGGTTCAAGTCTAATGGGTTTAACTTAATTAATCATCCTCCTAATGATTGGGCTTCTAATTGGACTTATTTCTAACTAATTGAAAATGTTGGTCCATGGATCTAATCTAAACTATTTAGGTCAACTAACACAAGTCCAAAATGAAATCTAACATGATAACAATAAATAAAAAATATAATAAATAAATATTCAACATGCACAATATTTAATTAATTACCAAATGGCCAAAATATCCTTTCCTAGAAATGTGGTAGTGACAAATCTACCCCCCTTAGAAGAATTTTGTCCTCGAAATTAAAACTCTCACCCCTCTCCCTTTGGCTAGTCACAACATATTCATACAAATTTTACTATTGTCAAACCCCCATCAATCATAGTCTAAAATAGTCTTATCATATAACATACAATCCTACCATTCTACTGAAAAAGAAATCATACTCTAACTATCATGAATTTCTATCTCTGCCCTGCTGGGGTGTCTCCCTCTACTAGTGCTGGGTAATCTACTATGCCACGTATGACCTATTCCATCACACACTGTGCATTCACTAATCATCAACCTATTCAAGATATTTTTAATACTGAGGGTTACCAAATACTAGTGATATACTATAGTTCTCGGTTATGGACATGCTTCACTCCTTGGTACTTGCTACCTAGGATACTATACAAAATATCGCTAAGATACTGCCATCTTTATCTGTTTCACTTCTTATAATCACCAAAATTTCTCAACCATTCTCTTACAAGAAATACTTGTATACTTTTTCCCTCATGTGTTTTATTAGGACACCCTTGTCCAACTTGAATACCCCCAATAGGATGCCTACTAAAATCTTGTTACTGTAAACACAAGGCACCAGCTCTCATATGACACTTTAGATAACATCCTCATACCAAGTTACTCATGTCTCTCCTCTACTGCTTGGATTACTTGTACTATTACTTCTAAATGATTTCTATCCATATTAACTGATACACCTATCCAATATTATCACACAAGGTACTTACTGTTACTAGCACATTACTCAATTAATCCCTGATATAGAAACACTAGCACTCATGATATAGTAACAATAGCTTCCTAACTACTCAACATATACCCTTAATGTTCTAGGACTCTAGCTTTTCATTAGATCACCTCATCACACTCACTCGAACTCATGATCACTTGCATCCAATGCACTAGTTATTAATTTCTATAATACACATGTTTCACTTCACTCTCAAAGGCAAACATATGATTCTATATCTCTATTGATGTATATGTATCTCCCATCAAAACTTTCACAGAATGATACACTAATAAGTGATATACTACATATCTTCCATGACCAATCTTGATATTTCTCAACTCATGATACACTATTAAAATTTTCTAATACTCAGGCTTCCACTTTCTGATACTTATGAACTTCCACACTGACACTCATCACCCACTGTGTATTTCTATACATAATTTCTAGACACTTCTTCCACCTATTGCTTCCAATACATCATTGGCCTCAATATCAGGTGATATACCTACCACTAGTCATATACTAGTACACTCTTATCTACTCACATCAATACTCTACTTCTAAGCTAAAGAATGATAGGACCAAAATCTTACAAAAATAGGAGTGGACAAGTATTGAGATGATACTTTAAGATCCAATTTAAGATACAACCTGATAATCATACACGTCTGTCCAAAATTATGACACTCAGAATCCTCGCCACGCCAGTAAGCATAGCTACGATAATGATAGATTCTATAACTAAGGTATGCAACTCTTTAATCATGTCAACTAGAATCCTCACCACGCCAACCGGTATGGCTGCGAGAAACTCTAAATTTCATAACTAAGATACGTACATCCAAAGTCAGGTACCTATATTTCTGATACATCAGCTAATATGGCTGCGATAAACTTTAGGCTCCTTTACCAAAGCAGACGTATCATCTTTCTCACTGTCCTCATCAACATATATCATCAGATGATACCGTAATTTAGTCCATAAAATTTATCTCGATATGAAATCAAACTCAACAACGAACACCAAGAATTAAATTCAACAACCGATCACCAAGAATCGAATTCAATAACAAAAAGTAAGAGCGGACGGAAAAAAGAAGAAAGATTTGAATTAGAATTTATAATAAGATTCTCAAGGGTCATCCCAGGAATCTCTTAAGAAATTGTGATTGAGTATCCTCTCATCCTAATATCTTATATATTATATCCTATATTATATATCCTATCGCAGGCTCACAGTAGTACAACTAAGTTGTTGCACTACCACGACTTTGCATAAATTGCAAAGCTAGAACTGCATGGGCCACCATAGGTACGATGCACGCCAAGTGTTTGTATTATTGCTTTATTAATTTCATGCCGTCTAAATTGCTATACTTTATATCTAATTGCATTATTTAGCAGTATATTTGATATATTTCTATGTATATAAGTATTATATACTTTTTAGTAATATATCTATGTATATATATATATATATATATATATATATATATATATATATATATGGGGAGTGAGTTTCACTATTAGTTGGGATATAACACTGTTGGATTACTGTCAATGACTGATATAAGATGTAGCAAAAGGTGGGGGTGGTCTGATCGGGTGTGTGTGCACTGCACATTGAAGTGGGCAACAGGTTGGGGTTTTGCACAATGCAACATCATGGAATAGCAGCAGCAGCAATGCTGCTAGTGGCAATGTCATGACCCGCACCCGGTGTAAGGGTATAAGTCAGAAACAATGCTCAGCCTATGCTACAGAATCAGCGATAGAATGCTGTCTAGGTAATCTATCTAACAATATAATAAACCACCAATAATGATAATATACTCAATCACAGAACTAAGATGGAAATGAATACAAATCAGATAAAGAATAGAATAGTCACAACACAACTCATGAGTCTAAAATAATATATCAATGAGTCTGAAAGAAATAATAAAATAAGCTGGAGACAAATCCAGTACAAAGAATACTAAGAAACTACTACACCCGGGTCAACTGTCTCAGTTGGGATAAGTCCTTCCTGATCCAGGGTCTCAAACTCTAAACCCATAATATCCTGAGGTCCATAATAGGTAGGGTACCACTCTTCTGTGTCATCTGGAAAAATATATCCAGTCAGGAAAGGAGCAGAGTACATTTCTAACAGCAGTTCTAATTAATGATAAAAACTATATAGCAGTAAATAGATGTGAATATATAAGATGCACAATAGATACGAGAGATACTTATAATAAGGAAATACTGGAATAAATAAAATAAGGAACAATATGCCAATGAACAAGAATACTAATGACTAAGTGTGTGAGTACTAGCTTAACATGCGATCCGCTTGGGCAAGATGCAATACAGCCAGGCTAATCATACTGTGGTGTATGATCAATTCAGTAATCAATACTTGATAAAGTAGGGGTATTGATCACATATCTATACTAATACTCCCCACCCTCAACTAGTATAATAGATCCAGCCACGGTATGCTATGGCACGAGATTCCCCAAGAAGATAGCTAGTCTTCCCGAGAATCAGTGTCTGTACATGTACAAGATAACCAATAAAATAATACTTGCACCATATACACCATATACCAAGGAATAATATATCATGACGAGATCCGGATATACCAATCCATGTAACCATAGTGTCAAGAGAACATGGATATCAACACTAGATACAATGAACATAGAGGATATCATAAATAAGAAACTATCAGAGAATGTACTCGCCTGAAGTCCAAAGAATAGTCTCACAGATGTCTGACACGGTACCTAGAAGACCTAGATATGGAATACAACAACAATACAAGGTTCCGAAAAGAGAATAAGTTAAACTAGTCAACTTCTAGGCCAAAAAAAGATCAATTCTAAGTCAAAAGTCAACTATGGTCAACTCTAAGTCAACTAAGGTCAAACTATAGTCAACTATGGTCAACTAAGTATTTCTAGGTTGCACAAGACTATCACAAAAATATGGGTCAAGATACTAGAGTCTAAGCCATAGAAACCTCATCTAAAAGTTAGGATACCGTATCTCCGGATACGTAATTCCCAAGGTAAAATATATATACCAAATAATTAATTATTAAATATATAAAATCACAATTACAACATCAAATAGGTACCGTGGTTTTGAACCAACTTGGTACCTCAACAATAACCACAAACTTGACACCCAAACCCAATACCTTGGGTATCCCCAATTACCTTGGTTTCCTCAAGGTAATTCCCAATACCTTGTTATATTAATTACCCTTATATATATAATACATATACTAAATATTATACATATAAAGAAATTAGCATACATTACATTATTATTAATACTAATATATATATACATATAAATATATATATAAGTATATAATCATATAAATATATAAACTGCCTATTGTCGCTAAAAACTGTGCTGAAAACAGATATTCTGATAAGCTTGGTTTTTAGTGACAGTTTTGTCTTTCACTGAAACCGCCGTCGCTGCTGCTGTTGGTTTCCTGCACTGCTGCTGCTGCTTTGGTGACGGTTTACAACCGTCACCGATTTAACTGTCACTGTTGTCGCTTTTTTCCGCCGCTGCTGCTGCTAATTAATGACAGCGGCTGCTGTCATTAATTCTGTCACCATGCTACAGCGGCTGCTGCTATTTTTCTCGCTGTTATTAATGACAGTAGCTGTCATTAACCACCCGTCGCTAAAACACAATATATATATATATATATATATATATATATATATATATATGTTATCATGTACATAATATGACATAGCCACAAACCCACACATACATAATACATTATATTTATACATCTATACATATATATAAATAATCATATAACAACTATATATAATATAATTACCTAATTAAACATACATATATATTTTATAACAACATATACATATATACCCATACTATATACTATAACATATATATTAATGCATGTAGAAGAAAGGCTACATAATATATATATTCTCTTAGTACATATATATAATACATAGATCTATGATTCAAGAACCCAATTATATATATTATAATATATATAATATCTATAAATATAATCTACATGAATTAAGAGCACAATAATTAGATCTACATATAAATACACAACATATGGAGAGTATCACATCGTATTCCACTAGATCTAGGATACGCATGTGACACGATTCTACCACACATCCAATTGCACCCCGAAGGACATAAACAAGTCACATATATAATTTATGAACAATACAAAGTGTCAAATATGGATCTACGTGTCCGTGTCAAAATATGACATGTACAAAGTTTCGTGTCGGAGAAAATCCCCCTAAAATAATACGTATCACCAAATTGTTGGGATACGACCTACATGTACCCAATTGTGGATATGACACTAGCCCCAAACAGACAAACACATGCCAAATTGATCTATAGGATCAATTAACACACACAACAATTGTCAATCTCGGAATTCCTCCAAAATTGGCACAAAAAGCACCATAATTTTCTCCATAGACCTCCTATGAACACAATACCAAATCCTATGGTTAGCCTATGCATATTGGTTGATTTTCCATGGTTAAAACTTAGATTTAGAACTTAATTTAAGGGGAAAAACTGAATTGTACCTATTGGGTGATGGATTCCCAATGAAACCTCCAATTGAGATAAAATTGCCTCCAACTTGTAGATCCTTACTCCTCTTTGTAAATCCTTGCTTCCTCCTTCTAGATCCTTATTTCTCAAGTTTCTAATGGTAATTTAGGAAGGAATTGAAATAAAATTTGGTTGAAAAATGAAATGGGAATGAAGAAAATTTGGTAGTGGGAAATTCTAGATCTAGATTTGGAATAAAAAGAGGAGAGAGAAATTTTCCCCTCTTTTTAAATAGGCCAGCCCCTTTTCCTCTCCCTCAAGTTATCATGTAATGTCCATTATACCCCTTGGGGCCTCGCATGAAGAAATAATTAAGGAAGGAAGCTTCTAGTCTAATGATTTAATTAATTTAATCTATCTCCTTCACAATGGGCTTTTTAAACGGGCTAAGTTCTAACCAATTAATTCATGTTGGTCAATGGGTCTAAACTAAACTAGTTAGGTCTACTAACACAAGTCCAAATTAAATAACTAACATATAACAATAATTAAATAATACAACAAATTATTATTATCAAGCATAATATTTAATTAAATAGGAAATTCCTAAAATTCTTTTTCCTAGAAAATGTGGTAGTGACAAGTCTACACTCCTTAAAAAATTTTGTCCTCGAAATTCAAAAACGAAAACTACCCCCAGAAAATAACAGAACAGAACTAAAGAATCATAACTAACTATGATAGAACATAATAATGAACAGAACATAACTAGGAAATAACATACCTCAAGGCATAAACAAATATGGATAACGCTCTCGCATTTTATCCTCTCTCTCCCAGGTAGACTCCCCTGGAGAGTGATGCCTCCATGTGACGTGCACCAAAGAAATAGTTTGGTTCCTCAGCACCTTCTCTCTCCAATCCATAATCTCAACTGGCTGCTCTGGATAGCTAAGAGTAGGGCCCACCTCTATCTTTGAGTGATCAAATATATTACTAGGATCTGCCATGTATGGTCTCAATTGTGACACGTGAAACACGTTGTGCACTCCCTCCAATGTAGGTGGCAAGTCTAGTATATAAGCAACTGCACCAACCCTCTCTAGAATAGTGAAAGGTCCGATGAATCATGGACTAAGCTTTCTGCCTTCACCGAAATGAATCGTGCCTCGTGTCGAAGAAATCCTCATAAACACCAAACCACCCACCTAGAACAAAACACCACCTTAAGAACTTAGTCTATAAAAAACAACCAAGAACAAGCACAAAACAAAAATCTAAACTATACCTCAAACTCCAAAGGTCTCCGATGGCTATCGGCCCAATGTCGCTGTCTGTCCTGTGCCACTCGAAGTCTATCTCTGATCAACTAAACCTTTTCTGCTGCATCCGCAACCATCTTTGGCCCAAGAAAAATTCTCTCTCCAACATCGTCCCAAGACAAAAGAGTACAACACCTCCGACCTTACAGAGCTTCAAAAGGTGACATCTCTATACTGGCCTAGTAACTGTTGTTGTAAGCAAACTCTACCAAATGGAGATAGCCCTTCCAAGAACCCCCAAAATCTAGTACACAAGTGTACAACATATCCTCCAGAGTCTGAATAGTCCTCTCTGACTGCCCATCTGTCAAGGGATGATATGCAGTACTGAACTTGAGTTGAGTGTCCAAACTCTCCTGTAAACTCCTCAAAAAATGAGAATTGAAACGACTATCCCGATCTGAGACTATGCTGACGGGCACTCAATGTATCCTAATGATCTGCCTCATATATATCTCTGCCAGCTTCTCCGTAGACAAACCCACCTTGAAAGGCAAAAAGTGGGCCGACTTGGTCAACCTATCAACGATGACCCAAATCGCGTCTTTCCTACCTGGAGATCGTGGAAGTCCGGACACAAAATCCATAGTAATGTGCTCCCACTTCCACTCTGGAATGGGTAATGGCTGAAGTAAACCTCCTGCCCTCTGCCTCTCGGCTTTCACCTGCTGGCACACTAAGAATCTGGATACAAACTGTGCGACTTCCCTCTTCATGCCATAACACCACACACTCTCTCGCATATCCTGATACATCTTGTTAGCACCTGGACGCATGGAATACTGAGAGCGATGCGCTTCCTATAATACCTCCTCACGCATCTCCCCACTAGGCACACACAATCTAACCCCATGCTTCAAAGATCCATCCTCTGCAATAGTAAAATAATCTTCTAATCCTGCTCTCACCTGAGCTCTGATACTCCTTAGAGATATATCCTTATACTGTGCTGCCTTGATCCTGTCCATCAAATCTGAATGTATCTACAATTCCCACATCTGCATAGCACAACCAGAAACAATCACCTCAATGCCCAAGCTCTCCAAGTCCTCCAACAAATATCGATCCTGCATCAAGAACATAGCTACCGGATACCTGCTCAAAGCATCAGCAACTACATTAGCTTTCCTAGGATGATATTGCAAAGAGATAACAAAATCCTTCATCAGTTCCAACCACCGACGCTGCCTCATGTTCAACTGCTTCTGCGTAAAAATGTACTTCAAGCTTTTGTGGTCTGTGAAGATCTCCATACGCTCTCCGTACAAATAATATTTCCATAACTTCAGAGCGAATATGACTACTGCCAACTCCAAATCATGGGTAGGATAGTTCTTTTCATGAGGACGCAATTGCCTGGATGTATAGGCAATCACTTTCCCATGCTGCTGAAGAACACAGCCTAAACCTTTCCCCGATGCATCAATATAAATAGTGAAACCTCCAGACCCTGATGGCAACGTCAAAATAGGAGCTGACGTCAACCTCTTCTTCAACTCCTCAAAAGCAACCTG
This sequence comes from Iris macrosiphon, assembly GCA_036927795.1. Classification (NCBI taxonomy): domain Eukaryota; kingdom Viridiplantae; phylum Streptophyta; class Magnoliopsida; order Asparagales; family Iridaceae; genus Iris; species Iris macrosiphon. Next base: position 17,227,635 of record JAYESA010000001.1, on the reverse strand, counting down.
GCAATCCTCCGTCCAAACAAACTCTACATCCTTCCTTGTGAGTCTGGTCATCGGCTCGACAATCCTTAAAAAATCTTGCACAAACTTCCTGTAATAACCTGCCAATACCAAGAAACTACTGATCTCTGCTACCGAACTCGGGGTCTTCTAAGATTCTACTGCTGCGATCTTCTTTGGATCCACTGAAATACCATCACCAGTCACAATATGTCCCAAGAATTCTATCATGTCCAGGAAAAACTCACACTTGGACAACTTTCCATACAGCTTCTCCTTCTTCAGCACATCCAACACAATCCTCAAATGCTCCTCATGGTCCTCCGGTGTCCTCGAGTATATGAGTATGTCGTCGATGAACATCACCACGAACTTGTCAAGGTACTGGTGGAACACCTTGTTCATCATGTTCATAAATACCGTCGGTGCATTAGTCAAACCAAACGACATCATCATAAACTCGTACTGACCATACCGAGTTCTAAAAGCAGTCTCGGTATGTCCTCCGGCTTTACCTTTACCTGATAGTAGCCTGATCTCAAATCTATCTTAGAAAACACTTTCGTACCACTCAACTGATCAAACAGATCATTAATCCGTGGCAAAGGATACTTATTCTTGATTGTGAGATTATTCAAAGCCCTGTAATCAATGCACATGCGCACCGATCCATCCTTCTTCGGTACAAACAATACCGGGTCTCCCTATGGTGAAGAACTCGATCTGATAAACCCCTTATCCTGCAATTCATCCACCTGCTTCTTTAATTCGACCAGTTCGCTGTTGTTTACTCTATAGACATGCTGCGAAATTGGTTCTGCACCTGGCACCAAGTCTATAAAAAATTTAACATCTCGATCTGGCGGCAATCCTGGCAATTTCTAAGGAAATACATCCAAGAACTCTGCTATCAACGGATGTGGCAACTCCTTGTCTTCCACCATAGCTCCACAAATAATGCCTTCTTCCTACTCTACAGCTTCTCTAGCAAACTCGAACTCTGGCTCTCATGGCGGACCAAACAAAACTCTACCTCCTCTATAATCTATGCTAGCACGGTGCCTACTCAACCAATCCATCACGAGTATAATGTCGTAGCTCAGAAGTGGCATTACAAGTAGACACGCAGTCAACTCTCGGCCTCCCAAAGTAACTCTCCGATCCTTGCAAATATCATTAAGCAGGATAATGCCTCTACCGGTCATAATCTTGCAAGTCCTAAGCAAAGACTCAGCTACCAAACCATGCTTTAGAGCAAAAGAAATAGATACAAAACTATGGGAAGTACCACTATCAAACAAAGCTAAAGCTGGAATAGAATTAAGAAGAATAGAACCTGCGATGACATCTCCGGTGGGTTCGTCCTCCTCGACGGTTATAGCAACGCTCGTCCTTGACGTGCACCTCCCTACTGCTGATGCTGGACAAAATGCTGTTGTTGTGTCGGAAGCGGTTCCCTCGGCTGTACTGCAAGTGGTCTCGTCTGTGCCATCGGAGCTAAAGCTGTTTCCTGAACTTCATGACAAGGACACTCCCTCGATTGATGCCCTTCAGTACCACAATACAAACAAACTCCCAACCTCCTCCTGCAAACTTCCCAAATATGGCCGGGCTTCTTACAGTAGTTGCATGGATCTTGCTGTAACTGTCTCTACTGCTGAGGTACCTGGTGGAAAGATGCCCTAGCTGGAGTCTGGTTCTGCTGTGGCTGCTGGAAAGGTCTGGACTGGAAATAAGAACATTTGGCAGATACTGTACTGCCATTGGCCCCCAGAAATGAATCACGGTCTCTCTTGGGCTTCAAACCCAACTCCCGCTCAACCTTCCGTGCCTCCGCAAGTATCTCCGAGTATGTCTCATAAAAAGACGGAATGAGGATTTTTACTTCCCAGTTTAGACCCTCACGGAAACGAATAGCTCGAACCTCTAGTTCCCTCACCAGATACTCTGCAAAATGGATCAACCTGTCGAACTCCGCAGTGTACTCCTCCACAGACATGCTCCCCTGAATGAGACTCTCAAACTGTCTCCCCAAGTCTAGCCTGTCTACCCGGGCGAAAAACTTCTTCTTGGAAAGGTCCTTGAATACCTCCCAAGATTGTCCTGCGTCAACCAGAACCGGCTCATTCCTGAACCAAGTGTGAGCAACATCGAGCAGTTTAAGTCCTATCGCCTCAACCTTTAGGTCCTTAGAAAGACTGGACACCCTCATAAGACGCTCAATATCCTCGAGCCAATCATCAACATAGACGATGCCCTCCGTCCCCTTGAAAACCTTAGGCTCCAGTTTCTTGAAATCCTGAATGTTGCCTGACCGAAGTTGAGCAACCTGAGGAACATCCTGCTGCTGGATCAGAACTCTTCTCTCGACTACAGCACGAGCAAGCTGTTGAGCACTTTGGATACCCTGCCGTAGAACATCGGTCTGCCTCTGATGTGCCTTTAACTGAGCCCTCTGTGCCTCGAGCATCTCATAAAATATTATAAACATCTGTAACACCTCTGCTGGCATAGGAGGTAGAGTAGAAGCCCCTCAGATACAGTTGGCACAGTCCTCTGAGTAGGTAGTGGACCTCCGAAAGCAGCTGACACTCCAATCACCGGAGAAGTGACTGGTGCAGCCCCTCGGGATATCGCTGACCTCTCAGAAGCTGCTCTCCCCTGCTGCGATCTAGTCTTTTGCGGCATCTTGAGACAAAGTAAAAGAAATAATCAATATGGCACAAGATGTAAGACATTCAAGGAAAGGACAGATTAAGAGATCAAGTAGCAATATCAAAGGAGAATAATTGAATCAAAAGAATTTTTCTAGTTGTGATTGAGTATCTCAGCCTATATCCTATATCCTATCGCTGGCTCACAGTAGTACAACTAAATTATCGCACTACCACGATATCATATACTTTGTGAAGCTTGACCTGCATGGGCCACCACTAAAAATGTGTCACGACCCGCACCCAGTGTAAGGGTATAAGTCGGAAACAACGCCCAGCCTATACCGCAGAATCGGTGGTAGAACGCTGTCTGGGTAATCTATCTAACAATATAATGAACCACCAATAATGATAATATACTCAATCACAAAACTAAGATGGAAATGAACACGAATCAGATAAAGAATAGAATAGTTATAATATAACTCATGAGTCTAAAATAATACATCAATGAGTCTGAATGAAATAATAAAATAAGCTGGAGAGAAATCCAGTACAAAGAATACTAAGAAGCTACTACACCCGGGTCAACTGTCTTAGTTGGGATAAGTCCCTCCGGAACCAGGGTCTCAGACTCTAAACCCACAACATCATGAGTTCCATAGTAGGTAGGGTACCACTTCTCAGTGTCATCTGAAAAAATATATCCAGTCAGGAAAAGAGCAGAGTACATCTCTAACAGCAGTTCTAATCAATGATAAAAACTATGTAGCAGTAAATAGATATGAATTGACAAGATGCACAATAGATACGAAAGATACATACAATAAGGAAATACTGGAACAAATATAATAAGGAACAATATTCCAATGAACAAGAATACTAACGACTAAGTGTGTGAATACTAGCTTAACATGTGATCGGCTTGGGCAACATACAATACGGCCTGGCTAATCATACGTCCGGTGTATGATCAACACTATTCAGTAATCAGTAGTTGATACAATAGGGGTATTGATCACATATCTATACTAATACTCCCCACCCTTGACTGGTATAATAGATCCAACCACGGTGTGCTATGGCACGAGATTCCCTAAGAAGATAGCTAGTCTTCCCGAGAATTAGTGTCTGTTCATGTACAAGATAACCAATAAAATAATACTTGCACCATATACACCATATTACAAGGAATAAGATCTCATGACGAGATCCGGATATACCAATCCGTGTAACCATAGTGTCAAGAGAACATGGATATCTACACTAGATACAATGAACATAGAGGATATCATAAATGAGAAACTATCAAAGAATATACTCGCCTGAAGTCCAAAGAATAGTCTCATAGATGTCTGACATGGTGCCTCAAAGACCTAGATACGGAATACAACATCAATACAAGGTTCCGAAAAGAGAATAAGTTAAACTAGTCAACTTCTAGCCAAAAAAGATCAATTCTAAGTCAAAAGTCAACTATGGTCAACTCTAAGTCAACTAAGGTCAAACTATGGTCAACTATGGTCAACCAAGTATTTTTAGATTGCACAAGCCTATCACAAAAATATGGGTCAACATACTAGAGTCTAAGCCATAGAAACCTCATTTAAAAGTTAGGATACCGTATCTCCGGATACGTAATTCCAAGGTAAAACATATATACCAAACAATTAATTATTAAATATATAGAATCATAATTACAACATCAAATAGGTACCGTAGTTTTGCACCAACTTGGTACCTCAACAATAGCCACAAACTTGACACCCAAACCCAATACCTTGGGTATCCCCAATTACCTTGGTTTCCTCAAGGTAATTCCCAATACCTTGTTATATTAATTACCCTTATATATATAATACATATACTAAATATTATACATATAAAGAAATTAGCATACATTATATCATTATTAATACTAATATATATATATATATAAATTTATACATATATATATATAAACATATATATATAAACTGCCTATTGTCGCTAAAAACTGTGCTTAAATCAGATATTCTGATACGCTGGCTTTTTAGTGACAGTTTTGTTTGTCACTGAAACCGCCGTCGCTGTTACTGTTGGTTTCCTGCACTGCTGATGCTGCTTTGGTGACGGTTTGCAACCTTCACCAATTTAGCTGTCGCTGATGTCGCTTTTTCTCGCCGCTGTTGCTGCTAATTAATGACAGTGGCTGCTGTCCTTAATTCTGCCGCCATGCTACAGCGGCTGCTGCTATTTTTCTCGCTTTTATTAATGACAGTAGCTGTCATTAACTACCCGTCGCTAAAACACAGTAAATATATATATATATATATATGAAAACTCATAATAAATATATATATATATCTATATAATTACCAATAAACTATAATTTATACCCCCCATATTATCATGTACATAATATGACATAGCCACAAACCCACACATACATAATACATTATATTTATACATCTGTACATATATATAAATAATCATATAACAACTATATATAATATAATTACCCAATTAAACATATATATATATATATTTTATAACAATATATACATATATACCTATACTATATACTATAACATATATATTAATGCATGTAGAAGAAAGGCTACATAATATATATATTCTCTTAGTACATATAAATAATACATAGATCTATGATGCAAGAACACAATTATATATACTATAATATATATAATATCTATAAATATAAGCTACATGAATTAAGAGCACAATAATTAGATCTACATATAAATACACAACATATGGAGAGTATCACATCGTATCCCACTAGATCTAGGATAAGCATGTGACACGAGTCCACCACACATCCAATTGTACTCCGAAGGACACAAATAAGTCATATATATTATTTATGAATAATATAAAGTGTCAAATATAGATCTACGTGTTCGTGTCAAAATATGACATGTACAAAGTCCCGTGTCGGAGGGAAAATCCCCAAAATAACACGTATCACCAAATTATTGGGATACGACCTACACGTACCCAATTATGGACACGACACTAGCCCCAAATACACAAACACATGCCAAATTGATCTATAGGATCAATTGATACACACAACAATTGTCAATCTCGGAATTCTCCCAAAATTGATACAAAAAGCACCATAACTTTCTCCATAGGGCTCCTATGAACACAAAACCAAATCCTATGGGTAGCCTATGCATATGTGTTAATTTTTCATGGTTAAAACTCAGATTTAGAACTTAAATTAAGGAGGAAAACTGAATTCTACCTATTGGGAGATAAATTTCCAATGAAACCTCCAATTAAGATGAAATTGCCTCTAACTTGTAGATTATTGCTCCTCGTTGTAGATCCTTGCTTCCTTCTTCTAGATCCTTGATTCCCAAGTCTCTAATGGTGATCTGGGAAGGAATTGGAATAAAATTTGATAGGGAATGAAATGGGAATGAAGGAAATTTGGTAGTGGAAAATTCTAGATCTAGATTTGGAATGAAAAGAGGAGAGAGAAATTTCCCCCTCTTTTTAAATAGGCCGGCCCCTTTTCCTCTCCCTCAAGTTATCATGTAATGTCCATTATACCCCTTGAGGCCTCTCATGAAGAAATAATTAAGGAAGGAAGCTTCTAGTCTAATGATTTAATTAATTTAATCTATCTCCTTAACAATGGGCTGTCCAAATGGGCTAAGTTCTAACCAATTAATTTATGTTGGCCCATGGGTCTAAACTAAACTAGTTAGGTCCTCTAACATAAGTCCAAATTAAATAACTAACATCTAACAATAATTAAATAATACAACAAATAATTATTTATCAAGCACAATATTTAATTAAATAGAAAATTACTAAAATACCCTTTCCTAGAAAATATGGTAGTGACAGGCAACAACAACAGCAACAATGCTGCAACATCATGCAACAACAATAGTGAGATGGGGAAGTGGGTTGTGCACCTTGTGCACAACATGTAAGTGATGCATTAATAGCAGTAGTTCTAGGAAATAGGGGTGGTCGGTGTTGTTTGTCAGATCTTTTAGTATAGGTTAGTATGTAGTTGATTGATTAGTCATGGGTTAAGTTAGTTGATAGGATTAGTTAGTAGTTTAGTTAGTTATCTAATTAAGAAGTTAAAAGTTGAGTATTGTTAGTTAGGCTAATATGAATATTTGTGTTAGTTGATATATGTATATGTTAGAATCTGATGTGTGTTGGTTAGTATAGATGTTAGAAAGTTTAATACGTACCTAGTATTACCTTGTGATACAAAGGTAAAGCTAAGATAATTATAGGTATTGGATATGGGTATCAAGATGAGGATAGCTAGTGCGATACCAAGTTGGTTCAAAGCCAAGGTATCCCATAGTACTATTTAGCTAGGAATACTAGTATATCTTATATTTGTTATAGTACTTTCTTATATTATATTACGTATAGTACTAATTCCCAACATAGCTAGTATAGCCTAGTTATATAGTATATGGACCCAATATCCTAGAGATGGACTCATACAACCTAGAAATAGGTAATTTGACCAATTTTGACTAGTTTGACCTAAAGATGACCTACTTTTACTGTTTTGACCTAGAAATGGCTTTATAACCTAGAATTTAACTAGTTTAATTTGTATTCATTCCAAAACCTTATATTGATATAATATTCCTTATTTAGGTCTCCAGGAACCATTTCGGACATCTTTGATACTATTTATCGGATTCCAGGAAAGTATATTCTCTGATAGTTTTTTATTTTTGATATCCTCTATGTTTCTTGAGTTAGTGTAGATATCCTTGATTTCTTAACATGATGGTTTCACAGATTGGTATATCCGGATCTCGTCATGAGATATTATTCTTTGGTATTTATGGTGTATCTTGTGCAAGCCTTATTCCTCGTTCTTCTTGTACATGTACAAACATTATTTCTTGGGGAGACTAGCTACCTACTTAGTGAATTCCGTGTCATAACGTACCATGGTTGGATCTACTATACCAGTAGGGACGAAAAGTATTAGTATATATATGTGATCATACCCCTCCTTGTGCATATCCTTGTGAGTGTTGATCATACACCGCACATATGATTAACCAGGCACTAATTCTTGTACAAGTTCCCAAGCCGATCACATGTTGAAGCTGGTACTTACTCACATAGTAGTAGAATTTCTTGCTCATTTTCATAATGCTTATTTTTTCGTATTTAATTCCAGTATTCCTATTTGGTACATATCTTCTACTTGTATATTGCATCTTGTATATTCGCTCTATTTATTATTACATAGTTTTTATCATTTATTGAAACTGCTGTTAGAGGTATATACTTTGCTTCTTTCCTGACTGGATATATTTTTTCCAGATGATACTGAGGAGTGGTATCCCACTCACTATGGGCCTCAGGACATAGTTGACTTAGATCCAGAGACTTTGGCTCGGGAGGGTCTCATCCCGGTTGAGACAGACGACCCAGTACTTGTAGATCCATAGATAGATTTATTATACTGGATTTGTTTCCAGCTTTTGATATTAGTATTTATTATTATATTAGATGACTCATTGTTTATAATTTTATCTTTTGAGATATATTTTACGCTTCAGTTCTTTATATCATATTTGTCTGATTGTTCTATCTAATAGATCTGTGAATCAGTATGTATACTTCATTGGTGGCATTATATATCTTGATGATCTTTATTGTTAGATAGATAGCTTACCCAAAAAATGTTCTACCGCCGATGCTACGGCATAGGTTGGACGTTGTTCACTACTTGCGCCCCTATATCGGATGTGGATCATGACACATTTTTAGTGGTGGCCCATTCAGGTCTTCGAGGTCACAATTTATGCGATTTGTAGTGGTGCTCTAATTTGAGTGCTATTATGAGCCTGTTTCAGGATATAGGATATAGGCTATAGGCTAAGAATACTCAATCATATCTAGGAAAAATTTTATTTTTCATTTCAACTATTCTTCCTTAATATTGATATTTGATCTTTAACTGTTATGCTTTGAATACATTATATCATGTGCCATATTGATTCTACTATCTGGTTATATAATCGATTATGTTATTGAAACTGCTTTCAGAGGTATCTACTTCGCTCCAATCCTGACTGGATATATTTTGTCCAGATGATTGGCTTATAGAGCAGTATCCCATATTCTATGATCTACAGGATGGTGTATCTTTAGAGGATCCTTTGGTAGACCAAGAGGACTTAGTTGCAGAGCCCGAGGAGGTCTAGTTTATTTGTGTTGGACTTGTATTATATTATATTATTAAGATTTATTGGGTTGTATATTATTTCAGATTATGGTTTATATCTTATTCTTTCCTTCGTTATCCATTCATGCTTATCTTCCTTAGATTGCATTGTGATTGAGTTAGTTATATTGTGAGATACTATTTTGTTTATCCGTTTGGAGTTGAGAAAATTGACAGGTACTATATTATATTGTTGAGATGCTAGATAGTAATAAATGACCCAGACAGCGTTCTACCGCAGATTTTGCGGTGTAGGCTGGACGTACCCACGTACTCGTGCCCGAATATTTGCGTGTGGGTCGTGACAGTCTTTGGAGGTGATAAAGGACCTTTGCAAGAGGAAGTTCTATGCCCGAGTAGACAGATTAGACTTGGGGAGTCAGTTTGAGGGCCTTACTCAGGGGAGCATGTCCGTGGAGGTGTACGCCGCAGAGTTCGGTAGGCTGAGACGATTTATGGGATATTTAGTGAGAGAGCTAGAGGTTCGGGCTATCCACTTCAGCGAGGGTCTGGACT